>OY728128.1:30930000-32180000 GCA_963277665.1 Viscum album | reverse complement strand
AACCTTGAATACTATTATAATTGTTACATATGCTTATTTGTATTTCAAAAAATTATGTATTATTCAAATTTTATGTTTTCAGGAATCCTGTAATTTGGTTCCACTATGATTCAAGAATAATGAACTACCTAAATTTATTCTCTGACTCATTTTTATGATCTATGATATGTAAGGAATTTTCTTAAAATGTTAAGATCATGTTCACATAACTAAATGATAATGTATTGTTTTGTAATTATTTTTATTTTAATTATCTACGATAACAGATAATTGGATCTAACACATTCTTATGTATTATTTCCCTGAAATATGAATAAAGGTGTCATATTTGTGTCTTAATTTTTAGGTATTTTTTATATTTATCATGATCCTATATCTATTCTTTGGGATGTCATTAATTGTCATGTGAAAAATATAAATGAAGGTTTTCAAAAGGGGTGGCACATGACATGGTCATCATTAAGGGAAATCATGTGCTATAACTAGGAATCTATGCACCAATGTGTTATTACTAGATGGAGTTGAATCAAACATGTTTTCAAACCATGAAAATAACTAGGTGACATGTCCCTTGTGGACAATGTAAACTACAATGTTTGGAAAAATAGGTGGGAAAACCAAGAATCATGTATAGAACATTTAAAATTGTGTTTTTATCTTTTTACCCCTCTCATGATTTAATATCAAATCACTCATTTTCTCCCCCAATCGGTATTATCATCCCATGGTTCCTCCCCTATCCCTATGCCTCCCATGGACCTCCATTTTTGAGGTGGATTTGGTGTGACTTCATTATGATTATTCATGTAACTCCCCATTTTCTAGATTTTTTTCCGCTTTATAATGGTTCAATTTATTCATTCTTGTGGTTTCAATTTTTTAGTTGGTTGGGTGACCAATTTAGGTTTAGATATTAAATTTTAGTGTTTAATCTTGATGTTTAAGGATTACTATTTCCACTATATGGTTTAATTGGTGTGAGGATATTGGATTCCACTAGATTTTGTATTATATAGATTTTATAAGAGGTTTGAAACATGTCTTCGAAGGTTTTTTATATGAAAATGACTTGAATGTGGATTTTATAGAGGAATTTGGGTGTATTTCTAATGTGAACCCTTATTTTGACCTTTGAATGTGTTTTTATAATTTATGAATTATGTTTAATTAATAGTGATTATGGTGATAAACTTTATTTAGAATGGTTTTTGTGTTCCTTTGGATTTTAAAGTGGTTTTGGTTGTGGATGTAGTGATTTATCAAACATTGGTATACTGTTTATCTTGTGTTTGTGTGATAGTGATGTCATATGTGATATGTGGAATGAAAATTGTTCCGAAATGGAAACATCGGTAACTAGGTGGGTGGATTGGGACAGTCACACATGATGAATTATAAGTGGATTAGCCTAGAATCACCAAGAAGGATCGATGATACAACACTAAGTAAGTTATAATGACGATTGGAGACCACTAGACCCATACGAGAATGATGTTGGTCACTGTTTCTATACCACTTTTCACTAGGATATGATGTACCAAGTGTCTCATGTCTATATAGTAATTATTTTATTTTCTAATTAAGTAGATCTCTTTTGGGATATTTTTATTAATAGTGTCATATGGTGCACATGGTGGATCATTTTGAAAGTAAATAATGTTTTCATTTTATAAGTTTTTCTAAAAAAATTATTCCAGACATTTTTTTTATTAAAATTGAATTTGAATTTTTATATTATGTTTTTTCCTGGAATATATATTATTTGTTTGCATCATATTAGGATTTTTTTGACACCCTACTAACACCTTTGTGTGTAAGTTGATTTTGTTATGTTCGAAATAGGTAATGAAAAGATGTTTGGATATAGTGGTTTTAGACACATTTGGTCCTCCCTTATAGGTGTTGTGGTGGTGTGTTGAGGATGATGAATCTATTTTTTTAATAGTGGGTTTTTGGATAATATCTAGTTCCCTTTTTTGTACCATATTTGGAATTTTTAAAATTTTTTAAAGATTGATTCTGAAAACTATTATTACATGTTTTTCTATGATTATTCTTTTTTGGTTTATTTATTATAGGTTGTTTTTTATGATTTTTAATATGTGTTAAATCATTCCAAATATTCATTTTTGATACCCATAAACTTTTTTACACCTTATAGGGATAATTAGTGCCCTTTGGGACATGCCATGGGATCGGTCGGGTGTTGGGTTAAATGACATTCCAGCATGGTTCATGAAAAAATGGTATTAGAGAATTTCACATTATTTTTGGGACACATTATTTTGGTTGATTATGGATAAAAATGATCTAGGAATATAGAGACTTGATTTCTTGGTTTCATGTAGGTTCCTTATCCAACACAACTCTTGATAGGAAGAAAGTATCAATCGGATTTTGGGATTTTGGTGGGCATCTCCGCCAGGTGAGATTTAGAGGATGTTGTCTATATATGTACATTGGGTGGGGGTGGAGTTTTTTTCTTGTTTGGATTGTTATTGAAATGGATTTGGTTCTATTTTATTTCATTAATGATGATATTTTTTGTCATTGTTAAAAATTTTCTTAATAGTTACATTGATGGTATCCCTTGTGATTAATTATTTTTTGTATAAAAATACATCCTTTGGGACATTCCCTTTGGCCATGAAAAGAAGTTAGAGAGAGTTCTCCATCACCAATTGATCAAATAATAGTGGATTTTTTCATTCTAGCTATTCAATATTTTGGGCAATGAACATACACTAGTCCTACTCAGGTTAGAGAATTTAAACCAGGCCTTTTAATGGATAAAAATCAATAGTTTCTTTAAAAGAAGACACCACTTCTTAAGGTATCACTAAACCAACGGAATTAGAAGAGTTTCTTGATAAGATAGATATTATGTTTGAGTTACTTGATAAACATGAAGCTTTTAGGTTTAAATGTCCCTTGTTCAGGTTGCAAGGACCCATACATAAGTGTTGAGACTTGGTGGTCAAATCTGTTATGCAAGAGAATTTGAGCTGGAGAGACATGAATGATATTTTTAATGAGTAGTACTATCATGAAGACTTGTCAAATTTCCAATCCCTTGAGTTTATGAACCATTACTAGGGACACCATAATGTGATGGAACATGCAAATATATTATCATAATTAGTTCTCTATGAACCTAATCTCATCTAAAATTAAAAAATTAAGGTTCATAGGTTCAAAAGTGGTTGTGGCTAGTGATTTATTATTAGGTATTTATATTCAAGATGAAGAACCATATAGAAGTGGTTGATCATGATTTTATGGAGGAGATTGACCAAATTGGTACGAATGGTTTCTCAAGGGATATGATGGAAATTGGTAGTGGTATATCATCATGGAAAAAGAGGAAGTGGGGAATCTAGGGAAAGAATGGAGGGGGTTATTCAGACCATCCTTCCAAGCAGTGTTCATCAATGGATTCTAATGATTGGTTGGTTGTGTTCCATCAGTTTATGTAGGTAGGAAACATTTGACCTATATTAAAATATCTTAAAAAACCTAGACATCATTGTAGATATAAGGGACGTGTGTAGTTTTTTTAAAATGTTACATTCCCTATCAGAGTGGTGTGGGATCTGTTGCTTCGATATGGATGTCATCTCAGTCAGAGCATTCATGGATGGTGGGATATCAATTCGAGGGTTGGGTTAGTTTAACTATATCATATTTTTGGAAGAGTCAGTTTAGGATTCAAGAATAAACTAGTTTTCATTATAATGTTGAAGATGAGATTTGGAAAATTCTTTTTATTGATCGATCAGTAATGAAATTAGATGCATGGACTGTGATAGTCCGAGCTACATTTTTTTATTACATCGTCATTGGTTTTTGTTTTGATTTAAACTTGTGAATCAATTTCATTTATATCTTCCCATGATGTGCTTTCTTGGTTTTACCAACTTAGATAATGTCATATTGAAGGGAGATATAAATTATATTGGGTATGTAGTGCGAGTTGTGTTTTAGGGGACCATCATGTGCAATCATTGTGTCAGGGTTGAAGATGGAAGGATATTTAAATATTTTTTAAATGGATATCTTTGATGTGATCATTGGTATGCTTTGGATGGTGCAGTATCGAGAAAAAATTTATTTTTATAGGTGGCTATTGATTTTTACATCACCTAATGGTAGTACCTATGTCATTCCTAGTGAATGGGATCCTTGGTCTGGTCATGCTGGACCCCCACTCCCAGAATTGTGTTATAAAGACGTATCCAAAAACATTTCTTAATCTTGTTATAAGTCATGAAATTTACATTATTTCAAATATATTATCTTTTCGACATTATAGCTGTATAGAATTAGGCTATAAATATTACATAAAAACCAATGAAATACAAAGTTGACCCTTCTAATTGTATCCATTTCATTCATAAGACCCAATTTTTGAAAAATAAACATGGTTTCATTCAATTATTAGTCATCATAACTTTTCCATTATTCTATACAAGACTCTATTATCCATTAAATCTTATAGAAAACATTTAAAAACATTAGATCAAAAAACTTATAGTATGGGTCATCAAAGAAATAAAACCATTAGTCTAGTGAAAACATGGTAACCCATTTAATGTTATTTGAGAGAATGAAAAAAAATTGACATGAATAAGAGTAATATTTTTTTTTCAAATAAAAACTTTAATACCAATAGAAAGAAATTAAAACTCTTTAGCGAGTAATATAGCATCATATGTAGAAAAAACATTCAAATCCATTTCAATTGGAATAACTATATGGATGAATTCTGATATTATTATTACTTAATAAATTAGAGATCTATAATGGGGATCGCCCTTCATAAAATTTATATCGGGTTCACTTGTGAGCTAAAACGGGTCTCATACCTTCATATAAGTTATAACGGGATAAACTGTGATCTATAATGGGGCTCAATCCTTTGTATAAGCTGTTTCAGGCTCACTCATGACCTATAATGAGGATAAACCCAATGCATAAGCTATATCGGGCTAACCCTTTTGAATAATTCTAACATACCATTTCATGAGTAGAAGGAATTCATCACAAAACCCTTGAGATAACATATTCTATTCCCATTTGAAAAAAAATCAACTAAAAATACATTTTTCATTTATGAAGCCATTTTCAAAACCAAGATACCCATAATGGGAATATGGGATTATTTTCATTTTAAAAGAAATTAATTCTTATATAGGATTCCAAATATCAAATAATAGTTACGATGATGGAGAATTCATTGTCATCGTAAGAAAAAAAAATTTGTCATATTGTAAGGAAATAAAAATTCATCATTTAAAAATATTCCTTTAGAAAACATTGGATTAAATTAATTATAGAAAAAATGTCTTATATAATCCTTTTCTATCCATATAAAGTAATCTGTTAATTAATATCATGATGAAAATAATATGATAAATAAATTTTTAATCATTCATGGTGTCACATACAACTATGAAAATTTAAATCTTAATCATCAGGAATTAATAATTTTTATAAAACATTAAAAAATAATACTATTAATAAAATATTCATATGAAATGTCATTTCTGCAATATATACAGCTTCTAAATGAATAAAGGGACATATTATCATGAAATTCCTCAATGAATGGAGATTGAGACAAAATCCCTTACCTTGAGTCTGACTTGTATTTTACATTCTTCATCTTACTGAATTAAAAAAATTACATAATTTATATTTTATTCAGATTATTTCCCAATTTTATTATACATTTTATATAACTTATTACCATGTTATAGAAATTGCATAATTATTTAAGTTCACTTTGGGAATTTTTTTGATATTCGGTACTTGAGATGAAAATAAACTTTTTAGGATAATAGTAGTCCCTGTGCTAATAAGTCTATCATCTCCAAAATAACATTCATGAAATTATTATATATACAAGGTAATATTCATGAAATTATTACCTTTAAAAACAAAAAATTTTATAATCCTGGAGATGGTAGGTCATATGTACGCATGAGTAACATTTTTCATTTTTCATTGATCATTATATATACAAGGTAAGTATTATTTTTTCTATAAAGAATTATAAAAACATAATAATTATAATATTAATGATTTAAATATTATCATATATATACCATACAAATGTTTTTGTTAATAAAAAATCACATACCTTCATGGAGGTAATCGTTCACACGTATGCATGAAAGAAGTTATCATTTTTAGGTGAATTGAATGTATGAATGCAATTGATATATTTTTATAATATAACAATTAATATATAATTAATATCAAATATTATCATTTATCCCATCATTATAAGCAATATTTAAATATGATAATAAATAATGACCTATATGAGTTCGTGAGGATGTAGTATGTCGTATAGTTGAATGAAATGTTTATATCCTATTAGATGAAATTGTAGAAGGAATATGGGGACGGTATTACCATAAAAATATCTCAGTATATTTATTATAATGAATTAATTATATCATCATGTACGAAGAATTTTTTAAGTAAGTGGAAGATATAATAAAATAGAAATACTTAAAGAAGACGATTGATATTCTTTTGTTGATCACCTTTAAAGAACACCTCAACCCCTCAAAGGAGGGTGTTCTGTCTAAGATAATCTTTTAGAATGCATGAAGGGTTTTTTGGAATGGGTTTTGGTAGATCACATATGAAAAAATGGTTATTTAATTTTGATTAATAGAGAAGAGTGGGTACCTTTTTAAAGGAGAGGGGAGAGGCACCCTTCGAAACTTTTAAAATTAAAAAAATAATTTTTAATTCCAAATGACTCAAAAATGAGTTCTGTGAATATTAGATATGGATGGTTTGAAATAAACTCATGTAATAATTTTTATTCATTTATTTATATTATTATAAACCTAACCTTTTCGGGTTAAACTTAATTAATTTATTTTATTTTTAATTATAGTAAAAAAATTAAATATTAAGATGTTATAAATTTATATTATTTGTGGTCAATTTCCATTAAATGGAAACATTATGAAATATAAGGAATTATCATATCCCCTTTTAATTTTAAAATATTTTTATGATTTTTAAATAATTTAATAAAATATTATTCGTTTAAAATATCAATAGTGACAATTTTGAGACGATTATTTTCATTGAATTTAAATAGAATCCAAAAAGAGAGATAAAATCTAAAAATAAACATGAAAAGAATTTTAATATGTCATAGTCACCTGAACAATTCTTGGAGTTCACTAATTATCTCAAACTAGATTTATTTTAAAAAAATTCATATTATTTATTTGATATTTTTATTAAAAATATAACTATTGAATCACTGTTGTGTTAGAATTTATGGTAATTAATTAATATAAAAATATTATAAATAAATTATCATGATGTATCTAATATAATTATATTTCCATCGACTATTTATTATCTAAATTATATCATATTTTTTAATAAAAACATAAGGAAACATACTTACATGATATATTTCTGTTTTATAAGCACAATTTCATCCTCATAATATTCACATAATTATAATGCACACCCTTAAGAATAACCATCATAATAAAATATCACAAAAAAAATAAAGGTTATCGATATCTTAAAATTGAGGTTCGAAAGTAATGACATACTCCACAATAATGAAAATATTTATATAAACATATACCCCAAAACATATCCCAGAAATTTCCTTAATAACTTATTATCACATCACTTAAAACATTATAAGGTGTGTCTAAAAACATGATCATATGTTTATCCTTTATATAATTATGGGACATTAAGAGCTTCCATCTCTTCACTAGATGTATCAATATCAACTATATTAGAAATAAAATATTTTCCCTATCCATTTGGTTACCAATCATAATGATTTCATCCATGTGTAATTAAAATTAGACACTAATTTTCATAATGACCCAAATCATTATAGCTAATGAATCTTACTATAGACTAGATATCTATTATCCCATTATTGGACTATTCAAGACACATTTCCCTATGATCATGAATATTGTGAAAAAATACACTAGAAATACTTTCATGATTCTGACATACATTCCCCAATATTTATCGTACCACATATTGAACAAGCTCTAGGAATACCTGTGGAATTATTAGTTGGTTTGTTTTAAATTTCTTGAAACCTTTACTATGTTGTACTATTATCAACTCATGGAATATAAGTGTTGTAAAAACCATTTTAACCATCTCAAATCAATGAAATTGTTTTTCATGACTTTTAATTTATCTTGAACTCAATGTTCTTTATTGTCATGGTTTCTATACCATGTCAAGTCTAATAATTTTACTATCAATATCTTGAATAAAATACTAAACATACATGGAAAATATAGTGATGTTCGGTTCATATGCTGGAATTGAATAATCATATGTTTTCTTTAACACCATGAATTATTTCTCTATCCCAAGAAGAAAAAACATAGTGAAATATTAATCAAGATAAACACCCTTAAATGCATCCCATTCCATTTAATAACGATCAATTTTATTTTTATTAATCATAATCAATAATGACCATTTATCAGATTTACCTTAAAAATAATATATGCAAAGAGATACTTTTTCATGTTCTGAACATCCAATGACATATAATATCTTCTCCATGGTATTGATCCATCCTTCAGCTACAGCTTGTTTAGTTGTTTCATTGAATTATGAAGTATGTTTCCCCATAAAATGTTAAACTACTAACATATCCCATTTTTGTTGATTAGGATGATCTCATGAATGTATGTGACATCCATTTCTATCCTGTGTCAAATGAGCAATCATAGCACCAGAAATTAAATTTTTTATTGTGACCACCATATAATGTTGATTTTAACGGTTTTTTTCTCTCAATGCCTTCCCATTACATCTTTCCTATTTCCACTGTATATTACCATTCTAAACATAAATTTCTTAGATGAATCAATAAGTTAATCATAAAATACTACATAATTTAAACTTAATCATAAAGTAAAATCCTCTGTGGGATGTCAATTAACACCATCACAATATATAAAATTTTCTAAACCATCTTATGATTCCAATTATAAGGACATAGCCATAAAAATTATATAATCTCGATTTACATTGCGAATTTTACTTTATTCGACATTGAGTATATTTTATTTTTTAGAGAATTAGTGAATTAGGGTATCACTATTACAAAATAAAACTATATAAATACAATTTGGAATCAAAATATGATATCCCCTTATTTCATAAGATAATTTGTTTTTGAAAAAAAAACATATTTTCATTCCATGATAAATCATCATAATTTTTCCATGATTTCATCTTCAACTATATTCTCCTTAAATCATGTGGACAACATTTCATAAATTAGTATGGGAATAAAAATCTCTGAAATGTGTATAAAAGAAATAAAACCATTAGTCTAGTGAAAACATGGTAACCGACTTGATGTTCCTTGAGAGAATTAAAAAAAATCATAAGAAAAACACTCATACTTTTTTCTCAAAAAAATTAAAATTAATAAAAAGAAATTAAATCAAATTTAGGGGAATTAGAAAATCATATTAATAAATCTCTTTCAAACCCCTTGGAATTGGAATAAACATACGGATTACATCTAATATAATTATTACCAAATAAATTGGAGATCTATAATGTGTATCACTCATCACCTATATCGAGCTCACTCATGAAATATAATGGGGATCATCCCTTCAAACAAGCTATAATGGGATCACAAATGAGCTATAATGGGGCTCAATCCATCATATAAGATATTTTGGGATAACCTATGAGATATAATGGGGGTAAACCCTTCACACAAGCTATATCAGGCTCAACTATATTATATAATGATCATGTACAATTTTATGAATAAAACATGTTCATCACAAAACCCTTCTTAACACATCTTCTAATACCATATACAAAATTTATCATATTAAATTACCATTTTCATTTTAGAACCCATTTTCAATACCAAGATATAGAAAAAATGGAATAAGGGATATTTTTTCTTTTTAATAAATATGAGGTCTTGTAGAGAAATATAATTATAAAAAAGGTTACAGCGGTGGAGAAGTCGTATTCTCCTTA
Source organism: Viscum album (assembly GCA_963277665.1). Classification (NCBI taxonomy): domain Eukaryota; kingdom Viridiplantae; phylum Streptophyta; class Magnoliopsida; order Santalales; family Viscaceae; genus Viscum; species Viscum album. The sequence continues at coordinate 32,169,953 of OY728128.1, read as the reverse complement.
AGAATTTTTTTTATATTTTATAAAGAAAGTAAAACTTTTTGTACAAAAATATTACATTTGAAAAAATTTAATATAATTCAAGATAGACATAAAATTCCTTATAGAATTATTTTATTTACATATAAATAAATATATAAATTAATATCACGTTGTAAAATATTTTACAATTAGATATTTCAATATTCAAGGTGTCCCATACCACTTTGAACAATATATCAAAATCTCCATGAATTAATACATTTAAAAAAAAATATTATAAAACAATAGAATAGATAATATAGTGATATGAAATTTCACTATGGTAGTATATACAATTTTTAAATGAATAAAGTTTCATATTATCATGAAATTCCTAAATGAATGAAGATTGAGATGATACAATTTACCTTGAGTATAAATTCTCTCATACGTTATTTATATTCCTAAATAATAAACATAAGATAATTTATAATTTATTAAAATAGTTTTCAATTTTATTATTTTTTATACCACTTATTACCATGTTATAACAATTATATAACTATTTATGTTCAAAGCCGACTTTTTGTCGATTTTCAGTACTTGGTAAAAAATGAAATTCATATGATGATAATAGTCCATGAGGTCATAAGTCAATCATCTCTAGAATAATATTCATGAAATTATTATAAATTTTATAAATAAAATATACTTATAATTCTAGCCATTAATTATTGTTTTGAAAAATGTACAATGTTATAATCATAGATATGGTAGACCATACCTACACATGGGTGACATTTTTCATTAATCGTTATCAAAAGAAAGTAAGTAATATTTTATCATTCTTGAATAACGGTAATAGCATTAAGATAATATTAATAATTTAAATAATTGCATATATTTCATTGAAGTATTTTTGGGAATAAAAACGAATCACATCACTTCAAGGTTGTGATAGTTCACACGTACAAATGAATGATGTTTTCATTTTTTTGCACTTGTAAATTTATATTTAAATGATATATTATAATAATATTATGATTAATATGACATTAATATAACATATTAACATTAATCCCATCATTATAAAATTATTGAGAGATGGTAAAGAAAAATTAACGGTATCGGTTCGTGGGGCAGTAGTCTGTCGTACATAGAAACAAAATGTTCATTTCTTATTTTATGAACCTGGAAAAGTATTTATGTGATAATATTAAAACAATAAACTATCATTATATTTTGTATACTGGATTTATTATAGAAATATTGTTGTTGAATATTTTATGGAAGTTTAAGAAGGAATAAAATTGAAATACATAAAAAAGAATACATATTCTTTATTTGATAACCTTTGAAGAACACCTCAACAACTCCAATCAGGGTTTTCTGACCAAATTTATCACTCAAGAATGATGTTATGGATTTTATAAAGGGTATTGGAAAGATATTGGCCAAAAAAAATGGTTATTAAAGTGTGACTGTTGGAGATGATTGGGTACCTTTTTATAGGAGAGGGGTGGGGAACCTTATAAACTCTTAAAATATTAAATAAACACAAATTAATTTTTAAATAAAAATTAATCAATAATTTTTTATGTATAAGCTAAGATGAATTTGGTTTTAAATAATCTCATACAATAATTTTTAGACATGCAATGATTTTAATTTAAACCATGTCTTTTTAGTTTTCCGTTAATTAATATATTTTAAATTTAATTGTGGAAAAATAATTTTTTATATTAAGAGGAATATTATTTTACATATGTGGGGTAAATTTCTTATAATTAGACACTTTATGAACATTTATCCCTTATCAAGTACACTGGTAATTTTTTAAATATTTTTATTATATTTAAATAATTTTATAATATATTATTTTACTAGAATATCAATATTGTTAATTATGACACTATTTATTTTAATGAATTTAAATTGAAAAAAATAGTTTAATTCAATGAAAATAAATTTAATAAATTATAATATGTCATATTCACCTAGAAATTTCTAAGAGTTCCTTAATTATATCAAATTATATTTATTTTAATATTTTTATCCTCATTTATTTGATATTTTGTTAATAAAATAATTATTGTATCTCTATTCTGTCAGTATTTATAGTAATAATTTAATATAAAAAAATTCATAATTAATTCCCATGATGTATAAAATTTCATTAAACTTTTTTATACTATTTATTATCAATGTTATATCATATTCATCAGTATATTAATCTTATTATACTTATAAGAAATAATAGGGTGACATGTTGTCACTTTCTTTTCATTTGATAACATTTATATCACATTAATAGATAAAAGTCAATTAAGTGTGTCAATTATGAACCTTATTTGTTAAGGTTATAATTTTATTCATACCAATTGGATTTTGGAAGGTTTTATAGTGATTTTTTATCATTTTTTATTAGCCTAATTTATCCAATTAATTTATAAATGTGTCAAATAAAAAATAAAATAGTTACTATTCATAATATCCAAAAAATAAAAGTTACATATTTAAAAATTTTGATCCACTTATTTAAAATATGGAATCAATTTATCAATATTTAATTTAAATATGTTGCATTAATTAATTTAAAATTAATCCCTATTGACAAAATGTGAAAACGCGTTTTTTAAAAGTAAAAACCATGAAAAGGATGACATGTGATTATATTAAATTTGAATGTGAAATTAATTCAAATGAAAAATAGGTTGATCTTATAAAAAAATTAATTTTACTTTAAAACCAATAAAAACGATAATCTAACTAGATAATTAAATTAGAAGAAAAATAGTTTTTAATTAAAATGAATTATTCTTCAATATTCATTAATATATGAACATTATAAAAAAAACCCAAAAAATCCAACCATAGTAAATTTAAATGTCCTACTTTCAAATAAATTTTTTATTTTGACAAATAGAACATAAAATGCGTCAAAAACAAGATTTAAAATTGAACCTCCTTCAAAAGGTGGTAAAACAATGTTTTTAAAAAAATAATCTGTTTATCTGTAAAATTGTATTATTAAATAATATGAATTTTCAACAGTATATTGAATTTATATTTAATTAATATAATCCAATAATTACCTCTTACGGTAGATGAGTTCCTAGAGCACTTTTAAAAAGTCATTTTGGGTTTTCCCCTATAGTGGGATGTGGAGACCTCTATCCGTAACCAATATATATTCTCTAATATCATATGCCCCCACTATGTTTTGGGAATTAAATGTTGATAATGATGATTTTAAATCCAACGGATTCATTCATCGAATTTTTTCACCTTGGGACTCCCAGTCTTGTTTATGAAGAAGGAATATGGATCTCTCCTGTTATGAATTAATTACTTAATGTTTTACAAGGTTATGATAAAGGACATGTATCCTTTTCCTTGAATTGATGTCATTTTTTTATCAATTTAATGGTGAATGGTTTTTTTTGAAGATATTCATTCTTTTTATTAATCACCATGTAATAATGAGAGAGGAGAACGCCCCCAAAATGGATTTCTGAAGTAGGTAAGACCATTTTGAGTATGCGTTCAACCCCATCGGGTTGAAACATGATCCAATAGTCTTCCTAGAACTTAGGATGTTAATGTTCCACCAGTATCTTGATACATTTGTTGTGGTATTTCTGGATAACAACTTTGTTTATTCCGATTCTTAACAGGAGAATCAGCATCCTTTTCGGAAATGGTATGGAACTCATTAGGTCCATCTCTATTATGCCAAATTTTTAATGTAAACATTATAGATCAGTGATGATATGTTTTTGGGACATGTTTTCTCGAAAAAAGGGGTTTTGGTGGACCTTTTGAAGAGTAATGTAGTTATGTGATGGGTAAAATAGAGGAATATGTTTGAGATCAAAAGTTTTTTAGGCCTTTTTGGTTATTAAAATTAGATTTTCAAGCTTTTTTCAATCTTGATTCAACCATTGAAACACTCAGCCTCAAAGGGGTCAAGATTGAATGGATCCTAGAGTGTCAGGCATACATTGAGGAGATATAGCGGTATTAAAAAAACCCCATGTCCTAATCATTCCATAATATGGAAAGGGGTATGTGGGTTTTTGTGATTCCCTAGGTATGGGTCTTGGTTGTGTTCTTATGCATGGTGATAATGTGGTGGAGTATGGTTATCTCTAACTACGACCGCATGAAATGATTTTCCCAACCCGTGAAAAGGATTTAGAAGTGGTTATGCATGCCCTAATGACATCATGTCATTAACTTTTTGGGTGAAAATTTGTTTTTTATTCTGATCATAGGACCATATCCTACATTTTCTCTTATAAATATATAAATACGATGAATCATTGATGGGTTGAGTACATATATGCCTTAAATTTTTATATAATCTCTACCCAAGAAATGGAAATATTGTGGAAGATTCATTTTGAAGAAAGGATCAACTACATGTTTTGAGGATGTCCATTGATGAGTTGATGTCGATGATCCTTTTTTCAATTTGAATGTAGAAACTATTGAGAAAAATAGAGTTGAGTTATTATCTATTGTTTAGTTATAACCTTCCCTTCTAGAGATGATTCAGAATGAGAATCATGGTGATAAGCTATTCCACAAATCTATGTAGTCTTTTCATTGTTGGGAGACACCATTCGATTGGCTATTGTCTCTCAAGGAAATATTGTTCATTCAGGGCGACAATATCGTTATGATTTCCCTACAAAAGGTAATGGTGTAGGATATCTAATAGTATCATTGGTCCATTCATCCTAGTGATACAATTATGTTTTATGATATTATTTGGTAGTTTGGGTGTTTGTTTATGTTGTAGGATATTTCTAACTTTGTATTGTTGTGCTATATGGGTTAGTAGGTAAAAGAAGAGAATTAATGGCACTTTGGATCGCTCTTTCCATTAACTATACATACTGAGAAGTGAGATGAGATTTCCATAGACTTCATTGTTTTATTTCCTTGTAAACCCCATGGATGGAATGATATTTGAGAAGTGATGTATCAGATAACCAAATATTATCATTTCATACAAATTAAAGATTCCACAATGATGGATTAGTTGGGATGATTATATTTTAATGAGGGGTTTAGGATTCCTGGTGTGACATCAAAAATTATTTCTAAAAGAAGATCCATTACAACTCTCAATTTTGTGATGAATTTTCAAAGGAATTTAGGTCTCATGTTAAATTGAGTATTATATACCATCCCCAAATTGATGGTCTATCCAAATGGGTGAATAAAATATTAAAATACATTCTCGAGAAATGTGAGTTAGATTTTAGTGGCTCATATGATATCCATTTCGGATTGGTTAAGGTGTCATATAATAGTTGTTATTATCCTTCGACCTGAATGGATCCCATTAAGGTACTATATGGTCGATCATGTCAGTTGTCGTTGTGTTAGTCTGATGATTGTGAGGCCTCATTCTTGGGACTAGCGATGGGATAAGATACATATGAGAAAGTATATCTAATCAGGTTGATGTTATTGAAAACTCATATTCTCAACATGTATTATGTCAATCAAAATAACCAAGATCATTAGTTTTCATTGGGTGACCATCTGTTCTAGAAAGTGGAACCTCATTTGGGTGTTCATCATTTTGGCAGTCTAGAGATGCTAACAATGAGGTAGTTAAGACCTTTTGAGATCCCTAAATGGGTTAGTATGGTGTCATATATATTGTCTTTTCCTATACATTTGACATCAATCCATGATGTGTTCCATGTATCCAATTTGAATAAGTATAACCCAGATCAATCTCATGCATAGAATTGTTAATAATTGAAGTTGGAGCTTGAATTTTATGCATTCAAATGCCCCATAAAAATATTATATTACCAAGAGAGGGTTCATCAAGGGATGAAAATTCAACCATCCTGGGTTCTTTGGATGAATGATAATGATGGTAATGATAATTGGGTGTGAAAGTATTAGATTCATGCAGAATACTCATTTCAATTCTCTGATCAAGCATTTGGTTGAATTTCTGGGGAGAATGTTTTCATAGTGGGGATGATTTTCACATAATTTTTGTAAGATTCATGTTTTTATTCTATTCATTCTCATCCTATGTATACTCCTTTGGTTTTCTCTGATATTCTTTCGAAAAATGGAAAATTTAGCTTTGGCAAGGGCTGGCGCACATCTTCCGCAATCTTAGTGGGAATTATGCACCATGATCATGAATCTATGCACCATGGATTCATTTTTGGATAGAACCAAATCACATGTTTGGCCCACAATTTTTCAAACAGTGTGACTAACTCTAAGACATGTCCCTTATAGATACTTTCAACCACATGGTGGCCGCACCGTTTGGAAATAATTTGGATAAACTGTGCGGCATGTCATGGTAAATAAAAATAGTAATTTTACCATTTGACCCTACTACAGGTTTAACCTCATGTCACAAAGTTTCTCCCCCACTTGAGATACTAAACCATAGTAATATAATTCTTATCATCTTCCTCCCTAGTACCTCCATTTTTAGGTGTAATTGGTGGGATTTATTCATGATTCTTCATGTAAATCCCTCTTTGCATGATTTATTCCATTTTTCTAGGCTTCCCTCTCTTCTTTCCTATGGTTTCCATTTTTCATTATGTTGGGTGTATTTTTTAGGTCAAGATCATAAAATTTGCTGATTAGTATTGATTTTTAATGCTTAATATTATGAATATAAGTCTTGTTTTGTGTGAATTTGTTGGTTTCCACAAGATTCTTGAAATTTCTATACTCACGGATGGTGGATACATTCTTGACCATTTTATTTATGATTTTGATTTTCATTTCTCAATTATTTAATATGTTTTATAGAATAAATGTAATGTTTAAATAATGTTTTAGAAGGTATTTGATATGAATATGGATTGAATGTCGGTTTTCTTAAGGAAATTGGGTTTATTTCATGTGTGAACCCATGTAGTGACCTTTGAATATGATTTGTAAATTATGGTAGATGTTTTATATGTTATAAAAGTGGTGGAAAACAAGATTTAGAATGGGTTTTCTTTGATTTTGGAATTGAAATTGTGTTTTGTTGTGAATTTAGTTATTTATAAAGGATGGTTATTTTTATTAGATTGATTTTGTGTGAATGTGATGAAATATTTGATTTGTGGAATGAAAATTGAGCACAAAGGGAATCCCTGGTAACTATGTGGGTGGACTTGTACTAGTATGGTAGTTGACTTGGATGTGGATTTTATAAGATTCAACTTGTAGGATTGACAATACAACACTATCTTAATGCTAATGATGATTGGAGACCACTAGGATGATGTGGTGTCCCCTCATATTTTCCCTTTCATGAGAATTATTTATGTTGTGATTTCTATACCACATTTCACTAAAATACAATTCACATAGTTTCACATTTATAACTAGTGACTATAGAATTTTCCAATGTAATTGTTCTCTTTTGTGATTTTTCTCTTACCATCTTAATATGGTTCACTTAGTGGTTCATTTTCAACGAAAATCATGTTTTACTTTTAAAATGTTTTCTATAAAAATGTTTCTACCCTTTAATTTTATAAAAATTACATGTGAATTCACTAATAATTATTTATAATGTAATCTGTTTTATTGGGTGGATTCCTAAAAGGATTTTGATAACACCGTACTTACACCAGTAGTTATATGTTGATTTGGTTATGATTGACACAAGTAAAGGATTGATGTTTGGAGATGGTGGTGTAAGACTCTAGTGGTTTTCTCTTGCAGGTGTAGTGGTGATGTCTTGAAGATTATGATCCTCTTATTACACAATGTTTTTTAGGATAAATTAATGTTCCCATTTTATGCAAAAATTATTTGGATTTGTATAAATGTTTTAAACATTGGATATAAGAAATGGTTTGCCAAATTTGTTTATGATTATTATATTTTGGTTTATTAATTATAGTTAGCTTTTATGACTATTCACTTGGGTGAAATAATTCCCATGTTTCATTGTTGATACCAGTAACTTGTTACTAGCTCATGGGGATCAGGAACTCTCTTTCAGTCATACAACAGTCTCGGTTGGGTGTCCAATTTGATGGCACTATAGCATAGTTGGTGAAAAAAGGTCTTGGGTATGGTTTTAATATGAAGACTTCTAGTTATGATCAAATTATATTGATATTATGTAGCTCAATTATGTACAAATTATTTATGATTCATTGTTTCCAAATGTATTAGACCAAAATAATCCTAAACGGATCGCCGTGTCAGGTAATGAATATTCATATAGTATGATGAAATATTTCTATATGAGAAGTTTAGGTGTCTATAGTTTGTGTCAGCTAAAGGATAAATTAACCTTTGGAAAATTTCCTTTTGAAACATTAGTGGGATCCCTAGTGATATATCAAATGATATATATGGGGTTTTGTCTCATGATAATTATGAAGGTGAATTAGATTATTGGAAAATGTCATGATTTTTTGTTAAGTGATGGTGAATGTGGTTTATAGGAAATTACATCCTTTTATGTATACTAAAAATGTGTCTCTCAAATATAGGTACTATGGGGTAATAACATGTAAAGGGTTACATTAGCTGAAATCGATTGTAACCTAGTGCGTAAAAACATTCCCTACATCACCGTTCGTTTGAAACACTGAAAGGATTGGTTTTTAAATTAAAAAAACCATTACGAATCATCATTATGGATTCAAATAATGACCATCAATATCATATGTTTATCCTAATGTTTCATATAATTAAATTAATTTTTCATGATTTACACAAATAAAAAGTTATTTGTTATTATTATGTTGTTTTCCACTAGGATTATTGTTTCTCACACTATTTTTTTGGTTTTAGTGAATGGTTGAAACCAGATGGAATCATGTATTCACAAAATATATTTGAAAATTTAATGACTATGTGAAACCAAAGTTAATGATGGTTGGGTATAATTATTTGGAGATTATTCCTAATTAGATATCATTATATATGACTAACAACTTCAACATTTTTGAGATTTAAAACACATAAAATAAGAGTTTGATGGAATTTTATGAATGTTCATTTCATAATGAACATATAATAATGATGATTCTGCTTCAAACTTATATAGATTCTGGGTAGACTGACCAAGAAGAATATTTTATATAGAGAGGAAGATGTTTTCTATGTTGAAAATAAGGCCATATAGAATCAAATTCTATGTAATTATTTATCTTATATGTGAGGAACTAGGGAATCATCCTAGTCAATTTACAAATCAAAGTTTTATCCCGTAAACCAAGGAAGGTCCTATGTGAATAAGTAATTATTCTGGGAAAAAATAAAGAGAGGTGTTGTTAGGTATATATATCGGTACATATAATTTCATAAAGATAAATAAGATAGATAGATGTAAAATAAGATTCTACAATAATTATCCATAAATGGATTGAAATTGGGAAAACATAACCATGTATTTTTTCAGTGGACTACATAAACCATCTAAATGGAATAATGGTATATATGTTATAGTTGATTTGCATAGAATTTTTTAAAAAATCATTCCTATCATATAAGATTTATCTCAAGATCATATTAGCATAATACATGTTAAATATGATGTATGGTTTCTTGAGGTATTATAATTGATTGTCTGTGATATGGATATAAGATTCACCTCAATATTTTGTGGATGTCCTTAGCAAGATATTGTGCGGAGTTGATTTTTGAAATTATCATCATTAACATATATATGGTCATTATAAGAGAATAATTAAAATCCTAAAGTACATTATATGATCATGTTATAGGAATATACAACAATGTTGGGATCAACACCCTCCTATAGTTGAGGTTTCAACGAAAAACAGCTTTCACTCAAAAAATCAGATGGATATTTATGAGGAACTTTATGGAATGAACTTTAGAACTAAAACATACTAGAATGATGTTGTAGAATGAAATCTTTTGTGGCCTCATCTAGAAGATAGAATGGAAGAATAGAAAAGAACCATTTATAAACCTATAATGGGATAAAAATATTACATAAATGTTATGCTGATAATCATAAAAATGATACAGAATTGGAAGCTGCTGAAAATCTGACTATATGAATTTATCCATTGAATAATGAAGGGAAAATAAATCCCTTTGTATGTCGGTCCATATTAAATTATTGATCATATTTGGACTATAGTTTATTTCTTAGTGCTTCCACCAAACCTCTTTCAGGTTCACGATGTGTTCAATGAATCTCTCATAGAAATGTACATGGAAAATCCATGACATGTGCAGAACACATAACATGCACTATTTGAGAATGATGTTTATTATATGTAAAAAGTGATCTTGATTCCAGATAATACATTTAATGTTCTATGAAGATCAAACATTCACCTTGAATATTTTTATCAGTGAAACCACCAGCCTTCGTATTCTATGTGGGACCCTAAGGATGCAATGAGAAATAATTATACTCAATTATTCATATAAAAGACCTGAATTTCCATGTAAAATTCATTTTATTGTGGGGGGATATGATAACACATTGATATTTTAGAAAGTATTTTTTAATAAAATTTATCTTTTTATCTTTTTTTTGTTACAGACAACACATAGTGTAAATTGAATTACATGAAACCCTGTGTTTAAAGGAATTTGTATATACTATTGAAATTTATTTATTTAATATGATAATAACAACATAACCATCAGAATGGAAGGAATGAATATGATAAAATAAATTATGAAATTATATGTCATATACATGTATATAAAATTAATTAATTGGAAAACAATAAACTAAAAATGGAAAAAAATTAAAAATAAATGAAATCTATTGATCAAAAACCACATTTATGGAGTCCAAAATATTTTACATCAAAATATTAAACAAAAAAACAATTTTTGAAATTATTGTTTTTAAATTTAATTTTCATATATTCAATAAATCTTTTAATATTAATCTTATTTTCTTATCATAAATTTGATATGCATAAATCATATGTTACACTTAAAAACTGTACATTTCTAAAAAGTTTTTTTTATACTTTTTCATTATCATTTTAAAATTAAAATTTTAAAATTTTATTATATTTGTTATAAAAACACCCTATAATTTTAAAAATAGGGTTTTCAAAATAATAATGGAGTGATTTGTTTGAATATTATGAAATGATACTATATTCAATGACAAATGAAAAATACTAGGTTTAGAATGATTTTTTATTTCATTTAAAAAATTTAAACACATAGAAATTGTCTTAATATGGTATTAAAATTTAAATAAGTTCATATATATATATATATTAATCCAATATATATAATTTTAATCAATTTCAAGTTGAGGTTTTTTAAAAGAATTAGACATTTGATAATTTTCACTTTTCAAAACTGCTTCCTCATCGCGTCTGTGAGATTAATTTTATAGTAAATTGTAATACTTATTTTAATAAAATTTTGATGAAAGGAACCCATATTTAAAATTAGAATAAATTATTCTAATAATGTCAGATTTTTTTCATAATTAACAGTTAAAATAGTAAAAAAATTATTGACCAAAGATAATGTAAAATATTTTTTCAATGTGGGATTAAAGCAAAAATATATGGGTAAAAAATGACCAAACAATTAAAAAACCAATTATATGGAAATATATCACCGTTATATCTTCTAGTATTAGGAATGTCCCATTTATATCATTAAGGCATGTTAAATATGAATGGACACCCTATTCATTTTAAAAATTACAAGTGTGCCCCTCACCTAACATACGAAAGGCATACTCATATACTCTTGATATGTAAACATCAAATTTTTTTTCTAAAACAACACCTAAAATATAAAATTCTTATTCAGTCCTATCATCCTATATTACATTTTATAAAAATTTAATATTAAGGCGACTTTTGGTGCAATCTAAAAGAATTTTTATGAAGAATATTTAACATCTATAACTGTGAATTTTAATTTATTTCCTCAAACACTTCAATTAATTATTATTGATAAATAATGATATAAAAAATTTAGACTAAAACCTAATCTGATATAATTTTTTGGTAATTTAATAACAAAAATTATTCTACCTTTTCATCAAATGGGTTATGAAATCCTCATTTGTGTGTATGGTGGACTACCGCCTCACAAAACAATGTTATTTGTTTTTCCTCACCATCTCTCACTTATGGATATAATAATGACTTTATTATTTAATTATGATATTAATTTAATTTTATAATTCTATAATCATGATATCACATTTGATTTATTACAGTCTAAATCAAGGGAAAATAATAACATCATTTCTGTTTACGGAAGAGTACCGCCAAATGAAGCGTTGTCATTCATTAATGCATAAAACATATGGTAAAATTGATAGGATTAGTTAAAATATGTGGGATATATAAGAATACACTATTTTATAATTTTAATATATCTTTTCAATCATTATTTCATTCCAGAAACAAAATGGAATCATCATTCATGATTATGTACGACCAACTACCTCCAAGAATGTTGTGTTTCATTTGCTATCTCTATCATGTATGTGTAATAATGACTAAATTTATAATTAATATACATGATTTTTATAACATGTTTAAAATTCTACATATTATGGGAAAATTCTCAATATAATATAACCATAAATTTCAAATCGAAACTTACATAAAAAACAATGAATTTGTTGCCGGAAACATGGCTTCATTGCGGAATCATTAATAAATCTGAATGAAAATAGCATAAGTACATATCATATAGCATGATATATATATATATATATGGTTATATAGTAGATTTATAATTAATTTATATTTATTTTATAGGAGCTTCAAATGTGTATATAGGAATTCAAGACATATATTATGGGAATTCTGCCTCAATTTTTAATTTTATGAGGAAAATCTCATATTCACTACCCATTTATTTCTGTAGTGAATATAATTACCCAAAATTTATTTTATGATTACTATCCTTATAATTATAAAGTTTTATAGATACATTTATTATATCTCTTTTATGTTATTTATATTTCAAAAAGATACCAAATCAAAAAGGGAATTTTTTCCCCAAATTTCTTTCTTCGGGATATATGTTATATAAGAATGTATATTCTTCTATATTGTATATATAATACAATAATTAATATTATTATTATTATCATATTATAATTTTGATTTAATTTTTTAGTTTGATTTTTATTTTTATTCAATTTTTCCAAAGTTCTAATATTTTTATTCTATAATTTCATTATTTATCGGAATTTTTTATGATTATGATTTAAGGATAATATATAATGATCATTCTATCTAGAAACTCATGTTTTTTATTTAATACTATTTTTTTAATGATTGTACAATTTTCCCTTACTTTTTCCCTCAATACATACTTAGGAGTTTTAAAAAATTAGTTAAAAAAAATTTCTTCACTTCTATCTTCAGTCAAAAATAATTATACCTCTAAAATAGTCTCATCTAATTTTTTTAACTTCATAAAATTAATTTAGTAATTAAAATTTCCAAAAAAGTTTTTACAAAATTTCAATGGATTATTCCTATCATTTTATATATAATTTATATTTTACTTTTATGGGTAATTTGAATGGAATATTTGTTATAACATGCATGGCATGCATAAAATTTTTTCCACCATGATAATTATTTTCATATAAGATTACATTATAGGATTCAAGGTTGTTTTCACTAAAAATGATTTACAAAATGTTTTATTATATAAAATGTTTTATTCAAAGTGGAATGAATATTTTCATAAATAAATTCCTAAAATTAATTTAAAATCATATTTTATATGTTTTAATTTATTCATTCAATGAAAAGTACTTTCAAAATGTTTTATGTTTTTAAATTTATTTTAAAAAATAATTATATTTTTATTAATAATGTTTTTATCATTTTAAAAAAATACTTTATATTTTTTATTTTTTTTCGAATAAATGGATTTTGAAAATGCATTATAAATTTTAATATTTATAATGTGATTTAAAAAAAAGTACATTTCTTCAAAAAAATTACATGTGATATTTTAATATAATTTTCCAACTAAGATGAAATATATTGATGCCACTTATGTATTAATAGGAATATGGTGTAATGATTTTGTACATATTATTTCTATATAATTTGAATATTTTATAATGAAATGGTTTTTAAAAAATTCAATTTTCTTCCACATGTTATACCTGATAACATTATTATGGAACCCAATTCTCCTTCCACGGGATATGACTTAGTGAAATGGTGAAATGGTTATGAAACTTAATTCTTTTCTAAATTTTATGTTATGATGATGTTTTTCTAAAACCATTTTCTTTTCATTTTTTCTGATATAGTGACTGTTTTATAACCTTGTTGCACACATATGTTTGATTTTAATTATGTTCCTCTAATTAATTTAAAACCATAGATTGAAAGTACTAATATCTCCTTCTAATAAATTGTGTAAATATATATACCTCATTAGATAAATAAGTGATGAAGTGATCCTTTCCCAATAAGTGACTCTATAGACTATGATAGTCCACGGAGTAAACCTTCACTACTTTGAGGGTTTGGGGAGTTAACCGAATCCATAATTATATCCTTTCTAATTAACCTTAAATGATGTTGAAATAATTGTATATGATTTTTTATATGCCAAAATTACATGTCTTCTTCCAATGTTTTGTTCTCATGGATCGTGTTTTTATTCATTTATTAGTAATGTCTTATAATCATCAAATATTTATTACAAAACTCAAGTGTATGATTGATGACATGAATTTTACTATTTATAAATGTTATGTTCATTTTCTCATAAACTTTTTCTCTTGTAATTATTATGTAATTATTAATATCCCACTTTTTAACCATTCTGAGAATCTGATATCACCCTTTAAATTATTTCAATTTCCTAGAATAAAATGAAATATATTATATAAGATATGCCTATGAAGGTATCTATTTATGAAGAACTTAGTGGTGGATGATGAAGCTCACTTATGGACAAATTGTTTATGTTTCCATTTGCCCAAAGCAACTAGTGACAAACTATTATTATGTTGATCAAAATGTTATGCAATGAATATTAATAATAAAATATGTAATATTTATGTATGATAGTTTTTGGTTGATAAACTATATATTCTATGGACATTTTTGTTAGTAAAATAGTTTCACAGTTTTTTGGGTCTAGGATTCCTGAGGGAATTACTTAATCACTTAGAGGAAAAACCATTATTCATTATGTTGGTTTCCATGAGATATAACCATCAGGAAATTTGGTCAATGTATTATTATATATCAATTCCTCCACGTAGTATTAACGATTCACATTAATCATTTATATATAAAACAATACATGGGATAAACTCGTCAGATTAAGGTAATTGATTGGACAATAAGCTCCTTGGATTCTTCCCTTGGGAACCATTCATTCGAAGACTGAGATTTACTATGGACATGATCTATAGACCAAATATGGATTATTCTAGTTTAATTCATCATGATAACCCATTGGATTATTCTTATGACCTTATTGGTAGGCTACAAGGTTTATGAACATTGAGGTAGATCATCCTTTTAAGGAATTAATTCCTTTAATCCTATTATATCCTATATTATAGTTATTATGATATAAAAAACATGGTATCAAATTTGGTACTACACTACGATTACATAAAATACTACACTTTTTTTATACATGATAGATACTAACCTCTTGAAAGGCACTTTTCTGGGAATTACCGTCACGAGCCGAAGTAGGTATGACTAGTTGCACATCCCATGGGGAGTCTATTCCCAACATGATTATTATTTTACAGATTTTATTCCACTACAATATTGTATTTTGAATATTCTAATGTACATTTAGGTTCATATATATTATTTTTCATATATATCCATGATATTATCATCATTTTTTATATAGATCCACTTCTGTAGTGTTATATTATTTTTTTCTAGATGATCTAATTCCACCTCTCTATTTTTCATTTTAATTTTTCCAACATTTACGTATTTATTTTCCCCACTATGCAACATTGACCATGTGGTTAATGTATCCCCACCATACAATTAGGGACCATCACTTCTTGATGGTATCCCCAATATTAAAATTTATATTAATTTCCTTAATAATTTATTCTATCTATAAGGAAATTAGTATGCATGTTATTTAACATTTTTAATGTTACGTCAAAAATTATTTTTCTTTCGACGCGATATTTACTGGAATAAATCAGATCCTTAATAAAACTCGATGTCCTTTACATTATCAAATCAGAATAATTTAGAATGTTGGATCCGATTCCTGTTTCTCAATTCTGATTCCATCAGAAATTTGAAACTAATTCTCTAAAAAAAATCTATTCCAATTACTCTTTCATATATCCGAATCACATTGAAAATCAATTCAGATCCAGTTACAAACATCTAAATCTTCATATATTGGGATTTTGATTCTATAATATTTATGAATCCAATTTACTTTTCTAAAACTCATTTTCACTCAAAAATTATAATCTCATTCATGTATCACAATTCATAATCGTCTAATTTTTTAATCTAATTATCACATCCGTAAATTTTGATACTCACAATTTTGTGAATCCTGTTTTCTATATTCCTTAGTTCTGATTCTCAATTATTTCCATATCTGATTTTATATATTTTTTAATGTATTATCATTTATTTAAGAACATAATTTTATAAATTTCTCAAAGTTAATTTATTTCCTTAGTTTAATATATGATATCTTTAAAAATGATTCTATATTACCACAATGTAATGTTTCATATAATTGGATTGAGAATAATAAATTATTCTTATGATATTTTGATATACTAAAATGATATCGTTTAATATGTTATTAAATGACTATTATAAGGTTCAACTGTAAATGGTACCTCTAAAATTTCAGGAATAATATTAGCTTTGGAGAAAATTATGACCATTACAGATCAAATTGATAAATACCATATCATTTGAATGTATTTAAGGTGGTTAAATTTTGTAGAATTGATACTCTATGAGAGCTCTACAGAAATTACTTTTTATGAAATCCTTGAACTGATTATGTTTTGAATAGATTGTCCCATATACTTAAGATCTTCAATAATCATTGTTTTTCATTGTGTGACACCGATTATTTCTGTATATAATGGAGGTATTCCAATTTGAAATAAGTCATAGGTGAAAATTACCTTCATAATCGAGGGCTTCTAGGTGCAGGAAGACAATGGTTCCAATCATCTTATAGATGCTGGGCTTGTGGGGATATCAAGATCGATACTGATCATCCTATCAATGGCTTACCCAAGTGTGGGTAATGAAAGCATGCTAGAATGTATAAATCACTTAATCTAAATGAAATGTGTTTGGATACCATAATATATGGGCTAAAATAATTTTACCCTTTAATATTCAATATTATTTTTTGGTACAATTTATTATAATAAGAATGTGCTTCTTATACATTATTTTTTAGTAACACTGATATAAGATTATGTAAGATTTAATGTAGAATATTGTTTAAGTATACATGTGTACTGATTTCATTACACTATTTTTCAATCCTAAGGTGATTTTTTTTAACCTTACAAAAGATGGTATAGTTAATCAAATTTGATTAAATTTGTTAATCAAATATTTATTTAAGTTTAAAACGAATGTTTTTAAACATAAAATTCACCCCTTATTTTATCTGAGTATATTCATATATATTATGATCCGAAAATTGGTATCAAAGTAGGTATCTATGATATTTATTCGTACTCACTGTATCATAGGAACATTTTCACTACTCAGTCTACTAACTCTTTCTTTAGTTCAGTGAGTTTTTTATAATTTCTCTTAATAAATTTTTGTTTATAAATTTTTTATACACTAACTTGTATTGTGAAAAAATAATTTCCTTTCTTCTATGACTGGAGGAATGAATGTTTGATCCTTAGATAATATGAAACATAGAATACCAACTATCTTTTAGGGAAACTATTAAGAATACTGGACATACAGAATGAAGACTTTTTTTTATAAATTCTAGTGTGGTTAACTTAGTAATTATTATTAATGACTGCAAGATACCTGAAAATGAATTCAAAACTTTTATTAATCAAGAAAATTAAGAATGTCATCTAAATTATAAGGAACCCAATACTTTTCTTTGTTCTTTAAAATGAAATATATAAATCTCGATATCTGTTTATGAGATAGCTAAAACCATATGGAATAAACTTGACGTTAAATTTTTTTATTAGTTATATGGTTATTAAAACTAGAAGATCTATTCTATGAGAAGATTATCATGGTATTTTACCCTTATAGAGAACCTATAGTTATTGTTCAATAGGGATTTATGACTAATGTAAAAAATATATAGTTAATCGGATAAAAACTCAAAGAAGATAAGATTCTTATCGACAATATTATAGACATTGTTCCTAATAAATTGGAATCAAAGAGAACAGATATTGATGTGTCATGAAATGTTACAACTATTACTCATGATGAGTTATTTTGAACTCATTTACAACATGCGAATAAATTAAAAAGAGATACTAAGATTATAATGAAGAATAATGGGAGTGTTTCATTTACTACAACATCACTCCATATGAATGAAAAATCACTTTAGGATGATTCTAATTCATCAATGTCTATGAATGATTTTGTTTAGTTAGATGTAAGTGATACTGGTCACCCATTGAATGAGTTATACAATCTTTCTCGAAGGATAAACATGATTATTTGAAGATTGATTTCAAATACAGCTAAAAGTAAAAGTATAAGAATCATAAGAATGATTTAGAAGTCACATGTTAGGAATGAAAAAAATGAAATATGAATCAGACATAATTGGTCATGTATTAAAAAAATACAAGAAATATATACATTCTAAGAGGAATCAGAAAAAATACATTACAATAAAAAATAATAGAATTTTTGGAAGGAAAATGATTTTTAAAGTGAATGTTTTGGAGGCAAATCCAACGAATCATCAGATAAGGAGTCTTTTGGATATACAAATATTGATCTTATTTCTAGAATACCTTTTCAAAATCAATATTTCATGGATAATGTATAGAATGCTAACTTCATAACCAATATGTCATTAAATGAGAACTATACTGATAATGATGCATATATTTCTTTGGATGAATAATCTTCCTTATTATAAGATACCTTACCTTATTTTTTAGATGTATCTAGGTTTTACATGTTTCATGAAAATTAAAATAGTAATATCAACAAGAAACGTACCATGGAAAAATATAGATTCACTATTTTAACAAAATAAGTATTATATCATTATAAAGTTCTTAATGAAAATGATTTTAAAATTATTTATATTTACAAAATAATGAGAAGTTTATTCCGAAAAGGATAAAAAATATAAGCATTAAGAAATGAAATTTCTTAGAAAATAGATTCAGATAAAAACACATATCCAATGAAAAATGACTATGATGATTAGAATTAGTCATTAAAATAAATTATTAAATATTGTCCTTAATGAAACATTTGTCAATCATTACTTCTGCTAAAGATAATTTTGATAATATGTATTAAAAAATTCATCGTTATAAGAATAGTTCTAGATTTGTTTATTCTCACTAAAAACCTATTTTATGTCACAACTATTCTGTTCCTAAAAGATTCCCATTCTGCACTAAGAGTGATTGTTTTAAACTTTTTGGAGAATTGATACTTTTCTAGAGCTATGTTAAAATTACATTGTGGGAAAGGCTCTATGTGATTATCTTGTTAGAATCTTGTTCTACATGCCTAATATACTTAATAAGATTTTTCTTCCTCTATATGACACCAATTTTAAATGTATGCAATCTAGGGCTTAAATGTTAATGGAAAATAAGGGTGTCGATTACCTATATAATCAAGGGATTTCAGATGAAGGAATATAGATGTGTTAATCACCTTACAAATAAAATGTTTGTAGGGATAATAAGATATATATAGATCGTCATATCAAGGGATTACCCTAGTGTGCATAAGACAATATTTTTTCAAAGTATAAATCAAGGGACCTTTATCCTTGGTGATTGGATACCTCACTCTTTGGGTTAATATAGTTGTACTCTTTCTAGGTACTTTAATTTTACTCAGAAATTTTTCACAATAACAAAGTTTTTCATTTATTTTTTTTAACTCTGATATAAGATTCCACATGCATTAAAGTAGAATCATGTTTATGTATACCTGTGTACTCATTTAATTATATTTTTTTTCAAACATAAGGTGGGTTTCTTAACCTTAAAAAATAGGGTTTTGTGAATCTTATATGTTTATCATTGTTAAACAAAGTTTTCTTTGAGGTTGAAGCCAATGATTATAAATATAATATTCACCCCCTCTTGCTTCTGAGCATTGACATACATATTTTGATCCAACACACGTGACTGAATATGTTCATTTAATTATTAGTGAATTTAGTATGAGACATTAAAATTTTGTTCATATCCGCTTTCCTTTGGTTGTTCTATTTTTATTATTATCCAAGAAACTATGAGGATACTATATTTTTATATTGATCATGAGTCTGGAAGTAGCTAACCTACAGACATGGGAATAGAGGAGTATTCGTAGATTGGAATTTTTTTCATGACTAGAAATGTTATAATTGTATTGAATTCTCCCTTATGTGAAACACACAGATTTTGGATTTTTATTATTTTTGTGTATTTTTTAACACTTTGACTAGTATATAAATTAGATAGTTCCTCATATGTCATTATAGTCATATGAGGAATTATATGGAATAAATTACTCGATTCCACATTTACTTACGTCATAAATTTTATGTTTCTTGTTATTTAATGCCTTGATTGTTGTATTTACTAGATTTTTTAGCATTTATTATAGTGATATAATAATTGAAAAGTAATGTTTTTCATCAAACAAAATGATTTGTTATAGTATAGTGTGACCATGGAACCTTAATTATCTTATTATATTGAGTTTGAACAATAAATCATTTGCACAAAAGCTAAAACATTAGTTGGATATTATTATATGTATTACAATTATAATTTGAAGCATGTATGTGACTCTATAAATTAAGAATGGTGATCTATTATATCGATCAATTGTAAAATACTGGACGTACATTGATATTGTAACATTTCAAATTTATAAAGCATTGTACATTATTAATTGGGACTAATATATGCATCTAACAAGGTCATGAAATATATATATATATATATGGATATACAAAGTGACATATTTATGAACAATTGAGTTTTAAATTTAAATGGAAATGGTTTTCATCAAATAGTATTTTTATTCACAACAGAAGTGGTGTTATACTCTATAACATGGAATAAACACACAATATTCTAGAACACCATTTTCACAATAGATAATTTGAACAAGACCTGACTATACTACTAGGATATAGGTATTATCTCTAGAGATTCATAATGATCTCTATGAAAAAAATACCATGACGAGCCTGATGCGGGGTGCGAGTCTCATATTGGATGCCTTGTACCTCTCATATTCTAATACATAAAAATTATTTCATTTTTATAAATTATATGAGTATTTTTGATAGTATTTGTAGAGCTATTCCTCTACAACATCAACATGTTCATAACTATGAACATGGCGATAACCATGTTTATGAAATGGAGGGACCTAAATCAAGAGTAGTGTTACTTCCTACAACTCAAAGTATACAAGAATTGGGAACTAACACCCTATTTCTAGAGTGTTTCATATGGATTATGAATACTACTTAGGGTGAAAAAACCCAATAATATATAATATAATTTTTCCATTATAGAATTAAATTTTTAATTTTATTATTAATGTTTAATGTTACATGTGGTATTTATAAAAATTAAGGAATCTATAATAATAGAATAGTAACCTCTCATATGAGAGGATAAATAAAACTTATTTATATTATAAGTGAAAATATGATATATTTATATTTTAGAAAAAGTATATAAATGTTTTGAAAATGATAAATTAAGTGTAAGTATTTTTGTGCAACAAAAATATTTATTTAAATTTTTTTAATTAGTAAATTTAGTAATAAAGAAAATTTAGAATTAGAAAATACATTCATAAATTAATATTTTTTGTCTCATGATTGTAAAATATTTTTATGAGACCATAAGTAATTTTGCAATGTGTCATAAGACCATTTAAAATTTTAAAACAGATATTTTAATTAATGAATATTTTAATTAAATATTAACTGTTAAATATTTAGAATATTATCTTCAAAAATATGAGTATTTTTTTGGAATCTCTATGTAATTAAATAGTTAGGGTGAATTTTTGGGAGTTTCCATAAATAGTAAATTATTTGGTGAATACGGAAAAATAGAAATTTATGGTATTTAATAAATACATGAATGATTGAGTCAAATATGATGTATGGCTGATATAATCCCATAAAATTGAACTCTATATAACAATTTTAATATATATAGTCACAATTATTAAAATATTCATATTTATGTGAAAAATTAATATTCTAGTTAATAAAATATTGAATAAACTCTTCTCTTATCCACTATAAATTCAACCCCACACCGCCTCTTCCCCTCACACCTCCCAATCGAAGAATATTGTCTAAATTATTCCCAATAAACATACCACCCCCCCCCCAACAACTACGATCCCTTCACCTCAACAAAATACCACGTGTAATATTCCAAATGAGGTTCTCAAGGAGAAAAATTCAATACGTAAAATCTGATTTCATTTTATTTTCTTTTTTTAAGTTTCTATTATCTTACTTTTATCTCATAAAATATTCATTCCAATGTTACATGATGACTCCATTATCTTACATATAAATTTATTTCATTTTTTAATGTAATATCCTATTTCAAACCTCTCAACTTCCCCTATTATTCGAAAAAATTGAAAACATAATGTGTTGTATTGATTTACTGTTATCATATATGTCATGTTTTCATTTTATTTTACCACCATCAAGCCTATCCATAATAAAATTATTATGTTTCAATCATATTATATTATATATATTGATATTTGTATAATTTTATGAAACCAATATATAATCATAATATTAAATATAATGAAATATGTTTGTGATGGTGGAAAAAACAACCAAAATAAATCCAATATTTTTCATTAATGTTTTATCTAATGAATCAAACTAAAATTAGTAAAAAATAATATATGGTATCAAATAAAAATCTGGAAACTTATTAATATCATTTCACTATTGTTCTAGATTTTTTATTCCATTCGACAAAAAAACATAATGATCCAACTATGGAAATGATGAAATAAATACAACCAAAACCATAAAACCATAAAAATATTATCTATACATATAAAAAAGAATGTAATAAAAGTTCCTATAAATATTATAAATACTAATATACATCTTTAATATATTAATGAAACTCTTTAAACTTGTATACATGTGTTTTGAACATGTTTGAGGTAAGACAAACCTATGGTAAGGTACATTCCATTTGAAATACTCTTTATTGTCCCCTTTTAAAAAATTGAAAAATAATGTTTCTTATTTTATTATACGACATATGAGGATTTTACCACTTTATGTATGACTTAAATTTTTGATGTTTTATTTACAAGATTACATGTTTATTTTCAAATAAAATGACTTCCATTATATTAGTGCACAATTTTTTTATAATAATCGATTTTCCTCAACAAATACTTTTGGGATGAAATTTTTCATGTTTAGTGAGTATGTTCTAGTTCATTGGATTGATTTTTTATGAAGTGAGAGACCTATATATTCGTCTAATTAATAGGGTATGTTTATGTTTGAATTTTTTTTAATTGTTATTCCATGTGTAACTGTGATGGTTACATAAAAAGGTAGTCTTGAGGGTTATATCATAAGATATTCATGATGGATACACTGTAATGTAGTTGTGAGGGTTACGGATCATATGGTATCTAGGAGGTTAGGAATTTAAACTAAATAATTATAAATTTTACCTAAATAATTTATTTATATTATTTAGGTTATATATAAATCTCTTGTTTTTTTAAAAAATGTGAAATTTTAATGGTTGGAAGTATGTCTTTGTGAAAATGATTTCATATATTTATAAGTATTCATATAATAAAAATTCATTTATTTTATGTATATTAATAATAATATTTGTTCTCATCCATATTATAAAAAAATCACATGGTTTAAATATGGGTAAGAGAAAACAGGAATCCATGTTGGTCACTATGAAGATTTTTCATGAAATGATTTCATGTTTCACTAAAAAAATTGTATTTTGGATGAAATGGATATTGTTTTAGTTTCACCCCCTTTGTATGCTTATGGGTTGATATGTATGAATTATTTCATAATTATAAAATATATAAACCGAAAATATCTTCAAAAGTATTTGAAATTTAATTTTATTTAAATTTTCAATTTTAGGAAATGTGTATCATCGTGTCCATATAGTTTGTATCAGAGAACTGTTCAGATTAAATTTAATATTAAGGATGATTTTAATAGAATACCATAACTAATTTATAGATTATGGTTAATTTAAAATGATATATAATTTAACTATTATAATTCTTATTTATCTAATATAAGTCTATTTAGAATGGTTTTTCATATAAGAAATAGGGAAGATAATGTAGGAGGGAACCAAGAGGATGATACATTTTCGAATCTGTAGCCACGAATGGTGGGAATTGGAACTGATAAGTTTGAGATAGTAATGGATCAGTTGATGTAGTTTATAAATTGAAGGGTAATACATGGAAAAGAACAACCAAAGCTACCACGAATGAACATATTGATTGTGGAACATTTTATAAGAAAACACCCTCATTGCATTAGTGGATGTTTTGACTGAGTGGTGGACAAAGGCTATATTAAATCCCTTAAAAAATTATTCTACATCAGAAGGTGTTAATCTAATCAGAATTTTAGGCGTTATAATTACTGCTTTGAAGGTGAAGTTGGCCAATGGTGGTCAATGGTAATGAGTATCTGGGATAGCTTGGAGATAGATGTCATATGATGGGATGAATTTAAGATTTTTTTCCTCGAAAAATATATTCCTATGGTGGTTCATCATGGTATGTAACAGAAAGTATTGGAATTAAGAAAATGAAGAAGGATTAGTTTCTATGTGTGAAGAAAAATTCAATAGATTGGAAGGGTATGCTCTATGTCTTTCTTGGGATATTGATAGTAAAATGAATTATTTTTATTCTGGATAGAATCAATGATTTCGAAGGGATTTGGCCTGCAATGAATTTAAAATCAAATATAATATTTTTCATTGTAATGAGAAATTTTAAATGTATTCTGTTTATAATAATGTATACTTTGACAAAAAAAAATTATAACAAAAGGTCCAAATTATAGGTAATGGGTATGAAACAATAAGAAAATCTAAAAGTAAGAAAATACAGCTTGTATTTTGAAAAAACTATGGGATAAAGTACCATTGGGAATGACTTAACAAAATTGGGAAGTGTTTTCAAAGGTGTAAGTTTTGATATAAGGAATGATAGTTCAATGAAAAATATCTTATGTTTACTTCTAATAAGAAATACATAAAGTGTTTTAAAAGTGGTGAGATGGGTAATTATGCAAATAAATTTCTATAGAAGGTTCCAAATGATGTAAAGTAGTGAGATTATAATAATAAAGGTGCATTGAAATCTTTAATGACTATGTTAGTAGGTGTTTTTTCATCAAATAAAGTGATATCATGTGCACTATTTGATTACTCCTATTTCTCTAATGTCTTGTTGGAAATGGGGCCTACACATTCCTTTATTTCTGATAAATTTAATAATAAATTAGAAAACTATCCTTTGGAAATGAATCAATCAGATATGGTTAAAATACTAGTTGGAAATATTAAAGAAACAATTAATTATAAGAATATTCATATTATTTCATGTAGAAGGAAATTACCTAAAAAACATATTGTTTTTCCCTTCAATGATTTTTAATGTTAATCTAGATATGGATTGTCAATTTTTAAATCATTCTATAATGATGTTTTTTTCCAAACGAGTATGAGTTTGTATACAATAATTGACCTAAATAATTAATAATATATTAGGAAGCTATGAAACTGGTAAAATATATAAATGAAATTTATCTTGTACATATTGTTGAAAATAAGGTAAATGTTCATATTAATGATGTACTAGTAGAAAATTAATACATAAATGGTTTTCATAATGATTCTTTTGGTGTTATTCTTGATTTGGAGGTTGAATTGACTATTTACTTAGTTATTGATTGGAAGAAAATTTTAAATCCCCCGTATCAAATGTCACAAGTGGAAATTATTGATCTGAAAAAAGGTTTTATGATATTGTTGAGTAATGATTCATTCATCCCATCACTTCACCATAGGTTGAATATATATTTTTTTAAGAAAATCATTATGGTTCCAAGAGGTTTCTAAGTGAATATATACCTTTAAATAACACTACTGTTATGAATAAGTATATATTAACTAATAGAAAATAATTGTCTGAATAGATCTAGAGAGCATATTATTTTTCAATGATAGACCTTTGATCCAGGTACCACAAGCTATAGATGAAGGAGGTTGAAATTCCAAAAAAAATTATTCCATACTAGATATGGGAATTATGAGTTTATTGTTGTACCTTTTGGTTTGAAAAAATTTCCAACTATATTTATCGATCTCATGAATATAATATTACATGAAAATTTGGATAATTTTTTTGTTTTTTTATTGATTCTATTTTGTTTTATTAAATAATTTATTAGGACAATGAAAAACATATAAGGATTGTTTTTCAAATAAGTAATTAAATGATGTAATATGAAAAATTTATAAAACTTGTTTTTTAGTTGAAAAATATTTCTTTTCTTCGGAATATTTAAATAAGGATGTCATAACAATTGATCCCACCAAAAAAATTGGTTGTTGAATGGAAAAGATATAAAAATTTTATAGATATTCATAGTTTTCATGGATTATAGGTTTATATCTGAAAATTTGTTAAACCAATTCCAGGTCTATCTAGCCTACTAACTATGATGACATCAAATCGGGTAATATTCATATGGTTTGAAGTTTGTGATTTATGCTTTTATGATTATAAATGAAAATTGGTGAATTCTCTAGTTTTGGACCTGCCTTCTAGAAATATGGATTTTTTTATCAACATCAATGCTTAATTAAAGGGATTGGTTGTGTTGTAATGCCAAATAACCATGATAACTTTTATTCTTCAAGACAACTAAAACCTCATTAGTTTAAGTACCCCGATCATAATTTTGAATTATTAGTTATTGTTATTTATTTAAAAATTTTGATTCATCATTTATGTGAAGAAATTTTTTAAATATATAATGGTCATAAATGATTAAATTTAATATTTAATTTGAAGGAATTGAACACGAGTTAGGTAAGATGGCCGAAAATGATAAAGGATTA
Source organism: Viscum album (assembly GCA_963277665.1). Classification (NCBI taxonomy): domain Eukaryota; kingdom Viridiplantae; phylum Streptophyta; class Magnoliopsida; order Santalales; family Viscaceae; genus Viscum; species Viscum album. The sequence continues at coordinate 32,142,631 of OY728128.1, read as the reverse complement.
TGTTTTCACAATAAATTACCAAATTAGAAAAGAAATATAAAAGTTCTGGATTCATTAAGTCAAAAAAATCATGAATCATTTACCATGTAACATTTGGATAATGGAAACTAGATTAATGATGTGTTGAATTTTGTCTTGGACCTTGATGGTGTAGGAAATAAATATTTTTTTAGGTGTTAGTGTAGTCTTCTATTTTAGATAGAATTAAGGAACCCAAAAAGGAAGTCTTTTAGTCACAAATATTTTTTTGAATTAGTTAAAAATGAAATTTTGTCTAAAATAAATGTTTTTAATTATTTTTATTTGAGATTTTTAAAAAAATTATGTGTGCCTTGGGATTCCCACATGGAGAAAGAATCATTATGTCATGGTCATAGTTCCCCATTTTTCAGCTGATCCTATATGCACTTATATATGCAAATAACATTGGGAGTATAGTTAGTTGGATGGAATGAAATGAGATATTTTTTATTTTACAGTGATTTTTTTTAATTTTCCGCATGTTAAAGATGAGAAAAAACTACTAAATTGGATGCTTTAGTCTTTTCTAGTTCCAAAGTGGAAGTGTAAAAATATATCCATCGATTTTGTAATGGGACTGCCAAAAACATCTCAAGGTAAAAATGTGACTGGGATTATTTTTGATTAGTCGAATAAGTCTTCTCATATCCTTCCTATTTGATACATATCGTCTATATATCACCATTAACGATTATACCTAAAGATAATTTTAGTTAACATGGAGTTACTCTCTCTATGGAATCTGACCATGATCCAAGGTTCACTTTTATCATTTTGAAAGGAATTTAGAAGTCCTTACGAATTGAATTATATTTTTTCATAGTTTTTCATCCCCAATCAAGTGAAAAAACTGAGAAAACAATTGATACAATTTATTTGTGCTTCATGTGTTTTCAATGGATTATCAAGGATGTCAGGATCGTCATCCTTCATTAGTTGAGTATTATTATAATAATAGTTTTCATTCTAGTATATAGATGGAACCATTTATGAAATTATATGGAATGTGGTGTCTAACTCTAGAATTCTGGGAAGAATCTAGGGAAAATAAGTTGATATAACCAAAATTAGAAGAGGAAGTCGATGAGAATGTGAAGATAATCTATAAACATGTGAGGATAGCTCAAATAAGGGATAAAATTGATGAATATAAATATATTAAAGACAATTATTTTGAGTTAGGTGATTAATGTTTCATTAAAATATCTCATTGGAAAAGTGTTATGATTGTTTTTATGAAAGAAAATTCAATTCCACATTTCTTTGGACTCTGTTAAATCCTAGAGAATGTAAGGTTAGATTCCTAATGAGTATCTTTTCCACTAAGGTTATTCTAGGTACAATATATGTTTCATGTTTACATGTTAAAGTATATTCAATATTCTACTCATGTTCTCTACCTATAATTAGTTCATCTAGAAGTGGAAATTTCTTATCAGGAAAATCATATTCATATTATTTATCGTAGAGAGCATGTATTGCAGATTACTATAATTCACCTAGATAATATTTTCTGTAGAAACCAAATGGATAAAGAATAAACAGGTGAATCTAAAAAAATTATTAGGTAAAGGTATACTGACATGTTTAATATGTGAATAAAAAGTTTGAGGATATAATTTCTAGATGGAGGGGAGAATGTAACATCCTAGGTACATAGAAAATATTTTGTTTTAATTCTAAAATTAAATAATTAAATTTGTTATAAATGTATAAGTAAATAAGTTGTATTTATGAAAATTATGGAATTGATACTCATAGAATATTGACCACACCAATAAGAGTATAAATAAATTTAATGTATCTTATAAGTGAGATTATGATATATTTATGTCATGGAATAAGTAATTAATAGATATAAAATGAGAAATTAAGAGTTGTTATTATGGTGAAACATAATTGTTTATGTAAAAAATAATAATTAATATAACGATTTAAAAGAAAAATTATCTTTATAAAAAAATTATAAATTAATATTCTTTTTAAATGAGAATAATATTATGTTATGAGTGCTTATATAATTTTTCAAACTGTCATAAAATCAGTTATAATTTCAAAACCATCATTTTTTTGGATAAAGGAATATTTTAATTAAAAATCAAATTTATCATATTTAGTAAATTATTTTCCCAAAAAATTGAATTCTATTTTGAATATTTCACCTCTAAAAATTTTTAGAGTTATTTTTTGTGATTTTTAATAAATAGTAGATTTTTGGTTAATAGTGAAATCTGATAATTTATGGTATTTTACAATTATATGAATTATTGAGTCATAGATAATGTAATGTGGATATAAGACCATAATATCACACTATAATTCATTATTTTAATATATTTAGTGAAAATTCATAAACTATTCATATTTAATAGCCAAAATAATAAACTAATGAATAAAATATTCAAAAAACACATCACATCCTTAATCAATACCACCCATCTCAAACTCTTCACCCGATACCCCCAAAATTCTTGAAGCTTCCCAAATTTTTCCTAAAAAACTTCTCAAAACTCACCCCAAAATCTAGAGGAACATGTTATCAAAAAATACAAAATCCAATATTCCCACGAATTTTCTCAAGGAAAAAAATTCAAGAGTTAAAATCAAATTTCATTTTCATTTATTTTCCATTCATTTTCATTCATTTTCTTATTATCTTTTAATATCCCCAATCCAAAGAGTCATCATAACTCTAGTGTCATAAATATAGTATTATTTTATTTTTAAATAAAATATACATAATTAATCCTCTCTTACTATCCTCTTATTCCAAAAAATTAAAAAATTGTTTCTGATCTGTTTATTTTCTGTCATTGTGGAAAATATGTGTTTATTTTTTTTATCCACTTAATGGTTGTCCATAAAGTAATTATTATGTTTAAATAAAATTATATTATACATATTTTTTTAAAAATTTTCAGAACCAATATATATACCTTATATTATATGAAATGATATATTATTTTATGATCATAAAAAATGAATAAATAAATTAAATCATTTTCATTAATGTTTTTCCTAATGAATCATCCTTATATTATAAACAAATGATATATGGAATCATTTGAAATTTCATAAACATATTAATACCATTTCATTCTACCTTTGTGTTTATTATTCCCTTTGACAAGAAATCCCATAATGAACCAACCATGGAAACCATGAAATAAAAATACATGAAACAATAAGAATAACCAAATATTATGAATAAATAAGTGAAAATATGTCATAAAAAGATAATATACTTTATTATAATTATAATTATATTTCAATATTATATTAATAAAACTATTTAAACCTCTATACAGGAGGTTTGAACATGTTTTAAGTAATCCGAAGCCAAGGTAAATTACATTCCATTTGAAATCATCTATATGGTCACTTTTTACAAAATTCAAAAATAATTTTTATTCACAATATATATAAAAATTACATTCTTATCAATTTTTTATGATTCTGTAATGTTTTTATGATTCACTTATATAATTACAAGTTTATAAACAAATAAAAGTATTTACTTTTTATTTTCAAAATATTCTTCTAAAATAAGTGATTTTACAAAAGAAATTTTTTTATGAGGCAAGTGTGCATGTTTTAAGAATTATTTCCAGTTCATGGGATTTTTTTGATGTAGGGGGTGAACTATATATCACTCTAATGTATTGTGTATTATTATGTAGTCATTTCATAGTATGGGTTATTAAATGTTTAAATGTGATGGTTACACCACAAGGTATCTATGAGGGATACATAATAAGGTAGCCACATGGGGTACATTGTAAGGTGGTCTTGAGGGTTAGAAATCAAACGGTATCTACAAGGGTTAGAATTTGGAGTAATTTATTCACCAAGTTACCTAAATACTGTTTTTAGGTTTTCTATGTTTTATATAAATACAATGTTCTCAAAAATTATGTATGGGATACGTTATGGATGATAAATATTTCATTTTGAAAACGTATTCATATGTTTATATGTATTCATGGAATAATAGTTCTTTTATTTTTTAGACCTTACTAGGATTTTGTGTACTTATCCAAAGTTTTAAAAAATTATCATGTTTTTAGTTTGGTTGTGACAAAAATAAGATTAAATGTAGAATGTTGTGTATATTTTTCATTAAAGGATTTGATGTTTTATTAAAAAATTCTATTTTATGGAATAAATGTATACATTTTACGTAGTACCAACTTTATATTCTTGTGGGTAGATATGTATGAATTATTTTTTAATTATCAAAATCTATTAACTTAAAAGATCATTAGAAATTAAAGAATGTAAATTATATTTTAATTTAATATTTTATGGAATGATTAAGGTCGAGACCCTATATAATGAGCTCTGTGGATTAACCATTCTAGGATAGAGATGATGCTTGTGTTTTAGTAGAAGAATTAGCATACATTTTTGGGTATAGTGGTCTATATTCTACTAATACATTGATAGAGGACATGTTTTATATCTTAAATAAATTATATATTCCTCCATAGATGGGGTATGACATCACCGCTTATATGTATCATATATCTTCCAAGCATTATTGGGACATTATTACACAAGAATACTAGTATCATGATATGTTCTGGTGATACATTTAGGAAGGTGTGTAATGCTAATCGTTTATTATGATTCTCAGTTCTAATTAAACTGTGGAATTACATCACCTGGAACATAGATCCTTTATAGTTTTGGTTTATTCAGCTTTCATTATTGAGATTCATAAATTGTCACTATCTTTTGGTAGTGTTAATCATTTGTGTGAATTATGTTGTGAGTAAGTGATTATGTATGCAATTCATTATTTGGTAAATGGTTTAAACAAGAATAATATCATATGAATTTTGATAAAAATCCATTTTACAATGAAAAAATTTAGTGAATAATGAAGTACAGGGAAAGTAGTTCAGCACCACGATAGTGTAGTTATTAATTCAATGTAACGATACATAATTTAGCGTATCCACAACATTGGAGTGGATGAAATTAGATGAGAACAAGTATTTCTGAAATATGCCATCAATGTTGAATATATATTCAAATAAAGGGTTACGAGAACCAATTGTGTGTAGAGCCTGTGGTGGAATGAGGAATCTTCAAAACATCCATTATGATAATATTATGAGGGATCTACAATAGCTCTACTTTTAAAAGAGGTGTTAGTATATTTGTGCTAGGACAGATGTTAGAATATCACGGTTCATACTAGATGTGGAGGATGTGATGGTCGAGGAGGCTAGACTAAGGATACGAAGTGCCAGGAGAGTGGAACTACTCCGAGTAGTCATGTTTTATCTTGTGATGTTGATCTGGCCAAATGTATGAGGATTAAAATATACATGATGAGAAGCGTTTTGATTCATATACAATATGAGGTACATTTCTGGAAGCCTCTAAATTAGTATATTACAATTTCAATATTGTCCCCTCATATTATTTAATCCCTATTACTAGTATGGAAATCCATGTGCTTGATATTAAGTATTTTTTTGTCATGATGACACTTAATACTCTATTGAGATTTTGATCGGAAAGTATACACTAGTTAGAGGAATACCCCATTTAGGTGAGTTGATATCGTTTCTTATGGGTCCTCATTAAAAATATGATGGGATTCTATGTCATCCTCATGATGGATTGGTCAGTTCCTTGTATTTATTATGTTTAATTCAAACACTACAAGGTATCATTTACACCACCATTGGGTGTTAATTACCTTTAAATGGGTGAGTAGGATGTACATGAAATTATAGATGGACATAAGAATCATGGTATGTGGTATGATATAGCCCAAATCTATAGACATTGTATGGTTTATTAGGGAATATGTTACGCTAATTTGACCCCTACTATAGGTCATTTTAGTTTATTTTCCCTAAAAAAATTTCCGAATTACCTCATTTGAGAGATATTGAGTCCTATATCTGGCTAGTTCCAGGAGTATCCTTAGTATCTATTCCTTATTATTTTTTGGACACTATTATGATATAAGAGTTTATGAAAAATATATAGGACATTGAAACTAAGTGTTTTATACATCCCAATAATTATCCATTCGGTTCACATATCCATTTCATAATGAAGGTCGATGGTAACCTGTGGATTTATATGGAATTACTTGAATTAAGAATACTTTATGCTAATGAACCAATATCCTCTTCCATGTTTAGAATAACTATTTGACATGATATGATGAGAATGAGTTTTCCACATGATTAATTTAGGGTTAGGATAGCATCAATTACGATTTAGTACTTTTAACATAATTCTTATAACATTTCATTGTAGGTCTGGACTTTATGATTATATTGTTTTGTTATATAGTTCAATAAATGTGCTTTTAGTTTTCTTGGATATGATGAATTTGTTTTTTCACCTACATCGTATTCATTTATAGTGGTTTTAATATATGATATCTTGGTGTATTCTGGAAATCAAGGTTACCATGCCGAATAACATTAAATTTATCTAAATACATTAAGACAACACCACTTATAGGCTTTGCTCCAAAAATAATACTTTTATATCATTAGGATTCACATGTTAGGACATATTATTTCAGTGGAGTGAGTATTTTTTTGACCTGTATAATGTCGGTGTAATATTTTCCTTTGATCATACGAAGAATGAAATTGACATCTGTATTTTCCTATGGATTCATTGCTATTAAAATAATATTATTTAGGGTTTTTAACATCATGATTCACCCCCAAATTTCATTACCAAGAAGATTGTGAAGTTTATATTTTATGAGGTGTTCAAGGAATCCATTTAATAGATGAAAGGGTTATTAAATTCATCACTAATCATGATTCATGTAGAGTTATGATGAATCTAAACTATTTATTATGATGTATCATGCATCAGGAGAGGAGTACTTATGTTATAGTAAAATCATTTCTTGGTGTATGGGTCTCATCAATTGAAACCCCAGAAGAGGAGTTACCCAACATAAGATCTCTATTGGGTATCTAGTGTTTATGACTTCTGTTATTGGTGACATTATTTACAGGGAGATCATTTTTTGGAATATACAGACCTCAAAATCCTTATGTAAATTATCATGTATTTTTAATTTTATATCATACAATAGAGTTGGGTTAAATACATATTTCTATTTCATGTAGAGAATTAATATAGACAAGGTAATGTAAAGTATTTATCATAATATCTAAGCCATATTTCTCAGTCACAAACAATTGAACTTTCCAATAGTGAGGGGAAGATGGTGGAATTATTTTCAGAGATAATCTAGAGGTTCCAGATCATCATGGGTAGTGTTTACTTTCAATGATGGCGGTGACATATTCACTTATATAGAGGGTAAATATGAGGAAAATATCATATCCAGAGGATCTAGTCCTATGATAGATCCTTTCATGAGAGGAAATTATAATGAGATGGATCACTGGTTAGGATTAGGTCTTACACAGCCAAATATGCATCAGAGTTTCTATAGACATCTGCAAGGAATTTATGTTAGAGGATGATCATTCTACTATGGATGTACATAATTGTCTTAAAATTATCTATCATGACATATTTTACTAAAAAATCTAGACTTGTATGAAAATGGAGATAGTTGACTTGGTAACATGGATTTATAATTGTCAGAAGGTTAAGGTGAAACATGATTAAATGGTTTGGAATCTACATCCACTGACAATTACTCAGTGGAACTGAGATGATCCACCCATAGAAGTTTTGACTATCTTACCAATATCCTCTCAATAAAATGATTCAGTATGGTTGATCTTCAATATGATCATGAATATATATTAATTTTTACTTATCAATGATGCGTTTTTGATTTATGATATTGGTAGGATTTATTTCATTGTGATTGCATTACTTCATGGAATCTCATGGTAAATTTTCTTGTATAGGGATTCCCATTTCACTTGTCGATTCTGAAAAGGACTATAGAGATAGTAGTGTACATAGTAACATTTCAGTACATCATACCAACCTCAGACTAATGGGATGTCTAATAAGACAATATAGTTGTTAGAGGAAATTTTTAGGGAATGGGCACTTTTTATTGTTTTTTGGGAGAAACATATAACCCTATATGATTTCTATTAATAACATATTATAATAAGGAAGTCAAATGAATACTAGTTATTATTTTTATTGTATTTTATTACAATCACATCTATGAATGTATAAGGTAGGACATGTTGCACTACATGGACCCCATCTTGTATAAGAAATTATAAAGAATGTTATGTTGATCTAAAAGTGAATGGATACAACTCATATTAGAAGGTATTTAAATTATGATATCCATCAGTGGCCTCTAGATTTGAAGGTTAATAATCAAGTATTCTTACGAGCAATGACTAGAATGTGGAATCAACTGTTTAGGCATACAGTCTTGTTTTTTTACTCTTTTTTGGCAATTTTATAGTCTATAAAGGGTTGGGTTGGTTGCTTATAAAATATAAACCACTAATATATATACATATATTCATTAAATGATTCATGTTTCTTAGTTACATTTATAATATTCATACTCATCTCACATTTCCATATTTATGAGGTTATATTAGAGATTGATGCATCTATTTAGAAGAATCCTATAAAAAACAAAGAAAATAAAAAGGAGGATTTCTATTGTAGGTCAGTTACTTTAGTATGATTTCCATTGAATAATGATCATGTTTAATATAATACATAAGTTAAATAGCATAACATACAAGACCAGTTTCCTAAGATTCTCATGGATCAAGTTATATTTCTCTCTAAAAGGTAGCCTGGGGATGAATTTTCTCAGACCACATGATTTTTTATTTTTTTCAAATAAATATAAAATTTTCAATATTAATTATTTAAAACAATTTTTTTTTAGATTTTATTACATGAACACTAATTATATCCTTTGTTACGTTAAACACTGAGTTGAACTTGTGTTACACACAACATAGTGTTTAAATGGAATGTGTCATAAAAGTTATGATATATGATATTATATTATAGTAATCACCTTGAATTTTCAATATAGGGTATTAATAATATTAAATAAATGCTTAAAATATATGGTCTATAAATGTATATTAAGAAAATTATTTTGTGATCAATATATTTATAAAAAACCAATTTGAAAATAATGAAAACATCATTTAGAAAAAGTATTCATATTCACATAAATTTATTTTACCCAAAAAAATTAAAGTTATCACATTTGATGAAAATTTTTAATAACTTTTATATATTATATACACCAAAAAAAATTTAACATTCACCAAATTTTTCTTTTAAATAATACATCTGAAGAAATCTATTTTTACACTAAAAAATAATGTTTTAAAAAAATTAGTTTTGTATATTTTTCAAACTTAATTTAAATCAACAATTTCGAAATTTTAGAATATATTTCTCAAAATATGAAGTTAATTATTAGAATTTAAATTTCAAAATTATAATACGGTGAATTTTTTTTAATTTTCAGAGAAGCTAAATTTTTCGATGAATATTTATAACTAAAGGGGTTTATTGAGAAATGATAATTGTTTTAATGATTTTAAAATAATCCATATTATTTTAATATGTTTTTAAAGGAAAAAAATAAAACAAAAATATATAAATTAATCCAGTTTAGTTCATATGATTAAATTTCATTTGGATGTTTGATATTAAAAAATATCCTATTTTGATCCATTTCTTATTGAGATCCTACTTTGTCATCACATCTACAGGATTAATTTTAATTTACTATTATATGAAATCTATGAATGGAATTCAAAAAAATGGATTCAATATATTGAATCATCAAAATTATTTATTTTCTAATATAACATATTTAATTTCTGGCGAAAATGATTTGTAAAATTAGTCTAAACTATTTATTGTGGTTAACAGAAAAATACATTTACACGGGGGTTAAACTAAATATATAATGGATAAAAATGGCCCAAAAATAATAAAAACTCATTTAATGTTAATATTTATTCATTTTATATTAAATTATTAATAATATTACATTTTTAATAATTTTGGAATGTGATAAATTTGGGTATACCATTTTCTTTTAAAAATTACAATTGTACCAGTCGCCTCATAAATAATAGTATGCCTGTATTTTTCTCTTATAAACACATCCATAAACCAATTTTTTATCCCTTTAACTAACCAAATAGCTTCCATTAATCCATAAATATATCTAATCATCCATATATTTTTCATATATCTATCCTTGGAAGGATTATTGTGAAAACCAATGGTGTTTACATGTACATGAGTTAACTTCCTTAACAGATCATTTTATTGTATTTCTCTCTGAAAAAACATAATTTCTTAATAAAACATACTGATGTAATATCCCCATTATATTAAATTTTCATAGAAGTCAACGGGTTATTGTATGACCTAGATAATTATCCCCTTCCTTCAAAGTGATTACTAATTCATTGTTCATTTTTTCGGTGGACTACCACATCGTGAACAAATGTTATTCATTTTCCATTACCACCTACCACTGAATGATATAATGATGGATTTATGGTTTTAATATGATATATGTGACAATTTTATGATTATGTATTTATGTTATAACATATTCACCTATAATTTTTATTCTATATGAATATGATAATGTCACTCGTGTGTACGACATACTACCACCTCATGAAGCATTGTGATTCATTAATTATTTAAATTTGAGCATAACAAGGATATAATTATAAAAATATTTTATATAAATTAAATAATTATTATTTCATATTATAATTATATTATTTAAATTTATTTATTTCTTTATATCAGGAAAATGGAGACAACATTCTTGTGTTCATATGACCTACTGTCTCCATGAACGGTGTATTTAATTTTATATGTGTACCTTTTATGGATCACAATATATAAATTCATAATGAATATATAACTAATATATATCATGAATAAAATTCTAGAGATTATGGAACAATGATCAATCTATGAGGAAAACAATAAGAAATCAAATCATACATGAAAAACAGAGCAGTTATTGACCAAAACATGACATTAAAAATTATTTATTAATAAATTTATAGAAAAAGTTTATATGTAAATAAAATTTGGTGTGAGATATAAATATATATATTTATAATTATATAATATATTTTTAATTACCTAATATTTATTATTCAGTACGTTCTAATGTGCATGAAGGAAATCAAGACTTACGGTAAGGGATTTCTAGTCTCCCTTTTTTTATGGAAAAATATAAAAATTATCTACTAGTTTAATTTTTTATCTATATATACTTCCAAATTGAAATTTTAATTAAATTAATATCAATAATTTAAATATATAAAATTTTTATTTTTATTTTATTCTTTATTGGTTCTTACAATCCAAATGATTATGAAAGTAGAATGTGATTTTTGTCTTTCATTTTACATCAATGAGACACATTCCAAATTCAAAAACACTATTCTTTTTTGTGGAGTATATAAATAATATGAATATACATAATGATAGCTATAATATTTTGTTAAAATTTCCATTTTATTATACATCATTCATAAGGTTTACAGATTAATTTTTTTTCAAAATGAAAGGAATTTTTGGCTCAATTTTCCTTCCATGAGTCATATATTATGTTATGAACCAATATTATTTTCGGAGATGTATATACATAACATTTGATTTATCATATAATGAATTTATTTATTCTAATTATATTTTTTGTTTAATTTTCTGTTATTCATTCACGGGGTATACATTTTAATATTAATAGAGCGACATTGATTTTATGTTAAAGTCTCATCAATTATTTTGAATGTTTATTGTTATATGTTTTATGATAAATTATCATCATCCATATATAATGAAACATACGAATTTTAATATAGTAGAGTTATATTTTCAAAATACGAGTTTTCTCATAATTATATTATCATTATGTACTTAATATTTCAAAAGAAAGTTTTTAGAAAAAATATTCATTATTTCTCTCTTTGGTCAAAAATACTATTTCACCCAAATCCATGTTTTCAAAAAAAAATTCCAATTTTTTTAGAAAACATTAAATCTATTTAATAAGTACATTTGTACCCATGTTTAAAATTTTAAAATATTTTTTGAAAGGAATTTTCATTTAATTTTCTATAAAATTCATGTTTGGATTTTACTAAAATTGGAAAATGAATCATTGTTTTATTGTGTGTTGGATGATCAGAATATCAGACAATCAGAAATTTTTTTCCTTGGTTCTTTCTGTATAATTTCATAGGTATACTTTTCCAAAAAAAAAATTTAATTTCTTTATTTTTTTTAAAATATCATTTAAATTGAAAAGAATACTTTACTCAATAATAATTTTATATTATTTTTAAATAATCCTTTATATTTTTTCAAGGATCTATTACTATAATATATGATTTTGAAAATTTATCTTTTCTAAAAGTGTTTTTCAATGATGAAATTCTGTTTTCCCCAATCAATATTTTAAAAGATTTTCAAAATATCCATTACAAGTATTAAGGGTTATTACAATATTAAATGATTTTGAAAATGATTTTTTATTTAAAAAAATGTTTAAAAAGGGGAATGGATATTTATTCATGATATTAAAAAAATTATTTCTAAATATTACTTTATATGTATTCAAGGATATTTTCAAGGAATAGTGCTTCAAAAATATTTTATTTTAAAAAAACTGTTTTTCAAAGGAAACATATTTTCCATATTAAAATTTGAAGTAATTTTTGCATCCATAATATATTTCATATAATTTTAAATATTATAATGGTAATTATGATTTTCTATTAATATCATTCAGTTATACCATTCTTTCACTATCCATGGGTGGTTAATTTTATGAATGTAAGATGTTTCTGAAACTCATTTCTCTTCCATGCATTATAATATCCTTGAATTGTTATGATACCCAATTATTATTGTATGGGTTTTTCTATGAGGAAATGATGAAATTATTATGAAATTATCACATTTCATGGAATATGATATGATAAATATTTTATGATCTTATGGTACAGGTAATTATTATTTTGATCATGTGAATAGTGGGACATATATCTCCTTACAATTCATTATGTACTAATTATTATTATATGTGCATGAAGGGTACATTGGTGGTTATCCAAATCCTATAATAGGGTATATATGATCATTTCCCATACCAAAAATAGGGTACATGATAGTTTATCCCAAGCCCGATATGGGGTATAAGGGAGTTTATCCCATGACGGAAGAAGGTACATGGGTTGTTATCCAAAGACCAACATGTTATGAATTTATGGGTTGGTAGGATTTATAGATGTCTTTAGATAATTTTCTATATTTCATAAATACATGGCTTACATCAATGTTATTCACTCATGGTTCCCATTAATTGATTTCCTTATGACTCATGTCCTATGAACTTCCCCTACTTATTTCATGACTCATGTTTGTGATCTATGATATGAATGGTATGGGTTTTATCTATTATTATCAATCTATATTACACATATTATCATTATATATTTATATCTGTATTTTTTACCCTTAATTAGAATATACTATAAAGTATTTATTTGTTACATTTCCTATAGATATAAATAAAAGTATTATGTATGATTTGTCCAAGAATTGTTTTAGTAATGAATAAAACAATGGGAGATTTTGTTTCTCACTTATGGATATGTTGTTTATGTGGTTGTGTTTATAAAGGCACTAAATGTTAATGATAATGATGCATGTTTTTGTGTAATTTAATGAATATAAATCTAAAAATATTTAATATCATTTTCTGAAAGTTCTCGGTTGATATTGTTGGTATTTTAGGAAGGTTTAGTTATACAATATTAAATATGAAGATAATACATTAATGAGATTTCAAGGGTTATTTATAAGGATATTCCATGGAATACATATCTATGGATATGTCAATATAGGATTCCATGTGCATGAACCCTTCATGGAATTTATCTAAAAGAAAGAGTGGGTGATTTCTAAAAAATTAAATCCATGATTGGATAGAAAATTCTTAAATTGGTTCTTAAATAGAGGTACCAAGGGGTAATAACTATGAAAAGGTAATATCTATCTAGACTCAATCATTATCTATTTTATGAAAATAATATTTATTTAAAACATAGTATGACAACCCCTAGGAATATGCTTTGAAAAATGAAAAAAAATTGTTTGTCAGAGTATTGTACATAATGGGGTTGGTGAATTGAGTATCTATAATTTTTTTTAAAAATTATAATTTCAAATTCACCAAAATATAAATTTCATATGACTAGATAGTCACTCATTAATTTATAAGATCTTGACTATTTGATTAATTTCTCAAAAGATTTATTAGTTCTCAGTTATATCAATTTGACAATTAATAAAACTTTTGAAAATAACCTAATAAGTCAACACTGTTATAAAAACATACTATGAATAAAAATAATATTTCAATTCCATTTTATTAAATGTTTGATCAAAAAAATAAAAACAAATTAAAAACAATATGGAAAAGAAATAAGAGGTTCATTATCAAGCTGAGACATAATCCTATCCTCATTGGTGATAACCTTTCAACGAATAGTTTAAATTAATAAACTGTTTGATCAACACCATGGTTCAAATTTCACCACAAAACAAATTTAGGTTATAATACCTCCTCAATATTTATTCATGATTTCGAACTACCAGATATCAAAAGGACAACTTCCACACTCATCGGAGGGAGTAAAGAGGTGTGTGGAGGTATGAGTGGAAGGGTATCCTGTATCCTTTTGTTTGATATAGGAGACATCTTGTGCTCTACTGATATATGAACAAACTCATAAAAAGTATTTAAAATTTAAAAAAATGAGCAAATAAATTATGGTAATGGGTTAGAGGGATCTATGGGTCTTGAGATGTAGCTTTGTGCTCTTCAAATGTAGCTGAGATGAGGTCTATGACCACTTCTTGAAGCTCACAGAAATATAGAGTGTTGTATTCTGGAATCCTTGTATAAGTAAGGTAATCTAGGTGTTTCCTTCTCTTAATTGATATGTTGATTTAGTTTTTCACTTTGATGTTCACCTTGATTATTATTTCTTTATAAGTTCTTCCTTCAGTTCACAGTGGGTGCATGAAGGTCGCGGATGTTCTTTTGTATGTCTCACACACAGACACAAAAAATTTCTCTTTTGATCTATATTTTCTGTGTTATGTATGTTTCTTATCCCTTGAAAATTCTTTTTATACATGAGGGTTGACAAGGATCCTACTCTCTCCACGTGAATAGGTTCATCTTACTTCCAACAGTCATCTAAAATACAAACAAAGGACTTAAAAATATGTCAATTTCATTAAATGACTCAAATATGACCGTTAGAATAAATATTAATAAATGCATCTTTAAATAGTCTATTGGTGACTCATCCATCGTTGAGTCAGTCTATTGGTGAGTCATCTGTCAGTATCTCCTTCTATTGGTGACTCAACCCATCACAATGCCATTATGTCGGTCTTGACATTCATCGGCAAGTCATTTTAACAATCAGTGAGTCCTTACATCTATAGAACTATGAATTAGTTGGTTATTTGTATTGACTTTATGTTAATTACATCAGTAGTTCATATATGTTAGTAATTAATATGCATCATTTTTTCATTTTCATAGGTAATTCATATGCATCGGTAGGTCGTCTTCATCAGTACGTCATATGAATCGATATGCTGTCTACATTAGTGAGTCATTTTTCTATTGGTGAATCAGTTCTTCTATAAATTTTAGTGACTCATACACAGATAATTTTAGATTTTATGTCTATATTATAATATAGTAATGTCTAAAAGTGTTAAAATCCATAATGGCACAAAGATAATCAGTTATAAGCATGTTTAGACTTAAACAAACATAATTAGCTATATGATTAAAAGGATTTGAAATACAAGATAAACACTGATATAATTTAGGGTATGATAGAAGGTATGATATATGATAATATATGACACGAATTGTGATATTTAAAACTATTATAGTCAAAGATAGTGAATAAATATCTCTCTTCTTGATGAACTCAAATCATGGCATTATTTAGTACCATTAGAGAATTATTAATGTAAACATTCTGATTATTAACTACCATAAATATAAATATGCTTAAAAAATAATTATGGGAAGTAAAATGCATCAGATTAAAATGAAAAAATAATTATGAATTAACACATAATAATGCATAATAATGTTCTCCCCCTTTTGGGATTAGAAAAAAGTGGTAACAGCGAGTTGTCATTCATAAAAAAAGTACACTGTAAGACAAAAACTATACACACTATCACCTATCAAAAAGAATAAATCAAAAACAATTCAGTGGTTCAAGGGGTTACTTCCCATTATTATATGGATCAATGGTAGGACCAGTAGGTGGTGGAGTAGAAATAGTTGAATTAGAAGAAATCTTGTGTAGAGGAAAAGGAATTCCTGATGGAACAGTTGGTGTGAGGATTTCATTGTGTTGGGAGAAATTCCATGGTTGAGGTTGTTGTATGATAACAGGTAGGATATTGGTCATGGATTGAGAAAATAATATTTGAGAGGATGACAATGTCTTAGTAGAGTGAAGAGAAGATGTGGTTGTAACAAGAATGGCTTCAATCTAATCATGGTGAAATGAATTTAACAGTTTTATGAAATCATCAATGATCTTTCCACCATATTTCATTGAATTTTCAAAGTAATCATTATTCTCCATTAATTTATCCAACAGATGAGTTAAGTCTTTCAATTTTTTGACATGTTCTTTGAAATCTTTTATAACTAGTGGTAAAGTCACGTTTTCTTACAAATACCTAAAATGATTTTCCATATGGTCTATTGAGTAAATATTAGGGAAAAATCAATTATTCATCATTGTATGTTATTCCTAAGTGGAATGTGCACCCTTTGTATATAATCTGACCATATCATCCACACAATCACTATTTTCACAATATTTTATAGGGTTCCCATTCCAGAGGTATCAAATATAGATTTGAGCTCCTATTTTACGATAGTTTTGATTGCCTCAGTATCCAGAGTATGAGAGGTCTGACTAGATATGGAAGGAATAGTAGTATGAGTTGAGGTTGAAACATATTTTAAAATTTCCTTTACCTCCTTTTTTAGTTTGGAAAAATCATGAACATTAATATGAGTGGAAATATATTCAAAGACTCTCATGACACTCTACATTGTAGTTCAGTACTCAGTGGTTAAAGCATTGATGACAGTAGTTAAGATATTTATCTTATTCCCAAGCATAGTGTTTCATGCCACAAGGGTTTATGCAGTTTTAATCAAATTTGGTTGAATTTATATTATCGACATCTGTGAGGCAAAAACAACATCATCTTGTGATAGACATGCTGAAACTGGAGTAAAACTATAATTTCTTGTTGGACGTACTCCATCAACCATAATATGGATAGATTTTGGGTTATTAGTTAGCTCGATGTTTTCTATTCTATCTTCATTAATCTCATATCTCATCTGAGATTGTACTAAATGTCTTACTGATGGACATATCTCTTCTTTGAATTTTTCTAAATAAGCCTTAGTCATATAGTCAATAGAAATGGCTTCATCCACTGGTTCTCTTGCATCAGGAGGAAACACTTCATCAACTAAATATTCGTAGTCTAATCTTAGTTCAACATACCTCATATTACTCACCCAGTCATCAATTATATCATTATCCAGAAGATTAATAGTATCAAGAAATACTCTTCCATGTTTATTCTCTTCTTCATCTAGATTTTATCTATCCTCAAGCTCCCCCTAAATCTGATATTTCTTTATTGTTTTCCCATCATCTTGATGAGGTTTTCATATTTCATTAACCAAAGGAGGTTTCTCAATATCTTGATCTTCCACTTCATCTTAAACATCTACATATTCTCTCACTTCAATGACAAATTCAATAGGTTCTTCAAACTGTGCCTGATTCACATCTTCAATCATTTCAACATCTTCACCTTGAGGATTCTTATAATTGACACAATCACATCCATTACATCCATCACCATCATCTCCAGATATATGTTGTTCTTTTTTTACTTTTATCACCATCTTCTTCATCTTCTTCTTCTAATCTACCACATCCAATTTCACCATTTTCACATTATTATTATTAATATTATTCTTAGACGAAGGATCGACAAACATATTAAACACTTCTGGAGACATATAACTCCTTATCTACATTAGCTGAAAGAGTGGACTCATCATAGGATCAGGTAAGTGGAGGATTTAGAGGAACAAATGAAAAACTATTGTGAGGTCGAGTTGTGTCAAGATCACTTATACATGTAATAGGTGATCCCTGATCTCTAACAAGTGTGATATGATCTTTTTCTTCTTCTAAAGGGTAAAAAAATTCTTCATTTGGTCCTGGACTAGGATCAACCATATTCTTCGGTATATTTGAATGATCCACTATATTGAATAGTTCAATGATATTATCTTCATCTCCAACCCATTCTCTCTTACATGGATTATAGTTTATTTTCATCCGCTTACAAATTTTTATAATCCAGAAGTTCCCACTGCACTCAGAAATATCTTCCTTAACTTCATCTACACAACCTTTTTCTGTCAACATACCTGAGATCATCGTTGGATAATATATGGAATTTTTTTCAAGAAGGTTTAATCACCTAATTCATGTGCACTTCAATGTATCTACACAACTTTACCTTGATCCCATTTTACATCAGATAAACCGACTATAGGTCAATATAATTTAGAGAAGAAATTTCACTTTCCTAGGATATATATATCACTGGATAAACATAATCAAGATTCTACATTCTCTACTTAACTATGTTGAAATGGGTCTTCTATGGTAATCATTATTACTGAGTTCCTTTAACACTATCTCAAGGAAAAACAAATCACTATCCAGTGGCGAGGTACCTTGATAATCAACAAATACACCTTCATAAGGAACATTATGACATTCAGAACAATCTCTTGAAGAGAAAGATATTCTCTTCCCTTTTACCAAGGATTTTATCCAGGAGACATCACTACCTAACAAAAAAAATCAATATTCATGTAAAACTCATGAACTAGATTTGGGTAAAAGGGTTTTTCATTATTTCAGAACCACTAAATCATACCATGATATTGTAGAACCTTGAATAGTATATAATTTATTTAAAATAGCCATTCCAAAAAACATCTTTTATTGAGTTAAACCATTTTTTCCAGAGCATGATTTATCATTGTGGAAGATTTTCTCAATTCATCTTTTGGTTTCATAGAATCATGCTACTTTCCATCATCAAGACCTCAAATGACACACGACATTAAAATCCATTTAATATAAAGGATAGAAGGTGAATGGTCAAGGGTAAAGAGATATAATCATCCGAGATAGTGTAAAATGAAGAAGTAGAGTGGATCAATTCAAATTTATATCTTTTTTGGATTTTTAAATTACACAATAATGAAATTTTGAATTGGGTTCAACAAAAATAATGAAACCATTTCATTCAAATAAAAACATTAACTGAATAAAAACTTTGATTCATTATTGTTGAAATGAATTATTTTTCATTACACTAAACATGTCGGCATGGTTGGGATGCTGTGTTGGCATGGCAACCATGTCGGCATGACATTGCGTTGATCTCGACATGAAAACTGTGTCATCATGACAACTTCATTTAAATGACCAATTTAATAGAAATACATGGTCTTATAGATTCATCATTCCTAACACATGTCGAATTTAATTCATTCTTTTAGAGTTCAATGGCTTATTGAATATGTCGTCAAGGTGATATTTAGTGACAATAAATTATGAAGTGATATCAATATTTGGATAATGATCTCTCAAAAGTTATGTCTTACATAAATATGCCTTGTTTTAGAATGGGAAAATTGGTTCTTAAAAATGTTAATAGAACTTGTATTGTCTCATTTTATAGGTATATATCGATATAGATATCCACAGTCTACCAGAGTGTGTTTCATCTACAAAATCAGATTGGAACTACTATGAGCTACTATGTATCCAGCTTCGGCAGTAGGTAATGTAACAAAATTTTTCTTCATACAACAACATGAAACGAAATACTTTAAAAAAATCTATCATTTCCCATAGGTAAATTTTCTATATAACTATCATTCACCAAAATCTGTATCAGAATAACTCACTATATCAAATGGTTGTTATTTAGGGTAAAATAGAACAAATTTGATAGTTTGTTTTAGTTATTTGAAAATCATTTTTATAGTATTTAATTAAGATTCATTGTGATTGTCTTGAAAAAGGGCACACATACAGACACTAAAACTTATATCGTCCATACGAGCAATGAAGTAGATAAATCTTCCAACAATTCATCTATAAGTTGTTTGATCAACAAATTTACCATCTTCATCTAGATCCATCTTATAAGTAGTAGTCATTGGAGTTTCACTGCTTTTAATGCTATCAAAGACTAATATTTTTAAATAGACTTTTTAATATTTATTTTGATTTAAAATGATAACTTCTTAATTTAATAGAAATTTTAATCGAAGATTGAATTAGAGTTCACCAATAAAAATCATTTCAAATTCACATTGAATCATTTAAAAAAAATAATGCATAAATTATTTCATGATGATCCAAAAATAATATCATCTAAATAAATTTGAACTACTAAGATATCATTAAAAACTATTTTTATAAATTGTATAGGAACAAAACTTCCTTTTATAAAACCTTTTGTAATGAGAATTTTACTTATTCTATCATACCACGCTCTTGGATATATTTTTCAAACATATAAAACTTTTTTTAATTTGAAAATGTTATTTTGAAATGGTGGGTTAGTAAAAATAGGGTTTCTAAACAAAAGCACCCTCAACTATATCTCAGCATCATAATGCACTTTTAAAATCCATTTTATAATGCTTGAAATTAAGATGGGCAGCATAATAAAACATGACTCTGATGGCCTCATGTCTTGCAACAATTGAAAAATATTCCTCATATTCAATGCCATATTCTTAACTATAATGTTGTGCAACCAACCGATCAATATTTTTAACTATATTACCAGACCCATCCACTTTATTCTTAAACACCCACTTAGATCATATGGTCATTGATTATTTGGGCCCATCTATAATTTTCCAATCATTTTTTAAAATTTATGAAGTAATTACTACATAGTCATCACTCAAAATTCATCATTAATTGCAGCATGAATCTTTTAGGTCCAAGATGGGAAAACCTCTTGATTATCAATATGGTTTCGAGGATATTATCTAGTATGTGTACCTTAATCTATATCTTCAACAACAATATCTAATGGATGGTTCTTGAGAGTTCAATTTGGTTTTGAAAAAAGGGGCTAGTAATATAAGGATTATAAACATGTTTGGGTTCATCATGTCCATATTATGGAGAATTTATAGAACTATTTGATTTAATAGATTGATTTTCAAGAGCATTAGATTATTTCTCATTTATGTCCAGATTTGACACTTCATCTTTTAGTTTTCTTTGGGACATCATTGGTTTATGTAGTTCTATTTCATTAAATATGATATGCACAGATTCTTCAACACACATGATTCTGTTATTAAAGACTATATAGGATTTACTAGAGATTGATTAACCTATGAATATTCCATCAATACCCATGTATAAGATTTTATGAAGATTTTCCGTTGTGTTAAAGATATATAATTTGCAACCAACAAACATTGAATTAAATAACATTGTGTTTTATATTGTTCCACAACTTATAAGGTGTCTTCTTGAGGATATTTCTAATTAATACTCTATTAATTACTTAACATTTTGTATTCGTAGCCTCATCCCAAAAGTAAATAGATATATCATATTCATTAATAATTTTTGAGAATATCTCTTATTAGGTTATATATTTTATTTCCATTACTACATTTCATTGAGGTGTCCTAGGGGAAAATAAGTTATGATTATAGCCATTGTGGGAGCAGAACGATTCAGTGTCTTCATATTCAAAATCATTCCCATGATCACTTCTTAAGGATTTTATCCTAAGACCACTGAAAGTTTCCACTATTTTAGCATACCTACTGAAGTAAGAACTTGCTTCAGTTTAGGGAGCTATGAAACATGTCCATGTATACCTAGAATAGTCATTTACACGAACATTGCATTTTTCTTCCCGTATAAAAAATAAACTCAAGATGATCCCAACTATTCCATGTGAACCAACTCTAGAGGTTGATATGAAGAAACTACACTTTTTGATTTGAAATATATATAGTGTTTTTAACATTCTGGCAAGGATTAAAGACTTTTTCATTTGAAAACTAATGTTTGAATAGATCATTAAGAAGTCATTTTCATGTAATAATTCTAGAAGAGTGTGTATTATTGTTTTCTAATACAATTTTCCAAATCCAGGACTCATTATGAAAGGCACGTAAACAAGAATCATTTTTAGAAACTAAATAATACATGTTAACAAAATATAAATTATCATTTCTAAAATTAAATAAGACAAATTCATTTTTAGGGTTAAAAACATTGAAATCATAATTCTCAGATATAACCTGAAATCAATTATAACATAATTGTAAAATACAAAGAAAATTATATTTCAGTACATCATGAAAAAGTTCATAACAAATTAAAATTAATTTGTTGTCACCAATTTGCCCTAAGAGAATTATTTTTCTTTTAGCATTGTCACCATTGGAAACGAATACACCGTAAATTTTTATTAGGTTCTTTATGATTCATTAGTCTCTTATCTTGTTTCTTGAAGAACCACTATACAAGTACCACTAAATCCTATGGGATATTTTCAAATAGTTTTCCTAGAGAATAATCATGAAAAATAAGATTTTGGTACCAAGACTTGTTTTGGTTCAGTAACACTAGTAATCAGTGCATTATGTACACACATTTTTCTTATGGGTTTCCTATAATCATTATGTAACATATTTTAGAAATATACTCTATTAAGTACAGAAAAACTAGAGGTAGTAATATACTTTTCATAACTAGAACTCTTAAAAAAATTTGATAATTAGGTGTAAGATCATTTTTCCATATTTAGATTCAAAATTTGTTTTAGATAGGTTACTTTATCCATGTCAATATCAAATAACATAAGTATACTTAAGTGTTAACTATTTACCATGTATTTCTATAAGATTATTTTTCCCAATTGTAATTTTTTTTGATAATTCATTAATTTCTCAATGGAAATTGTTAATTCATTGTTTTCTTTGAGCATTTAAGCATTATTTTCCTTCTCTATAATAAGGTAATACTTAATTCTTATAGTGAGATCATATTTTATCATTAAATATTTATATTTATCATTCAAATAATTACTTGTCTCTTTCTTCATGTATCATGCTTCAAATAGTTCATCACATATCATATTTTAATATTAACTATAATCTATAGAATAATGTGAATTGTGTACATGAAAATATAATGTAACATAAGTAGTGTTTCTCATAAAACACATATTTTCTATGTCATCTCTCTCATCATGATATGATGCTAATTCACTAGAGCAATATTCAAAGGCACTGTAGGTGGCCTTCATATCCTTCTTAAACTTATATTATTTTTTTCGTACTTATTTTTTGTATTTTATTATTTGGACAATCAGCTTTGAAATTCCATCTCCTATTACATTCATAGCTAACAGTATCCTTTGAATTTTCATTTATTTTCCTATCCTTTATTCTCTTTACCTTTTTATCATATCATCCTTTATAATTGGTCTTCTTGAATAACATCTTCTTCCTATATAATTTCAGGAATCCTCTTGAAAGTTGAGCCATCTCTCCATCACTTTTTGAGGTCAATTAAACATTATTGGAGATTTCAACAGAGGCTATCACCATCTCTTTCTCAATGTTTTTAGAGGCAGTAGTCTGGAAGGTTATACGTTTTTTCATAGGTTAATACTATTATTCCTTATTTTCTTTATCTCTTCATCATGAATCATTAGTTTCCCAATGATTTCATTAAATGTTAGTTTGCGGATGTCGCATGATTCTCCAATAGAGACAAAAGTTCCTTTCCTTCTATCTGGTACGCAACTGAGAATCATCCAAATTTTCCCTTTGGTCAAAACATCACGTCCCCGAGAGATCATAGTGTTCACAATTTAACTAAACCTATGATACATGGAATAAATAATCTCATCATGTTTAATTTTAATGTTATAATTTTTAATGATAAATGTGTTAAGTCACATTTCCTTAACACTAGATGTTCATTCATTTCAAATATATAAGGTGTAACAAATTTCATTGGTTGTTTTTTCATTTAAAAAATTCAGTTAAACTCCTCATCTTAGAAGAACATTATAAATAATTAATGGAATAGAAATTATTATTATAAGTAGTCTGAATAGTATCATCCCAAGTTTGTCTATTTGTATCTAGATTCATATATTAATCTATAATTAATGACCAAATTTTAAAACCCATACTTTCTAAGTGCATTTTCAGTATAATTCTCCATCGTCCATAGTTTGTTCGATTAATGAATTGATGTCATTTGGTAGTAGAACATTCCAAAATATTATCCATACAAGATGTTTAGAATAATATTTTACCAAGATAAAAATTTAGTTTTAATAGAAATTTTACAATCTTTGAAATAAAATAAAATCATAGTTGAAATGTATGAAAAAACATTTAAAACATAAAATTTGAAAACCCATGGTACCAAATATTGGTTGGAGTAGAGTAATCAATAGTTGGGTGAATTTACTGTCTATAAAAATTTCTATTTAAAATTATAATTGAAATTCACCCAAATATAAAATTTAATTGGCCAATTAGCATGTAATGAATTTATAAGATCTGGAAGTTTCGACTAATTTCTCAAAAGAGTGATTAGTATGTAAATTTGATAATTAATAAAAAATTTCAATCTATCATATTAATTAAATACTATTATAAATACATGAAAATAATAACAATCATAGTTCAATTTATTTTTATGAAAATATGTTAAAAAAGAGAGAAAAACAGAGAGTAAAAAATTAGTGAAAAAGAAAAAATATGTTCGATATCTAGTCGAGACTTAATCCTCTCGAAATGGTGATCACCTACCACCAATCAGTTTAAATTAACAAGCAGTTTGATCGACAACCTGGATCGGGGTTCACAACAACAATTAAGTAGTCCAGGTCATAGGACCTCTACCATAGTTCTTCGTGTAAATAAACTACCAGGTCATACAAGAACCTCTTCCACACTTATCTGGGGGAGTAAATAGTTGTATGAATGTATGAGAGGAAGGATATCAGGTATCCTTCAGTTTGATATAGGATATTGTGTGTTCTCTACAAACATATACACACACTATTCATGATTATATAAAAAAGAACACAACAGAGAAAATAAATATGAGAAAAGTGTTAGAGTACTTTGTGTGTCATGAGAAGCAACTTCAAATTCATCATATGTAGCGGAGATAAGGTTCGAGTCCACTTACGAATGTTGAAAAAAATATAGATTGTCATTTTTTGGCTTCCAAGTATAAGTAAGGTCCTTCAAGTATATCATTATCTTTATATAACATGTTGAAGTATTTTGTCACATAAATAATCAACTAGACTGAGATTTCCACAAGAGTTCTTCCTTGAGATCACTGTGGGTGCAATAAATTCACGAATGTTCTTCTGTATGTCTAACATGCAGGCACACCACAATTACCTTTTGTTCTCTATTATGTGTCTTTTGTATGTTTCTTCTCTCTTCAAAATTGGTTTTTATACTTGTGGGATGACAAGTATAATGTTCTCTCCACATGAAATGGATCATCATACCTCGTTCTATCTACTAAAAGTCCCACAAAACATGATTAAATATGTCAGTTTCATTAAATGACACAAATATGACTATTCGAATTTATATTAATAAACGAAAACTTAAATATCGGTGACTCATTTATCAGTGGGCCAGTCTATTGGTGAGT
This sequence comes from Viscum album, assembly GCA_963277665.1. Classification (NCBI taxonomy): domain Eukaryota; kingdom Viridiplantae; phylum Streptophyta; class Magnoliopsida; order Santalales; family Viscaceae; genus Viscum; species Viscum album. The sequence goes on along the minus strand of OY728128.1, from coordinate 32,116,709 downwards.
CGTATGTCAATATCTCATTCTATCGGTGACTCAACCCTTCAGTATGTCATTCGGTCGGTCTTGTCATTTTTTGGTGACTCATTAAATTAATTATTCATTTTAACTATTTGTGAGTCCTTGCATCATTATCACCAAGCATCAGTAGGTCACATGTACTAAATGTAGGTCTATAGAATTGGTAGGTCATCTGTGTCAGTAAGTAATATGAATCAATAGTTCATTTTTATCAGTAATTCATAAGCATGTGTAGGTCTTCTACATTAATAATTCATATGCATCGGTAGGTTGCCTAGGTCGGTGAGTCATTTGTCTATTGGTGTCTCACTTCTTCTCCCGGTGTCACTGTCTTATAAATAGATAATTGTATATGTTCTTCCTTCTTTATAGTATAGTAATGTCTGAAAGTGTTAATACCCCTAATGACACAAAGAAAACCAGTTCTATGCTTTTTATACATAAAAAACATCATTAGTTATTTGATCGAAATGATCTGACATACAAGATAAACATTGAAATAATATTGGGTCTTTCTTGATGCATGTTATATGATAATATATGAAATTATTTTGATAATTAACACCATTATAGTCTGATATAGTGGTAAAATCACCCCCTTTTTTATGATCACAAATCAAGAAATTATTATGTGCCATTAGAGGATGAATAAATAAAAATTAGGATTATTATCTCCCAGGAAGATAAATATTAATTAAAAATAATTATGGGAATTAAAATATATTAGAGTAACATAAAAAATTTAATAATTCATAAACACATACTAATTCTTAATAATGTTCTCCCCCTTTTGGGATTAGCAAAAAGTTGTAACTGTGAATTGTCAATCAAAAGAAAAGTACACATAAAAAATTAATGGCAAGAACATATCCCTAAGAAAAAATAATCCATCCATACTACTTAGGAGGGATATGGGGTTATTTTCACTTATCATAATTATCATTGATAGGTCATGTAGTTGGTGGAGGAGAAATTGGGGAAAATGAAGAAATATTTACTGGGGGAAGTCAATTTACATTGGAAAAATTGGTGCCATGCTTGGTTTTTGTTGGGAGAATAGTCTATGTTGATGTAGTTCTGTGATAACTTGTCAAATCTAGGTCAGGGCTTGAACTAATGACATTTCATAGGAAGACACTCTCTAGGTAGAGTAAATATTAGCAACAGGTGTATCATAAATGGATTCACTATGAACTTGAAGATATGGCTTTTACAGTTTGACGAAGTCCTCAATAATCTAACCACCATATTTCATTTCATTCTCAATGTCATCCATATTCTTATAAATTTTTCGAATAGAGGAGTGAAGTCTATCAATTTATTGACTTTTTGTATGAATTATTTTGTAATTAGGGGTTATTTCATGTCCTATAAAAAATATTTAAAATGACTTTTCAACTGGTTCATGGAGTAAATCATGTAAAAAATTGGAATTTATCCACTTTGTATGTTTATCCTGAGTGGACGATTATTCCATTGTATATAATTTGACCATATCATGCACACAATCACTATTCTTCACAATATTTTCTAGGATACCCAATCTAGAGTTATCAAATAGGTATTTAAGCTCATATTTTAGAAAATTAATTATTGCCTTAGTATCAAGAGTCTGAGAGGTTTGAAAAGATATGGAAGGAATAGTAGTAGGTGTTCAGGATGAAGAAAATTGAAAAAATTCTAATAATTGAATTCTTAGTTTGAAAAAATCCAGATCATTAAGATGAGAGACAAGCTCATCAATGCCTTTCATGAAACTCTCTATTGTTGTTATGCACTCAGTTTTAAATCATTGATTCCAATAGATGACATCTTTATCTCATTCCAAAACATGGTGTGTCTTCCACAATGGTTTCTGCATCTATAATCAAATTTTGATGAATTTCTTTTACCACCAGCTATGATATGGAAACAACATCCGTTGAGGTACACTTACTAAATCTGGAGTATAAGTAGAAGTTCTAGGCTGCCTTACACACCCATCCATAGACCATATAGCTTTCAAGTTACTAGTAAACTCGGTGTTTTCACTTATAGCTTCATCAATATTATATCTCATCAGAGATAATACGGAATGTCTCACTGATGAACATGTGTCTTCTATGAATTTTTCCAAATAAGCTTTTGTGAAATATTCACTAGAATGGTTTTCAGGCACCAGTTCTCAGGTTTTATGAAGAAACACTTTATCATTTGAATCATCTTAACCTAATACCTGTGCCACATACCCAGGATTTCTCACCCATTCATCCATTATATCATCATTCATAGTAGTAGGATTATAATCCCTTACTCCTACATGTTGATTCACTTCTTCAGATTGATTTTCTATTTCATGATTCTCCCCCTCAGTCATAGATTTCTTTACTGGTTTCTATTCTCTAGAATGTGATTTGATTCATTCATTAACCAAAAAAGCTACATGAATATCTTCAGCATTCACATCAGTAGTAACTCCAGCAGCCCCTCCCACTTCAACAACCACTTCGGGAGGTCCTTCCAATCGATCCTAATTCACAGATTCAATCATTTCAACATATTTACCATGATAATTATCATGATTTTCATTATAACTTCAATTTCCTTCATCCTCATGTCCAAAGACATGTTCTTCATTTGTATTTTTTTATCAAAATCATCTTCACCTTCTTATTCTTTAGTACCACTTCCCCTTTCACCATTTTCAATTTCTTCCTATTCTTCTTCAAAGACACTGGATGTACTAACATATTATACTCTCCTTGAGACTTATTTATCCTCTTCTACATTATCATCAAGAGTGGGATCCTCAAAAGATTATGTATGTTGGGGACTAGGATAACCAACTTAAAACCCATTGTGAGGTCTAGTTGTTTTAGGATCACTCTTAACATCAATATGTGATCATAGATCACTAAATAGAGTGAAATGATCATCTTCTTCTTCTTCTGAATAGTAAATAGCATCATCATTTTGTCAATAACTAAGATCATCCATATTCTTCAGTCTAGATGGATGATACACTATATTGAACTTGTTATTGATCTTTTCTTCATCCCCAACCCATTCTCTGTTATATGGATTCCAGTTGATCTTAATCCTCTTAAACAATTATTTACTCAACATGATCCCATTTTACTCAGAAATATCTTCTTCAGCATAAACTACGCAACCATTATCTGTCAACATATTTTAGATCATCCTTGGATAAAACAAGAAATTATTTTTGCAAGAAGGTTTGATCAAATCATTCATTTAAACGTCAAGGTATCTATAAAAATTTTCCCTGATCCAGTTTTTAGTGGATAAACTATGTATAAATAATGATATTTCGGTGAAGAAATGTCCCCTTTTCAAGGATAGATTTTATGGTGGATAAATCAAAAAAGATTCTACATTAGTAATTAAACATTGTAAAAATAGATACATGCTTTCTAATATATATTCACCAAGAACATATTTTTTTGGTATTTCCACATGATTTTCCAGAGAAGGTTTTACAGGTGCTGAATATTTTCTCAATTCACCTTTCTATTTCTTATAAGAATGAAAATCTCTATCATCAAGAGATTCACTCACACATTCCATTCCAATCTATTCAATCTAAAGGTTAGAAGGTGAATGGTCTTGGCTAACGATAGAGCAACGAGTGAGAGAGTGTATAGGTATATAAATGCACTAGATCAATTCAAATTTATATAATTTAGGGATTTTGAAATTACTCAATCATGAAATTGTGAACTATGTTCAACAAATATAATGAAATAGTGTCATGATAAAAACATTATCCTTATAAAAATATTGAGTCTATGGTGTCGGCTTGACAGATCATAAATATCACTAATGGTTCCAGTATGACAAGGCATCTGTGTTGGCATGACAACGTATCGGCATGACATAACGTCAGTGTGGGCATGACAACCATGTCAGCATGACAAATGTTCCGGCATGAAAAATGTGCTTGCCTGAAAACGTCACATTAATGATCAAAGGAATAACAACATATGGTATTATAGGTCGATCATTATTGACTAATGACTAATGTAATTGAATCTTTTATTTTTCAGTGAAAAGTGAATATGTGAGAAAGATAATATTCAGGTCTAATAAATTCTAAATTGACATCACATTTTTCATAATGATCTCTCAAAATGTGATGTCTTTTATCAATATTTTTTGTTCTAGAATGAGAAACTGGGTTCTTATAAATTTTAGTATCACTTATATATTTAACATTTTAAGGTAAATGTCCAAATTGGTATCCATATTCTAGAAGAGTGTGTTTCATCCACAAAATATGAGCCCAAAATATTCAAGCAACTATGTATTCATCTTTGGCAGTAGATAATGCAATAGAATTTTTATTCTTAATACATCATAAAAACAAATACATTCTAAAAAACTGACATGTCTGAGAGGTGATTTCTCTATGTCGCTTTCATCCACCAAAATTGGCCTCAGAATAACTCACTATATGAAATGATTTTATTTTATGGTAAATAGTTCCGAAATTGATAGTATGTATGAGGTATTTGAGATATCCTTTTAACAGTTTATAATTGAGATTCATTTTGATTAGCTGGAAAATGGTCACACATACACACACTAAAAATTATATCTAGCCTACAAGAAGTCAGGTAGAGAAAACATCCAATCATTCATATGCAACTGGTTTGATCAATATATTTTCCATCTTTATCATGATCCAACTTACATGTAATTTTCATTGGAGTGTCAATAAATTTAATTCAATCAAAGAAAAATATTTTGTAAAGGACTTTTCTCTAATTACTTTGATTTAAAATGATACCTTCATTATTTTGAAAATTTTGATATCAAAGAAAGTATTTCAGTTCACCAATCAAACTCATTTAAAATTCAAATTGAATTATTTTAGAAAAATAAATACATAATGAATTTCTTGATAATCCAAAAATAATATCATCTACAAAAATATAGACTACTATAATGGAATTATAAATTCATTTTATAAAAAGAGAAGGATTATCAATTCATTTTTTAAACACTTTTGTAATGAGAAAAGAACATAGTCTATCATACAAAGTTCTTGGAAATGGATTTAAACAATTTGAATAATTTTTTAATTTGGAAACATGAATTTGAATTTGAGGGTTTTTAAAACCACATGGTTTTTTAACAAACACATCCTTAACTATATATCCATTTAGGAATTCACATTTAACATCCATTGGAAAATGATTGAAATTAAGATGGACCTCATAAGAAAACATGATTCTGATGGCCTCAAGTATAGAAATAGGTGGGAGAGTTTCATCATAGTCAATGAATTCTTCTTGACTATAACTTTATGCATCCAATATGGATTTATTTCTAACAATAATACCAGACTCGTCTAATTTATTCCTAAACACCCACTTTGTGATTATGATCAGTGTGTATTTGGATCTATACAAAAGTTTTCATAATTTATTTATATCAAATTAATTATGTTCATCATGAATATCCATCCCCCAAAAATCATATTTAATTGAAACATTGATTTTTTTTGGTTCAAGATATGAATAAATGGAATGATGTTAAACCTATTTTCTAGTTGAATCTCTATTATCTGTCCATTTATCTATTTCACTAAAAATAGATTCTAATGGATGGCTGTTGAGAGTTATAGTTGGTATAGAAAAGGAGGGGATAGTTATACCAAGTTCATCTACATGTTTGGTTTCATCATGTCCAAAGTCTAAATAATTTCTAGAACAGATTGATTTAACATATATCTTGTTAATAAGATTATATGATTTTGCATATATGTCCAAATTTGATACATCATCTTCATGTTTTTCTTGGGACATATTAGGTTTGTTAGGACATGTTTCATCAAATTTTATATAAATAGATTCTTCCACACAATTGGTTCTTTTTGTAATGACACTATAGGATTTACATGAGATGGGTGACCTAGGAATATTCCACAATCACCCTTGTATGAAAATTTTTCACGATTTCACTTTGAGATAAGGATATAGAGTTTTCGACCAAAAACATCGAAGTAACAAAATTTGGGTTTTTTATTCATCAACAACTCATAAGGAATTATCTTGAGCATATGTCGGATTAAGACTCAATTAATTATGTAGAAAGATGAATTGATAGCCTCAACCCACTAGTAAATAGGTTTATAATATTAATTAAGCAATGTTCGGGTTATCCCTTGTATGGTTTTATTTCTCTATTACACATCTCCATTTTGATGAGGTGTCCTAGGGGAATGGATGTTATGATTATAGTCATTTTAATTGTAGAAGGATTAAATGTCTTGATTTTCAAACTCGTGATCATGATCACATTATAATGATTTTACCCTATTACCACATAGATTTTCCACTATTTTTTTCACACCTTGTAATGTGAGTAGGTGGTTTAAATTTGTGAGCTATGAAATAAGTCCCAGTATACCTCAAATAGACATTTACAAATAAATATACACAGTGCTTCCCATTTAAACTAGAAACTCGAGATGGTTCAAAAAATTCCATGTGAACCAATACAAGAGGTTGAGATTTTGAACTTTCTTTATTTCAGTGAAATATATCTTGTATTGTTTTCCCATTTGATCAGGATTACATAATTTTTCATTTGAAAACTCATTATTAGGTAGATCGTTGACTAGTCCTTTCTATGTAAGCTTTTAAAGAGAGTGTGCATTAGAGTTTTATAATATCCTATTCCAAAGGTGAGAATCTTTATGAAGGGAACATAAACAAGAAAAATTATGATAATTTAAATAATCATTGTTAACCACATAGACATTTTCATTTCTAAAAGCATAAACTACTAATTAATTTTGATATTTAAAATCATTTAAATCATCATTATCAATATTAACAATGAAATCCATAAAATCATTATTGTAAAATACTAATAAAATTATATTTCAATACATAAAAAAATGTACTTTACGAATCAAAACTGAGTTAGAGTTAAAAATTCGTCATATGAAAATTATTTTCCCTTTAGTATTGTCAATAAGGGATACATATCCACCATTAATCATGACTAGGATCATGAAGCTTGAGTATTCACTTGTCACATGTCTTAAAATTCCATTGTCCAAGTTCTACTGACTCTTGTAGGATCTCGTCAAACATCATTCTTATAGAATAATCAAATTAATGTATATTTTGAAACCTAGACATATTTGGGTCCTATAACATTAGTAATCAGTTCATTAGGTACCCAAATTTTCTTAATGGGTTTCCAATAAAAATTAGGATACATATTAGAAAATTAGACTCTATTAAGTCCTGAAAAACTAAAGGTACTAAAAGATTTTTCAGAACTAGATGTTTCATAAGAATATTGTTTTTTATGTGGAAGAACATATTTTAATGATTTAGTTATGAAATGCATTTTAGATAGGTTTCACTGTCAAGGCTGATATTATATTCCATAAGTGTAATTATGGTTTATATGTTTACTAAGAATTTGTGTAAGATTATATTTCCCATTGGTAAACTTTTATAGATCACTCTTTAATTTCATATTGAAAATTTTTAATTGATGGTTTTTTTAGCAGTTGATCATTATTTTCCATTGCAATAGTACGTTCAGACATAACTTTTACAGTGATATCATGTTTTTTATTTAAAACTATTATTTATCATTCAATTAATTTCATGTCTCATCTATCATGATACAATATTGAACTAGTTAATCACATGTCATATTTTCAGTATCACTTTCATCTCCAGAATAATTAGAATTGTGTACAAGAGAATATAACATTACCTTAGATGTGTTAGTCATGAGAAAAATATTTGGAATGTCATATATTTTTCTTGAGAAGATTTTGATTAACTGGAGCTATCCTCAGAGGCTCACTAGGTGGCCATAATACCATTTTAAAAACTATTATCTTTGTTTTAATACTTATCATTGTATTTTATGTTTGGAAAATAATTTTTGAGATACCCTATCATTTTTCATCCATAGAATAAAATCTCCACTTATTTTTCATTTCTATTTTAGTCCTTTTTCATGTTTCCCTCATTATCGTATCACCCAATATAATTGGGCGTCCAAAATAACATCTTCTTCCTATAGAATTTCATGAATCTTCTGTCCAGTTTATCCATCTCTCCATCACTATCTGATGATGATTCATCATTACGAGAGTTTTCAATAGAGGATATCAGCATGTGTTTTTTATTTAACTAAGAGGTAGTAGCCTTAAAAGACAAAATGTTATCTTAGGTTCATCCTATAATTACTTGTTGATTTTTACTTATTTTTTAAACAACATCAGATTCCCAATGAGCTCTTTAATAGGATGATAGTTATGTCGAATGATTCTCTAATTGATACAGAATTACCTCTCCATATATCTAGTATGAATATGAGAATCATCATATTTTTATTATTGGTAGTAACATCTCTTCGTTGAGAGGTCATAGTGTTCACAATTTCATTATACCTTAGATACATGTTAGGAATATGATAATCATATTTCATTCTAATGTTATAATATTTTATGGAATATGTGTTAAGTCTCATTTCCTTAGCACTATAAGTTTCTTCATGTGTAACACATAAGGTGTCCTGAATTTCATGGGATGATTTACATGGTGAAATTCAGTTATACTTCTCATATCATAAATAAAAATATAAAGAATTAATTGACTTGAAACTATTATTATAAGATGTTTTTTATGTGTTATCCCTAGTAGTTCAATCAGTAGTAGGAATCTTTTATTCATCTACAATTAAAACCCACATTTCAAAACCAATACATTCTAACTGTATTTTCATTTTAATTTTCACTGTGGATAGTTTATTATATTAAAGAATGGATGTCTGTTTTTAGTATCACCTTCCAATATATTATCCATACTTAAAGTTTATTAAATTATTTCAATGAGAGAAATATTTTGTATTAGTATAAAGTTTAAGATCATTGAAATATAACTAATATCATGGTTGAAATTTTTAAAAATTCTTTGAAAACAAAAAATTCAAAAACCATTGATACCAAATGTTGGTCAGAGTAGAGATCTAAAGAGGTGGTGAACAAGGTATCTATAATATATTATGTTAAAAATTATTACATTATATTCCCCCAAATATAAAATTGAATTGATCAGGTAGATAATACTAAATTTATAAGAGCTTGACTATTCTATTGATTTCTCAAAAGAGTGATTAGTTATTAGTTATATCAATTTGATAATCAAGAAAACTTTTGTAAGTACTCTGATAAGTAAATAAGGTTTTAAGAACATGTATATACAAAATATCAGAGTTCTATTTATTTTTATGAAATTTGTGATAAAATTGACAAAAAATAAAAGTAAAAACACATTTGAAAAGAAACAATTGGTTCTGTGTCAAGAAGATACCTAATCCTCTACACTTGGTGATCACCTGCACCATGCTGTTTAAATTAATAAACAATTTGATCCACACCATGGATCGAGGTTTACAATGGATGACTTGTTTTCTAGGTTATAAAACCTCCACCATAGTTCATCGTGGGTACAAACTGCCAGGTCACACAATTATCAATTACACGCTTATATGTGGGAGTAAACATATTTAAGAATTTTTGAGTGGAAGGATATATTCTATCCTTCAGTTTGATACAAGAGATAGTGTGTACTCCACAGACAAATACACACACTCCTCCAATGCATGTAAAATTCATCCAACAGAGAAAATAAATTTAAGAAATGAGTTAGAAAGCTTTGTGTGTCTTGAGATACAGCTCTAGACTCTTTAAATGTAGATGAGATGAGGGTTGATTCCTCATCTGGAAGTTGAAAAAAATAGTCTGTCGTATTTTGGCTTCCCGCTATAAGTAATATTTTTTTGGTATATCCTTCTCCTTAGTTGATATGCAGAAGTAGTTTTTCACTTCTATGTTCATCTCTACTGTGATTGCCTTGTGTGTTCTTCATTGAGTTCACTGTGGGTGCATGATGTTCATGGATGTTATTCAGTATGTCTCACTCATGAGAACACCACAATTCTCATATGATCTCTATTTTGTGTGTTGTGTCTGTTGCTTCTCTCTTTATATATTCTTTTTATACACGAGGGCCAAAAAGGAGCATGTTCTCTTCACATGAATAGGTTCATCGTACCTCGTACTATCTACTAAATATCCTAAAAATGATTATTAAATATTTTAGTGTCATTAAATGAATCAAATATGACTTTTATACTTAATATTAACAAATGTGAAATTTAAATAGTCTATATGTGACTCGTCTATTAGTGAGTCAGTTTATTATTGATTTTTATCTTGGTTTCCCCTTCTATCAATAACTCAACCAATTTGTATGGAATTTCGACAGTCTTTCAATATCATGGCGAATCATTACATTGGTGACTCATTTTAGGTATTGGAGATTCCTTGTGTCGGTAGCACCATTCATTGGTAGGTCACTTGTATTGACGGTTGGTCACCTGTATCAATATGTTGTCTTCATCGGTATGTCTTATGCATAGTTATGTCATATATATCAGTGATTCATATTTCTTTAGGTGAATCAGTTATTCTATCGGTGTTAGTGACTGATAAATAGATAATTTTAGATGTTCTATCAGTCTTATAGTATAGTAAAGTCAGAAACTATTAATACCCACAATGACACATAGATAACCAGTTATTTGTTTTTTAGACTAAAAAAAACATAATTTTTCATATTATTGAAATGATATGATATACTAGATAAACATTGACATAATATATGGTTTATCATGATGTATGTTATATGTTAATATATGACCAGATTGGTGATAATTAAAACTTTTATAGTTAGTGATAGTGGAAACATTTACAAAAAAATAATATTCGATTGAAATATATAATTACTATTAATGAACAATTTTAATATGAATTTTTCCTCAATTGAAAATATAGTGTCCTGATTTAGAGATCTTTTATATAATTTTTCATGATTATGTGGTTTCCCACTATGAATAGGGTTTCTCATATAATTATTTTTGGTTTTAGTCAATCATAGGGGCCAAAAGAAATAGAATAAATGTTTATTGTGATAGATAATGTGTTGATGTACAGATAAATGTGATGATAATTAGTGAAATGAATTTTTTTTATTATTACTTATCAGTTATCATGATATATGACTAAAAAATTTAAATTTAACTGACTAGCAGACTCACCAATGGAGATAAGGGTATAGTTTATTGAGTGTTCGTGTGGTGGAGACTATATATGAAAGAAGTTTTTGTTTTCTATATGTCAATGATGTGGGATGGGGCACCCAATATAATTTCTCAATTTGATTAATGTATGTGTTGAGTGTGAAAAATAATAACCCAAAGTATGTAATTACTAATGGATAATGAAATGTTCAGTAAACAAAACGGATGGGTTTGTTAGACTCCCTAAAGTGTCATCAATGGATGGATTTTTTAAATGTGGAACATAAGGGAGTTTTATAAAATCATGTTTAAATGGGAAATATCATGAAGTTTATCTGAAATGTGGTACGAGTAATGGTTGTACTACTAATGATGATGAGACTAAAAATGAAAAATTAATTGTTTGAGTTCTTCCAATCATTATTTATTATTTTAATCAGGAGAATGATAAATAAATTTTGATTGAAAAATGTAAATACGTGATTCATATTGAATATTATAGGAAATTGGTATTATATAATTAGATTATGATGCCTAGATAATGGTTTGAGAATGATGTGGGATGACAAACGTGATTATGTATTTGAATTAAAAAAATTATTTTCTGTGATTATTGAAAAATATAAGGATTTTTTAGTTTATATTTTCGTTAACGATTTGAAAATATTTTTTTAATGGTGATGATGTTCTCGAAATGTCATTTAATTTGAGTTTGAGGTTTGAATCAAGGTAAGAGAACCCATAATATATTCATGATGTTGAGAAAATGGTTTTCAATTTGTATTAAGAGATGACTTATATGAATGATGTAAATTTTATAGTATTGATAACCTAGAAACTGATTAATGATATGTTAATAAGGTGGATTATACTATCATTGGTAGATTTTAATAAAAAACATGATTTATAGTATATTTCAAAAAATTATTCTTTCCTTTATGGAAGAAGCACGAATGAGTGTTTTAAATATGATTTTATGCAAATTCATATTATTTACTTGTTTCAAGAGAATACATGATGAAGGTATTAACATGTTCTTTATTTGATAATTGAGATCTAATTTTTGTTGTTTGGGGGTGTAATGACATGTTCATTTTTGAAATTTTTTCAATTTCATTTAAATGGATTTTATTTTGGACAGGATATAAGGATAAATAATTAGGAAATGGTTTATGTTAAACATTTTATGAATTTTGGATATTAATTTATTACTTCACTATATGATGATTTATATGTATTCGATACCACATGATAACCAGTTTTTTGTGATGATAAATTGAGATACAGGGAATGTATTATTATTATTTTTTGGATACATTGTTTTGTTAATACATTAGATATAAGAAAATCATCTTTATTTCGTGGAGTAAGAGATGAATTTGAAATTTATTGATGAAAAACTAATGGATGAATGTTTTATTATTATAAAAAAGGAAAGATAATTCCTAGGTATATTTGTCCCTTTTATATTCATGATCATATTGGCATGGTATATTAACAATTAGAGATTTCAAAGAAGCCAAATCAGGTTGATGATGTGTTACATGTATCTCTCCTAAGATTGTATATGATAGATCCATCACTTGTACAGAACTCAGAGGGAATACCATTGGGTCATGATATTTCTTAATAGAAACACCTGATAGGGATTATAGATCAGATTTAAAGTGTTTTTAGAAATGATAACACTCACCAGTTAAATTGTTATGGTGATTCAACCAGAATGAGGAATTTAGGCTGGAAGTAGAGGATGTAATGAGGTATATGTATACTCAGTTTCTGGATCCAAAGTGGTGGATTTTTTGGATGAAATTAATTTTAAGAGAGGTAGTATTTAACACCCTAAAATTTTGGGAAATATATTTTTTCAATTATTTTTTTTATTTTTCAGTATATTAAACCAAGATTCCAAATTTCATTATATATAACACTGTGTTTAGAATTTTCTACAAGAAACAATGATTTTGTCTTACATTACAAGACATACCGAGTTATAACCAATTCGGATGTACTATGAAAATATTTTTATATAATATGATAATTTTTTTATATCAAATTGAAAAAAAATTATTAATAGAATTAACTAAATTATGAATATATCTAGTCTAAACTTTTATGTATAATTAATTCATTTAAGATGAACTAATTTTAAATAAAATTAAAAACAATTTCAAAACATATGAAACATTATTCAAATAAATATAATTTTATGCACCAAAATGAGTTTAAAAAAAATAAATAAAAAAATAGTTTTGGTGAATTATTTTAGTCAAATTTTTTTATTATATTTTAAAAATCACTTTTATAAAATTAATATTATTTGTTTAATACAATAAATAATAATTAATCATTTATTATTCTTAAAAACTAATTCTTAGAGAAAAGTATTTTTATCACATTTTTTCTCTACTATATTGAAAATATATTTTCAAACATTTAGAAAATATATTTTAAAACATAATTTTTATTATTTTAAAATAAAATTTCAAAATTATATACACGTGAATGTTTTATAATTTTGTTAGAATATAAATTTTTGGACGAGACATGAAAAATACTGGTTTTTATTAAGAATTGTAATTTATATTAAATATTTTAAATACAGAAAATATACTTTAATATTATTATAAACGATAATTTAGTTCAATTATATTCCTATTAATCCAATTTATCCCATTTTAATAAACATAAATTTATTAAATTTTTACATTTTAATATTTAGTTACATTACTCTTTGATAACCCACATTATCGACATATATTTGTGATTAATTTTTTAAAATATTTTTTCAATTAATTGAATGGAATTTTGGAAAATGGATTCCATGTTTATTTTCATGCTAATATATAATATTTAATAAGTGAATTTTATTTTTTCCCTCATACTTAATAGTGAAAATGGTTAATCATGGTTGACGTAAAAATTGGTATAATTTTGGATTAAACAAAAAAGACAATGTTTAAAAATTATAAAAAAATTTCCAAAATGAATTACCTCTAAATATCTAGATCATATAAATTCTAGGTTATATAATGGATCCATTTTATCATCATTTAGTTTTTACAACATGGCCAGACCTTTTTCATTTAAAAAATTAAAAGTGTGCCACTCACCAAACATATAAAAGGACACCCAACCAACTCTTCTCTTCAAACTACCCGATCCCATTAGATTGGAAGAAACCCGAAAAAATAAATTACATAATTTTTTAATAAAATCATAGAATACTTATTTTTGTTATGAATCAATCATAGGATGTTTTTTTGTGCAAACATAACAATGTCACACGAAGAAGAGATAATTCCCATAAATTAGTATTGTATTTTATTTTATCATCCACCTCATTAAATTATTATTAGATGATTATGATTTAATAAATATAGTATATTCCAAATAATGATATGTTATTATGTTAATTTAATAATCTAAATCATTCCCCCTTCCAAAAAATTGTTTATGAATTCACCGTTCATGTTTATGGAGGAATCAAATGTTGTGAATCAATGATATTTTTTTACAGTACCACATATAAAGTGTGGATATAATAATATATTTATTGTTTATATTGAAAATAAATTATATTATGATGTTTTTATAATCATTATATAAAAAATTCCTTCTAACATTACATTACATGGGATTGTGTTAATGTCTCTCGTGTTTATAGAAGACTATCATCTTGCTAATCAATTTGATTAATTAAATATTTAGATAGATATAATGTAATAAGGATTTATTTAATGCACATATGTTATATATGTGACATAAAAAATATTAATTAAATGTAATATATTATTTATTTATATTTTTTTTTGGGAAAATTGAAACAACGTCCATGCCTATGTATGACCTACCATCTTCATGATCTGTGTATTTCATTTTATATATATACTTTTATGGATTTTTTTAAATACATGTAAATAAAATATATATTATATTTATATTATTTTTAAAATTATGGATATTATATATCCCTGATCACTATAATAGTACCAAAGTTAAAAAAACAAAACATAAATGGAAAACACGGTAGTTATTGCATGAAACACGACATTAACATGGGCTTATTGATAAAAAGATAATTAAAACTCATATAAAAATTATATTTGATATGATATATAGATATATATTGTTCTATAATATATTTACAATAAACCAATATGTATTATTCTTATTGATCAAATATTAATGATTTAATTCAAGACATATGATAATGAATTTCTAGTCACTCATTTATTCCTCAATGACATAGGAAAATTCGTCACACATTTATTTTTGGTGGTGTATACACAGAAATGTATACATTTTATTTCATGAATAAAATTATTTTTATGAATTTTAATGTTTTATTCTAGGTTATGATTTTTTAGGGCCTAAAATCAAATATATTTAAGAAAGTGATACAAAATTTCATTCTCACATTTTACTTAAGTGAGACACAATTCAAATTCACCAACTATTTATTTTATGTGATGTATATAATTACCAAGTATATATTTTGTGATAATTTTCCAAAATATTAATTTTATTTACATATCCATTTGGGGACCTCTCCTTCACAGGCTTTAAGGTTAAAACGTTAACAAATATGTAAGAGATTTTTCTATCAATTTTCCTTCTTTGAGACATATATTATATTATGAACATATATTATTTTATGTTTTGAATATAAAGACACTTTTACATGTAATATAATTAAATTTTTTGTTATCATGATATTTTATGTTTCATTTAATATTTTTCCATTATGGATCATGAAATTAAAATTTACCATATACTTATATATTTTTTGTTACAATCTTATCAATTATAAAAATAGTTTAGAATTATATTTATGTTAATAAAATCATGTGAATCAGAATTAGAAAACTCCAGAATATTTTTCTCCTATCATTATTCCACTATAATAAATTTTTTATGTTTTTTTTCTCTCATCATGTATACAAGAGTTTCAGTGAATGTTTTTAACAAATATTATCACTATTTATATCTTCTTTATAAAACCCTTTTCATCCAAAACCATTTTTTATAATGTTATCCAATTATTTTTTACATTCACAAAATGATTTAATAAAAAAAATTAGCCATGATTTTTTATTAAAGAAATTTGAAAGGAGTATTTATTTAATTTTTTAAATAATTCAAATTAGGATTTTATTGAGATGGTAAAATGTGTATTTTTTAAATTTATGCAGCATGAATGGAATTTACCACAGTTACGAACAAAATTTTAATTGAATATCTAATTAAAATACTCCAAGGATATTTTCAAAAATAAACTGAAATTTTTTGATGTTTTAAAATTTAATTTTCATAGATGAAAGGATATTTTCCTCAAAAAATGTTTTAAATGATTTACAACGATTTCCATATAATATTCCATTGGTTAATTTCATGGAAATGTTTTTTAATTATTTTTGTTTTTAAAATTCTGTTCTAAAGGGGAAAAAATATTTTCTATAGGAAATGTTTTAAACGGTTTTCAAATATTCCTTTATATGTTTTTAATGAGATTTTTTAAATAAAATATTTTAAAGATGATTTATGTATTTAAAAGTATTATCTATAGTGGAATAGATATGCTACTAAAGAAATGTTTTAAATAATTTTTAGAGATTACATTACAAGTTCTCATGGTTATTTTAAAACAAATTGATTTAAATAATATTTCATTTTATGAAAGATATTTTCAATGAAAATTTATTTTCTTGATGAAATGTTCTATGTGATTTCTCTTTCAAAATAATTTTCAATATAAGCTAAAATCCATCGATGTTAGTTATGTTTTAATAGGGTTAATAAAAAATATACCATTGCTGATTTTTTCAATACCTGGTTTATTTTTATGTTGTCAATATGTTTTTGAAACTCATTTTCCTTCCACTGGTTATTCGACGATAAAAGGCCTACAACACCAGCTATATTTCCATTTGTTTATACTTTGTGGAAATAATGAAGGGATTATGAAATCCTTTTATTTTCGTGTTTTTATATATGATGAATTTTTTATGATATTATATCATGTTAATGTAGTTTTTTCCTCATTTAATGGGTGGGCCCTATATCTTTCTCAATGCATTGGGTAATGATTAATGTCATTTAATCTCAAAGTTTGTATGAGATGTTATAACAAGCCTAAAAAATGGTATATGGGTGGTTATCCCAACCCTGAAAGAGTGTTAATGGGATTTTTTCCCATGTTTGGAAGAGGGTACAAAAGAGGTCACCCCTTACATGATGAAGGTTAAATGGTAGTTTTCTCTAGCATAAAATGTAATAAATATCTTGGTGGGTATCCTTAACAAATATTTTTTATAATTCAGTATATTCAGCAAATATATGTCAAATGAAAATTCTATGTTTCCATGGATCACATTCTACTATTACAATATAATTTTTATTCTTATGGACTACCATGATTCATTCCATGAATCTTGTTTATGACCTATAATATTTAGGGTTTTTATTCCATATATTATTCTCACATTTGCAAACCCACATGAAAATGTTATATTGACATCTCCCTTTTTTCCAACACTGATCATATGATCTCACCCATTATTGGGTTTCTTTTCCCTATAAGATAATGAATGTAATTATGTATGATTGGTATAAGAAGTTTAATAGTTCATATGATCATAGAGGGACATTATTTAGGTCACTTATGGGACAATGTTTATGTGTCTATATTTACCAAAGTCACTAAACCATTATGATCCATAAGTGTGTTTCTGTGTAATTTAATTATTATTCATCTAAAAAGATGTAATATTTATGTATTAATTATTTTTTTCTTTATATTTTGTCATTCTCAATGGTTTATATGACAATTTTTTTTGAGTTATAATCTATTTAACTTGTTAGTTTTAGTCCTTTGTAATAATCTTATAAATTTTTATATGTGTTTAATGAAGGGTTAGAGATAATTAAGGTTTTTTTATAGCATGGAGCACTGTATTATGGAGAAGATGTTTGACTCTCATGATTGTCACATATTTAGTAGTAGCGATGCATCTCAACCATATGGCCCATATATAAGTGAGCATGGTTGGAGAAATCATGCGAGGCAAGTTGGATGGTTGTTTGAAATATTCCTAACATGTTATAGAGGGGATTCACATAGGATTTTGACATTTTGGAATACCATGAACCCATCCCTCCACCATAGAGCCTCTTTGGAAGTCACCCTGCATGGTTGGTGAATGGTTGGTCTAATCCTTGTTGGATATCCATGGGAGGAGTTCCTTTGGAATGTAATTGATGAAAAATGGTCAAATAATTTCCCCAACCAACTATAGAAACCATGTAACCTCATAAGTTATGGTTTTTTAGATTTGTTCCTTATATATTTTTTAAAAATCATGCATGTTTTCTACCCTATACAAAAACAACACCCCAAATCCCATTGATGCTCCACCAATTCCAAATAAAATGATATAAAGAATCTCCTCCATCCATACTCTGATCAGGAAACCGTTTTTCAAGTCACGGTCCTCTCATTATGATCATCCATCCATTACCACAAATTTTAGATTTATATTTCCATTTTCAGTGTCATCTACTATGATATAATATGTCATATATTCATGCTTTTTTTCGGTTCTTCAATATTCTCCGAATTTAGACTAAAAAGGGGATCATACTATATGCATGTTCATTTAAAACCATATGGTAAGTGGTCTATGGCTTTTAACTCAAGCATCACTTATTTATAAATGTATCCATTATCTTTGTGTCAGTTCTTCCCATTCACTCCCCTAAAATAGTTTTTCCTTAAATTATTTGTTTAATTATGAATTTTAATCCGCTATTAGACCCCTTATTATGATTCTAGGTCTATAACATCAATTTTACCAAACTATTTTAATTATAATTCTTATGCTTATATTCCCCCATTGATATTATATAGCTGAAACACCAACTGGTTCATTGGGTTTAACTTCCTCAAGTGATTTACATAATTTTAGGGGATAATATGACTATTTCTAAAGGGTGAATAATGATTACATGGGATATTATTAAAGTGGAATGAAACAATTAATTGAATGACACCCATTATATCAATTTTCATTATTAAATGAAAAGGTATGGATTTTAATTATATGTAAAATTAATGTATTGGATAGATTATGACATAAAAGTTGTTATTCAATAAAATGTATGGTGTTTATTATTGATATGATCCTTTTTATTGATATAGTAGTCATCATCCATTAGTTAATTTTGGATTCCTGAGGGAATTTGTTATTCACATAGAATATTTTACCCCAACTCGATGTATAAGGTTCCAAGGGAGATTCCCAGCATTGAATTTTTTCTGAGTATTATTATATGTGAATTCCATAGTGTATCACCATAAATTCTATTGAAAAATTATGGTTATTAAAATGCATTGAATATTCTCCTTGGATTCTGTTGATGTATTTGGATAGTCAGATCATTTATTTCTCCCCTTAGGCCTCTGTAACACCCGTTACATTTATGAGAAATATTTTGTTTTTATGTTATATAAAACATCAAAGGAATCTTTCACTACACACAACACTATCTTGGCTTGCTTTACACGTAATCCCGACATTCCTCAATAGCTTGTGTCGTACGCAATACCGAGTTTTACTAAACAACGATATGCTATTAAAATATTACTAAAACCAGCCGTTATGAATAGTAATACCCACTTTTTGAAATTCTGTAAATTTAATTTTTCAAAATGGACTTCATTTTTGGATTCAGAATAACGAAATTAGCCTAGTGTGAAATTTTGCTATTTTTCTGAAAAAATTCAATTTTGGATGAATAGTAAAAACACTGGGTTACTATTTAAAAACCGACTTTTTATTTAAATAATTATTTATTTTATTGAAATTTATTTTAGGTCAAAATTGATACATAAAACCTATATAAGTTCAATTCAATTCATTGGAGTCATTTTATATTAATTTTAGATATATAAAAAATTTATTGATCTTATCACCGTATTTTACCCACCTCCTAGGAGAATTTTCAAATTTACATAAAACTTAATTTTAACGCTTTTGTGAGTGGAATTTCGAAAATCTGAGAGACACAGTTGATATCAAGGACTAAAATGTGGTTTAATGAGATAAAAATAATTTTTGGTGAATAGTAACTTTTTACGTTTTTTTACCACGGTTAAAAGTAAATAGGGTAATTAAGGGTAAAAATGTTATTATTATTACCCTAAAACATGTCCTAATTCTATTGGATAAGTGTAATTCGACCAAAAACAACCTTAGGAATAAAATTTGACCATTTAGGACCACATGGATAAGATTAGTACATTTATTATTAATTTATTTAATGAAGGGTTAAAATAGTTAAAATCAATGTTTAATAAATAAATAATTTTTAATATAGGGTTATACATAAGATAAATTCAACTATAAATAATCATTAGAAATATAAAATGATTTCCTACATAATGGTATTTTATTTGTAATTTTTAGACAATAAATAATTTAATTTATTTATGACAGAATGATGATGCCGTAATTATCTTATTAATGAAATATTGACATAATTGATGTTATAAATACCCAAATAAATGTAATTTTAGAATTTTTATGAAGTAAAATAATTTTATAGGTTAATATGACATGTTAGTATTGATTTAATTAACTTTGTTCTAACAAATATTTCTGTTATGATTTTCACAAAAATCAATTACCAAATAGTGTCAAAATTAAGATAAAATAGTTTTTAAAGATAATATTATATTATTAATTGTTATTTTATTCCAAAAAAAATATAAGGGTCGGCCAAATGACTTAAATAATGTTATATATATTAATAATAAACAACTTGGGGTTCGTTTGTCTTGTTATAGTATGTTTATTAACCTTATAGTGTAAGAAAACAAGAAGACACGGTAAAAGTTAAATTATCTAACTTAAAGTTAAATCTAAATGATAAGGTTAAAATAGATACCTATAGTTGTCTAAATTATATTGGATGAAATAATTTCGACCCATCCCCACCTTAGCTTCGAAATAAATCAATTTGGAGCTATTAAAAACCGAATATGACTTTATAATAAAATAATATTTTTTGTCCTTCCTAAGGAGCCCCTCTCCTCCCTTATAAAAGGGCACCTCCTCCCTCTCTTCCTCACACCACGTTGAGCCTTCAAGCTCGGCCAACCCCTACCAAATTCTCTTCTAAACTTCCCTAGATACATTTTAGAGGACCTGTTCTTCTTCAAAGACCAATTTTTGTACCCTAAGTGGAGGTCTCAAAGAGGCGCTTCAAAGAAGAGGTAATGTCCGTTACCGATTCTTTCAACTTTATATCTTCTTCCACTTCTTCTTATTTAGTTTTTTCATTATGAATTAATAACATCAGTATCACTCATATATTGGTATGTTATAATAAGTATTAAACAAACATATTTCACCATCTATCCATCCTACGAAAAATGAAATCATCGCGCGTGCGTACGTACGGAATACCGTCTCCACACCGTGGTGTAATCTATTTTCCACCACCACCTTACTTGGATGGATATAATGGTGTAAATAATAACTATATATTATTATTGTAATGTGATATTGATTCTGAAATAGTATACATACACTCCAATTCAATTCCATGATCATGGGAACGATATCATCGCTCGTGTGTACATACAGAATACCGTCTCCACGATGTGATGCGACTCGTTCTACATGATCATCATTGAATAATGATTATATAAATGAATATAATGAATTAATATGATATATATTACAATAATAAAATTCTGGAAATGATGATTCTATAACCTAAAGATAAGAATACGTATTTATTTGACAAAACTCGCCTTAGAACAAAAAGTAACAAACACACGAATAACATGTAGCAATGAAATATTACTAATAAGAAGCTATGAATATGGAAATATATGATATCATAACAATGAGTATGATTCTGTAATAAGTCAATTAAATTATTTAAATCAATATATAGGAGGTTTGAACACTTACGAAGCAAATCAGACCTAAGCTAAGGGAAAATCTCGCAATCTCATTTTTATCCGACATTGTTTATTCTTCAAAATTTACTAGGGAATATATATCATCCGCTTCCATGTTTCCTCAATATGTAATATTCATATCCTTCTACAATTTTTTATATCCAATTTTACCCTTCAGTGAGTTATTATTAAAAGATATGAAAGGAATCTTTTTTCGTTTTTCGTACGAGGTACTTTTTGACTTTTCCGACAACGGAACGAGAAGAATGTTTTTTTAACTTATACGACAGGAATGTATTTTTAAAACATTATTTCCAAGAAGCTTCCATTA
Source organism: Viscum album (assembly GCA_963277665.1). NCBI lineage: Eukaryota > Viridiplantae > Streptophyta > Magnoliopsida > Santalales > Viscaceae > Viscum > Viscum album. Next base: position 32,094,267 of record OY728128.1, on the reverse strand, counting down.
TAATTTTTCAAGTTTATTTTTAATCCACTTCTTTTAGTTTAAAATTGTATGAAATGTTAAGAAAGGAAAAATGTTTTTGAAGTAGAAAGGATATTTTCATCAAGAATGGAGTTCAATTGTATTATCAAAATTATTTTCCATCTAAGATAATATAGGGTTATGTTTATATCCCTATTATTAATTTATTTGATTATTTTGTGGTGGAATTATTATTAAGAATTCATTTATCTTATATGAATTTTTTTATGATGTCATGATGTTTAAGAATCCCTTTTTTATTACATGGGTTATGCAATGATGTATGATTTTTTTTTGATTTTGTGGAACACATAAGAATGGTATCATTATGAGATGGGTGGGACCTATATCTCCCTCCATTGCATTGGGTAACGATTTATATCTCATGAGATAGACATGGATGGAACGACATGTTAAACCGTTTCAGTGAAACAGGACTGAAACGAGGAGTGAACTCGGTTCAGAAATGGACTTTGTCCGGTAAGATAGTCTTGTCAATGAGTTTTGACTACTAAGAAATGATTCTCTATGATTATGTGGGTATGCCACAATGTTTCATGTTTTATGTTTTGATTATTGGGATTACATTTCACTACTATGATCTATCCCACGTTATGATATTATGATCTCTTTTGCAGGTTAAGATTTCCAAAATGTTATGTTCTTATGAATATGATATGATTGATATTTCTTTTGTTTACCCTTACTGAGAATTTGAGCTCACCCTTTTGTATGATTTCTTTCCCCATGTTAGGAAGAAGGTTATTAAGTAGGATATGCCAAATGGGGACTCTAGATATGATTAAATAAATGGGATACAACGTAGATGATTTATGAACTAGTTGTTTATGTTTCCCAGTTTCTAAAGACATTATACCTATACGGTCCTTTCATGGTTTTGTTATATGTTGTAATAATTGTAATTCAATTTTGAAGTATTAGCAATGTATGTAATGTATGGGTCGTTATATTTGGTATCTGAGGAAAGGTATAGTCATCCTTTGGAAACTAGGATGTGAAAGCCTTATTAAGAACCTTAAGGATAAGTCAATGCATATAACACAATCGTAGTGTTTTAGAAATGGCCATGAATAACCTATGATAAGACCTTAAGTGTAAAATTTTATTCTTGATTATTTGGGTTTCCTATTATAATTAGTGTTTCTCACACTATTCTTCTTGGTTTTAGTCAATGGCTGGAACCCGAAGCAACCGTGTTAATGCGGAATGCGACGGGAAATGCAATGATTGTATCCCTGAGCAACAAAATGTTGTGGGATCTGGAATGAAAAACTTATATCCATGCTCACACAACTCTCACAAGCTATGAATCATACAGGACTTCCAAACGAGCAAAGGAAGGAGAAACAATCTGTTGAATCCTTCATGAGGCAGTGTCCACCTTCATTCAGCGGGTCTATTGATCCCTTAGTTGCTGAACAATGGATTAGTACTACTGAAAAGATATTTTCAGTTATTTAATGTTCTAAACATGATAATATCATATTATCAGTTTATTGCTTGGAAGGTGAAGCTGATCAATGGTGGAATCTTATCAAAAATACGAGGCAAAGGGATGAAATTGAGTCCATGGAATGGGACGAGTTCAAGAACTTATATTTCAATAATTAATTCCCTCGTATTCTCCAAAAAAATATGGAGAAGTAATTTCTTGAACTAAAGAAAAAGGATGATGAATCTGTTGGTACATACGAAGCAATTTTAACAAGACTTGCAATGTACGCTTCTGGTATTATTATCCAACCTGAGAGTAAGATTAATCGATTCTTTAGTGTCCTAAAACCAAGTCTTCGAAGGGCGTTAACCATAAGGGACTTCAATAGCTACGAGGAAATTGTTCGATGTGATCTCAAAGTTGAGATGGAGATTGGCGTAACCCATTAGTCATATGGGTTTGATAAGAAGAGGAAAATGGAATTCAATTGAAAATTTAAAGAGCGCACTGAAAAGAATATGAGATTTCCCTTATGGTCAATGTGTGGAATGAAACATGGAGGAAATTGTCTTAAGGGGACATGAAAAAGATATAAGTGTGGAAAAGACGGTTATCGAGAAATTGAATGTCGAAATAATGGGAAGAAGATGTTGAATGAAGCAAACATAGGAAGGGATACACAGAATGAACCTACTACACTTCAATGTTTCAAGTGCAAGGAGATGGGGCATTATGTCAATCAATGCCCAAATCCAAGGGTTGATGATGATGATCGACGTCAACAAACTCTTAAGGCCAATGACAAAGGAAAGTCACATGCAATTACTATCGGCGATGTAGAGTACGACAATGAAGTGGTGAAAGGTACACTTACCATCCACTCTAAAGTTGAAAATGTTTTATTTGATTATGGATCAACCTAATCTTTTATTTCTGAATATTTTTCTATGGGTGTCATTGCATTACCTCATCAATTATATGTAGAGTTAGTTGTGACAACCCCTAATGGCACAACAGTCGCATCAGATGTTTATAATTCTTCTCCGATTGAAGTTTGTGGGAAAATGCTTCCTACAAATCTTGTGATCCTTCCTATAGTGGAATTTGATGTGATTCGTGGCATGGATTTGAATTCTCTATATAGAGCTCATATCAATTTCCAAATAAGGGAAGTCACATTTCATATTCCAGAACAATCTATGATCATCTATCGATGCAAGGATGAACATAACCTTCCAGTTGAAATTTCTTCCATCTTAGGGGTCTTGATTCCACTAAATGAAGGTTATTTATCTCAAATGGTTGGTGAGAAACTCACGATTAAGAATATTCCCATTGTACGGGAGTTTCATGATGTCTTTCTAGAGGAATTTTCGGGTCTTCCACCAAATCGTGAAGTTTAGTTTTCAATAGAACTCGAACCGGGTGATTTTCTTATTTCAAAGACACATTATAGAATTGACCCAATTGAGTTGCTGGAATTGAAGAATCAATTCCAAGAGAATCTTGATAAGGGATTCATAGGCCCTAGTGAATCACCTTAGAGAGGACATGTTCTTTTTGTTATGAATAAAGATGGATCAATGAGACTCTTCATTGATTATCGAGAACTTAACAAGATCACTATCAAGAACAAAAATCCTCTCCCATGCATTGATCACTTATTTGACCAACTACACGGAGCTCAATAATTTTCCGAGATTGTTCTTCATTCAGGGTATCATCAATTAAGGGTCAAAAGGGAGGATATACTAAAGACGAATTTCAGTACTAGGTATGGACACTGTGAATTTATAGTGATTCCATTTGGTCTTACTAATTCCCCTGCTATCTTCATGGATCTGATGAATAGAGTCTTTAGAGACTATCTTGATCAGTTTGTGGTAGTCTTTATTGATGATATTCTTGTCTATTCAATGAGCAAGGAATAACATGAAGATCACTTGATAATTGTATTGAAGACCCTATGAAAGGAGAATATCTATGCCAAATTTACCAAGTGTGAATTTTGGCTTCAAAACGTTTCATTTTTGGGTCACATAATCTCCAAAGAGGGGATATCTGTGGATCCAGCAAAAACAGAGGTTATCGAAAGATGGTTGAGACCAACAATAGTAACCGGGATCTGAAGATTTCTTGGTTAGCCTGGATATTATCGATGTTTTGTAAAAGATTTTTCATGTTTATCTAATCCACTCCCCAAGTTGACTTAAAAATGATTTAAGTTCATGTGGATGGAGGAATGTGAAGAGAATTTCAAGGAGTTGAAAATAAGGTTATCCAGTGCACCTGTACTCACACTTACATGTAGTGGAGAAAGGATTGTGATCTACAGTGATGCATCCAGGAAGGGGCTAGGGTGTGTTCTTATGCAAAATGATATGGTGATAGCTTATGCCTCACGAAAGTTGAAAATCCATGAGCAAAATTACCCAACTCTTTATTTCGAGTTAGCTGCCGTAATCATTGCATTAAAGATTTGGAGGCATTATCTTTATGGAGAAAAGTGTGATATTTATACTGATCATAGAAGTTTAAAGTATATTTTCACACAAAAGGAGTTGAATATGTGCCAAAGAAGATGGTTGAAGCATATTACGGATTACGACTTCTCAATTCATTATCACCCTGGGAATGCAAACAAGGTGGCAGATGCATTAAGTCGAAAATACCATGCTAGCTTATCCATGATGAGGATCACAAAAGATCCAATATTTATGGATTTACAATGGGTGGATCTTGGAATTATAATGAAAGCGGAAAAATCGTATCTTTCTCAATTGAATGTTCAACCATCTATACATGTGAAGATTAAAGAGGCGCAGAAAGAATATGTATATTTACAAAAGAAGGAGAGAAATATTCCTGAATTCAACCTTGATTGTGATGGGATAATAAAGTTTATGAATCGGGTTTGTGTTCCTCCCATCCCAGAATTAAAGAAGGAGCTGCTTGATGAGGCTCATAGTTCTTCATTCTGTATTCATCATGGAAGCACGAAGATTTATAGGGACCTGAAAGAGTACTTCTGGTGGGATGTCATGAAAAGAGATGTTGTTGAATATATCTCTCGATGCTTGGTTTGTCAGCAAGTTAAAGATGAGAGATAGAAGTCTAAGGGGATGTTACAACCATTACCCATAACCGAATGGAAATGGGAAAACATCACTATGGACTTTGTCACCGGACTTCCTAAAACAACCAAAAGCAATAATGCTATCTGGGTCATAGTTGATCGTCTTACAAAGTCTGCACACTTCATTGCTATTAGAGAGGATTTCTCTCTAGACCAGCCTTCCAGGAAATATGTAAAGGAAGAGGTAATATGGCATGGAGTACCACTTTCCATTATATCTGATTGGGATCCGAGATTTACCTCGTTGTTCTGGAAAAGTCTTTAGCATACTCTGGATATAGAGTTGAGTTTCAGCACTGCTTATCATCCTCAGACAGACAGTCATTCTGAGAGGACAATTCAAACTCTAGAAGATATGTTGTGAGCTTTCTCTATGGATTTCAATGGTGGTTGGGATCAACACCTACCTTTGGTGTAATTTTCTTATAATAATAGCTTTCACTCAAATATTCAGATGGCTCCTTATGAATCTCTCTAGGGAAAGAAATGCAGGACTCCAACATACTGGGATGAAGTTGGGGAAAGAAAGCTATTAGGACCTGATATTGTTGATGAGATGGCAGAAAAGGTCATATCTATTCAACAACACATAAGATCAGCTCAGAGTCGAGAAAAAAAGTTATACCGACAACCAAAGAAAAGACCTAGATTTTGATGTGGGTGATAATGTGTTCTTACGAATATATCCCTGGAAGAGGGTCATGAGATTTGGAAAGATGGGAAAGTTGAACCCTATATATATCGGTCCTTTCGAAATACTTGATCGTTTTGGGAAGGTAGCTTACCAATTGGCGCTTCCACCAAATCTCTTCCAAGTTCATGATGTGTTCCATGTATCTCTCCTGAGAAAAGACATACCTGATCCTTCACATGTACTCAGCTCAGAAGTTGTACCGCTGGAGCAAGATCTTTCTTATGAAGAACACTAATAGAGATTCTTGATCGTAGCGAAAAAGTCCTACAAAACAAGACCACTCATTTAGTGAAAGTTTTATGGAGGAACCACCAATTTGAAGAAGCTACATGGGAACTTGAAGATATGATGAGGGAGAGGTATCCTCATCTGTTTGTTACAAAGTGAAAAATTTCAAGGGTGAAATTCATTTTAAGGGGGGTAGAATGTAACACCCGATACTTTTATGAGATATATTTTGTTTTTATGTTATATAAATCATCAAAGGAATCATTCACTACACACAACACTAGCTTGGCTTTCTTTACACGCAATTGCGACCTTCCACGATAGCTTGCGTCGTACGCAATGCCGAGTTTCACTAAACAATGATATTCTATGAAAATATTACTAAAACTAGCCATTATGAATAATGATACCCACTTTTTGAAATTTTGTAAATTTTATTTTTCAAAATGGACTTCATTTTTGTATTCGGGATATCAAAATTATCCTAGGGGGAAATTTTGGTATTTTTCTGAAAACTTTCAATTTTTGATGAATTGTGAAAACACTGGGTTACTATTTAAAAACCGACTTTTTATTTAAATAATTATTTATTTTATTTAAATTTATTTTAGGTCAAAATTGATAAATAATACCTATATAAGTTCTATGCAATTCATTGGAGTTATTTTAAGATAATTTTAGATATATAATTTTTTTTGAACTTTTCACTGTCTTTTACCCACCTCCTAGGAGAATTTGCAAATTTATATAAAACTAAATTTTACAGCTTCTATGAGTGGGATTTCTAAAATCCAAGATACATGGTTAATATCAAGGACTAAAATGTGGTTCAATGAGATAAAAATAATTTTTGGTGAATAGTAACTTTGTACTTTTTTTAGCACGGTTAAAAGTAAATAGGGTAATTGAGGGTAAAAATGTTATTATTATTACCCTAACACATGTCCTAATACTATTGGATAAGTTTAGTTCGACCAAAAACAACCTTAGGAATAAAATATGACCATTTAGGCCCACTTGGAGTAGATTAGTACATTTATTATTAATTTATTTAAAGAATGGTTAAAATAGTTAAAATCAATGTTTAATAACTAAATCATTTTTAATATAGGGTTATACATAAGAGAAATTCGACTATACATATTAATTAGAAAGATAAAAGGATTTAATACATAATGGTATTTTATTTGTAATTTTTAGACAATAAATAATTTAATTTATATACGACACAATGATGATGCAGTAATGATCTTATTAATGAAATATTGACATAATTGATGTTATAAATACCCAAATAAATGTAATTTTAGTCTTTTTATGAATTACAATAATTTTATAGGTCAATATGACATGTTATTATTTATTTAATTAATTTTTTTCGAAATAATCTTTCTGTGAGGATTTTCAAAAAAATCAATTACCAAATAGTGTCAAAATTGATATAAAATATTGTTTAAAACAAATATTATATTATTAATTGTTACTTTATTCATACAAATCTAAGGTTCAGCCAAATGACTTAGATAAGGTTATATATATTAATAATAAACAACTTGGGGTTCTTTTGGCTTGTTATAGTAAGATTATTAACCTTATAGTGTTGGAAAACAAGAAGACACGGTAAAAGTTAAATTATCTAACTTAAAGTTAAATTATCTAACTTAATGTAAAATCTAAATGATAAGGTTAAAATAGATACCTAAACTTGTATGAATTATAATTGATTAGATTATTTCGACCCATACCCACCTTACCTTTGAAATAAATCAATTTGGATCTATTAAAAACTGAATATGACTTGATAATAAAATAATATTTTTAGTTTTTCCTAAGGTGCCCCTCTCCTCCCTTATAAAAGGGAACCTCCTCCCTCTCTTCCTCACACCACTTTGAGCCTTAATGCTCGGCCAAACCCCGACAAATTCTCTTCTCCACTTCCCTAGAAACATCCCAGAGGTCCTGGTCTTCTTGAAAGTCCAATTTTAGTGCCCTAAGAGGAGGTCTCAAAGAGGCGCTTCAAAGAAGAGGTAATGTCTGTTAACAATTCTTTCAACTTTATTTCTTATTCCAATTATTCATCTTTATTTGTTTCATTATGAAGTAATAACATCAGTATCACGCATATACTGGTATGATATTATAATTATTAAACAACCCTATTTCACCATCTATCCATCCTACGGAAAACAAAATCACTGTGCGTGCGTACGTATGAAATACCATCTCCACGCCGTGGTGTAATATATTTTCCACCACTACATTAATTGGATGGGTATAATGGCGTAAATAATATCTATATATTATTATTGTAAAGTGATATTGATTTTTAAATAGTATATATACACTCCAATACAATTTCATGATCATGGGAATGATAACATCGCTCGTGCGTACGTACGGAATACCGTCTCCACGATGTGATGTGACTCGTTATACATGATCATCATTTCATAATGATTATATAAATTAGTTGAATAAATGAATATGATATATATTACACGAATAACATTCTGGAAATGAGGTATCTATAACCTAAAGAGAAGAATAAGTATTTATTCGAGAAAACACGCATAAGAACAAAAAATAATAAACACTAGAATAACAAGTAGAAATGAAATATTACTAATAAGAAGCTAATAATATAGCCATATATGATATCATAACAATGAGTATGATTCTGTAATAAGTAAATGACATTATTTAAATCATTATATAAGAGGTTCAGACTCTTACGAAGCAAATCAGACCTCTAGTAAGGGAAAATCTCGCAATCTCATTTTTATCCGAGATTGTTTATACTTCAGAATTTACTGGGGAATATTTATCATCCACATCAATGTTTCCTCAATATTTAATATTCATATCCTACTACAATTGTTTATATCCAATTTTACCCTTCGATGAGTTTTTAGTAAATTATATTAAAGGAATCTTCTGTCATTTTTCGTACGAGGTACTTTTTGACTTTTCCGACAAAAGTATGAGAAGAAAGTTTTTTTAACATATACGGCATGAATGGATTTTTAAAACATTAATTCCAAGAAGCTTACTTTATAAGTTTTAAAGTTTATTTTTAATCAACTTCTTTTAGTTTAAAATTGTATGACATGTTAAGAAAGGAAAAATGTTTTTGAAGTAGAAAGTATATTTCCCTCAAGAATGGAGTTCAAGTGTCTTATCAAAATTATTTTCAATCTAAGATAATATAGGGTTCTGTTTATATCCCTATTATTACATTGATTTTATTATGTTGTGATGGAATTATTCATATTAATTCCTTTATCTTTTATGAATTGATTTATGATGTCACAATGTTTAAGAATCCCATTTTTATTACATGGGTTATGCATTGATGTATGATTTTTTTTGATTTTGTGGCACACATAAGAATGGTATAATTATGAGATGGGTTGGACCTATATCTCCCTCCAATGCATTTGGTAATGATTTATATCTCATGAGATAGACATGGCTAGAACGGTAGGTTAAACCGGTTCAGTGAAATAAGACTGGAATGAGGACTGAACTCGGTTCAGAAATGGACATTGTCTGCTAAGAGAGACTTGGAAATGAGTCTTGACTACTAATAAATGATTCTCTATGATTATGTGTGTATTCCACAAAGTTTCATGTTTTAATTTATGATTATTGGGATTACATTTCACTACTATGATTTATCCCATGTTATGATGTTATGATCTCTTTTGCAGGTTAAGATTTCCAAAATGTTATGTTCTTATGAATATGATATGATTGATATTTCTTTTGTTTACCCTTACTGAGAATTTGAGCTCACCGTATTGTATGTTTTCATTCCCCAGGCCAGGAAGAAGGTTATTAAGTAGGATATGCCAAAAGGGACTCTATATATGACGAAATAAATGGGAGACAATGTAGATGATTTATGAACTAGTTGTTTATGTTTCCGAGTTTCTAAAGACGTTATACATATACGGTCCTTTCATGGTTTTGTAATATGTTGTAATAAGTGTACTTCAATTTTGAAGTATTACCAATGTATGTAAAGTATGGGTCGTTATAGCCTCAGTCATGCTTAGATCAGGATTTTCTATAGACATGATCCATAGACTCGGTTAGACACGATTCTAATGGAATTCCTCAGTAGAACCACTTTTATTAGACTTATACACTTATAACTAGGATACATGGATTATGTACTATGAGATGGCATGACCATATAAGGTCAATGAGGACTTTATTCTTCTTATATCCTACTTTAAATTTTATTTCTTGTATTTACTCATTTCACCATGTGCCATATTTTATTATTACATAAACATGGTCACTTTTTTTATACATGTTAAAAACTAACTTCTTTCTGGTCACATGTCCATATGTAATGTACCATTTCCGAATGCCACTCAAATGATTCCTAATACCTAGCCGGTCACATAGCCTCCAGCGCATTTCCCAAAATTCCAGAGGCTACTGACTAGTAGTGAAGGCCTAGGATGTGATAATATGAAACTATTCTCTCCTCGGTTGAGAGTAACTCAACAGAATAAATAATATTACAATAATAGAATCATTAAACCACATACATATGACATATACAATGGAATACTGATAAGATAAACAACCAAGAATCATTACATACAAAAGATGATTCAACATATTATGTTCTATGAAAATTTTCAAAATAGGTATACTATAGAAATCCATAATACATGTTCCAAATAAATAAATAAATAAAGTAATCTAGGAAGCATCTCAATCATCTGATCAATCCCATGATCTTCGACTGCAATACAACATCTCATGTAACTAGAGAAGGGTGATTTATTGTATCAACTCCTACAACAATATAATCTATTTGGTCCCAAAATCATGACCCAAACATGCTGGAAAAAATATATCCTCATAGGCAACCACCCAAGATATGTGTCTATCTATCAATGAATATATGAAAAAATTGGTGTACAAAAATTAAAATAATTTACTAGGAAGTACTAAAAATTAAACATCCCTACAAGTCCTGTTTTCCATTTTCAAAAATTGTGTTTAGTTCATCCATTCAATTACATTGATTTATATAAGTCTTGTGATATATCATTATCCCGTAAATTCCCCTAAAATAGAATTCTCAACAGATACCACTATAGGATACTTAAAAATAAAGTGAAGAAACTATCCAAGATTTTATTTTTCTTGGAAAATGCATCATAAGTTATTACATTTCAAAATTCAAATCAACATCTCACCCGTAGACATAGAAAAACCTACCCTGCAATAATAACAATCATTTCCAATATGCATAACAAATCCTCACCCGTGGGTATAACAAATCTTCGACCGCAAGCATACCAAATCCTCGATCGAAGCCATGAAAACTCCTCACCCAAAGGCATGAAAAATCCTTGCATTCATGCATAACAATAAATAGGGTCATGCCGGGTATATCATTATTTCATCATAAAAGAAAAAACATTTAAATTACACTATTACATGGTTATATAATAACAACTCAGGTGGGAATCATACAAAACAAGAAACAATTGAAGTAAATAATCTCAAGGATTAAACAATTACACTCACATGGGTTGTTCATATGACAAACCTAATATGTAATCTATCAATTACAAGGAATAAACAAAAATAATCACATGGTCAGTTTATGTGTAACAAGAAGACATGTGAGTTAAATAATCACAAGGTTTAAAAAAATTTCATCTCATTTGGACTACATTCAATTAACCAATTATATTTTAATGAATCCTTAATGGGAAACAATGGCATCCCCATAGGCATTCTAGTCCAAATGGTTGAACAATTGTCATTCGTGGGAAACACTCCCACATGGTGTCCATTAATCAATCCAACAAGCTAAAACATGTTTAAATTATGTTAATTCATGAACAAATCCTAATTAGGCAACCAAAAGGGTCAATTTCAAATCATGGTTACAGTCTATACATGGGCTAATTGCACTATAACACATATATAACAACTAAATATTAATCAAAAGGCTAAAGACCACCAACCTCGTTGTAGTATGACTCTCATAATCAATCTTTGAACTCCAATTCAAACTCATAAGAAGTATATATAAAAAATAAAGACAAACTCTAACCCTTAAATAAAATTTTTGAGGGAAAAATATCGAAGAACGACTAAAGAGGAATCGATATCTTACTATTTGTGTTCAAACATGACTAAAGGTGATGTAATCATGGTTAGGATGATCAATCAAGATGTGATTGAAGGTGTAGTGTTGCTTATTCATCTATGTGAGAGTTCCATTATCTGTTTTCACAAAAACAACGCTACTACCTATTTTAATCAATAAAAAAAATTACACGGTGTGTACTTGAGACTACACACGGTGTTTGTATAGTTTCATTCCTGAACATTACAGGGCCGTGTATTTGGATTACAGGTCGTGTTGTCAAACATCCACAGTGTATACCAATGCATGCACAATGTCCAGTTCCCCATCACATCATGTAGTAGTCCTAAATCCAACCCTTGACCTAGTTTCCTCTATTTCATATATATATATACTAGAATTGAATGATCCATACCTCAAAGGATGAATCGAGTTCTTACAATCATTCCCCATTAAAGAATTTTTTTCCATAATTTCCCTTCGATGGTTGGGGAAAAAACCTCACAGAATAACTCCAACCATTGAGATCGAATGTGTGATTTCCTCTACTAGGTCCTGTCCAGCACACTCAATCGTGATTCCACATCAACCGTACCAATGGGAAGGACTAAACCCAGAGAACCAATATTCTATGATCCATAATACCAATGTTATTCTCCTCTAAGTATGCATCTTATTATAAATGAACCTCATCTTACTAAAGGGTTTGAGATGGTTCTGAAAAGTTACATCACAAATAATAAATTTGGAAGATTTCGTGCATAACCATGTACTTATGAGGTAACTAAAATTGTTAGGAAATCATCCTGACTCTCTCCAGAATCTCAAATAGACTGATGTATATCAATGAAATCTTACCATGTATCCTAATTTGTCTGTTCCCCAACGACAGAGAAACAAGAAAAAACAAGACCCCAAACATCAAACTCTAGAGGTTTTCTATGGTGATCGATGTATGATTTTTGCTGAGATTGTATAGTATTTATCTTCATTAGAATCAACTAAAACTATATAATGGTCTTCGAGACAAGGCAAGGTCCCAACAAGGTTCCATCTCCTACCTTCATCCATCAAAGTAGTGATCAACATGGTCAACGATACAAATCCTTGTATGGAGCCATATAAATAGTATCATTGATGATATTGTTGTATAATAACTCCACAAGGGGTATGGGTGTATCCCATAAACCCCTTAAATGTTGGACGCATGCCTGATGCATGACCTACATCACCTGTATCATGCACTCTAACTGGCCATCTATCTAGGGGTGGTATGTTGTTCTCAGAAGCACCTGTGTGCCAAAAGCTCGTTGTATACATTTCTAGATACTAGTCGTAAAATTCGTATCTTTATAAAAAATTATATATTGAGGAACCGTATGTAGTTTTGCAATATATCGGATATACAACCTTCAATGCTCATCAACATTGATGGTTTCCGTGATTAGTAGGAAATGTGAAACCATTATAATGGTGTCAGCCACAACCCATACTGCATCATTACCTCAGGGAGACCTCAGAAAACCTATCATGAAATACATCGCGACATTATTCCACTCCCAATTAGGAATGGGTAGTTCTGGATAAGTCAGTATGGTCTTTTGTGTTCCTCCTTCACCCGCTAATATGCATAACACCATATTACAAAACCAGCTACATCTCTTTTCAAACCTACCCACCAATACTGATGATGTCAATCCCGATACATCTTGGTGACACCTGGATGCACCACCCACACTGATGCATTAAAATCCCGCATATTTTCCTTGCACATGTCTACAAACACCCATACGCAACCATGTAATCTCAAAACCTCATCCTCTCTTATGGCCCAACCAGGAAGAGGGTTCTCACCTGTCACACTCTCTCAAATAACCTAGTCTTTGGAATCCAATTGCTTCCTCATCCCCACTATGTCCAGTAGGGTAGATGTAAGATGTAATGATGTTAGAAAATTCTACCTCTCCCTGTCGTGTACCACAAGATGCATCTCTGAAAACAATAATATCATCTTCCACTCACTACTGGCCTACTGCACTACATGTATCTAATTCCTTCTTCAGAGATAATTGGCCACAACATTTCCTTTACATGGTGTGTATGAAAGCTTGACGTCAATATATGAAAGGTATTACACCCACCTTCACTGCCATAAATTATGATCACGCTGTGTAAACATGTACTTGAGACTTTTTTGGTCTGTGTACTTCACATAATGCTCCCCAAATATGTAATGACTCCAAAGTTGTAAGGCATGAAACACTACAACTATCTCTTGATCATGTGTGAGGTTGTTCCTCTCATTTGGATGCAAATTTTTAATACTTGTACGCAATGATTCAATTCCATTATATAAGAAATCATCCCAATATAATACTTAATGTGTCATAGTACATAGTGTACCTCTTTCCTGGATATGAAAAAATCAGTATTGATGCTGAAGTTAATCTCCCTTTCAGCTCATGAAAGGTCATCTCACAAGAATCAGACCATAAATACATAACACCCTTCATTGTTAATCATGTGAACGGTACTGCTATCCATTTGATGTCCTGTTTGAAACACCTATATTAACCATCCATACCTACAAAAATATGCACCTCAATGAGGTTCTTGGGATACTTCAAGGGAACTACATCTCTCACCTTATTCGGGTCAACGGATACACCTGTCACTGAGATGAAGTAACATAGGAAGTGAATCTGATCCATCCAGAAGTGGCACTTAGTGATCATAACATATAACTGTTACTCTAGTAGGGAACACAAAATGATCTCAAGATGGTTGGAATATACATATCGATTATGAGAATAAAATAATATATCATCCACGAAACCACCATAAAATAATCCATGTAATGATGGAACAATCAGTTCATCACTGCCATAAAAAATTCTGGTTCATTTGTGAAACCAAATGGCCTAACCAAATACCCATATAGACCATACATGATATGAAACATAGAAAAAGGTTTGTAGAAAGTTCGAACATATAATTGGTGATATGTGGATCTCAATTCAATCATCGAGAACACTCGACATCCTCGAAGATGATCAAACATATCATCTTTCAATGGTAAGGGGTATTGGTTTTCAACCATAAGATGATTTAGTTTCCAATAGTCCATGAATTTACTGAGGGTACCATCAACCTTGTTCGAAATAATAATCGATGAACCCCATAGAGAGATTAATAGGTAAGTTAAAACCCTAAAAATCAAATCCTCTAGTTACATTCTGAGATCTTTAAACTTATTAATAGACATGCAATAAGGTGGAATGGATACCAATACAACTACTGGTACTAGATCTATACAGACCTTCACCTATCGCATCAGAGGTAAGCCTAAAACTTCATTTGGGAAGATGTATCTAAAATTATCAACCACTAGAGGAAAATCCATCTTACGTGTTCCCTTGTAATCCAGATATTAACAAGCTATCTGTGTTTTCATCCCACTAAACCCATGTTTTCTTGGGTCCAACTCATCTTACATGGATATCCGAATCTCCCATGTATAGAAATGATCCTCCTTCTAGTGACGTAAAACTCACATTACAATGATAGAAACCAAAAAAGTATTGAAATTAGACTCACTATCCCATTACAAGTATGAAATCAAATCCATTCATCTATAATAGATATTGATCCCAAATTAAGTGAATCAAACCAACCTCATGGGGTTTATCCTTACACTGACTCTCACCTACCATCTTTATCCATAATAGATTTTCATGAATCATAACATCATTAGAATAGATAAAAATATCCCATGTAACTCTTAACTGGGCACATATAAAAAAATGGAAAGCCCCTATATAAAAGAGTTCCTAAAATAAAATAGTGGTGACTATAATAGCACTTTTGACAGTAGAAGCTTTGGGATCCAGCTCATGTTGGGTCTGTTTCACTGCATATATCTGACCTGTATGGGGCCTCAACGAATTTCTTGGATACCCAAAGAAGACCCACTAACCTATTACTAATATCATAAGGTATGGCTACCACTGCCACAACCAATATTTTGGGCTGAATGGCCCGACGTATTCCAATTTCTTAAATGGTGAGAAGTTGCGAACCATCCTCCTAAATGTGGAGTCTATGTAGAACCTCTCTCACAAGTTTGTGGTACAAAATCCCTACATAAGCTTTGTAGATAACCATATTTCCACAATATTGGAACTCAACTTGGTCCATCAGAATACTTTTATCTCATATTCTCTCCTCATTAATAATGGTATCTCTTCACCTAGTTACCAGAAGAATCATTCTGACACTCGTATCCCCGTGAGAATGTTCCATACAATGCTTCATGCCCCTAGCTGTGATAGTACCAAATCTCAGTGTCGATCCACCCTGGTTTGTACCTCTAGCTTCATGTATTTATGCTTGGTCATCATTACCTAATTCATGATGTCTTATACAGAAGGAAACCTGAAACTTTTTACCTGTGATGAGATGTCATACTAGAAACCATCCTCGAATTGCAAATCCATTGAGGTCTTGTCACCCATCAGAATATGGGACACTCTGTAAAGCTCATTGAATGGGTAAGAGTACTCCATAACTAACATATCACCCTACTCCAAATGAATGAGCTCCCATGATCTATCTACACTCATCATATCAGGAAAAAAGTAGTCATAGAAGACCATCTAAAAATATTCCCATGCTAGGTCTCGATGGAACTCGGTCTAAGTGGAAACATACCATCACCTCTAGGACAATCGTGCATCATATATGTCTCGAGCTTGAACCTCCTCCCAAGAGGTATCTCCAGATTCTCGATGATTTAATAATATACTTCATCCAGGAATCTGGAACCTAGTGTCCACCATCCATATAAAATGTTGTTGTATTCTACTATTGGAATACACACATCATTTCTTCCATAAACATGGAAGTATGAGGTACTCCCTGGAAGGTCTATATAATCATTATCAATCATTTGCGGAATTGTGCCTCAGCACCTGCATCAGGTATAACATCTATTTCCACAACTGGCATGACTGTTGGATCCCCTGGTAGCCCGTGGTCTAACTCTTATGGGGTGTGATCATTTCCACTCTCTTGGAACACTCTTGGATGTCATTGTGGGGGCATTTATATGTAAGGTCCTCCCCATACACCACAATATAAGCTTATTCCTCAAGATATGTAGTTCTAGAGCACAAGAAATAAACAAAAGAATAAAATCTACAAATGTTCACTAAATATAAGCACATGGATTTTATAAATGATACACGAATTGTACCCTCAATATCCTGCTTGAATGAGTACTTCCACTGACCTAGGTGCGTAAACATCCCAGGAATATTATGTGTTAGTCTAACACACATCATGTCCCCTTAAACTCCCACATGGGTGAGTAAATTTCATACAATTGTCGTGTAGACATCCATATAACATGGTGTGTCAGGATGACACATAGTGTGTGACAATGAATTATCACATGACCATGTACTTTTACATGGACAGAGCCACACAGGTCTTCCTATGTAAAAATAAATTGGGTGTATATAAGGTAAATGTTGTGTTCTAATCAAAACTCAAAAACTCATGTTTCCTCTCACATGGCGGATAGCATGGTCATCTAACACATGGAAAGTACTTAGAGTACACATCATACAGTTGAAAATGTTACTTGCTTCCTGAATAGAAGAACACATGGTGTCTGTTCATATGACCACACACTGTGTTGTCTGGGTTTCCAGATTATAAGCCTCAAAAACGTCCTCACAACCCCTATTCATTTCATAATAATGCAATGATAAGAAAAATTCAGATATATGGGGGACCATACTCCCCGCTATTCAAATCAAGGAATCCACATATAGAATATAAAAACACAATCTATATCCCAACGGAAAAACATGATGCAGAAAATTCTGATCTAAGGTGGACCAAACTCCTCAAGGACCAAAGTTTGGTGTCCATCCAATTCATCCATAACACGTACCAATACACAGATCATAATATCAGGCATATATATCATAATACCTATCACAATAACATGTTAATCTTGTATGATATCTATCACAATGTCATGCAATTATTAATGCTCTCTAAATTTCATAGCAAGAATGCATGACATGTGATTCCTAACAAGTGACAATATGATTCATTATATGGAATACCCTTATATCATTGGGTGGAAACAAACTATAACCACAATATTATTAATAATAAAAGAAAAAATAAGTTTGTTACCAAATTGTGAAATCAAATCAATTGAAATGGATCAAAATCCCAAAATTACAACGCCATTCAATGTAATTTTTATTTTCTATGTACATGGGGTAGCTACTCTTAGGAACAACTTAGTACCAAATCCCTTGAATTTATATCTCTATCTATTGTTGCAAAACAATAATGGAAACCAGAAAATAAAAGTTCTATGATAAAACTTTTTAATGTCCTATATCCGGATTCCACTCAGTTGGTGCCCTGTACCCAGTTGGTCACATGGCCTTTAGTGGTATTCTGCAAACGCCAAAGGATTGAAACATGCAGTGAGGTCTTAGGGTGTGATAGTGGAGATACTATGACCTCATTAGCATAGTGTAACACATATGAATAAATTTAAATCCAATATTAATAGTAGTAAAGAGAAAAAAACTGAAATAAACAGTAAAAGACTAATACGATAAATAACCATGTGCAATTATATACAAAATATGATTCAACATGTTGTCTTCTGAGAAAATGGCACAAATAGGTACAATGCAAAATTCCACAATATATTTTCCAAAATAAAAAAAATAAAAAATGAAACTGAGAAGCATCTCAAGCGTCAGCTCGGTCACATGATCTTCGTATCTTAAATAAAATCTCAATTACCTATAGAATGGCACCTTCCCTTATCGAATCGTTCAACAATATAATCTATTTAGGCCAAAAATCATGACCCAAATTGGGTTTGAGAAATAAATTCGACTAGGAAACCACCAAATATAAATGCTTATCAATATGTGATTATATGAAACAAGTAGTTTACAAAATTAAAATTTTTATACTTTGAAATACTCTAAAGTGAACGATCCTACAATTATTATTTTCGAATTTTATTCATTATGATCTGTTCAACCATTCAATTACATTTAATTTTATAAGTCCCAAGATCTTTCTTAATCTCATCAATCCCTTGTATATATAATTCCCATTAGATAACTCAGAAGGATGTCTAAACAAATAAATTGAAGACTAAATCCAAACATGTTCATTGTCTTGGAAAACAAATCATACTTTTTATAATATCAAAATTCAAAGAAACATTCCACCCGGAGGTGTAGAAAAAGCATGCTTGTATGCATAAAAATTCTCTCTTGCTGGAACAAATAATCCTCACTCGGAAGCATAATAAATCCTCAGTCGCAAGAATACTAAATCCTCACCCACAGGCATGACAACTCCTCACACATTAGCATGAAAAGTCCTCACATATAAGGGTAATTATCAATAGGGTTGAGCCCGGTGTATCATCACTTTATCATAAATGTAAACAAAAGTTAATTAAACTATTAAATGGTTACATAATAACAATTAATGTGGGAATCATACAAAACATGAAATAAGTGAGTTAAACAATTACAATGCATAAACATTTATACTCCCTTGATATGTTCATATCACAAGCCTAATATTTATGCTTACAATTACAATGCTTAATGAAAAATACTCAAATAAGAATAATTTGTGTAATAATCATATTTGTGAATTTAATTATCACAAGGATTAAGAAATTTTCATCTCATGTGGGAAACATTCATTTAACCTATTACATTTTAAACAAATCCCAAAAGAGAAATGAAGGCATTCCCATAGGAATACTTGGGAAAATGGCCACAAAGTGGTCATATGAGGGAAATGAACGAAGATGGTGACCCTTAATCAAACCACCAATATCAAAAATGATTTAATAAATTTAATTAATGACATAATGATTATTAGGAAACAACAAGGGTCTATTTACAATAAAAGATATACCCTAAACATGGGATAATATCACTATGACACAAATAAACAATTCAACATTTTTCAAAATGCACAAGAACACCTACCTATTCATAGTTTGAATCTCATTTTCAAGCAATAACCTTCAATTCAAGTTAGACTGATGTAGATCTAAAAAATTAAAATAAACTATCAACCCTAAATAACATATTTATGTTAAAATATCATGATGAATGGCTAATAAGGAATCTAGAGCATACCGATTGGGTTCAAATGCAACTAAAAATGATGGAATTGGTGTTAAGATGATCAATCAGGAGGGATTGAAGGTCTGGTGCGTCTTTTTCATCATCTCGGGAGTGACCTATCAGTTTTCATGTTTTAAACAATAAATAAAGTAAATTTCATTTACTTGAGACTACACTTTTTGTCCATATAGTTGCTGGTTATACCATTACATGACTATGTACTGGGAATACATGGCATGCAGCCGAACATAAACGATGTGTACTTATTAGTACACAAAATTTAGATCCCATTAATGTTGTGAAACATGCCTACATCCCACCATTGACTTATTTTTCCCTATTTCATATGTATAAACTGAAAAGGAATGTTCTGCACCTCAAAGAAAGAACAAGGTTCTTACATCATATATTACCAATATCATCCAATTCATGTATGGTTTTCTAGGAAGCCCATGATGAGTCAATGCCCAATGTGATTTCTATTATACACACTTTATTATAGTACTTATATTTATATCTTCACACTATTAATTTTATACACTAAGACCAGATTAGCATAGATGATTTTGGTGGTGACTAACTTAGTATATCTCACACCCTATTCATGCTTCCATTTGGTTCTTGGATAGACAATATGGGAGTGGGTAGGGGACAAGGTAAAACCCTCCATATCAGGTTTATAATTGATTATATAATGGGATAATGGGAAAGTTGGATAGACTTATTTATTGTGATGCTCATTGATAAAATATTTTTTCTTTTTTTCTTTTGATTAACATGTATGTATTTATGAATACATTTTTTATAGATCCATGAAATAGGCATCTTGTTTTATATGGTGCCACTTATGGAGTTCTGTATTGTTATTTTTTATATGATTTAAATCTTCTACTCTTTTTTTAATTTTATTTCATACCCTATTTATTCAAATTTATTTATAATGGTTTTACTCTAGTCATAATTGTATAGTCTCCCCATAGAACCACCATGGATTCTCACTATTACTCAGTATCCTCTAGCCTAAGGGGATGTGTTCTTGATGCCTTGTGACCAACAATGTTGGGATACATTTTGTTGAACTAGGTCCATGATATTACAAGGAGAGATATTATAGAGTATATATATTTTTTCTTCATGTTTAAAAATGATAGAACTGAGTGAATAAAATCTAATTAAATTATATAACAATTACCCACACCAGAATAAAAATGGGAAACCATCAATATAGATTTTTTTTCACGAGAATCCATAAAAAATTTAATGGGTATAATTTTATTTAAGATATTTCTGATGTTATTAAAATCAAATGATTCCTTATTTCAACTAGAGTATATTTTAATCTGGATCAGCAATCCAGAATATTAATTATTATGTGTTGTGGTTGTACTAATTACCATGTTATATTTTATTTCAACAAGATCTGAGGTACACCTAAATGTTCATATCAATTCCCCCACATTCATGGATTTATATTTCTGTCTTAGTACGTCTTTTCATCCACATATAAATGTTCAGTCTAAAAAACCAATTCGTACTCAAGTGAGTATGTTAATATCTAATTCTATGAATTTTAAATTTTTTTGGGAACAACGCCACCAATATATAAAATTCTATTATAAAAATAGCTTTTATTTGAGAATTGTGATGAATTATTATGAATCAATTTATGGAAATAATTATAGATATAATTCATTTTTAGATGATGTTTTCGAATGATAGTTATTTAGTCAAGAGTTTGTAAACTAAACCATTTTTAAACATAGATCCACTCAGTAAGACCATAAGTTATCTTAGAGTCGATAGAAAAGTTATGATGAAAATCAACAATGAAATCTAGAATTAAATTGTTTTGAGAATGTATTATTGTCAATCTCTTGATGAATGAATTTTATTAGATTTTGAATGAATGGAAATCAATGAAAAATTTATATTTTCCGCATAAAGAGTCTTGATTGGGGAGGGAGAGTATATTATTGCTCCGAGCTTCCACTGAAGCTTTATCATGTTCATGAGGTGTTGAATTATTCAATATAATGAAAGTATATACATGATCAAACATAAGTACTATACTATAAGTCTATACCAATAGACAATGATCTACCATATGAACAACAACATGTATAAATCATTGATCTTAGTGAAAAAGTGATACTGAATAAGAATAGTTACCTGGTAAAATTTCTCTGGAGGAATCCGGAATATAAATAAGCTACTTGGGAACCCATGGATTTTATGAATGAGATATAACATTATTTTTTTAAATAAACTGATATAATTTAATTTTAAAAATTTATTTTATAGTGGAATAATGTAACTCCATGAGATTATATGATATATGTCTTATTAAATAAATTTAATTTATTTAATAGCTTGTGACACCCATAAACCCAATTCTAAATAAAATTTATAAATCATACAATTATAAAATAGCCAGTAAATTGGTGGACTTAATATGAAGGAAAAACATTTAAAATTGTTTTTATATTTTTTAGATATAAAATTATTTCGATAAATATGTAATTTTATTTGTTATATTCTTAATTTAATTAAAAACATTTTTTCCCATTTTTTTATTTTTTCATAAAATAATATTATTTTTTTAAATGTTTGTAAAATTTATTTTATTGAATAAAAATAATTTTATAATATATTTTTTGAAATAAATATTAATATAGGTTATGATAACGATTGGAAATGACCAGTTTTAATAATTAATGAAGAATACTGATTTTTATTGAAAACTAAATTTTTTGTTTCATGAATTTTAAAATATTAATTGTATTCAATTATTAAAATATAAAATCATTTAATTTATGTTATTAATAATCCAAATTTGTTTTATTAGAATAATTTTTATGTTTTATTTTTTAATGGGTTTTGTACTAAAGTTAACATTTTTTTGAATCCCTCATTTCATAACATTTTATGTGTTTAATTTTAAATAATTTATTATATTTAAATTAATAGAATTTGGTAAAATTATAATCATATTTTATATTTAGGTAATTAATATTATATAATATTTTCAACTAAATTATTTTTCAAAATTGACAGTAACATAATTAAAATTGAATTACATGGTAATGAATAAAATGGGTTTACTAGGTGTTAATCTAAGGATTAATGACATGTTTTCCAATTTTACTTCCCAAAACCCAACTAGATTCCTATATTATGGCCACATATTATACATTCATTAAATATCTATCCATTTTGAATTATTTCTCTTCAATATATATTTATTATATTTTAATATATTAAGAAATTCAATTTTTCTCATCTTCCCCAATTATAAAAATAAATGCATCACTAATCTTAATAACATAAAATTGAGCCATTTAGATAATTAAAACCCCCAAAATTTCCTTCTCAATGTAAATATACATGATTTAACGGTTTTTTACCTCCTTAAATACCTTTCCAACGGCCCTTAAAAAATTTCCAAAATGATGTCTACTAATGAAGAAGCCATCATCCCACCCGACTTCTATCAGTTTATTTAATCTTATAACTCTTATAATTCTAAGGGTTTAGTAATAAAATAAAGAATTCAGTATCATAAATATATTAAAATAGTATTTTTGTTTATAAAAAACCCATTATTCCCCATATTTTCCATTAAATTGAATTTGAACAGATCGCTCATGCACACTTGTTTACCACCACCACCACCACCACATAACGACGCAATTCATTTTCCATCACATATTTATTGGATTTTTAATATGATGATTTTAAGGTTTATATTATATATTACTAATATATATGTATACATATTTATTTATAACATCATATATAAATTATTACTTTATCATCTGTTAGAAGATGAAAGTGTTTCTCTTTCATATGTGTGAACTACCACCTCCACAAGATGACGTGATTAATTCTTCATTTCATATTTAAATACATATCATTAATGATGGATTAATTAAATATAATTGATATATTTAATACAATAATTATTCATCAAAAGTTTTTA
Organism: Viscum album; assembly: GCA_963277665.1. Classification (NCBI taxonomy): domain Eukaryota; kingdom Viridiplantae; phylum Streptophyta; class Magnoliopsida; order Santalales; family Viscaceae; genus Viscum; species Viscum album. The sequence goes on along the minus strand of OY728128.1, from coordinate 32,070,428 downwards.
ATTATATTCTATTTTTAATTCAATCCATTGAAATGTGAAATCAACTTTTATCCACACATGTTGCCTACTATCGCCATGAATAGTGTAATTAATTTTTGTATCTCATCCTTTTATTGATGAATATATATGTATATATATAATTAATGATATTTATATCATAATGAATTTTTTTTGAAATTATTTAACCAATATAATTATAAAAGTAGCCGAATTACCAAGCCAAAATTTTCATTAAAAATGAAGAAAATTAACACTGAAATTTGACAATATTAAAAAATGTTATTGATAAATTTGGTATTTAATTTAAAAATGATGATCATATATGATACTAAAAGTATTTATGTTGGTCTTATATGTAATTAAATTAAGCATCAATATATTATACAACAAGTTATATCACATTCAATGAATGTCGAAACTGAGTTAATATATTCATGTTACAATCTCATCATTTTTCAATATTTTTGTTGATTACGATTCATATAATCAAATTTTAATGACAATATCTCAATAATATCAACAATTTTATTCACTAGAGATTATATCTATAAATTAAATATTTTACTTTCATTTGACTAAATTTAATAACTCATTATTCTAAAAAAATATTTTTAATAAATTATAAATTCTTTTTCTCTTTAGTCAAAAATTATTTTGATTTCTGGTTACCAATAGATTTATTATTTTCAAAAAACATTTAAGGGAAAAGTGATAAACCCAGAAATCTGTCAAAAAAACCACATAAAAACCCTCATAGAAAAGAAACCTAGAACACACTATAGGATCTACCTCTCCTTAGAAACTATATGATGATGTCAAGCTTTCACCAGAACAAGATCCTTCAAAAAGAAGTCTCGTGTAGAAGTGCACGAGAATAGAACCAATGTCGAAGCCATACACTCACTATCATCCATATTCAAAATACCTGGATCGATGAATACCTCATTCTATGATCCCCTTACAATTCATATCCTAGTATAATTATGGTCACATAAAATCAAACATCATAAGAAAATAAAATGAATGATTGTGAAAAAGCTAGTTCACCATACACTTGCATTACTCTCAATCCAACCAACAAAAAACCCCAGCTTAAATAGAGTCACTAAATATTATATTTAGATTACTATAGTTTTTCTCCCTAAAAACATGTTGGATAAAAAATATTCATACATGGATAATACATCTATCACCAGTTTCTCAAAATTAGAAGCCACTTGGTCCTAGGACTCTATGTACTTCTAAGTACTGATCTTCCATTCGATGAATCCCACAACTAGATTTAGATCCTTATTTTCAATTCATGGGTATTTCTCCTCATTTAGAGACACTCTTAGATATCTCCCCATAATTTTAGTTTCCTCTACCTCAGATGAATCATGCAATAAGACCTACACTATAACTACTTCTTTGGAACATAAAAGAAAAACCAAGGATGGGTCACTCCAGTCCTCTAGGACCTGATCACTCGAAGTCTCCATGGTTGTCTTATTATCATTCATAGTCATTGAAAATCGATTCTTCAAATGAGGTTGTATGCGAGATTAATCATTTCTACACAACCTCCTCCTGAAACTCCTATTACTCTTCGGACATGAACCTTATTATGGGTATTCTTTAAATCATTTTTACCATTTTTTAATTTTGTTTTATTTTTTTTTAAAAGAATCTTCTTTTCGGTATTCAAATTATGTACTTTATATTTTTTACCAAAAATTTGAATGGAATAATTATTTTAGCATACACCACCATGACATAATTTCCTTCCTTCCTGAACAGTTTATGAGTTTCTTCTTATATTAAAATTTTTCTTATTTTTCCCCAGGGTGCACATTAGTTAGAAGCCTCCCAGTGGGGTCTCAGCGAGGTATCATGTTTTAGTCTCAACATCTTCTTCCTTTTCATTAGTATAGATATTTTCTTTTATTTTTTCCTTTCCTTGATAATTGTAATAATAAATGTGTTCTTATTTATTTAAAAATAATACCATTTCAATAATACATGGGATATTTTTACCTCTTAAATATGTAATTTTGAAACAAAATTAATATTTTCCTCATTAAATATTAAAAATATCTTTTGAAGAAAATTTTCATTAATTATTACACCATCTAATGTTAACTATGTTTTCTGATGATATGATTTGTGGATACCATTCTTGTTCAATCATAGAATGGATTATAATGATGATGATGAGATTTTTCTAAAACGTTTTTACTATCCCCATGTTATTTTATGATAAAACATTGACATGTATATGAAAACATGTTACACTTACATTGGTTATGATATATTATGACTGATTTATAATATTGTGGAATAAATATGACTCAATTATGATTATATGATCGATGAGCCATATATTATATAGCTATTAAATTAATTGTTTAAGATTGATAAATCCAAATATTATATGGTCGAGAATATGAAATGATCCACGTTCAATAAGGTGATCTACCCACTTTGATAGTCAGGGGATTAAAACTTTTCTAGGGATATAATTGAATGGGTAGTGATCCCAATATATTTATCTAGTATTTTCAGTGAGTCTTGAAAAAGTGTATGATATTCTATAATTATGTGTATACTTAAAACACATTTCATATAAAAATGTTACACTTTGTTGACAAATGTTCTATGATTGCTTCATGATTATTATATTATAAACTACTAAGCACTATTCCATGATTCAAGATTATGATCTATAATAAGCATGGTACGTTATGAAAATGATAATATAATATTCTCAACCCATATTCTCTTATTATAATTTTGTTCTCATTGATATTCCCCCATTTTATATTAAATGATCATCTGAGATGATCTATTTTTTTGTTCCTTTCCCCTATTAATGAATTTATTTTTTATGAATGTTATGCCTATGAATAGTGATATTTATAAAGAACACAGTGGAAGATGATATATATCTCTTATGAATAATCTTTTATATATCCATTTTTCTAATGATAATCAACCTGTATGATTATGTTGTAGATCATAATGTTATTTATTAAATATTTATCTTATAATATGTAGTATTTACAAATGAAAACAACGGGTCACCATATTCTTACCTCATTTTATATCTCAAATTTAGATGATAAACCAAAAAATTTTCAAGATCATATGATATATGATAAATTATTGAAAAATATATCATTTTAGTAAAATAATAAATAAATAAAATAGAATTCATATATGTATTAGTTGATTTAAGAATCATCAAGCCACATACAACCAATAATAGGTGTTCAAGTCATCCCAAATTTAATCTATCGGATTTTGGTAAATATTCTCAACATAATTAAATTATGATAATTATATTCGGTGATTATCCATTATTTATTGATCATCATATTATTTCTCATAAAATCACATTTTACAAACCTCTATGTAATACACTGATAATTTTAACAAGAGACATCATATTCGACTCCATTTATGAATTTTAACACCAAGAGTATAAGATAATGAAACTACCCAAGAATTTATGGTATGTACCTTTTTAAATAAATTTAAAGTCTTTGATAACATATGTTTCGCACAACCCTATAATTTTAAAAGAATGCTATGCTTGATAGATTATATAACAAACAATAATTTAATTCAATAGACCCCAAAATATTATTATATAAATATGAAAATTATATGTTAGTCATTAAATTGGAGGTAAAAAATAGTATTTAAAAATTATGATATATGGATATACTGTAATAACAAAAAAATACCTCATTTATTAATGATTAACAAATATTTACTCAATTTTTCTTTAAAGTTATTTATTGTTATGAAATAATTTTACTTAAAAATGACTTATATTAAGAGAATTTTATAATTAATTTATGGAATTTTATTAAATTTTATTTTATAAGTATTATAGATTTTGCAAAAAAGTATTTCATAATTATCATATTATGAGATTTTAATATTATTATAAATGATTTATTTTTTGATGAATACTAAAAACTATTTTTTATGAAAAAGTTAGTTTAATGTCAATAATTTTTATAGTTTTCTTTACTCTTAAAAAAATTTAAAATAAAAAATTTATTTAATTATCTTTTTAATAATATTATTAATTTCATTGGAATGTATTTTATTGTCTAATTTGATATAAAAACATTTCTGTACTAAACTTGGTATTTTTTAGAAAATGTGTATTTCGATGTGTTTTTTCGATTTAATTATATATTAAATTCCACCAAAAAATTGTTTTAAATTTATAAAAAGGATTTAATATTATAATTAATTTAATATAAAATTACTATATTGTTTCCTTTTTTGGGTCAGCATTAATTGTAACTTTACTAATTTCTTTTACAATGGTAAAGGGTAAATCAGGTAGTTATTATTAAAAAAATTAAGGACTATAAAGTGACCCCAACAATTTTTTTAATCTTATTGGATGACTAATTTAATTAATACTGATCCATTATTCGGAAATATTGAATATTATATCCATTTGGATGAGATATTGGCCCTTATATTTTTTAATTTTATGAAATGTCAAACATGTCACATTCTAGTTTTTTAAAAATATAATATTTTTAATATGTCATTATCCTAAGGACATGTTCAAATATAAATATTATTTTAAAATATGATTTTTCCCCTTCACGGTGATTTATATATAATGTTTAGTTATGATATAATTATATTAAATTCTTATACAACTCTAGTAGAGTAGTTATTCAATTAATAAAAATTCAAATAAATAATATTTAAATTAATAAAATCAATATAATTGTAGATATATAATGTGATAGAAAAATATGATAGATTTTAATTACATGTTAAGGATTTGATAAAATATTTATTTTGTATTCAATTTGTTTTCTTGATGTTATTAGTGTCAATGTAATGAATAATTCTAAAAATTTAATATATTGATATTCTATAATAAATTGTATTTTATTGAATAATATAATATAAAAAATAAATCATATTAATCAAAATTAATGTTTTATGGTTAATTAAATAAAAAAAATTCTGTTAATTTCTCTATTGGAAGTTGATGGAAACACTTTTGACCCATAGTGTTTAGAAATGTATAATAGCTGGGTAATTGACAAAAGGGTTAATAGAGGTTATATCTAATGGATAAGTGTGATAAAATATCCAAAACATGACAAAATATTACTAAATGAAATTATATATAATTTTATTAACCATATATTTGAATTATATCAATTTTGGTTCATTTCTACATGATACACTATTTAAAATAATTTAATATTTTATTAAATTCAAATAATATCCATCCCCTTAATTATAAAAGGGAACCCCTTCATTCACTTACTTACACCACATTGAGCTATCTATCTTTAAAAAACCATAAATTTTAATTTTATCAACATGATTATCCATTTTTATGTGGTTCTTGAACATCAACATTCTAATAGTATGTTCCAAATGAAGAAATCTAATTGGAGTCTACTGAATACGAGGTAATCAAACTGACTCTTTCAAGTCTATTTATTCTGCTACTTCTTACTAAAGTTATTAACCATCCAAAAATAATAAATCTAGTATCATAATTATACTGAAATTTTATTAGTATTATTCGATAACCATATTCCATGTTGTATCCATCCATTGAAAAGAGAAAAAATCACTCATTCTTACGTACGACTTAGCATCTCCACGTAGATGTGTAGATTTTTTTTCATCACCGCATTACATGGATGGTTATGAATATGGAAATAATTAATATTTTTGATAAATATGACATGATATTTATTCTATAATGTTTAATTAATATTTACCTTTCCATATTTCCATCCATCGAAAAATGAAAATAGTGTTCATGCGTATGTACGTCCCACCATCTCCAGGAACTATGTACATTATTTTTAAATCACTATATTTTATGTATGAAAATAATTAATTATAAATATTGAAAATATAAATCAAATTACTTTAATGTATTTTTTGTGTATTATTTTCGAATAATATTAGTACACAGACTAGATCTTCTAAATCAAAGAATATATGAAAAATGTTGTAGTTAACAAATAAAATAATTATAATAGTAAAAAGATCTTTAAGAAAAATATTATAAAATATTATAAATATGAAATAAATTGTATAATAAATATTAATAATATTATTTTGTAGTTTTATAATAAATAAATATTTATCATATATTATATCTGATCATGTTTGAGGTAATTTAGACATGAGGTAAGGGTTTCTTGTCTCATAATTAATTCAGTGAGAAATATACTATATTCACCACTTAAGAATTTTTATTGGGGAATATAGAACCCCTTAGATATGTTATATCATTAATCAATATATATTCATATCATTAAAATTATCATTTGAAATTATTTCTTTCATGGGTATTATGATTCAAAAGAAACCCATGTGGTAATGGTTTATATAATAATCTCTTCATTATGGATGATTTCTTATTTTTAATCATCTTAAGAGGAGTATTTATCATCCATGTACATGAATTAAAAACATGTTTTCAGTTTTTTTAATTTTCCATGTATTTATTATTTTTATTTTTTACATTGTTTTAGTCATTATAATTTTTTTTAAAGGATTATTCATATAATTTTTCAGAAAGATACCATTTTTTTACAAAAGTGTGTTAGGATTTTTTATCTTATGGAGAATTAATGGAATTACTAAATACCATGAATCCTTAATGATATGAGGATTAATTTTAAATTTTAAAATTTTAAATTTTGTGAAAATTTATTTTTTCTTATGTGAGTAGTTTTCATATTTTAAATATTATTTTCAATGTAAAAAAATAATATTTTCCTCACCAAATTTTCAGGTATTTTATTTAATTTCTTATCATATTTTGTAAAAAATAATGCTGAGGTTAAATTACAACAATAATATTGATCATAAACCTTTGGTTGTTTTATTATTTATTTCATTGTTGAACGTACTGATATTTTGTATGACTAGTTCTTCTAATAAAGATAGTTATTGATTTTATTAAGGAATATTGATTAAGTTGTATTATTTATTCATATTATGAATTAATTAGACTTAGTAAGTAAAATTAAGGGACAAATATAGTCCCTTTATACATTTTTTAGTCTCATGAGATAATCTATATTGCGTTTCGACCAATGTCATTCCTATTTTTTCAGATTTCATAGCATTGGGCCTTATGAATATTTGCAGTTGTCTTGGTTGATACCTTGAAAATATATTTGATATATATTAAATTATGAATTCCGCCATTAAAAATTATTTATTGATTTCCATGTGATAATTAAACTTTTAAGAATATCCATGTATAATTTTTAGGCTCGTGAGATTGTTTATGTGGATTATTTTATGTTCTTTTATTCTTTTCATATTATTCTTGAGTTATTCTTTATATAGAACATGTTTCATTTATTTTCATTTCTATATGGTATATGATTATTTATTCAAGATATCTTCTAATATCATCTTACCCTAACAGAGTATCTATTCTGACCCTTTTATTATGTTTCATTTTCCCTAGGATACCATACTGTGTTTTGTGATTAGTATACAAGGATATTCTAAGGGGAATATATTCAATCTCAATGAAAACACATTGTGTTATTTTTTCTTTTTTAATGTGATGTGAATTCTTAAGTATTTATCTTATTTACCCAGACAAATAATGTATTCAATCCTTCAGGATGTTATTTATTAAAACTAGTTTCTATGTAACAAAGTAACTGACTGATGGAGTATACTATAGATAAGGAAGTTAAATTTTTTATTGGAGAATGTTTTTTAGAAACCATGGGACCTAGATTTAAGAAAATATGGATTGAGGAGTATAACCATATATTATCTATAAAATAATATCATAATGTTTTCTATAATATATATTATTATGTTATTACTTTAAATATATCCATATCATGATGCTATATAGAGACATCTTCATGGCCCAAATTTACTTTGGGGAAATAACTCCGAAAATTGTTCATTTGGAAGGACTCAATCATTACCTAGTACACTTCAACAAGAATTATAGTTCACATTGTTCGAAACTACATGGTGATATGATTTGGTTAATCCAAATTTTCATTATAAATAATCATCAATGATTATAATAGGTGATGACCTTGAATATCCAATGTTAAACCTATGATGACATATATCGAAGATAAGTTCTAATGATTTTGATATACTGTAAAAGAATATTCATGACTATGTTAATCCCCATTAATTTTGTTTCTCGCACTCAAATTTATTTCATATAGTTAATGTGTAGAACGAGAAGGAACAAGGTTAAAAATGAATTCAATGGACAATTTTTCATTGATAATCCAAATGAGACGATGATTCAGATGAAGGATGCTATTATATTAAATAATAAGTTTACATGATGTATGATTAAATACATAATACTTAACCCACTCCATGAATCACCAATGTAGATAAGGATGCATTCCAATATGTGCTTTAATAGTGGATACCATGAAGGAAAAAAGCATTATTTCAAGCATGTAAGATATGTGGAAAGAGAAACCCACTAATGTGTCTTAAATGGACATGAAAATTGTTTAATGTGTGTTAATGGTAAATTTTTTGAGGTTTTGGGGGAAAAATAAAATTTTGAGCTAACCTAATGGATGAGAATAACGGTCCCCCAAAATAATTATCAAAATTAGATAGATTAAAATGTGATAGTTAACAGAATTATGAAAATTTATGATTTATGGTGAAAGATTATGATGAGAATCAAAAAGTGTGTACTAGATATTTTTATATTTCCCCAGATAATGTGACTACAAATGAAATTTTGATGGAAATAGATACTAAGGAATGTGATGATGAATCCATGATAATGGTTGAAAAAAGAATTGAAATGAATAATGTGCACATTTTTTTATGGAAGAATTATGTTATTGGGTTATTTTACAAAATTTTATTCTATTTATAATAACTAAGAAACATATATGGATTTTAATTATGTTCTTTTTCTTAAGTATATGAGATCATATGTTGAATGATATAAAAAATTCGAAACGTGACTCAGGGGCAAGATAATGTATTTAGAAAACACATTAATAAGGGAAAATAACTCATAGTCTGTTCTCAATTCTTAGATAATAACGATAACTATATTTTTATGGAATCTTTTTTTGTGACCATGAAATTGGATTACTATTTTATGGTTTATATTATCATTTTAATGATTTCACAATGTTTTTCTCAAAGTAATATATTAAATAACACAAAAGTTTATTTTTTGATGGTATATTTTTTTCAATATGGTTTTCAGAATATAGAGTTATTCAAAAATTTGGTATGTGAGATTATAAGATACATTATATTTTTTATGAGGATTATAATATTAAATTGGTTTTAAATATTTTGAAAACATCCTTCTAAAATTTTTGACTTTGAAATTGGAAGTACATATTTTGGAATAGTAATAAGGATAAATATTTATGGAATGGATTAGGTTGAACATTGAGTGTTTTTGGAGAACTTTTGTCAATATAGTTGTTCTTAGAAAATATGTCGATACATAATGAATGTGTATTCATTATTTTGTTTAGATAATGATCTATTAAATATTTATTTTTGTTATTTAGGTATACACATTCGAATTGGATATTAATTTCATGGAGAAAAAGATTAAGTAGTAATTGATTGAAGAAAATCCAATGTAAAACCTCAATCCAATGAAATTGAAATATATCAACTCACAATATTTCCTTTTTTTCACAGTCTAAATGGTAAATAAATTCCTTAGTTTTGGGAAAATTATCCTAAAACATAAAATTAACCCTATTAAATTTATAATTGATAAATCAATGGTGTTTTGACTCCTTATAATTTCATGATTTTGTGATTTTTAACTTTACATTGTTCAATAAATTTATTATGATCAATGACAAACATCTCCCTTCATCATTATCTATTCATTATACATTTCTTCCATGTCCATATCTTCACACATCACAATTTTTTTCCATAAATGGAATCGTAGTTATATAATAATTCTATATTTCCATCATTCATCGCATTATATATTATCATGAGGATATTTTAATATACCTTCTCATGATGAGGTATTTTATGAAGTTTATTTTAATATTTAAAACCATTTGTTATTTAGATCAATTTTAAATTTTGGGAACATAAATTAAATACAAGGGTAGTATATAACATATATAGATTTTAAAAGAGAAACATAATATTTAATAATTTTTATGACACATAACACCAAGGTCCAAAGGGAAAGTAAAACCCCATGACATTATAGTATGTTTCTTTTAAAAAATTATTAATCACATTAATATATTATTTTGTACATGACACTGATATTTTAAAAGAAAAATAAGTTCTATAGCATTTACAACATATGAATCAAGATTAAACGAACCCCAATATATTAATATATAAAAATAACCACTATAAAAGAATCCGTTAAATTGTTCGGTATTACGATTATAACCCATAATGTGAAATATATATATATATATATGACCTAATTAATAAAAAATTATTTAATATTTTTTATAAAAAAGAACTCAAATTTTTATTAATGTTATTTTATGCTTCTGATTTTCATTTTCCTCAAAAATTAATTTTTTGAAAAATATTCTAAATAAATCCCAAAATATAAATTAATAATATTTTTTAAAAATAAGATAATTTTTTATATCATCATCTCAAAATAGCTGATTGGGAATTTTTTTGACATTTCGGAAAATAGTTATTTCTTAATAAATAATTAAATATAGTATTATTTATAAAAACAATACTTTTAATTAAAGAATTAAAAAGTACTATTTTCATTTCAAATAGTTGAAAAAAATGAAACTAGTAATATTATATTATTAATAATCCAATTGTCTTCAATGGAATGAATATTATTCAAGAATTTGGTATAAAAACATTTATATATTTTAAAATGCATTGTTTAGAAATATTTTATTTCGTGGAATTTATAATGAATATAATTTTAATTTATACTTTTCCACTTATATTTTATGAATTTTAAAAAATAAATTTCTAATTTATACTCATAAGGTTTTTATTTGTTAAATATTTTTTTTATTTCTGGTTAATAGGAATTATAACCTTAATAGATTTTATTCTCATATTAAAGGATAAATCAGATAATTAATAATAAAAATAAAATGATAAGTGAATAAATTTCCTCTATCACATGAATTAAAAATATATATTTATTCCAGTTCATAAATAATCCTCCATGTTTTTATTATACGGAATATTATTTCCATTTATATTTTATTGGGACCATTATATTTTTTTACTTCAAAAAACAGAAATGTGTCAAACTATTGTTTTTTTAAACTATTATATCATTAATATGGGGTAACTATAAACAAATATTCAAAATTAAATATTATACTCAAATATAAAATATCTATCTTCATTATGGTTATTTATTTGTAATTTTATTAAATATATAATTAACTTAAATTATTTCACATTAGTGATGCATTAATTAAACATTAATATAATAAATAAAATTATTGATGTTTAGAATATTTAATGTAATATAATTTTAGATAAATAATTTTATAAATAAATTATATAGATGATCATTACATTTTAAGGATATAAAAAAATATTTTGTTCGTATATAATTTATTTTTTTGATATTATTAAATGTAAAAAAATTAATAGTTAAAAATTGTCTTTATTGATATTTTATAAAAAATAATATTTCGTTAAGTGATTGAAAATTCTTCAAAATATTATTTTAGACCAAATTAATAGAATATGGATAATGGAATCTTCCATGGTGCATTTATGGGTGTTTTTTCTATTTTTTTTATATCTTCATTTCACCTTAAAGAGTAAATTTTTAAGAGTTAGATAATTTACAAAACTGTTTACCATTGATAAAACTAAAATATATTGGTGAAAAAAATATTAATAAACATGTCAAAATTTTATTGAATATAATTTTTTCGATATATATTCACATTTTATTTTAATTTTGTCAATTGTTTTACTTTTACAAGATAAATATTTAATATTAATTTAATATTTCTTCATATTCCTAGAATGCCCCTCCACTCAACTAAAAAATTGAACTCCATCCATCACTTCTTTACACAACATTGAGCCAAATATCTAGACCAGACCATAATAAATATATTTCTCAACATACATATTCATGTTCATGATATTATGATCCTTCCAAAATATCAATCCTAGGTCCCTTAAGAACATATCCAAGGGAGTCCACCGAAGAAGAGGTAATCATCTGTACTGACTAATGAATGTTTATTTAATATTCTACATAATATTTATATGTTTTACCAATCATGAAATAATATATCACATATAATTAATATACGAATATTTAATTGTGAAAATTGTACGACCATATTCAATCTTTCATCCATCCAACAAAAAGTGAAAACATCGGTTTTGCATATTTAAAACTTAATGTCCCCACATAATGGTGTAATTAATTTTTCACAAACACATTACAAGGGGTGGTTAAAAATATTGATATAATGAATATATATGATATATATTAAATAATAACGATTCTATAATTATTTATTAATCTTTAGCTTCTATTATTCCATCCATCAAAAATGGAAACAACGTTTATGTGTACATAGCTCTATCATTTCCATGAACTATCTAAATTATTTCTCTCTCTATATATTATATGGATGAATATAATTATCTATATATTGAATATATATTATATTTATAAAATTTATAATAATCTATATATTATTGGATTGTAACAAAATTAAAATCAATAGAATATTAAAATTTGAACATTCATGATAAACAATATAGTTCACAACTGAAATATTAGTAATATTAAAAAGCTCATTAAAAAATGGGTGATAGTAGATTATAGGTATGTAATAAATGGTATGATAGATGTTATTATTATTTTATAATATAATTATAATCAATTTATATTTATTATACATGATGTTAGAATGTATAAAAAGAAATTCATAATTGATGTAATGGTTTCTCGTCTCACTTTTACATTTTAGACATATGTCATAATCCACACTTAATTATTTTGCATGACATATAAACTTCTAATTAGATTTATATTATATAAGGACTTTATTTTTTATCTTGGAAATTAATGTTTTATTTTAATTTATTTCCTTTATTTTACTTATGATTTAAAAAAATTACCAAGTCATATGGGTTTATTTAAAAATATAATCATTATTCGAGATTATTTATTTTTATGTTTCCATTGAGGAATATTTACCTTTGACATGGTTTAAAAAAAATGTTTTTTAAAATTTTCTTACTCTTCTCTCCTAGGTTTTAAAGGTCATTTTTAACATTTTTTGAATTTCTCAATGAATATAATGCAATTGTCTTTTCCTTTTCAAAAAAATGTATTTATTGATTTTATTAGAAAATTGTGAAACTAATTTTTTTTAACAAAAATTGAATAAGATAAATTACTAGATATCATGTTTCCTGAATGATATTAATTTTACTTGATAAATTTTTAAGGTTCTTTTCAATGAAAATGATTACATTATTACATACACAATCTGTGTATATGAAAAATTATTTCCAAAGGAAATAGTTTATTTTCCTTAAGCAGTATTCATGTAATATCTTTAAATTGTTTTCATATATTTTTTGAAACTTATGTCAAGGATGTAATCTAATGACAGAATTCATATATTTTATTTGGATGATTTAGATTAATTTGAATTGGGAAATTATTTATATTAAATATTACTAGTTATTCCAATATGGGAAGTTATTGATTTTGTTAAGTCATGGTGATTCAGTTATACTATATATTTAAATTTGGAATTTGTTAAACTTATTTAGTGATGTTCGGGGCTTGTTATAGCTAAAAGATTTATCGATATTCCTCATGAGAAAAAAATAGTCTAGGTTTTTGATGAGTCCATACACATTAATTTAGATGTAATGGAATAAGGCCATGAAGGTATTTTGAGATGTCACGGTTGAGGACATGATGATATATGTCAGGTTTCAAAAATTATGCATTCCATCATAACGAAATCAGATATATAATTACAGGTGATTATATGATCAGTTATAATATTAATTTATAATTTTTTAGCTCATTTGAATGTTTATGTGGATTATTTGATCATCGTTTTTTCATTCCATATTATTTACAGTTTATATTAAAATGGAATGTGTTTCATTTATTTACCTTTCCATATGGTTTTTCCTTATTTTCTAAAAATATATTCCATTGTATGAATAACCTTATTTAGTATATTATATCACCCCATTCTAATGTATCATTTACCCAATATAACAGGATGTATTTTTAGTGATCTTCATACAAGGATATGTTAAAAAGAATAATATAACTATAAAAGAAAAAACAATTTGTATTTTTTAAAAATCTTTTATAAATATCATGTATATTTATTTTAGAAACACTAATAAATTATTTGGTCATTTTAGATGTGTATTCTTATATCTAGTTCCAATATCACGACATAAACACCAGATCTACGCAGTAATGGTCAGGTTATTTAAACTCCGTGTATACCTTTATAAAAAATGTATAATTTTTTGATTATATAGATTATTTTTTTCAGTAATACACAACAATTATGAATTTATATCATTATTAATTACAATTAAATTCTTACATGAATTTTATTCAGTCATGATTGTTGTTAATCCTTTAACATCTTAATGAAAAACCTTTAGATCCTGAAAAAACTCATTCATTATATAGTAGAATTTAGATAGACTCATAAATTTATTTCTTAATATGTCAATTTAGAAGACACCATTTGATTAGATATTATTTAAACAAGTATTTGTACTTATAATGATATTTAAATTTAAATTTCAATCCTTAATAATGGTAATATAATATATATCGTATTTATGAATTACAATTATAATGTTATTTTATCATTCATTAATAATGTTAAACCACTATCCATGATCCAAGAACATTTATTCTTTGAATCTATTGTTGAAACCATATCCTCATTAGTTTTCATTAGTCTCCTTAAATCTTTTGGGATTGGAGTTTTCATACTTTTTTAGTTCTGGTGGTAGTAACGTGGTAAAACCATTAGCATTATGACCATTTCTTTAAACATTATCTTAAATTTCTTCTACTGTATCTATGATATTTCTAAATTTATCTTCTCCTTTTATACAATCTATTGGTTTTATTATTAATTGTTTAGTCTCTCTCCCCCTTGGACCAGAATGGCTCTTTAATTTGTAGAAGAAATTTATGTACAAAAAATTTATTACTTCTTTCAATATACATTAAATTTTAATTTCCCTAATGGCTAAATTTTTTTATTTATCCAAATCAATTTGTTAATCATTATTCAATAAATGACTCTATGAATTATCATTGATCATACCATAAATAGTTTAGATTTTTTATTGATTATTATATTGGAATTAGAATATAACTATTTATTCATTCACACACCATCATTGTTTTTTTAACATTAAATATAATTAATAACATTCAATATAATTAATTATTGTAATAATGTGTGTAAAACATTTTACTAATGGAATTATAAACATATTTCTCGTCATTAAATTATTTATATAACCATTATACATCTTTCTATGTATTATTTTTGTGTATATGGAATATTAATAAAACTAATAGTTTAATTAGTGTCATTGATAACATATCCATATGGTTTTGATGATTCATCAACATTAGTAAGGAAATATTTTAATTTGATGTAATATTTTTTAGTGATTTTTTAGTTTCATAAAATTTCGATTAAAGACTGTATAATTTCTATTTTTAGGATTTAGGATGGATATTATTTAATTAGGAATGAAATTTCTTAGAAAAATAATGTCTTTCTATTTGTTAATATTTTGTAATGAATAACATATTTCTCAATTTTCATTTTTCAAATTTTTTTTGTTAATATATTTCTTTCATGATTTATTTCCTAATCTCTATTTTTAGATTTTTCATTAGAAAAATAAAATAATATTTTTTAAATTGTTATTATTATATGGTTCTTCATTATTGATATCATATCAGTTTCCTTATTCATTATAATATATTTCTATTTAATTCTTAGTTTGTTCGATGAAATATTGATTACGGTCATACACTAATTCTTCCTTTTCCTCTTTTCATTCATCATTAAAATGTTTAATTTCATGGTTATAAAAAAATTCCTCCTCCATGTTTCCATTTTTTCCTTTATAGATTTTTATTATACTACATCCATGATCCATATTGTTGTTTATATTGTATAATATTTTTATTTCATCATTATAATATCCAAGAATACAACAATATAATTTCATAAAACATGTCAAAACCTCCAATAATTGTAAAAAATAATTAATTTCTATTAGTAAATATATTTTCCTCTTTGAAATAAATTTGATGGAAATGAAATAAACTTCTTATAATACATTCAATACACATCAAACATAAATTATACCTCTTGAGATATAATTTTTAAATTGATACTTAATATTACTAGAATCTGAGTGAAAATTTTAATTTGATGGATTTAAATGAATCACAATTTTTCATTTATATGAAACCAATGTAATGAAACTGGGTTGTATTTATTGTAGTTAGAGTTATTCAAAACATTATTCTAGATGATGGTGTTGTAGTTATATGGAATATTTTCTTCTTATATAGGTGATCAAGATGTATTAAATGAGTAATAATATGATCTTATTAAATAATAATAATGCTTTGAGGAGGTTCAAAGGATAATGGATTCTAGTAATTCCTATATTATAAATTTCATGTTATAAGTTATTAGGCCACATCGTGGATTTCATTGAAGAAATGAAAAATGAATGGACATAGATATATATATATAGGGTGTTTCAATATAATACTAATTATTCATTAGATTTGAGAGTTAGGTTTTTTAATTTTACTATAGTGGAAGAATAGTTGTCACACAGTTCGACCCTATGGTGAAAAAATAAGTTCATTTATGGAAAATAGTGTGGTAAACCCTTTTCATACCAATGATTATAATTGCATATTTTAGGATCAAAACTATTATTAGAAAATATTAGTCATTGATTCATGGCATGTGAAATATGGAAAATTGATTATTATGAAAAACTAATCAATATACAAATGAATTAAGGTATAAAAAAGGGAAATGATCATATATTTATCTAAATTAGAGAAACTTGGTGACACTTAAAATTAGGAGTAGATTATTATTTAGTTAAGTGGCAGAATAGTAAAAATGTTTTAATCGGAAATGTTTGAAACACATATTCATTAGAATATTCTTAGGTAATCTCTCAGTAATGGCCATTTTGGTGCTGATAAGTTTTATCAATTATTATTTTACTTTTATTGGATTTAATGTGTTTTGAATTTATTGGATTATTTTTGGAGATTGAATTTTTTTTCCAACTATATTATTTTAAAGTCATGGTTGTATTAAATCACTAAATGATATTTATATTCCATGGAACTAACGTTAAACTATAGAAAAATCATAGAAAACACTACTTATAATACTTAGGTATGTTTTTTTCATAGAAACCATTCATGTTATATCATCTAATATATACGATATATCCTTTTAAAAAAGAGATAACGATGAATTTAATTTCTACTCCAAAATAAACCTTATATTATTTAAGGCCTTTAACAATATAATCTCTATAATGGTAATTTCATGTAATTATTCAAATTCAATTTCAGAATGATTTAAAATTTTGATAAATGAAACTAAAAGGTATGGGATTATTAATTAATTGTTTTATGTAGTATATATAAATACTTCAGGATGAATCAAAATTAATATATCAATGTAAAATTTTATTAGGTAACAAATATAATAGATGATATACAAGGAATCATATAAGTCCATGCTGATGTAAATATTATCATAGACATCATAAGAAGACTGAAACATTTGATTAATTAATTTTCTATATTGATAATAATGATCCAATGGAATGGAAATGATAAAATCACCATTGTAATCATATTTCATATCAAATGATGAATAATTAAAAATTGAAATCTCATGAAGTAGTGCGTAAACTGTTAAAAAATATTTTTGTGAATATACATTGGGAAAAGGAGGAGTTTGATCAAGTAATATTACTATATTAATCTAATTAAATATTATTAAATGAATTTTCAAAGTAAATCATACTCATTCTTACATACAATGTAAAAATGTGGGGAACTATCATGATAATTATCTAAATAGACACCGAGATTAGGATGAGGATAATTAAACTACCAAAAATATATATTTCAAGAAGATAAAAGTTAGGAGATATAGGTGTAGTTTCTACAAGTGAAATAATATCATTTAAAATGACTGTAATAGTTCAGAAGAATCAGAGGCGAATAAATGGTGTACTTAAATGGAATGAAAGATGAGTTACCTGTAGATATTGTTGACGACTCAAAAAAAGTGATGGTGCTGACGGAAAATAATAAGGTAGAATTGATATCCAAACTATATTAAATGCTAAAATTGATAGGGATTGTGTTTCGAGAGAAAAAATGATATACAAAGTGGGCATAGAAAATACATGAAATAGCAGGAAGAATGAAATTTTATGTTCCACATACAAATTTAAAATCATGAACATGAAAATACCAAAAACAAAAACATGGAATTTGACTTCAATATCATTATCAAATAGAATACCCAATTTATAAATTATTTAACAGGCATAGTTGATTATCAATTCAAACATATCAGTGATCCTCAGGGATAAGTTGTCGGATTATGGTGGAAATTAAACAACTAGAAAAGACAATTGACTCCATGTATAACATCAATAAAGTAGTTCAAAGAACCTACCTAGAAATTCAAATAGAATTTTATAGTAAAAGATATAAAATTATTGTTTTTTGTATAATATAATTAATTATAAAAATTAAAAAGATGTAAGGGATATAAAATTTTAATATAAGGTAGTATTAATTTATAAACATCACATGTCATCACACTAATGAATAATGTTGATATTTTTTGAATTGTGATCTGAAAACTCAAAAACTCAAAATATAAATACGATAAATATATATATAATAATACACCATAGATCAAGTGTCATTATGGGGGAAATATGGGACATACTCAAATTTTGTGTCTAAATCCAATAGGTATCAAAAGGAACAATAGAAGTGGAGGAAGATAAAAAAATCAACATTTTTACTATGCTATCATTTTCTAATATTTCTACTGTAGGAGACATAGTCATTTGGCCTGTTTTTTCTCTTTAATCATTCATAGAAATATACATTCACAAATATAAAGTATCCAAATAAATAATATAAATGATTTATCAAGGGAGATTTAAATGAAAAATAATTTTATTACCTTAAAATTTTTTGTTTTCCCGTCATATTAAATGAAAAAATAGAAAAACATCTTTAATTATAATTAAAATAATGTGGAAAAGGTGGTTGTCTATTGTGGCCCACCATCTTATCAAACATGGAGAAATTTAATTTTCCCCTCTCCATATATTATGATTTTAAATAAGTGGTTTTGACGTGTGTTGGGTGTTGGGGAAGATATGACATATTTCTAAGTTGAATCAAAATATACAAGAGATTGTTTTGTATGTACTGATGTCTTAAATGAGTACAAGAATAGTGAAAGTGGTATCATTATAAATATAGAACTGTAACTGCACCAGTACAATAAAATTCATTTAGGAAAATAGTATTTCCTTAGAAATGTTGTGAAGGTCTAACTGAGGTTTTGGAGTCCAGTTTTAATATTTCTTATTAAAATTATATATTGTATATTGAAGATTAGACCTTAACAGAGAAAAAGAATCCAAAATTATTCAATGATTTATTTTTTTGATCTTAAATGATGTTTAACAAGTGATATGGGTTGATGGTATTTTGGAAATTAATGGATATCATTGATAGATGATTCATTTACATAATATCAACATTATATTTTTTATGAGGGTATGTGTTTTAAGGAAGTTTGGATATGTATATTCGTGGTTGATATCACCAATAATCTTGGAATGACATTTAGTTAATGAGATAAAAAATATTATATTATATGGTTATACTAGTTATGACAATATATATTAGTATTTGTGTTTTATACGATCTATAATGATGAAATATGGAATGAATCCCACAATATTTAATTCATGTTTAATTAATAATGGATTTTTGAATTTTTAGTTGATCCCATATGAATAGATCACTAGTATAATATAAATGTTTCACTATATATATCTTATGGATGTTTTTTTAGTAAAATTGATTTTTTTATATTTAGTTTCCCACTCTGAGGAATAACTCAATTGTATTATTGGTTTTTTATTGAAAATTCATTAGGAGAATTAAAAATTAATGAAGTTATTTCTGAATTAATCCTCAATTAGAGAATGTTTTGGATATTAAAAGTAAAATTGAAATATTTATTTAATGATGTTAACTATAATTCAATAATTGTTAACAATTGAAAAATAGAGATTTAAATTTATAGATCCTTAAATTGTATTTCAAGAAGAGTGTCATAGTATATCATAATATTATGAAATTATTTTATTTATTTAGGGTGGAGAAGACATGATGATAATTATTCTAGTGATAAATTCGGATTAAGTGGTATCCTAGAAATTTTTATCAAGTGGTGGCCCTAAAGAAGCATACAAGTGGAATATGAATAAGTGATTAGGTGGTCTAACAAAAAGTGTATATGAGGCTCATTATATTTAGTGTATGTTACTTATATAAGGATATATTATTTTTTCTTTATATAATTGGGAAATTATAAATAATCATGGACCCACTGATCTTATCATCCCTCAAAGGGGGATTATGAAGAATCATGATGACTCGAAGATGACTGGGATTCATAGAAGTGACTCTAGAAAAAATAAAAAAGTGATGTTTTTGGCATCCCTATGATGATGTGTAATTAGTGGATTTTCTATAAATACAATAGTCGATTTATTGGAAACCAAATTAAATAAGATATGATGGACAAATTGAGGTTGGATTTATTTGATACATTATCCTAGATGGTAAAACATAAGTCTTGAAAACGTTTTCATTACTTTTAAGGTGCTAAAATGGTTGTTAACTATTTTATAAAGGATCATATTACTTCACAAGAAAACTAAAATGGGTTTTGGATGAATATAGAATTTAGTTATATATGTAAGACCAAAGACACAATGTGACACCTTAGGACACATTGTTGAAGTTGTTTTTAAGGAAATTAATAAATCATGGAATTCCATGAATATGTAAGAATATATAATATAATATAATGTATCATTTGGTGGGTTGTTTATGTTTTTAAAATTTATTTCTAGGGGAATAATAATGGTCACACCATGGTATCCTATGGTGCATTATGAATGGTTTTATGGATTAAAGTGTGACAGTGTAATTTTATACAAAATAATCGTAAAATTGGTTAAAATATGACAATGTGGGAGTATGCATAATCATTATGACATGAAAATGACTTGGATTCATGGAAGTGACTCCAAAAAATACAATAGTAATGTTTTTTTACCCCAATGATGATGTGTAATTAGTTGATTTTTGGGAAAGGCAATAGTGGATTTATTGGAAACCAAAGTAAAGAAGATAGGATAGACTAATTGATATTGGATTTATTTGATACATTATACAAGATGGTATGAAATAAGTTATGAAAACGTTTTCATTATTTTTATGGTCATCCAATGGTTGATAAATATTTTTTAATGGATCTTATTACTTCATAAGAAAACAAAAATAAGTTTTAGATGAATATGGAATTTAGTTCTATATGTAAGACAAAAGACACAATGTAACACCTTAGGAAATATTGTGGGAGTTTATTTCAAAAAAATTAATAATTCATTTAATTCCGTGAATAATTAAGAACATATAATATAATATAATGTATTCATTGGAGTGGTGTTTATGCTTTGTAAATTTATTTAGAGGGGAATAATAATGGTCAGACTATGGTATCCTATGCTGAATTGTGAATGGGTTTATGGATTAAATTAGAAATATGTAATTTCATAAAAAAAATTCTTAATATATGATAAAATTTGGAACATTTTTACTTTTTAATGAAAAACATGATTTTCACTATGGTCAATGTTGAAATTCCATATAATAGGTCGATGAAATAAATGAACAAACTGATTATGATATATAGACAAGAAGAATAATAATTGGGTCATAATCCTTAGAAGAGAATATTTTAAACCTTAATAACAATTATTTCAATACAACTTAGGTAAATTTTATCATGAGAAAAAAAATATTTTAAAATTAATATACAATGATTAACCCCCACCCTCTTAGGGTATGTTTCAATAATGTTTCTTGTGGGCCTAATAATTAACATGAAGGCTTTAAGGATGTCTCTTTATCTTCTATTAAACTCAAAATAAATGATAGAAATATTATCTTTTCAAAAGAATCCTGATATTAATCTTAATAACAATTAATTTTTTATCCTTAAGATAAAAATAAATCATATCAAAAAAAATTCATTGCAGTCTTCATATACATAATAATGATAATTGAATCATAACATGCTTCTCTATATCTTAAAAAAAAATTATAAATTTTATTCACTCATATGATAATGAATAAACTAACTCATCCTCAAAAATTTATTTATATTAAAATTATACATAATATTTTTTATGATTTATATATTTTTCTTTCCTATATACTTCATAAATATCATCTAACTTGTTTTGTAAGGGGTTTTTCATTTCTGTAGAAATTCTTCTAATATCTTCCATCTGATATATATTTGAGAACAATATATTGTGATATATTCCATAAATATCCATGTAGATATAATCATTTAACGTTAAATATATATTAAATTTTTCTATATTATAACGATACATCAAGAGGTAAATCATGTTTGATTCCCAAAAAGTAAAAGTAATGAAACCTTTAGTCCTTCCATATGTGAAATCATTTTCCATAAAACATGATAACACACTTATTTAAAATATATTTCATAATCTCTCTGAATATACATCAATTGAAAAGTATATAATCATTAGAGAATAGAATAACTTCCAATAGAGTGGGTATTCCTCATATATCAGTAAAATAACCTTAAGAGTGAACCTCTATCCATAATTGTAATATCAATTGATGTCCCAAGAAAATAAGTGAGAATGAAAAACACTATGAGGGGTTGAAAAAATCTCACAAAATTTAATTATACTCTCATGAAATTTAACTAATTTAATCGCAGATCAGTTATAATTTTAATAATAAGGTGAGATTGTGAGAGAGATAGAACATTACCCAAACAAAATATATATTTTCATGTTTTAACAACTGTTTTTATTGAATTGTTATTTCCAAAGTGATCAATGGTTGTAAACCCACATCATAAATTATTTTAATATTCTCAATAAATTTTGATGTATTGATACATAATTCAGTATTAGACCCTATAAAGTTATTCAAGATGTAATAAATGAGATGATTTTATAACAAAGAGTGAAAACACCATTGAATATTCTTCTAACACAATACTAAAATTCATCTAATCAATATATGGAATTGGAACCTGATTATTTTACTCATTCATATCATTTATTCTTCCATTAATACTCCAAATATATAATGGGTGTATATCTCAATGTTTCATCCTAGTTTTTGAACTTAATATAATACTTTTTTATAGCACATAAAAAACCACAACATGGTAATCCTTTCTATATTGTGGTTTTTTATAGTCGACAGTGGATCTAAAGGATCATATTTTATTCCTAAGGTAGTTTTTTGTTGAAATAAAATTATCTAATTGAATTATTACTTGTGTTAGGGTAATAAAAATATCATTTTTACCTTTAATTACCCTATTTACAGTTAATCATGGTAAATAAAAGTCAAAAACTACTATTCACAAAAAACTATTTTTATCTTATTGAACAACATTTTACTTACTGATATCAAATGTCTCTCTAGGATTTTTGAAATTCAATTAACAGAAACTGTAAAATTATGTTTTATGCAAATTTGCAAATGCTCCTAGGAGGTGGGTAAAAGACGGTAAAAAGTTCAATAAATTTTTTATATATCTAAACTTTTAAAAAAATGACTACAATGATTTAAATTAAAAATATATAAGTATTATGTATCTATTTTGACCTAAAATAAATTTAAATAAAATAATTATTTAATAAAAATTCAGTTTTAAACAATAACTTAATGTTTTTCACTATTTATAAAAAAATGAATGTTTTTGGAAAAATAGCAAAAATTCACCCTAAGATAATTTTGATATTCTGAATTCAAAAATTAAGGCAATTTTAAAAACTTAGAAACATAGAAGTTTAATTTAATAATTTTATATTTATTCCCGTTTTCAAAACCAACAAGCGTATTTTTATGAAATAATACATATTAAAAGTTTGACACTTGTTCATGTCCAATTTCAATGTGAAATTACTTACAGTGATAGCAATTGGTTTAAATTTTAAAAATAGAATTTTTTATACTTAAAAACCATTAAAATTTATAATTTTACACTATAAAGTATTTTTAATAAAAAAATTTGTTTCATTTAAAATATACTATTTTTCACTATTAACCCAAATATAAAAGTTATAATAAAAACAACAAAAATTTATTGAAACTAAATTCTTATTTCTACATTATAAAGAAGAAGTTTATTTGGTAAAATTGAATATATAAAAGTTTCATATATTTTATTTTAAAAGGGTTCGCCATTAAAAGGCGGTAAAATATCATTTTTTAAAAAATATTTCTTTTATCCGAAAAAGTAATTTGTTCTTACATTTTCTATGAAACACGTAATATGGATTCTAAAATTATATCGATTATATAAAGTTTAAAATTCAGTTAATACTTTTTATAACCTCTTTTCAACATCTATTTTGGAAAGTCATGGTGTGTGTGAACTCAGTGTTGCATGTAGTGCATGTTATTGAATTACTTTGAAGAAATAACGTACTGTGAAATCTCGCGGTACCACAAAGAAGAACCTGATTTTTGTTCATTTGGAGTTACCTATAGGAAGTTTAAGGGATTTATTTTCTGATATATAGCATCAAGGATGTCCCCGTGAAGATCGAGGTAATCATCCAGATGCCTCCTCCAAGAATCCATTATGTAGATCTGAGGTCACCAAGGCCACACGGCCTATAAATACCAATTCATCATGATAATGTTGGAAATGTGTAACCCATTTTCCACGATCACAAATAATGATCCCTCCTACTATTGTGATGAATATTTCAAGACATTACTCTATGAAATAAAGTAGTATTTACTACAAACAATGGTTTTGATGCCACTCATCCATGGTAATCCTCTAGTCCATTATATTACCTCCCTAGAATGATCCCTTGGCACCATTATTTCCTAGAATAACATGGATGAGATAATAGTTTATATTATCTCATTCATATACACCTTGAAACATATTTGAGATAAATCCCTATTGTGAATTGATTCCATATACAAGTATTGAAATTTTAAAAATTGTGACAACATCTGAAGAATAATGAGATATAGATGGTGGTCATGTGGATCTAATAATGTATATCATCACCCACCCCATGTTGTTAGGATGGATAGAATGTTGGGTAGTAATCATTTATCTATTAAAAATCAGGTTCATTCTACTAAAATCAATCAAGGGTCATGTGTTGGATGATTTTTTAGGCGAGGATCGATCCAGAATAATTGCATATGGATATTGATTTCCATGATAAGGATATCCTCTCAGTGGATTAAGACATTCCTTGTTTTTAAATGCATTTCAATGGTGCCTCCCAATGCTCAAATGATATATTACTCAACGATCCCTTGCTCGATAGAGTAGGACTAAGAATCATCTTCATCACTCCTGCATTGGTTGTTCTTCTCTACTCAATCCTCATGTTATAAGGATCGACCAACAAAGAGGAAAAGTATTGGGATCTCATCACTAGTCTCGCGAAGGACCTTATGATTCTTGTCCCAATCTTTCATGGGAATGGATACTCCATGTAAGTAATAAATAAGATCAATGGTGTATATATCTTCATGATGATAGATATTGTGACCTTGTTAGAATGTACTATCTATTTAATTGATGTATTTCCTTCTCCACTAAGTGTGACTGATGTTACCCAATCGATGAATGGTCATACCAATGCCTTAGTATGTCTAGATACATCACTTATAGTTCCTTACCGGGATGAAACATTCATTCACATGTCACATCTGATGGTCATTTACCTCATCATCCTAGATAATGATGACATCCAGTAGGTAAACCTTGTGACTACCAATGCTTCTATGATAACTCCACTGGATCCACCCACATAAAAAAAACCTCTAGTTGGAAATCACCTTCTTTTTATTATCCCCAACATGGTATCGTCCCTCTAAATAGATATTAATGTGAGATTATATATTAGTTTCCAATGAATTTCACCCTATATAGATGGCCTGACCTCCAGAATTCACTCTCTATATATGGGATTGATGTAATTTTTCTTTATTTCATACAATGACGGAATCCTTTTTTCATTTTTAGAATACCACTTTTGGGTGAGTGGGAACCTCACAAAGTCACCTGCCTACACGGTTCAAACCAATTCACATTCAAATTCGATATTCAAATTTTGAAATTGTAAATCTCAAAATGCGGGAAAATGAGCCACCCGAGAAACCCTTCATCGAGGAAATCCACGTCATCGGGCCGCCATCATCACATCACCTGTATTCTCGTTCCATCACTGACACTGACGCACCATCCTCATATCCCCGCCATCATCAACATCAATATATTATCACCGGAAGCTGATCAGAATCTGTCATCACTGATGAGGAATACCATCATCGTCGTCGTCGACACACATCGCCGACGACAATCGAAGCACCCTCACCCGACCTCCCGTAGCAGACCACCAGAAAAAAAAGAACATCACAGATACAAACAGAACCAAACAAATCACCAGAAAAAACCGTCGTAGAATGAATCTATAATAGGAAACAGAAATGAAAACCATCATCCTATCCAGATTCTCCAATAAAACAACCTAGCAGAACCAAAACCTAAACAATCTCCATCATCACCGCATAACAAAATTAAACATATAAAACATCAAAAACAGTGATGTTGTCTGAAGAAGGTCCCCTTTCATCACCAAACCACCAAATCAGATCCACGAACTTGATTGAAATACTCACCTCAACATACAGAAACCTTCAGGACCCAAGAAACAGGTCCCACCGCCACTTACAAAATCGTACTCGAAGGTCAGATCTACAAAAAGCACTCTCATACATTGCTAAAAGCAACGACACCCCGAAATCGATACATCTAAAACCTGCACCCTGGTCCGCATCATGCTGCCTTGAGAAACCCTAGACGAAAACACAGGCTAGAGTGTGAAGGAGGCCAAGCGGCGATGTTGTACACTGAGGATGACCACGAGTCCGTGCAACACTACCACTGGGAGAAACCGCATCTCTAGCGCGCTGAGAGGAATGTCGATGGGAAGACAGGCCTACCGGGGACCGGGGAGAAGAAGGCAGTAGCGAGGGGAAACCTAGCGCTGCAGAGCCCTTTACGGGCTCATCCAACCCTTTTATTTCATACAATGATATGAGATTCCCTAGGTTATGCAGGAAGTTCATGTTGTGTATTGTGGTAACCATATGGCAGGATAAACGCTCTCCAACCATATTCGAAGGTTATGATACTTCTATACAACCATGTTCCCGGAATGTATGGTGTTTTACAAGTGGTTTCATGCATTTCATATTAATTACAGCTTTTTGAATCAGCCATTAGATCTCTTCCATACAACCATGTATTCTTACCACTTTGATGTCTGGATAATAAATGTCATGGGACCCTATCCACCAGTAATAGTTCACCAATGTTGGTTCATGTTGACAATGATCGATTTATTCTCCATGTTGGAAGATGTGACTCTTATTATTGATTTCAAGGCCCAATAAATGATTGAATTATTGATAACCTACATCATTCACTAATTCAGAGTCCCTCATTCCATTCTCACCAATATGAACACCAACATTCAGGATACTAAGCTAAAAATAATGTACACCATATATAATATATATTCCATACATAATTACTTATAGCACACATATACAAATGGATACAACAATGAGTTCCACAAAACCCTCTACAACATTCTGTAGAAGTTAGAGGCCTGAACAAGAAGAGTTATCTAGAAAATCTCTCCAACACCAACTGGGCATATCTGATGACGGCGTGAAAATCCACCCATGTGACTCCATATTCCTTTGTGTATGGAATAACGACATTATTTCCACTCAGGATTCAATTTATATCACTTTAAATTGATTTTTTTGAATAGTAGAAGACGTGAAGGATGTCATATATTCTCCAGGATGAGCTTGAATTCATCAAAGAGAATATTCTAAAATAATTGCATAATATAGAGAATAAATATAGAAATATATAAAGGTAATTGGACATGAAATTTCACCTCTGCTCATTCCTCAAGGGAAACATGGTCCTGAACCATAGAACAATAGTGATACCTTGAAATATTCCACCAATTTTGGAGCACAAGTAGGAAGGACCGTATATCATTCATAATGTCTACCTGAATTGATCATACTATTCGATCACATTGGATGGAGAACAGACCAATCCCCAAACCCACACCATATTTCTTAAATAATAGATTATGTGAAAAACTTGTATCTCCCATGTTCCATGAAATTAATCTATGTAACAACCAATGTCCTAGTTTCATGATGTTTATCTCTGTAACAAAAAATGTCATATACACACGATGATAAACAATATAGAGACAACATCCACGTTTCATGATGTTAAAACATGTAACTACTAACATTCCTGATGAATGATGATATACTTCCTAGAGCCATCATCCAATTGGAATGATGTTAAACGGAGTAGAAAATAACAACCAAGTGGAATTAACGTAAATGTCACAAATATTTGGAATCCTATCCAAATGAGGATAAACACTATAGAACCAACGTCCCAGTTTCGTGATAATATACTACGTAAAGTCCAACATTCTATCCATAGGATTATAAATATTATATCACCAATGTACAAGTCACGTGATGATAAAATTTAAAAAAACCATTGTCCTAACAGAATGATGATACAATTCATGGTGACATCATCTAATTTTGATGATATTAAACTACGTAACCACTAGAATCATAGTTTCATGATGTTAAAATTTATAACAACCAACTTCCTAGATGCATGATAAAAAACTACATAGTTCCGACATCCACATTTCATTAATATAAATTGTTTAAAAACTTACATCCTTACCAAACGAAGATAAAAAATATATCACCATCACCCTACATTCAATATATTAAACTATGTGATTAGTCCAAGAATCATGCCATAAAAATATTTGCAAGCTTTCTCCAAGATTCGTATGTGGTATGTGTACATCCTAGGACATCATTAATTCCATGCTTTTAATTATTCCACATTATGAATATCCCTTTCATTGTGATCATCTTTTTTATCTATACTATATGACCTTAAAATAAAATCTAATCATCTAAGCAACATGATCTTAAACTATTTACATGTATTCCACAAATAATTACTTTAAACAATGGGTGATTTTTCTGTGGGTTGTTTTGTGTGGTGTTATGACTCCTTATCCCCCATTAAAATAAATTTTTCAAAAATCCACACATCACATGCCCATTTGAGAAATTCCCGCAATGTGACATTAACTCTATGACCTTAAGCTATGTGTTAGCATCCTCGACACACAATGCTAAACTGTGATCATACCCAGTACAAGTTTTATACTGCACATAAAAACAGATGATTTGATACCTACACCATGATCAGGAAATTGGATGCCACACAATTCTTGTGGGATGCTTTAATTCCCGCACCAAGGAGGATTTCCACCACCACTATTAGTATCTCACCACACTATGTTTCCAGAACAATGTATGGCTTGATTCACATCCTTTTGGGATATTAAGTGATTTTCATGAATTTTTTCATTTAGATCAACAAAAAATTAATCATCCTTCAATCCTCTTAGCCTTTGTAATTATCTAGAAATTATGACCATAAATAGTATGCTGTCCATTTCATGGTGTATGGGTGGTATGTGGCCCGATTTGGCTCCATTCAATTTTTTATCCATCTATTATGCCACATATAGGTACATATAATTGAATCTATCTTATCCATACTTAAAAGCATTAATCTTCTATCAGCAGTGGTCCATACCATATGACTTTAAACTCTGTGAAACTACGACTTTGATCACTTTAAGTGGAGAAGGGATTCCTTGGCTCCTTCATGTAGGGTTTTAACTCTTACACTACACAAACATCCTTGAATGACATATTTTTCAATGGTTAGGAATATATGACCGTAAGATATTTTTGTCCACTTTCAAAACTGCAGATGGATTGATTCTAATCCTTACAAATATACATATTGATGATCATAGATTTTTTCTTTTATCCCATTTTAAAATTAATCAACCCTTCATCCCCTTGGACTTAGTTACGGTCCAAGCATCATGATTCTAATCTCTTTGTGAGTCCCCTCTATAGTATATACTGTGGAGTTTTCCCTTGTATCCCTTTATTCATGTCAGGGTTTTCACCTCTTCACACTATGATTACCTGTTTACATGAACCCTCTCTTGGTCATAACACTATAACCTTAAACTAAGAGCCTAAGATGAATCACCGTGACATTAAACTATGTGTAGGCCTTCTTGGGAATGTGTGGTGTGGAATTGGGAACCCATAACCCTTATTCACAACGGGTTTGTTACTCTATCATTCAACATTACTGATTTTTTGAATACCCCCCCCCCCATGGTCAAAACACTATGACCCTAAACTATGAGTCAATGGTCCATGAAACACATCCCTAAACTACTTATAACAAATCCATGCCTCAAAAATATAAACTCTATTTGGGTGATTTTACTTGAATATGTGGTTTATAGAGGGCCTTCTTGGACCTCTTTCACGTTTGGTTTTCACCTGGCTAATCTACACATATCCATTTGAGAATTCCACCTATGGTACGAGCCATAATACCCTAGAAGAATAGCAATACTATGGTACATGAAAAAATAACCTAACTTCTTGTAGTAGGTCAAATCATTATTAACATAATCTATTTACTTCTCGTATAGTCATATTTTTATGAATATAAACTTCATATCCCAATTTACTCAATGCACGACATTAAAATGCAATTCCACCCTGTACAAAATCAATAATCTCTATGCTATGATCATGGGATGCCTCAAAATAACTGTGAGATGCCTCAAATTCCATTATTACAGAGGCTCACCTCTACCGGTGCCAGTCTCTTAGTATGCTATGTTATAGAACTATCTTTGGTCTGAATACCATCCTTATGGGATTTATAGTTATGCCCAAACCTCTCATATCTAGGAACATCCACAACTTCCCAAACCAACTATCCACTTATCCCCTATTACGGTGAATGAATTATGACCATAAACTATTTTTAGTTCTCTATATGAAGCTTATGTGGAACATGAGCCTCTAGATCAATTCACATTGGGGTTTCCCCCTTGAGTTCCATGTATGTACCTTTGGAGTGAACATGTCCTCTTTTAGTCAAATCAACATGACTTAAAAAAAATTCCATGTTCCAGGACATACAAATTAAAATAGAATTCATTATACCAATCAAATGAAATTAAACTATGAGATCGATCAGTATCACAAGACATTAAATTTTACTAGGATTTTTCCTCAATGTATGACATTAAACTACAATTATATCATCCTCATTTTGTGACATAAAATTGTAATGATTCCTAAGCCCTTGCCTAAAAGGACCAGTCCTCCATTTTCATCCATCTACTATATCATTCACATTTTTAGATGTCACTCAACATTTGAAATGAAGCTCCACTATATGATCAGTTTGGCCATTATTCATACAAGTATTCTTACACCAATGTGCACTAAGACATGGTAGCTTAATTAGAAGAGTGATTTGGTCAATTTTAACATTCTGTCAATCCATTTGAAAAATTAATATGCCCCTTATACGGATCCTCGTCCTCAACCATGTTTGATGGGACCCCCTATTGGTGTTTTCAAATTCAATAATGACTTAACTACCACTCTAGTCCAACAACCTCAATGACTTTTGACCATACTATGATACATGTTTAGTGTGTAGAATATGACTAGTGTCCGACCCTAATTTTTTTTACCCATCTAATGCTAAGAAAAAATGATACAATGTTTCGAACATGTTCAATAGTTATCCTCTATCATGATTTCACACACCATATGTTCCGATTTTTGGGCATTCTAAATCATAATCACCATTTCACTTTTTTTCAGGCCTATTTCAATTCCCCTAATTTTATCTATTTCATGGACTAGTGAACATTTAGAAAACCATGTTGTCTCTTTTGAGAGACCTATTATCTATCTATAAACCCTCTCACCATTAACACTCATTGTGGTCAGTCAATAATAGTAGACCTTTATGTCCCAATGTTTTTCTTACACTCTCATGCAGACGAGAAATCACGTCATCATACATTGTTTCTCATAAAGAGCATGAGTATTGTGAGATTAGGGACTTTACATTATTTTTCTTAAAATATGCTCGAAATGTTATAATTAATGTGGTAAATGAAATGTTACCATGAATAAATATATATTTCAAAATAATATAATAAAATTTTCAAATTAGAAAGGGTTGTCCTCATATTAGAGTCTCTCTTGAGTCTTAAAAAAATTCATCCCATGGATATACTCTATTGATTGAGTGTTGCAGCTCGACCAGCCTCTAGCGTGAGAAATCCAAGGCCTGCTACCACCTCCTGGTCTATACTTACTCATCAATAAATTTTGAACAATGCACTTAATACATGATATATTCCTATTCCCACACATCCTAGAGTTCATAAATCTGTGATCATGGTTATCTCACCAAGATTTTAACCCCTCTAATTGATCCCTAAGTCTATTAATAATCTATAATTGAATGTTGAGGAAGGAATCACACTCATTTTTTTTGTTCCTGTATATGTTTAATTCACTAGTGGACTTCATGGGACTATTTAATGCTTTAAGCCTTCTCTTTATGCTATGAAAAATCAACATATTGGCTTCTTTCTCACACTTGATCGACGTGAAAGTCACATACCAACATATGAACAGCATGTGCATCTGACATTGTGGTGAAAACATTGATCATCAAATTGTGAAGTGACCCCATCCTAACCTCTAATTATTGATATGATGTTTTTTAATTATTTTTTTTGTATGAAATTCCATTCCCTAAATGAGATCATATGGTTGTCTTTAGTTACATCAGGTTCTTAGTCTCCCATATCTTCATGCAGTGTCTGCTTGTACTCAGGGAAATCCACAAGAAGGATGGTATTTGGATCATCATACAATGTATTCTCAGATAGGATAGAATCCAGATCAGGAGATTGGTCATCCTCACTTGACCCGTCTTCCGAATATTTCCCCCCATCAACCTCGAGTTCCAACCCACATGTGGAATCACTCATAGCCATAGCTAACTGTTCGTCTGGGACCAATGTTATATCATCTTGGATGACCATCCATTCATGAATTGGTGAGGATATAATAAGAGGGACCCGTCAACATATTTATAGGTGTGTGCCTAGTTCTCTATGTGAGAGGAAGAACCATAGATTAAATTCCTCATATATTGTATGCACCCATGGGAATCACTCCCTTTCTTCATAGTTTCCCCCAGAACCTACCTTTCTGGTCCCCATTAATCTTTGATTCCGAGGGGGATTTTTTTGGAATTGAAATTCCAGATAAATCCATGAATGGAATTCATGTTTTAATCCCAATACATCATTTCAAAGAATGAATAATTCTATGAACATAAAGGTAGATGAAAATAGGTTCATTCATCTATGTGAAAGAACTAAATCATAGGAAAAAAGTCATGCGTTCTAAATAATACATCATTGATGGATCCCTTATATAAATTCCCTATAATATCCATGGGAACCTTATAAAAGATAACAATTTTTCACCCAAGAACACCCATCCTTGCTCAAGACACCCACGCACCAATGGTGAAATAAAACCATTTCCTTACACTGTTGGATGTCATGGAAAAGTGTGAAGCTATAGGGAATACCTGTTGGATAGATGAAATATTTTACACATATAATCAATTATTTATGATCTATATATGACCTATTCCATATTAAGTGTAACATTTTTGAAGTAGAAGCAACATTTGAATGTTTGTAAGGTCGATCTTACGTGACATCTCAAAAGCATATAACCATCAAGTTATAATAATCTATGTGATATTTTCCTTATGTTTTCATCAATGATTGGACCACATTTGATTAGACACTTCCCAACCATATTCAACTGATGTCTTGTGTGTTATTGGGATCCTCTTATGCACAACGCTTCCCTTTCTCACAATCACTTAATCATGGGAACACCTCTTTTTTAAGCTCCATGTTTAGCCATCATGTTATAGAATAATGCTCATGCACTCTTTACAGACAAAACCAATGCCTTATGTTCTCCTTTTGCATTTGACCCACAAATATTGAGTGAAATGACTACATGGTCCCTCACAAGACATCCCACATGCCTCTAGTACACGTGTTTCCATAACTTTTCCTTAATGTTTTGATACAATAATGAGTTTTTCACCTTATCATAGGAATGATAATGTGGACCCTATGATTGAATACTCATCAACTTCATTACACCCTAGAATTCCAAAATCCATGACCCTCCCAAGGGTGCATGAGTAATGGTTGTGTCAGACCGAGGGGTAAAGAGTGAGTCCCCGATGTTCATGTATCATGACTTAAAATTTACTTATATCAATGTCCCCAGCACATTACGTTAAAATGTGGACCAACACTATGAAATAAGTATAGGATTCTCCATGTGTGAGTGTAATGGGATGGTCTCAACTACCTACACTCATATGGTGTGAGATCTTCCTCATATTGATTGAGATCCTCCTAACATAGAATGACATCCACATTGGGTAGCATCCACGTGTATTACACACAACATCTCTCATTGAATCATCATTCATGACACAAGTGGTAGGTCCACTACATCCTATTTTTTCTCACACCGATCATTACCAACGTGGGTGTGGAGGTTGTTAGTCACCATGAAATCCACTCAATATCCACCATGGTACATCACAATAGATATAAGTCCAATCCTCCATTCAAATAAAAAACCTCCTGATTTTACATCCAAACATTCATTCTCATCCTTCATGGGTTGACCTCACATTTAATCCCTAAAAAATGATCGTATGGGCATCCTCGTTTGGTATATTCCCCTTCCATCCAGATCAATGTGGGCTTTGATTTACAAATAACTAGGATATGTTAGAAGCCCCCCTATGATCAAAAAACAACATTAGAATCCATCATAAATTTATCTAGAGCAAAAACCTGGTAATATCTTTCCCCCACCCACAGACCTCATCTCATTTGGGTCCCTTTGGGATGCGTTCACATGTAATCCCCAAACACACCATCAATTCTTATAGTATTCCCTAGGAAACTAAACATGTAATCACCACACCATCCAACAATGAGAAATACTTTTTCATAGGAAAAATTCAATGTGTAATCCCCACACTATCCCTCACTAATTCATGATTTGTGATGTGAGATTAATTACCACATAACATTATACTTTTTGGACTATTCCATTGACATTGTCTTAAACTACAACCTAAAATTATATATTTTTTTTATCCCTAGATTATGGATTAGGTACATAGGATTTCTCCATGTTGTTAAATATTGACCAATGGTAAACCTATTTGGCCCCACCTGGGGATATAATTCGATAATCCACCTCTTCTTTAGTTCCAATCAAGCTTCACAGTGTGACATCATTCCATCATGGGAAAATTCTCCTCTGTTTGACTCAACTAGAGTTTGGATCCATCAATCCATGGTTCATCATTATGGGGTGTTATCACCAAACTTCATGGTGTGACATATTCCCATTATGTGATACACATTCTTTATCTTCCTTAATAAGAGTTATAAACCATCCATCTATGTTAAACCTCTGTTGGGTTTTCTCCCCATCCTTCACAGTTTGACATCATCCCTTATATGTGATACACCTACTGGATATTCATAAGTGGGTGTTAGGATCTATCCATCTACGGATATCCTCTACGGTTCATTCCCCATAACCTTCACTATGTGACATATTCCCTTTATGGGACACACCTCCTGGATCCCCCTCCATGATATATCTAATACATACATTTACGAATCCTTTCCAGGGACAGTTCACAATAACAATTATGGTTTTAAATGTTCAATTAATGGGATACAACTAATAGATCCATGTACATGGGAACTCTAATCCATCTATCTATTGTACAATATCCTTCAAAATGTGAAATCGAAAAATTGTGGGACAAACCTCTAGGATCCATCTCTATGAGAATTTTGATCTAGACATCTATGGTGTTCCTATATGTTCCATTACCACTAATCTTTACAATGTGACATATCCCCATTATGGTAAAAACCATGTGGATCTTCATCCATGGGTGTTATGATCCATCCAACTAGGATTTTTTTCTATGGGGAATTTCACAAACATTCATGGGGTGTCATATTTTTATTGAGGGACACAACTCATGGATCATCCTTGATGGGAGTAATGATACATGAATCCATGGTTTTCCAATATGGGGTGTTTCAACCTACCTTTATGATGTGACATATTCCCTGTATGGGGAACACCTCGAGGATCCACTTCAGTAGGCATTCTGATCCACCCATCCAGGGATCACCTCTATGAGAAATTCTAAAAAACCTTCATGTTGTGACATTCTCCCATTATCGATCACCCCTCCTAGATCTACCTCCACATGCGTTCTGATCTATTTGTATAGGGTTCTCCTTAATGGGGTATCCTAAACTAT
Source organism: Viscum album (assembly GCA_963277665.1). Taxonomy (NCBI): domain Eukaryota; kingdom Viridiplantae; phylum Streptophyta; class Magnoliopsida; order Santalales; family Viscaceae; genus Viscum; species Viscum album. The sequence continues at coordinate 32,033,493 of OY728128.1, read as the reverse complement.
CTTCATGGGGTTTCATCTTCCCTTCATGGGACACACCACCAGGACCTACCTCTACAGTCGTTTTGATCTATCTATAGAGGGATCATCTCTAGGAATCATTCTCACAAACCATCACAGTTTTCCATTTTCCCTAGATGGGATACACCAAATGGATCTTCCTTAATGGGTTTTATAATCCATCCACATACGGTTCTTCTATATGGGGTGTTGTCACCAACCTTCATTGTCTGACATTTTCCTTTCAAGGGACACACCTACAAGATCTGTCTTCACTAGGCATTATGATCTATGAATCATTATACATCAAGGTGTGAAATATTCTATCATTTGTACACACATTGTTGTTCAACCTCAATAAGGCATTATAATCAATCAAATCCATATCCAAAATATGTTAAACACATTCAAAAATCCATATCATCCATACATTATGATCCATCTCCATAATACATTAAACCAGTTCCCCGAAATACAAACCTCATGAAAAACATGGGATTACTATAGTGAATTAAAAAGATGATATAGACTCATTTCATCAACTACATCATTCATAACATTGGATGCATGTGGTGAATGCATCATAAGATATGTGCCCACAATGTTTGCTACCTCATGATAAAACATTAGATACCTATGTTGAAATCCTTGGAAGATATATGCCTTTGGAATTGGGAACCTCATGATTTACACATGATTTATTGGGATCCACATAAAAGATACTTACTTGAGATTCCATATTATGAAGAATAATATATGTGACCAATGTTCCCAGCATCCAGACATGCCAGTGATTCCCAAAGTAACTACTTTCCTTACCCATGTTTTCTTCCATGTCAAGACCATCTATAATGTCTTGACATAAGCATTAAAATTTACTGATATTCACAAAGAGATGAGACTAATAATTCCTTCTATTAACATGACTTAACTCTATAACAGATACAAAGACCAGGTGTTGAGCTCCAAGGTGTAATCCATTAAAGGAGGAGTTGACATCCCATCATCTTGTTTCAATAACGGTGTGGACATTCCTATTGGTAGTGATGAAATCCTCTTTTCCTTGAATAGATGATTGTAGTGTAACAAAGCTTGACACCATACATTAACATTCCTGGAGTTTCACCTTAAAAAAGCATAAAAAATAATAATAATCATAAATTATTATCATCATCCATTTATTTCAATGTAAACAATCTATTATGGATAATTCACTAATTTGTTCATAATCATTTAATTTTGATTTATATATATAATTAAATTTTAAAATTCATGAATAATTTATATCTTTTAAATTATCATAAACTTTTAAACATGATAGGTTTTTATATTCATGCCCTTTAATCATATTAAAATTTTCATATATATATAAAAATATGCAAAATATTTGATCTTGTTTTATCAAAGGACATAATGACCATAAATGTATCATTGTTTTGAATCATTTATAAGTATTTCAAATACATGTTTTATCATCATGTAACACTTATTTCAATATATAATTTCTTTTACCTCATCGTGATACCATATGAAAAATCAATATATCAACCCTATAACTTTTCTATTTAATGAGATGGTATCTCCTAATAAAAGTGTTTGATTGACATAGACATTTGGATTCATAATAATTATATTCATGTGTTAGGAATTTTCCAAATAAATTTATTTATAAAATCATATTTCATGCTTTCAATTATAAATTAGTATCTAAAAAATTAATACATTAAAATTTTTAGGTTTCTTTTTTGTCATTTTAAATAAAACCCTTATTCGATATTAATTTTTTTGGTAAAAAGAATGAATATTTTTTCTATAGACACCTTAACATTACAAATATATTCTAATAAATTTTCATCTTCTTAATATAAGATTTTAAGGTAGCTAGTTACATTAAATTGGATCAAACCAGTATCATATGAAATAAATATCTCATTTACTCATGTTTTTATTGTGAATTTAACGTAACTGATTTAAATTATCTAACACCCTTTGATATTATTAATTATTTTTCATATAGTATTAATTACATTTGAGGCTTTTGTTAAACACTATACATAGATTAAAATAACAAAAATATATTATTAAAATATTATGTGATTTTTATTACCTAGCCTTTGGAAATCTATGTATGAATATTATTAAATAAATTAAGAATAATTTATTCTTTGCACATGTATAAAATAAATTCATTTTTTAACAATTTATTATAAATAAAATAATGTCATTTGAAGGTAAAAGTGATATATTTCATTAAAACCCTTCTTATGCACAAAAGTGAATTTTATCTTATTAAATTTAATAAATTACTTATAGTGAATGATTTTAATTAAATATTTATATTATAACATTGATAAATTTTATTAAAATTATTATAATACTATTTTGGGTCAAGGAATTCGAATACAATCTAGTTTAATGGGTACAAATATTTTCCACAAAAACTAATTTTCATCTCATGTTGTACGCTTTGTTGAAATTATATTCTACCAAATATAGTTGCTGAATGTGATAAAATAGGTTCCATATTTGGAATCAGGAGGTCCAAATTTGATAAATAGATTCCTATTATTTTTTTTGTCTATTAACAATAACCTTAGTATCATTTTCCTCTATAGAAATTGGTTAATTTGATTAATATTGGTTAAAAAAGTGATAATGTCATATGTGGTCATACTAATTATAATTGGATGATTTTAATTTGACCCTTATCCACATTTTATTGAAATTTATTTGTTTAATAGACACATTTCATGGAAAATAAAACATATAATATTTTAGGTGAAGGTTGTTACAAAATCTCACTCCCACAGTTTTAAATTACAAATAAATTTCTACATGGGGAAAAGTATGCTATGAATATTTATAAATGTATACATTTTAGTTAATATTTTTCTAATGATAGAAATTTATTTATAATTTTATAATAATATTCAATTAATTTAAAATATTATATAATGCCAACATATTTTTCTTCATTAATTATAAAAACCAAATAAATGATTTCAGAAATATTAAAATTAATTTAATTTGATTGATTTATAGTGTTCGATGAATTTTATAGAATTCTATAATAAAATAGTGTTGATTTTATGGATTATATATTAATTACCATATTTTATTTGTGTCATTTAATTTTAATTAAATGAATAATGTGAAGAATAAAATTTATGATATTTTAGAATAATAACATTTCATTAAATTTGATATTAATAAAGAAAATATATATTAAATTTATAAAACAATAATGGGATATGGTTTAAAAAATATTCCCTCATTTAATTATGGGTTTATTTATTTTTTAGTAACATTATTATCCCATAATAGATAGAAAGCATTAATATTATGGTAAATGTCAAAATGATTAATGGGGGGTAAATGTAAAGATAAGGCTGAAAACACCACAAAAGTAGAATTTTTTAAAATTAATATTTATTATTAAATTTATCTTATAATATAATTTTATTAATCTGGACCCATTTTGACATTATAATTTATTTATATTAATTTAATAATTTAATGAATTCTACGAAATCCCCTCTACTCAATTATAGAAGCACACCCACCCAATGAATTATTAACACCAAATTGAATATTATATCACAATGATGCAAAACAAACCTTACAAACGTACTTAGAAACGTTCTATAGGTTATGTTATTCCCAAAAAACCAGTCCTATGATCTTTAATAGGATCCATAAAGGATTTTTTTTCAAATAATAGGTAATCAACTTAACCAATAACATTATTTTTAATTCATATCTTAACTCACCTAAATCTATTATATCATTAATAAAATAAAAAATTATTTATCCTCAATATAATTAAATGTTATTATGATTAGTATATCACCTATATTATTTCACAATCCATAAAATTGGAAGTGATAATATCGCTCATGTGTATATAATGCTTACTTTCTCCACATAGAGATAATGTTTATTTCACAACTTCATAATTCATAGATAGGTTTTGTGATGGGTTTAATGTTTATATAAAATAATTATGAAATAATTATTTTTCAATAATTTTAGTATCATATCTAACTTCTTACATTAGAAATAGTTTTAAAATGATATTTTTTCTAATGTGTATGTGTAGACTACCACCTCTATAAAGTAATGTAATTCATTTACCATTTATTTTTTATTTGGATGGTAATAAATTAGAATTTAATGAATATATATGATTTATGTGATCGAAATTTTATAAAGGTTAGTTTTTATTCAACTTTATTTCAAACCATCTGTTGAAAACTAAATATATTTTTATGCATATGTACGACCTACTGTCTCTATGAAGGGTGAAATTTTTTTCTTCAATATTTACTTTTATTAGTGACTACTAAGATTTGTATAAAAAAATATATTTGATATATATAATTTTTTTATTATGTAGATTATGGAATCCTGATCAAATCATAATTAAAAAAAATTATAAACAAAAACATACATGAAAATGATTTAAATATCAACTGGAATAGTTATTTTAATAAAAAATATGAAATATATGGGTGATAAAATATTATAAGTAAATAAAATATGGTAGTGTTTATATGTATATTGTTCTTTAATATATTTATGAAAAATATTTAATTATTTTATAGGAGGTTCCAACACGACTGAAATAAGTCAATTCTAATGTAAGGGTTTGCCTCCTCACATTTATTTCTATGATATTATTGAAATATTCAATGCATGTTTCTTTTATGTGGTGTAAATAATACCAATTAATTTCATTTAAGATGATTTTAACTAATGTTTTGGGGTTTTAAATTTTGATTTATTTTTATTTCTTTCACGTGGTTATTTATTCAATTTTCACCGAATGATTAATGGGTTTTATGTTACAATCTAATTTTTTATTTGTATTTTTTACAATTATGTTTAAAATGATGAATTATTATAATCCACCACTCAAGAAACTTTTGATTGTTCTTCACATTTAGTTATATCAAGAAAATAAAAATTTCCATTCATTTACCACACCTTCTATACTGAGGATAGTGAAAATAAATTTTTAAAGAAATTTTACAGTATTCCACTCTTTAGTCAAAAACACTTATTCATCCATATCCATATTTAATATATTTTATAAATATGGTATTTTATATTTTCATATGATCTATTAATGTAAAATTAACCCTTTTATAATTTTTATAATATTATTTTGAAAATTTAATGTCATGTATCATGAACTGAATGTAAAATCGAAGGAAATTAAATTTCCAAGTTAGCTAGGAAGGAAATTATTAAAATAGAGCATCAGGAATTTTTTATTCTAAGAATTGACACGGTGATGTGTATTTTTTATAAAGAAATAAGAATAATTAAATTAATGTTAAAATGAAATATATTTTTTAAATTAAATATAATAATATATATTTTAATTATAATAATGACAATAATATTATTGTGTTTTTTTATTATTTTGCATTTAAGGAGAAAAAATTCTCTCTCCTTACCCACTCTATATGTATGACACACCCAACCAAAATTCCCTTGGGTATCATGCAGTGCAGCACCCCTGGATGTGACCCCCTGTAGTGCGATGCCCTATATGGTTGTACCTCATTCAGTGAAACCTTCTTCAATGAAAAATCCCTCCCATAAGACTTTTCATTAGGTGACATGACACCCTTTATTCAAAACCTATAGGCATGAAACCCCCTCTCCATGGCTCCCTGTTTGATAAATGATCTCACTAAATCCATTCATTTATTGTATTCGATTCATCGAGGTATGGTTCAACGATCCCTTATCCTCCCTCTATTGAACCAATTTATCATTCCCCATTTCTTGATTTGGGTTTGGATAAACCATATGGTAGCTCTAATATAATTGTTTTGGGCTTCTTCTAATTTTTGGGTATCCAAAGAATCTATTTCAACTCCCTTCGTTATATTCTAGAATCATCCACTAAAGGCGAGGATGTTGGGTACGAATTTGCTCTTCACCATTATTTAGGTTAATGTTCTAAAACTGCTAATTTGTTTCACACCCTCTATTTGATAGTATACATTGTTTATGGGTTCTTAATAATCTACTTATGTTACATTGAACCTTTCTGCTATCTTTTTATGGTTGTTGTAATTATTGTAGTGGGTTTCGGCCAAATTTGAAGGCGTACACACGCATATACTCTGGTATGTATATATATATGTATAATATATATATATATATCATCCATGTGCATATTATCTCATGGAGTGGGGAATACAGACATTCAGTTTAGCAATATATATATTTATATGAATATATATTTGTGTGTGGATGATTTCTGATCACTCGCTGATAAATATGTCATATTCTGAATGTTAAATTGGTTTTTTTTGAGGTAGGGTACCTTTCATTTCCCCTTAAATTTTATTAATGTATTAATTAATTACATAATTCACCACTCAAAGATTTAAATTATTGTATTTTGGGTTATAGTTTAAAATATTTCTTAATAATGTTTGTGAAATTCATAAAAGTGATATTTGTTTTTATAACAAAGACACATTTTTGTAATAAAACCCATCCAATGGAGGCATGCTACCTTCAATTTAAAGATATAGAGATATAATTAAATGATCTCTACCTTATTGCCTTAAAATTTTCATTATTCTTGAGTTATAATTACAGAATGACTTGTACAGGTTCTTAATCTCTTGTAATGTAGTTACTATGTCTCAATGTGTAAAATGAAATGGTTGAGGTGATTGAAATGGTTAGAATTATTTATGAAAATTGGTAGTATCCCATAATTTTAATGAACATGAAACATTTATAACATGTACCATAAAATATATTTTCCATGTTTATGAAAATTTAGTGAGAATGACCTTTAGTAGGTTCACTCAAAGAAAATGGAATTCCTTGAATAAATGGTTCAGACATAATGTATTTTTTACTTGTATTAAATTGTTTTGTTTGTTCTATAATGTCTGTAGTGGCATTCAATTATGGTGAAACTCGTTCAGGGTGTTTTCCTAGCCTCTTGGCCACCCCTTTGGGTGTGACCATCCTATATGTCATAATTGACTAATTCCATTATGTTTCACCTCAGGTGAGTGTTTAGTGACATATATTAATGTCTGAAATTGATAACATGATTTAAAATGGTAATTAAACCTTGGATTGATCCCATTGATAATGCATATGCCTATTTATTATTGTGTATCATTGTGCATATTTGTTTATATATATTGTATGTGCCAATGTGGTTTGGGTTGGTTATATTAAATACAAGGTCACGATAGACAAATTTAGACCCTGAGATGTCATTGATGACATATGGTTAAAGGCATTCTAAATCCATGTGTCTCTTGTTGAATATCATTGTTAAATTGTATTCCTTTTAGTTAAGCCTCTTTTTTGAACCATCCTAATGTTTATTGCATGTTTTTTAGTGTTTGGGCTCAGAGACATGAGTTAATTTTGTTCTTAATGCTTTATGCCAAGTTGTAAACTATGTTTGTTTTAAATGACATCATGAATAGATTCTGGATCAGGGTTCTTGTTTGTTACCATGATTTATATATAATATTTCCATGTGAGATATGTGTTTATGTTATTCTTATTATGTGACTAGAAACCATCATTCACTTGAAGCAGTCCAGTTTAGAACATGTGTTCTCTATTAAAGACTAATGTATAGACTCATGTGCTCGGTTGGTTAAACCATGATGCACTGAGGGTGATTCTTTGGCTTGTGAGGTGAGGGATTACTAGGCGGTTTATTATACTCTTATGTGATATTGGTTCCCTTGGTTACAAACCCTAGATGATCCTTTGGGTGAGATGGATACACCTTGCATTGAGTGATACTCGATCCTATTTTGAGATACATGGGATAGACTCAGAGTCACCACACCACGAGTGATACTAGGGGCTCTATATGGATCACCTAGGAAAGACTTAGTGGAATTGGATTATATCAGATTCACAAAAGTGATACATGCGATTATTTTTAGATTTATAGGGACTGGATCAGACATCACCACATGATTTTATGGTTTGAAATGAATTGTTAGTTTATATATATTTGAGACGCTTACCATATTTATAAAATGAGTTATTTAAGAACTCCTGACACTTTTACTTTTCATATAAGCACACTTGATTATTGACATGTGAGATAGAGTGTAAGATAATGCACAATCTTGGGTGTATTTATTATTTTATTTTCATTTTTACATTGTCCCGTATTTATTTATTATTCCATGGTAAATTATACATTTTAGAGTTTTGACCTAGGCCAAAGCAGGTAGTATGGGACAAATGACTCTTTAGGAAACCAAACCTAGTTGGTACCATTTAATTTATCATCTTTCTACATTTAATTCACATGGAACACTTTTAAATTTATAATGCATTTTCGGATTACGATACACACAATGTGTTCTGGCCAACTAGTATTTATATCTCACACCACACTCAGGAACCCTTGGAACTCAAGTACACCATATATTTGGAGGGTCTAGGTGGTTTACTTTTTTTCTTTTACATTGTAGTTAGGAGAAAAGTACCAAACTGGAGCTCGTGATGTTCATGAAAATTTCCCATGGGTATTTTCTATCTTTTCATTTTTATTGTAATAAAATTTAAATATTTTCATATTGTTTACTTATTTTCATAATGTATCATTACCATGTCATGCATTCTTCTATTTTATAAACTGGATTTGGCCACTTTTGTTAAGTTATGAAAAATCTAATTTATGCTATTTTCTCAATTATTTAATGATGTTTCCAATGATGCCTATTATTTTTATGGTTCCAATACCTATTATATATTGTTATTCATTGATCATACTATAATCTATGTGGTCATACTGTCTCAATATACACACCATAGCCCCTCACTACTAGTCGAAAACCACTAGCATTCAAGGAGATGTGCTTGAGGTCATGTGACCCATCAGTATAACTATCGGTTCGATGGTCATCCAGGCCATGACATTACAAGGTGTTACTAGAGGAGGTAATTTTCCATTTTGTTTCTTTTATGGGTAGGTAGACATGAGACTGGGAATGTTCGGTCACTTAGTTAATATATATTCTTGGGACTGGTCCCCCCACGTACATGATAAGACCATGTGTCTAGGACTAGAAATTAATGTTCATGATATTTGATATTTCAGTCGAAGTGATTTCATATGTAGTGATTGGTGTAATGTCATCTTCTTATATAATTATGGTGCCTATGATATTTTACCCATTCCCCATATAGGAAATGAAGAAAAATTTCATGTATCAATATATGCACATATGTATTCTTATTTAATGTATATTCTATGCCATGTAACTTCATTAAGAGTTTTTCTTATGATACGATTTATTGCCATAAATTATTTTACAAGTTGTAATGTTTATTAACATACCTATTTGTATAACATTCATAGATTTTAACATTCTATGTTTTTATGCCAATATCTTTTCTGACCTATATTATCTACTGATGATGACATGCTAGTTTTTTTGATGTAATTGATTTCTTGGGATAAATGTATTGGTTCCAATTAAATGGGAGGAAAACTCTACCGATAAATTATATGTGTGCCTTATGTATTGGTATAAGGCCACCCATATGACAAGAATATTTTACATATGTATGTTTTATAATGAAATGGTTTTAAATGAAAAGTTTCTGGAAATGGAACCTATAACCATTTTATTTTTTCAAGACCCTCTCGTAAGGTTAGAAAAAGCATCTTTTAGTTCCCTTGGAATTGAAACGCAAGTGTCAAAAATAAGATCTCTTTCTTTTAACAATGGATTAGACTATTGAATTTAGACACTAGAGAATTATTTTAGCGTGAACCTATGTTATGTTCAATGATTTTTCTTCCTAATGGGATATCATGTTGTTGGTAGAACCCTTTGAACATAAAATCCTTTCTAATTCTATGAGATTTGTCCTTTTTAGGGTAGTTGTCCCTAATTAGGGGCCCTTGTTTAAAATGAAACTATTTTTCAGACAAGTGGTCATGTTTTTTGTGGCCTTTGAAATGGGAATGGGCATCTGGTAATGCTCATTATCATTTGGTTGGGCATTCCTGAAGCATGATATGTTGATTTATTTTTCCCTTGACCCTTTCTTTTCCTTAGTGATGGAAGAATTGAAATTGAGTCATTTATGTTAATGGTCAGATAGGGGAAATTGTTTTTGGGTTAAATCTCTTGTATAGACCATCTGATACATGGACTAAATTGGAAGAAAACCTATTTGTAGTAGTCAATATTTTCCAATTGATCCTGAAATCTCATGATATTATGCATCAATATATATAGTAATAATTGATTGTTTAATGTTGTGACGAACCTGTTGTCTTTGGAGGAATCATTTATCTTGTAATTTTGATTGTGGTATCAAGACATCTCCAGAGCATAGTGACCCAGGTATAATGAAATTTGGTTTATCCCAAACCTCGAGATGACTTCCAGATACTCGGGTGTTTTCACATGCTGGTCAGTTTGGATTGAGTGTTCATTCCAATTGTTTAAACGTTCCCATTATGGAATTTAAATCCTTGTGTGCTTTTGAGCAGCTATTTTATCTCTTCCATTGGATGATTAAGAAACTCCAATGGTTTGGATTGTGTTGTTGATTCTATTGAATACTTGTCCTTCTCGGTAGAACAAACACACCGAAAGTGGACAATTAAAGAATTGTTAGGCTTGATTAAAATTTGTGACTCCTGTGAACATTAAATCGTGTATGTGATTTCAACAAAACATGATGTTAGTGTGGTTAGAGGTGAATGTAACCCTTGGGAAACACTTTTTTTCAATGGTGCACATCAGTGGTTAATCATAATGGGTTATGTGACACCTCATGCAGTAAAGGATCAATGATTAGTAAATAATGGTGTGTCGAAAGGTGAAGGAAAGTTTTTCATCGATGTAGACCACATGTGGTTTGACTATTATTATTCCCAAGAATTTGGTATGATTGACTGGAATCATTTTGAATCATTTTAGTCTATCCAACTAAGCTATGATAATGTCACCTATCTTGACATCGTCTAGATACACTAATAGATTGTAGGTCTTATGCCGTGATAATTTCATAAATATATTATTCTTGTTTGATGGGTTCTTTCAGTGTTTCACACTAAACACATTGTTATGATCAAGGAATTGTTAGTTTTGAGTGAACCCTAGATTTCAATATAGGAATCCATTGTATGAACTCTCAATGACCAGCTATTTTATCTAACTTGATGTCCAGGATGATGAGGCTCTGGGCTTGGTCAATGTTCTGATGTCGGCATCTTCTCATTGTATCAATATATCACTTGTAAACATGAATCATTAAAAAAACATGCATTATTTACTTTCAATACATTCATTTTAATCTGAGTTTATCAATGAATTTTTTCAAGATCAGAGATGGTCAAATCAAGGAATGTCAACATAAGTCGGGTATGGACTTCGGTGGATGTGTTCATGGTGAATGTGAAATAACATAGAAGAATTATTCATTTGTTAGATTATAAAATTTCTGGTTGTATTTAATGGTCGTCTTAATGAATGGTTAGTCAGATTTTCTCAACATGTTATCTCTCTCCTTCAATGTAGTGGTCAGTGAAGGATATATTATGGCTCGTTGTTCGGTGAGATGAGTGTGGTTTTTGTTATCTAGGTATTTCCATGAAAAGTAGGCTTGACAAGGGATTTGAGGTCGATGAGGAATCAACCAATTTATTTATTTATGAAATCATGAAATAAGCATCATAATAATGGCTAAGGGTGTGTCTAGTGGGAAATTCATATGGTGGAAGGTTATATGGCTTGGAATTTTTGTAATTTGTAATGTTAAATCCTATGACGGGATGTAACTTTGGCAATATTTTTAATGAGACGATGACATGGTCATGTACCTAGATAAATGGGATTAGATAAGTTTCATTTTCTTGATTCATTTGGAAAATGAGTGTCGGATTAGATCTTAATGTCTTAGGTGCCACTTACTTAATCAATCCTTGAAGGTGTTTTGGGATTTTGGGGAATACAATGTGACCATTTGAATGAAACTTCAAAGGCCTTATTGATTGGATTATTTATGGGTTGTTCTAAAAGGATTCTTGGAGACAAGAATTTATATGGTGGGAAGGTTTTAATTACCTTTGTTTTTAACCAAACAAAAAAGTGATTGAAATTAAATTATTCATTTTATCTAGGAAGGACTTTTTAAAAACTGATCGTTGAAAATTTTATCTTTTTAGAGTTGACACTGTAAGGAGTATTTTTTCTAAAGAAATTAAAATAATTAAATTAATGTTAAAATATAATATTTTTTTAAAATGTAAAATAAAAATAAATAATAATGAAATAGTTTAATGATAATAATAATAATAAAAAATAATAATAAAAATATTATTATTATTTGTTTTAAGAATAACATATCTCTCCCATTACCCTATCCTCCTACGCGACACACCCATGCCCTCTTCCCCTAGGTATTGCAGGATGCAACACCTCATAGTTGTGATGCCATATAGCATAACACCCTCCATTAACGAACCTCGCTTTGTTCGACCACCCTTCGTCTGACCTCTTCTCCAGGTGATGTGATACCCATCAACCAAAAAACATCGGTTCCCAACCCCATCTTCATGTCTCACCCTTCGATCACTAATCACACTTGATCCCTTCATGTTTTGTGTTCTATTAATCACGTTATGGTTCCTAGATGCCTCCATATCCATTGCATTGGAAACTTTTTCTTTTACCATCATTAGTTTTCAGTTAGGACAACCCTAAGGGTTGGGATAATACTATTATTCCTAGATTCATTTGCTGTAAGGGTATGTGATGTTTTTATCCAGACTCCGTTGTTCATATTTGAGAATCTGCTGCCAAAGGCGAGGAATATGTGTTCTATTTCACTCATTGTTGTCATTTGAGGTAAGGTTCTAAATAGTTTGACTGGTTTCACATCATATAGTTGAGTGTATTAAGGTGGTTATGGTTTCTTAATAATTTAAAAAATGTATTTTGAAACTATTCACATAGTTTTTATTGTTCTTGAAGTTGTTGTAGTCAGGTTTGGCCATCATAGAAGATGTTCACACACATATACTATGTTTTGTATAATATATATATGTGTGTGTGTGTGTGTGTGTGTGTGTGTGTATATATATTTATATTCCATGTAAATATTCCCTCATTGTGAAAGAAATGTGGTAATTGGGATCAGGGATATATATGTTTATATGATGGTATTTTCATGTGTGTGGAGCAGTTTTGAGTTGCCTCAGATATATGTTTCATGTCCTTAATGTTAAATTCGTTATGATTTTGAGGTAGGGTCCCTTACAATTCCCCTATAATTTTATTAATTCATTAATTAATGTCATAATACACTATTCTTATTTTTTAAATTAATTTAGTTGGTTATTCAGTTTAATATATTTATAGATAATGTTAGTGAAATGCATAAAAGAGATATATCATTTTTTATGATAACAAATTCACATCTTTTTAACAAATACCCTCCAACATAGGTTCATTTCCTTGAAGCTAAATATGTGAATATAAACTTTTATGTTTCATTATTTATTGCCTTGCTATTTTCTTTATGACTCAGTTATAATTGACAAATGCCATTTATAAGTGCTTGAGCCCTTCTAATGTAGTTTCTATTTCACAATGAGTTAAATTAAATGGTTGAGGTGAATGTAATGTTTAGAAATAGTCAAGCATTTTTGTTGAATTTATTAAGGGTAATGAACATTAACCCTTTTGAACTTGTACCTTAAAATCAATTTTCTATGTTTTGGAAAATAGAGTGAGAAATACCTTTAGTAGGATGACTAATGCCAAATGTAATTCCATCAATTAATGGATTATCCATAATGAATTTTTGTCTTGTATTAATTTTTTTGTAATAAAATGTCTATGTTGTCCTTCGCTTATGGAGAAACCAATTCAGGAAGTTCACCTTGCCTCTTCACTAACCGTTTGGGTGTCCCCAACCTAAATGTTCTAGTTGTCCAATACCATTCTGTTTCACATTCGGTGAGTTTATGGTGCCCTAGAATAATTACCCAAATTGATAACATTCTTTAAAATGGTAATTGAACCATGGATTGAGGTATCTGACAATACATATGCCTAGTTCATTTTGTTTATCCCTATTTATGTGTTTGTGTATTTATATTGTTAGTGAAAAAGTGGTTTGTATTGGTTCTAATAAACACATTATCAATCATGAAAGGTTGAGACCTTGAGAAGTCATGGATGAATATGGTTAAAGGCATGATAATGACATGATGATATAGTTTCAATTCGTTGTTAGAACTTATTCCATGTAGATAAGACTCTTTATTGAATCTTCCTTATGTTTATTGCTTATTTCCTTGTGTTCTAACATAGACACATGAGTAAATTTTATTCTAAATTAATTATGCCATGTTGATTTCATGGATTGTTTTACAAGATATCTTGAATAGATTGCATCTCATGGTCTTTTTTTAATATAATGATTTATTTATTTTCATTCCATATGAGATATGTATTGATGTTTTCCATCCAATGTTCATTAGAGAGTTGGTATTGTTGATGGTTTCTAGGTGAGAACATGGGTTCCATATTAGGGACTCACGAATGGAATCATGTGCTCATAAGGTTATACAATAACATGCTGGGGTCGATGATTTGTCATTAAAGGAGAGGTCTTAGTGGGTGGTTTATTATACTTTTGAGATACATTGGTTCCCTAGGGCAGAAAATGTGGGACAGCATTTTGGAATGATGGATACTACATTTCTGGGGTGATACTATAAGGACCAGGCCTTAAAATATTTCATAATATTGAATTAAATGAATAATTCACCTTGAGGATCTTTTCAGGTTTAGAGTTTTAGAGAATTAGGACATAACAATTAAATCTAAAAAGATTAAAAAGTAGAAACTACTACTATAGCCGATTTTTCACTACAATAAAAAAATCCTTAAATAAAACAAGAGTTATTTTCTTGATATAAATCTTCTTGAATACTTCTTTTCTCTTACCCTTCCTTATAACCTGTGAAAAACATTTCAAAAACATGGGATGAGAATAATAAGCTTAGTAAGGGTTATAAAATAATCAATGGAAACATTAACCAATCAATAAATACCAAATAATGAAACCATAACATTAAAACATAACATACCTTCTGAAAAAATAATATTTATGAATTACTCATATAAATAATAATACATAAAGGTAAATTAATGCATTCATAACATTCTTATGTAGGGAGTAAACCTCATGGTTATGTTTGGAATACCCATCACAGTATTTTCCCGAAATCCCTTGAGAGAAAACCTAGTGTTTAACTCCTTCGCATTACCCAATGAATTGAAGACCTATCACGGGCTTTCCCTCCCTTATTTTTTCATGGAACCACATGTCTTCATAAACAATTCCCAAGAACCATAAAATAATCGTATCACATAAAACATGCATAAATGAATCATAAAATTTCCACATTTCAATCAAAAGATATCAAAAACACATTGATATAGTCAAAACATTATCAAAAACATTTTCAATACCAAAATAAAAGGAAAGTAAAACATGGTATTTATATTTCATTTTAAAAAAATTATGCCTTATAGAGGAAGCCGAAAATCAAATAATAGTCACGGCGGTGGAGAAGTTTTTTTCACCGCATACGTAAGAAACAAAAATTCCCTTTTCTCATTTAGTAAAACGCTTCACATAATTAGATTCATTTTGAACAAAAGTAAAATTCAAAGGGGTTTATACACCGTATAATAGAAAGTTTTGTATAAAACAAAATATGCCTCAATGAAAGGAGATGGAGACGAAGTCCCTTACAAAGACGATATCTTTTGACTAAGGAAAAATCAATTACATAAATATGTGTGGATAACATAAATACACCCAACATAAGTGGATATTAAATGTAAAACAATCATAGGTAATCCACACATATTCATAGCATGACATAATCAATAAGTATAGTTTTAACCCAAAGAATTGAAATTTGGTTAAGAAGTCCCCTTACAGAAATTCGACAGCCTAACGAAGTCACTTTAAAATTCATAGAATGAGATGATGAGAGATAAAAAAGGTATCTAATCAGATGGACATAAAATTTACAAAAATAAGGACATATAAGAACATATCCCAATATAAGAAGGTGTAAATTAAAAGACCTAAAAAATAAGTCATTTAAAAAGAGGAGGGTGAAAGGTTCCCTTACCGATTTGGGTAACTTTCGAAACATACGACACATGAAAGAAGGGTATCACAATGAAGATGTAAATATCCATATATTAAATTAAATTACACAATGAATACAGTCATGGGAAGTACATACACCACACAAAATTAAATAGTGGAAAATGTAGCTTGAATCTCATGGGAAAAATAGTGAGATAAAACCCCATTACCTCATTGTGATCAATCGAGTCGTATTAACAAAAGATAATAAACACAAAAAGATTCACAGAATACCAAGAATATAAATATAATCATGATAATATGTATGAAATGTCAGTACACAATACACCATATGAAATAAATAAGTGGTGAACAATGGAAATCTCACCGAATTAAATGTGAGATAAGAAATCCCTTACAAAAATTCAGCAGCCTAACAGCGCCACATAAAACATCCAAAAATGGATTGATGAGATCAAATAGGGTCTTTCTTCATATTAACATAATAATTTCAGTAATAGTAATATAAATGAACAGCCCCCAACATAATAAATAGGATCTTAAAAGGAATTACATAAAAGGGAGTAAATAATAATAAATAGAGAGGTAGGATCCCTTACCTGAAGTCCGACTTGTCCTTTTTGTTTGTTTATATTAATGAATAATAAACTTTGGTCAATTTATAATTTATTAAGGAACTCCTTTAATTTTTATTATTCAATTAATATCACATATTATAGTGTTATAATAATTAGTTTATTATGTGAGTTCATATTAGACGTTTTTGTTGATGTTCGGTACATGAGTCAAAAATGAACTCGTTTGAAATGAATTTTCCATGTAGTTATAATTATAACATCTCCATAACAGTATTAATGATTTAAATATCATATATATCTAGTATATATTCATTTTATACAATTCCATAACATTTGGCAGGTAAAAAATGAAATGCACTGTTCATGGAGACAGTAGGTCATTCCTACGCGTGAACGCTAATTTCATTTCTTTGTCTTATTAAAGGAATTAAAACTAAATGAGATATATATATATATATATATATATATATATTATAATTCAGGTATAATATATATTTTATATAGGTCACATAATTTCACTAATTTCGTTCTTTATAAATTCCGTCTATTGCATGAACAAGTCACATCACTTGAAGGGGCGGTAGTCTGCACTTCCTCAAATGAAATTATCACATTTACCCATTACGGAAACCATAAAGGAATGGAATAAATAAAAAATACAGAAGAATAAACAAAACATAAACATAATATATATATCATATATAAATACAATTACATTTTAATGGCTACCATGAGAGGTGTTAAAAGAAGATTGAACAATCATCGTTTCGTGAGGCAGTAGTTCGCCGTCCACAGAAACAATATGTTCTTCATCAATTAGATGGAGGTGTGTGTAAGTGTAGATAGAATAATTCTCATAACAGCATCCTATTATGTTGAAGATACTGTATCATTTAAAAATTAAAGGAATAAAAATAGTTTAAGGGTTGGAGAATCAAAATAAAACAAAAGAACATAAGAAAAGACATTGCCATTAAATCCGGTAACTCTTTTTGATTTGAGCCCAAAGGCTTCCTTGGGAAGATTTATGCCCAATGTGTGGATTCTAGGAATAATATAGGGATGTGTATAGACAATATGAGCAGTGTTTGGACGAGCCAAGGGCTTGACAGGAGTGGGTAAGGGGGTAGAGGTGGAGGCCATTTATAAGAGGGAGGTGGGGCACTCTTGGAATGTAATGAAATATTACTTTATTATAAAATAATTTTCGGATTTAAAAGGTCCCATAATTATATATTTATTGTATAAGGTGATAAGGATTCTA
Organism: Viscum album; assembly: GCA_963277665.1. NCBI lineage: Eukaryota > Viridiplantae > Streptophyta > Magnoliopsida > Santalales > Viscaceae > Viscum > Viscum album. The sequence continues at coordinate 32,015,469 of OY728128.1, read as the reverse complement.
AATCCACCCATAAAATAGTTTTTTGACATGTTTAAGGCTAAGATTTTACCTTATATTTTCATTTTAATTAAATCGTTCATTAATGAGATAATCACTACATCATCATAGCGTCATAAATAAATTTATTTATTTAATGTCTAAAAATTATAAAAAAATTTACCATCATGTAGGAAATATTTTCAGCTTTCAAATGACTATTTATAATAAAATATATCATTTATTTAAATGAAATTAATATTGTTTTACTTAGGATATACAAACCTTTGTTATATTTCCTTTCTTTAAAAAATAATATGATAAAAATTCACTATCACACTAATGTGATACCGTGGGGCCCAAAAGTTGGCACAAGGTATTCCATGGTCGGCCATTACACCCCAAAAAAAATAAAGACACATTTAGGGGTCATTTTATATTTTTAAGATATTATTTTATTACCCATAACTAACCGATTACTAATTAAACACGACAATTAAAGATAATTACTGTCGTTACTATTCATAACATCGAAAAACAATAGATTATTAATTACATAATTTAGAACATCTGATTCCAAATGTAGAACCTATTTTAAAAAATTCAAAACAATGAAATTTTAGTAATTACTTTAAAAGTAAATCATGTTGTAGAAACAAAAGATGAGGTTTTAAGAAGTAAAATTTATCAAAAGATTGACTTGTTTTTACATCCAACTGAAAAGTGAAATTAATTCCAATGAAAAAAATTGTATTAAGTGATAAAAAATTAATTCAATTATACATTAAAAACAATAATAATGGCAATCTAACTATATAAATAAATTGGATGAAAATGCCATTTTGAATTAAAATGATATATTTTTCACTATTCATTAAAAATATGAACATTATCTTAAAAATACCAAACATTTACCCTAAGATATATTTGATATTCCAAATTCAATTTTGATGTACATTTTACCAAATTAAAAACATAGAAGTTTCATTAATAAATTATATATTTAATTTCCGCTGTCAAAACAAATAGTGTGTTTTTATGAAACAATATCTATTAAAAGATTGACACTTGTTTGTGTCCATTTTCAAAGTAAATTTAAATCTAATGACCACTATTAGATTAAATGGTAAAAAATATTCTAATTACACATTAAAACAATTAAAAAGATAATCTATCCATATAATTAAATTGGATGAAAAAGTAGTTTTGGTGTAAAATGCAGTATTTTTCACTATTCATTAAAAATTAACATTGTCAGAAAAATACCAAAAAATTATCCAAAGTATATTTCAATGAACCAATTTTAAAAAATAAGTTTATTTTGAAAAATAATGTTTATAAAATTTTAAATTGTTAGATTAAAAAACGTTCTCCATTAAAAGGCGGTAAAATAATATTTTAAAAATATTAGAGTATTTATTCTTAAAATTGGATTCATTTTCATTTTAAGCCTCTAAAATTTATTGGATAAATGTTAAAATATTTAACAAACATATGTAATAATTTTTTAGTTAGTTCTTTTCATTCCATCCATTCCAACAGCTAGGCGTGAACTATTATTAAAAATAATATTATTATATTATTAGTGTGCAACCTATGATTTCTAAGAAACTAGTTGTTGTGTATTGGGAATGCCATCGTGCATAGCATTCTCTTTACTGTAATATTAAAATTTTATTCGCAAATATTGATAAATATTATAATGTCATATTCTTTATTTACCTGGAATGTTACATCCTTCCCCCTTTTGGGAATTGCATCCTCGCAATTTTAAAAATTGGACTTTGAAATATCATTGAAAGCCCCATATTGGAAAATGAGTCAATTAAACTGTCACATTAAAAGAATGAAAGAGAAGTACAAAGGTGAACCGAGTTAACCCATACTAGGATTCCATGTAGGAATAAATGGATATGGATGAGTAAAAAAAGGGTCATGTTCTGATGGATAGTGATAGAAAATATATTTACAAGAATGTTAACCACCAAAAAATCACAATCATGTGATGGGTTAAATGGTATTTTATTCCCCAATAGGAATGGTTAATAAAAAAATGTTTTTTTTAAGTTACATTTCATTGAGAAATTAATTTATGTGCTAAACTAAAACATAATGAAACATACTTTCTTGTCGTGTAGACTTTCATCTCTAACTAGATTTATTACCCAAACCCATATTTTCTCCAAAATTTGAGTATTTAGGATGAATTGTTCACATTAAGAGAGCTATAATCAACTATTAGAGAATCACCTATTCCACAATATAGAACTATATATTTCCCATGCCTTTAGACCTTAAATAGAACCAAAAAATTTTAGTACAAGATGAGATAATACCCAAAAACGATAATCATTTATAAAAAGAAATACTACTCTTAATCACCAAAATTTGTCAAAAATTATCTATAGTTCAACGAAGACCATTCAATAAACAGTTGTCCATAAAATTATTCAAAGTAACCCAAACTAATAATTTAACTAAAATCTCCTAAGGATTTAATCACATAGTATTCCAGGATAAATCTTAACATTTATCTCCAAATAACATCAGTTACTCTGAAAGTACCATACTAAAAAGTAATTATCATAATCACATATTTTCCATGATAGGTTAATAATTTCCATATATATCCCAAAATAAACTTATTCCTGAATCATAAGATCATCTAAAAAAATAGAATTATTCATACTAACCAGGGACATCATGTAGGCCAGTGGTAGGCGATAAATGTTAGTCGCACGTTGGTTGTGGGTTCGATTCTCGCAACTTCGTCCGACGCGACAGGTTGTCACATGGTCTGTGTGTTGTCCTTCTTCCAAAAACTATATAATTATTAAAACATTCCCTAAAAAGAGATAAAATCATCAAAAATAACCATAACATAATTAACCTCATGTTTAACTCTTGCCTTTCATTTTGAATCATAACATAAAGTATCCCATAATTTCCTCAAATATAAGGATCATGTAAACCATAATGGATACCTTTATAATTATTACCTGAACATTCAAATTTATTTGGTTCTCTCATACGTGAAGAATTAGAGAACTCACCAAGGTTCAAGTGGTTAATCATGAATCCTTGATAGTTGATTTAGAATAACCATGATATTCCTCATTGAATCCCCCATTTCATCCACTCTCATAATCAGAGAACCACCATAGTTCCCTTCATTCCCATTGTCACTTTGGTGCCTATTAGATCCATCCATTTACTAAAACCAAAAATGTTAGTGTGAGTATATAAAAAAAATCATCACATACTAATGAGGAACATTAACAATAAGATATACTTATCGAAGTTATCTCAAAATCATTCTAACATTAAAAAAACAATGACTCCATCTAATATACTAACCATTGTGGTTATATACAACTTGTAACTTGTGATTAAAAAACACTCTAACCTCTAAAGTCATCTAAACCGACCATTGATACCAACAATGATAACCTGGAATTAAAACATTACTTAATCATGAATTTAATGAATAATTCACATTGAGGATCTTTTCAGGATTAGAGTTTTAGAGAATTAGGACATAACTGTTACCTTCCAAAGGATTTCAAAGTATACACGACTACTATAACCGATTTTTCACAATAATAAATCAAATCCATAAATAAAACAAGTTTTATTTTCTTGATATAAATCTTCTTGAATACTTTCTTTCTCTTTCCCTTCTTTATAACCATTGAAAAACATTTCAAAAACATGGGATGAGCATAAAAAGTTCTGTAAGGGTTATAACATAATGAAAGGAAACATTAACCCGTCAATAAATACAAATAAATGAAACCATAAAATTCAATCATAACATACCTTCTGAAATAATAATATTTATGTATAAATCATATAAATCATAAGACTAAAAGGTAACTCGAGGCATTCATAAAATTTTTACGTAGGGAGTAACCCTCTTGGTTACATTTATAATACACATCACAGTATATTCTATAAATCTTTTCGGAGAAACCTTAGCATTTAACTCCTTTGCGTTACCCAGTTCATTGGAGAGCTATAACGGGCTCACCCTCCCTTATTTTATCATGGAACCACCCATCTTCATAAACAATGCCTAAGAACCATAACCTTATCGTATCACATAAAACATGCATAAAGGAAACATAACATTTCATCATTTTAATCACAATATATAAAAAACACATTGATATAATCAAAACATTATCAAAACCATTTTCAATACCAAAAAAAAAATTAAAACATGGTATTTATTTTTCATTTAAAAAAATTATGTCTTGTAGAGGAAGCCAAAACTCAAATAAATGTCACGACGGAGGAGAAGTTGTTGTCGCCGCATATGTAAGACAAAAACAGTCCCTTTTGTCGTTTAGTAAAACGCTTCATATAAAAATATTCCTTTTTAACAAAAGTAAAAGTCAAAGGTGTTTATACACCATATAATAGAATGTTGTGTATAAAACAAAATATGCCTCAATGAAAGGAGATTGAGACGAAGTCCCTTACAAAGACGATATCCTTATATTAAGGATAAATCAATTACATAAATATGTTTCAAAAACTTAAATACACCCTATATAAGTGGATATTGAGTGTAAGAAAATCAATGGTCATCAACACATATTCATAACATGACATAATAATTAAGTATAGGTTTAACCAAAAGAATTTAAATTGGGTTAAGAAGATCAGTTACAGAAATTCGACAGCATAACCGTGTCACTTTAAAATTCATAAAATGAGATGATGAGTGATAAAAAGGTTTTCTCATCACCTGGACAAAACATTTTAAAAAATAAGGATATATAAGAACATATCCCAACATAAGAATATTTAAATTAAAAGACCTGACAAAACGAAGTCATTTAAAAAGAGGAAGGTGAAAGGTTCCCTTACTGAGTTGGGTAACATTCGAAACATACACAAAATGAAAGAAGGGTCATACAATGAAGAAGAAAATACCCATAAATTAAATTATATTACACAAAGAATACAATAATGGGAAGTAAATACACCAAACAAAAGTAAAAAGTGGAAATGTATCATGAATCTCATGGGAACAAAAGTGAGATAAAACCCCTTACCTTATTGTGATCAATCATGTCGTATAACCAAAAGATAATAAACAAAAAATGATTCATATAATACCATGAATATAAATAGAATCATGATAATATGTATGAAATTTCTATACACAATACACCACATGAAATAAATAAGTGGCGAACAAGAAAAATCTCACAGAATTAAAAGTGAGATAAGAAATCCCTTACGAAAATTCAGCAGCCTAACAGCGCAACATAAAAAATCCAAAAATGGATTGATGAGATCAAATAGGGTCTCTCATCAAATTAACATAAAAATTAAATTAATGGTAAGATAAAATAACATCCCCCAACATAATAAATATGGGCTTAAAAGGAATTACATAAAAGAGAGTACTTAAATAGAAAGAGAGAGGTATAATCCCTTACCTCAAGTCCGACTTGTCTTGTTCGTTTCTTTATATTCCTGAATATTAAAATTTGGTCAATTTATAATTTCTCAAGGACCTCCTTAAAAGATTATTATTCAATTCCAATCACATATTATAATTTTATAATAATTAGTTAAATATGTGAGTTCATATCAGACATTTTTGTCGATGTTCGGTACACGAGTAAAAAATGAACATGTTTGAAAAGAATTGTCCTTGTAGTTATATGTACACCACCTCCAGAATAGTATTAATGATTTAAATATCATATATATCCATTATATATTCCTTTTATACTATTCCATAAAATTTGGAGATAAAAAAGGAAATGCATGGTTCATAGAGATGGTAGGTCGTACGTACGCATGAACGCTACTTTAATTTCATTGTCATATTAATGGAATTAAATATAAATGATATATATATATATATATTATAATTAAAGTATAATATATATGTTATATAGGTCAAATATGTTCTTTAATTTCATTATTTATGCATTCTATGTATAGCGTGAACAAGTCACATCACTTGAGGGGAAGGTAGTCCATACTTCCTCAAATGAAATTATAGTATTTACCTATTATGGAAACCATAAAGGTATGGATTAAATGAAAAATACAGAAGAATAAGGAAAAAATAAACATAATATATATATCATATATAAATACAGTGAAATCTTAATGGCCACCATGAGATGTGTTAATATAAGATTGAATGATCATCGTTTCATGAGGTAGTAGTTCGCCGTCCAAAAAAATGGTATGTTCTTCACCCATTATATGGAGGTGTGTGTAATTTTAGCTGGAATAATTCTCATAAAAACAACCAAGTATATTTAAGATGCTGTTTTTGTTAAAAATAATTGTAATATAAAGAGTTTATGGGGTTAAGGGGGTAGAGGTGGGGGCATTTTATAAGAGGGAGGAGGGGCACTCTTTGAAAGTCATGAAATGTTACTTTATTATGAAATGATTTTCAGATTTCAAAGGACCCATAATTATATATTTCGAGGAAAAGGTGATAAGGGTTAGAAATACACCCATAAAATAGTTTTTTGACAAGTGTATGTCGTGTAACTTACTTTATCTTTTCATTTTATTTCAATCATTCATTAATGAGGTAATCACTGCATCATCAAGGTGTCATAAATAAAATTATTTATTTAATCTCTAAAAACTATAAATAAAATTACCATCATGTATGAAGTTTTTTTATCTTTCCAATTACTACTTATAGTAAAATGTATCATTTATGTAAACGAAATTAAAATTGTTTTACTTAGGATATGAAAACCTTTGTTATATTTACTTTCATTAAAAAATAAAATGATAAAAAGTCACTATCACACTAAAATGATTCCTTGGGGCCCCAAAGTTGGAACAAGGCATCCCATGGTCGGCCATGACACCAAAAAAAGAATTATGACAAATTATGGGGTCATTTTATATTTTTATGATATTATTTTATTACCCTTAACTACCCGATTACTAATTAAATACGATAATTAAAGATAATTACTATGAATACTATTCATAATGTCCAAAAACAAAATATTCTTAATTAAATAATTTATAACTTCTGATTCGATGTTTTGAAGCCATTTTACCAAATTAAAAACATATAAATTGTAGTAATTATTTTAAAATTAATTCTCATTGACAAAACAAAAGAGAGGGATTTATGATGTAAAATTTATCATAAGATTGACTTGTTTTTACTTCCAATTAAAAAGTGAAATTACTTCCAATGAACAAAATTGTATTAAGTGATAAAAAAATAAGTCAATTAAACTTTAAAAACAATTAAAATTAAAATCTAACTATATAAATAAATTGGATTAAAAGGTAGTTTTGAATTAAAATGCTGTATTTTTTCACTATTCCTTAAAAATATGAACATTATCAGAAAAATACCAAAAATTCACCCTAAGATATATTTGATATTAAAAATTCAAAAATGATCTCCATTTTACCAAATCCAAAACATAGAAGTATCATTAATAAATTATATAGTTAATTTCTGCTGTCAAAATAAATAACTTGTTTTAAGAAACAATATCTATCAAAATATTGACACTTGTTTATGTCCATTTTCAATGTGAAATTAATTATAATGACCAACATTGGATTAAATGGTAAAAATATATTCTAATTAAACTTTAAAATAATTAAAATGATAATCTAACAATATAATTAATGTATATGAAAATGTTTTTTTGAAGTAAAATGCAGTAATTTTCACTATTCATTAAAAATGATTATTGTTAGAAAAATACCAAAATTTTATCCAATGTAAATTTCAATGTCCCAATTCTAATGAATAAGTTTATATTTACAAATAAAGGTTATAAAATTGTCAAAATTTATATTTAAAAAGGTTCACCATCAAAAGGAGGTAAAACAATCTTTTAAAAATATTACAGTATTTATTCTTAAAATTGGATTCATTTTCATTTTAATACTCTAACATTTATTAGATAAATGTAAAAATATTTAACAAACATATTTAATCATTTTTTAGTTAGTTCTATTCATTCCCTCCATTACAACGGTTAGGCGTTATCTATTATTTAAAATAATATTATTATATTATTAGTGTGCAACATAAGATTTCAAAGAAACTAGTTGTTGCGTATTGGGTACTCCATCGAGCATAGAATTCCCTTTAAAGTAATATTGACATTTTATTCACAAATATTGATTAATATTAGAATGTCATATTTTTATTTACTTGGGACGTTATAGATACTCAGTCCTCTAGTGAGATACATAAGAAGGACTCAGAGTCACCATGCCTCGTGTAAAACTAGGGACTCCTTTCGGGTTGTCTGGTATGGACTCGGTGGTATTTGATTATACCACATGTACAATAAAAATACCTGGTATTCCTTTTAAATATCTATGTTTGGGCTTAGACTGCACCAAAATATTTGAGGGATTTTATTAAATTGTTTTCTTATATAAATATATATATATATTATATGGATAACGAATTTATGAAATGAGTTTTTTTATGATTTTTTACACTTCTAATTTTCTTATTCGCACACCTGAATGATTGCATGTGAAATAGACTCCAATCCAAAGAACAATATGAGGGGAATTCTTTCATGGATCTTCATGTTTTCTTTGACCCATGATTATATATAAATATTTTCTCAACTATAATTTTTAGAGTTTCAGAATTAACTAAAGAAAGTAAAATAGGATAACTACCCATTTAGGATCCCTTCCCCAGTTTCTACCATTTAATTTATCATATTTCAACAATTCCATTATATACAACACTTTTAAATTAGTAATGCATTTTTTGGAATAGGATATACACTGTGGGTTCCGGCCTACATTTATTTATATCTCACACCCTACTTGGGTGCCATTGGCACCCGAGTATACCTTATATTGGAAAGATCTAGGTTGTTTGATGATTTTCTTTTACCTAAGATTGGACCAAATAACCGAGCTAGAGCTCAATATTATCATGGACATCGCTCGTGGGGATTTTCTTTATTTTATTTATTATTTAACTCTATTTTAAATCATATTGTATTTTTTTATACTTTATGTCATGTATCATTACTATGTTCGGATTGACCTATTCTATAAGCTGGCCTTTGACTCTTTTTGAAGTATTTTGAAGTCTTTGTTCTACGGTTTTGTCAATTATTTATTACTTTTTCACTACTATAGATTCATGTAATTCTTATAATTATTATTATATAGAATTAATTTTTGTGCATACATTCATCAATGAGGTAATAGTCTCCCAAAAAACACACCCTAGGCCCATGTTGCTAGTAGACAACCTATTTTGATCGCGGAGATTCCCTTAAGGTACTATGATCCACCAGTCCAATTACTAGTTCAATGCTCACCCAGGTTGGGACTTTATAAAACAAATTTTATTATTTTTTTCTTAAAGAGTTAATTGTTATATTTTTACTAAAATTTTTAAAGGGTAGTTTTTTTCAACTTATACAACATCAGCCAAATTTTCATCCATCATGAATGCTTGTTATGTTGAATATTCATAAACATATTTCCAAGGTTCCTTTCTATAAACATGTTATCCATAAATTTTTTAAAATAATTAAATTTTAAAATTGATTTTAAAAATTAATAGGTTATAATCCTCAAGAAATATTTCAATTATATTTTAACTGAATTATTATATATGATAAAAATATTTGAATTTAATTATTATTTTTTTAGATATAAACCTTAATATTAATCATTCTCTTTCTCTAGATGGATATAGTTTTTTATGAGTTTTTTATGAAACCCATTTATTTTCCATGGGCTATTCGATAATGAATAGTTGAAATGTTCAGAAAACCCATATTCATTTCATGGGTTATAATATGTTGACATGGGGAAACATTTATGATCATTGGAAACAATATATATTTTTATCAGTATGGTAATTTTGGTACATTATTACCAAGGATGAGGGTTATGGTATAAATTTGATCGGTGGTTACATTAAAAACAATGATTGTAGTCACATTAAACCCAAGTATTGTTAAGACTATAAATATATATCCTTCCAAGGCAATAGATAATGATTGATATATAATGACTGAAAAATGTCTTGAATTGGGATTTAACCCAAATTCAGAAGGGTCTTTTTCCACTATGATATATTTGTAAATAAAAGTCGACTACTACTATGGTCTGGGGAGTAAGCCCACACAACTAAAATATCCTTGGAAATAATTTTTTTTCAATTGAAATTATTTTTTATTACAATTTTTATCCATGATTCCATATACTACGAAAATATTATTCACTCATAAGTAATGTTAATTGATTCCTAGATGATTCATATCTTATGAAATACACTTATTTATTACATGAACCCGGATTTTGATCATTGATATGCATATTGTGGTATTCAATTATTATTGTGATGTTCTTATACCCTTATCTTCATGTTATATAAATGTGATCGTTGATATCTCCCTTATTTACCCATAGTATTCATTTGGCCACACCCAATATTATATTTCATTTCCTCAGGATATGATTAATGTATTTATGAATGATATGTATTAGACGGATTCTAGTAATGAAGAACTTAATTGGAGACTCTTAAGATCTATTTTTTGTTTCAATGTTTCCAATGATACTAAACCTATAATATTATTCTATGGAACCATATGTTGAGAATTTAATATTGATCTATTAAGATATGATATCAATGTATGAAATTTATACTTCACTACAGTTGGTATATGATAAATTCTTAGATAATAAATAAAACCTAGGATAATATAGCCATAGAGAGACCCTTAGGGACATGTAAATGTATAAAATAATATCCTAATGTTTTGGTAATGATCATGAATGAGTATGGTTAATGTTATGGTTTTATAGAATATTGTGTCATGATTTGGATATTAAATAATTCATAATTCTTGAATATTTTGTTACTTACTATAATTATTGTTAGTCACACTATGATATTTTGTTTTTTTAAATTTCTATAACTTATAGCAATGATTTTAATACTAAATCTTATAGACAATACATTTATTTTTTTCTAGAGAAACTAATTATTATTAGATTCTAAGTGAAAAATATAATTTCTATTCTCACACAACATTATCAATTTATGAATGACATTTATCTTCAAAATGATTTAATGAGGGAAAATTTTTATGTAGAGTACTTAATGAGGTAACATCCATCGTAATTTATTAGTTCTCCGGATCCAATAATTGCAATAAAATGGGTTACTACCACTAAAAATATTATCTTTCCATTCTCCAAAGTTAAAAACATGAAGGAGTCATTTTGTTTTTATATCATTTTTATTTAGATGAAAATTAATGGAAGACTCTTATCAATAAAATTTTGAAATATAATGAAATTATCTAAAAAAAAGTGTAATGATATTATTATATAAACGTTATATAAATAAATAATACATATTATTAAAATGAACATGGAGAAGTAATTACTTGATCTATATAAGAAGGATTCTGAATCTATTGTTATGTATGGGGAAAATCTTATAGGATACGTGAGGTACACATCAGGTGCTATCATGATACATAAATGTAAGATTTATTGATTCCTTAGTTACTTAATTCTAATTATTTTAAGTGTGTTAACCCGTAGGGTTTATTTATTCATAATAATATAATTGAATGTGCCATCATGGCGTTGATGGATATTTGAGTTTCTCATAAATATCACATTTTTATAGGAAAATAAAGATAGTATTTAATGGAAATAATAAAAACCACAAAGGGAAGAATATGAGCCTTTCAATATGCTCAATGTGTTCAATGAAACATGCAAGAAATTTTTTTATGGGAAACAGAAAATTATGCAAGTGTGGAAAGGATGGTTACAATGAAATCAAATACCGATTGTATGGGAAAATTTAAACTAATTATTAAAATAATGAGAGAATATTATAGAATAAACAAACCAAACACTATTATTTTAATTAAAACAATATGGGAATAATGATTAATATTCCCTAAATGTGAAGGTTAATGATAAAAATCCATGTTAACACCTTGTCCATCTCAGAGGAAAAGGGAAAAAAATTTCATCGCAATTTTTATGAGGGTTCTGATAGAGACATGTTGAAAGGTATAGTTACTATCCATACTAGAACCAAAAATGTCTTATTTTAATCGTGATCTATATAAAAATTTATATTACAATAATGTTCCAAAGGCATCATCATACTACGTCGTTTATTATATGTTGGGTTAGGATAAAACCACCTAATGTTATGATCATTATATCTAAAGCCTATGATTCTTCTCTGGATGATGATGGAGGGAATATGCTTCCCAAATATCATTTTATTCTCACTATGATTGAATATGATATCATCATATCCATGGATTGTATTTCATTACCTAAATCTCACCTCAATTAATATAGAAGGGAAGTCACGTTTTATATTCCTAATTATCATATGAACATCTATCTGTGTGAAAATGAATATGATATTTTTATTAAAAATACATCTATTGTATTATTCATGATTCATATTAACAATTGGTGTTTATCACTAATGGTTTTGGAGAAAATCACCATCAAATAAATGCACATTGAGTAAGGTTATGTTAATTAACTTCTAGAATAATTTTATGGTATTCCATTTAATCATTATGATCAATATTTAATTTAACTCATATCTATGTCTACACTTATTTTAAGGACTTAATATTTAATTTCCCCAATTTAGTTTAAAAAATTTAATAAGAAACTCCCAGAAGAATCTAGAAAAATTATTCATTCATACAAGTTCATCCCTATGGGGTATGCAAGTTCATTTTGATTAAAATAAAGATGGATCAATAAGACTATACATGGATTATCAACAACATAACATGATCACTATCAGGAAAATGTGTTTTTTATGGATATACCAATGAAAACCTAGTTTACAAGGTATAGAATCATTAAATATATACTAAATCCAGTTGGTATTATAAATTACCCCCAATATATTCATGGAATTAATGAAGATAGACTTTATAAATTACCTTGATTAGTTATTGGATGTCCTTATAGACAATATTCTTATATATTAATTTGTCATGTAATTATAGGAATGTCATTTTAGGATGCTGGTGACCCTAGGGAAGGAAATTCGTTATTAAAAAGTTTCCATGTGTGATTATTTTCTTCGAAAAGATTAATTAATGGGTTATATAATCTAATGTGAGGTTATATCATTATATCCCTCAATGATATAAATTTTTTAACATTATCCTAGAGATAACATTATGCATGAGATTCATGGATTTAAAGGTTATTTTTTCATATTATAGGTGGTTTTAGATAATTTTTCATGGATTTATGATCATCATAACATGTTAACATGGAAGGTAGTCATTTCACATAGGATGGATGAATATGAATAAAATATTAAGGATTTAAATATATGGATTCTCAGTGCATAAGTCAACACATTAACTGATAGCGGATTAGGATTTGTAATCTACCACAATACATCCACAAAGGTACTGTGTGGAATTATCATTAAGAACACAATGTTGACAGCTTAACCCTCAGGGAAATTAAAGTTTCAATATTAGAATTTTCAAACTCATGATTTATAGTTAGCTACATTAATTTAGTATTTATGTATATGGATTAATTAAGCTTATAGGAAATGTTTTTAAATATATACTTATCTGATTCATTTAATGTATATTAACACATTGAAAGAGTCTAATATGCTCAAAATAATATGTTTAGATCTAATAATAGATTATGAATGGTCAGTTAATAATGACCCTATAAAATCGAACATTATGAATAATTCTCTAAGTTCAAAGGATTATGCTATCTTATCTATGATCCTAATTATAAAAGAATAAATATTTATCTATATTCAATGGATGGATATGTATATTTTTATAGAAGGGGATAAATCTAATCATTATTAAATAGGTTTTCAACCATATATCTAGGTTTATATTAATGAAGTGTATATGTTATATATATATATATATATAAAAGAAATGGGGTGGAATTTTCCTAAACATAACCTTAATTGTGATGTAATGAAAAGGTTTAGGAACTATTTTTTTGGCCATCCTTATTAGACATAAAGAAGGTTCCATTGGACGAGTCTCACAGTTCATAATTCTCTATCCATCCATGACGTACAATGACCAATTTGGGACTTAAAGATTATTGATAATGGGAAATTATTAAGAAGGTTTTTAATGAGTAGGTATCTTGGTTCTTAGTATGCCACCATGTTAAGGATATGAGAAAAGAATAAATGGGTAGTTATAACCATTAGCTACACTAGAATCTAAATGGGAAACCATAACCATGTTTTTTTTCATTATTGTCCCCAAAAAATATAATTGAAATCATTTTATATATGTTGTAGTGCACTTCTGTAAAAATTTATAAGACTTCATTTCCATTATAGAAGATTTTACTCTATATTTTCATTACACAATTTATTTCAAGTAAGTGGTTTGGTTTCATGTCGTACAAAGTTATATATTATCTGATCGCGATTCTTGGATTTCCTCAACGGTCTAGAAATTTCTTCAGTAGGATCTGGATATAGAGTTGAGCTTACACATGAAATATAACTATCATACATATAATTAGTTTAATAATAAAATTTAGACCTATATGATATATTGATAAATCCTTAAATTGATTAAATGGTATCTTTGAGGAATAATATACTCTTTTTGAGTTTACACAAAAATTTTTATTTCATTCGATCATTCAGATGGATCTTTATAAATCCCTCTATAGAAGGATGTGTAGAACACCAACATGTTTTGATTTGGTTAGAGTGAAAATGTTATTTGGAACTGATCTATTTGAGGAAATAGAAGAATAATCGAATCTATTCAGAAACACTTCACGAAATCCAAAAGATCATAGAAATGTAATGCTCACAATCATTTGTGAGATGTAGAGTTCAAAGATGTTTAGAAGGTGTTCCTATGAATTTGTATATCAATGAATTTATTTATATTTCAACATAATGGAATGTTTATATATAGGTATATTATCCCTTTCATGATTCTTTGTCGAGTAGGTATGGTATATTTTGATTGGTGCATACACTGAACGTATATCATGTTCATGATGTCTTCTATGTCTATCTCTTTAGTATGTACACACATAATCCCTCACATTTAATAGAACCAAAGTTCTTACCAATGGAACCTGATCATTAATATGAATAGAAACTAGTTAAAATCATAGATCATAGTGATAATGTGATAAAGAACAATATTTATCACATGGTCGAAGTTATCTACATAAATCAGAAATTTAATCAAGCTTATGGGGAAACCGGGGATGTAATGATTCAAAGATAACTTCATTTTTGTATCATACTGAGGAATTTTGTTGGAAAAGTTAATTTTTATAGGGGTATAATGTAAGACCATGAGATTTTATGAATCATATGTTTTATAATATATTTAAATCTTTAGTAGCATGTATTAAATGCAAAACCATGTTTAAGAAAAACTCAATATACTATTAAAATTTTATGGCACATTTATCACCTAGAATATGGATTGTTGTGTATAAATAATACTCAATAAATTTTAAAAAATTATGTTTTATAAATTTATAATTATTTTTTTTTATTAAGAGTTATTAGAAATAAAATATTCAATAGAATGTAAAAGAGATATTTTTTAAAAATCTATTTTTATGAGAAATAATGCATTTTATCATAATAATATAAATAAATACATTTTGGTGGATGATATTAATTAAATATATATATTATAATTAATCAAAAAATTTAACATTCATAAGATATTTTTATGTCCATGTAATTAGAATAAAAACTTGTTTAATTATTAAAAATGTTTTTTTTTCTAAAAAGGCGGTTTTCATCACGTGCTTCAATTTTTATTAAATTAATTTGAACCACTTATTAGTATTGTATTTGAAAAAATGGAGTACATATTTTCATTTAGGAGGTACAAATTTTGTTAATAGGAACCATTTATTTTTTTTCAATGTGAGTAGTATCCTTGGTTAATGTTATCACCCTTATAATGGGTAAATCAGGTAAATCAAGGTTAAAACTAAGTAAAAACGCCATAATTTATCATCATAATTATTATTGGGTGAAGGTAATTTTATGATTATAATAATTATTATGTAATATGATTTTATAATGGACACAATTCCATAATAATTACCTATAAAATTTTTAATGAAACTACTGTTGGAAATTATCACTCCCTTACTTATATATATTATTATATGTCTACTTATGAACAAAATAATGTTATGAAAGAATATAAATTTATATTCTTTTCATTGTGAAATTATATTCATCATTGAAATTCATTTATAATTTTTTATAATTATATTATTACCATAAAATCTTATACTACTCCAGTGAAGTATTAATTCAATTATTAGAAAAATAAATAAATGATTGTAAAAATATTAAATGTAATATAATTAGAATTAATAATCGGGTTACAAGAATTTAATAGATTATTATTTCATATTATAGAGATTAAATTTATTTTATTCTAATTAAATAATGTTCATTAATAATTTTCTGTCAAATTAAATTAATTAAATTAATTTAATTTTAATGATATTTTAAAATAAATAATATTTTATTAAATGATTTAAAAATCATAAATATATTAATTTTTGAATGTAGAATACAATATGTAATGAAACATTACGAATGGTCTATTTATCAGTCATTTTTTTTATTTTATAGCACATTATTCACCCTTAATTTGAATAAAACATTACTAACAATGTAATTGTTAAAACCGTTACATGGATTAATCCAAAAAGATAAGTGTGAAAACATAAAGAAATATTTTCCAAATTTTTTTTGATGAAAATATTTTAACTTATACTTATATTATCAAATAATCATATCATTTTTTAACAATATGGGCTTCAAAAAATTTATATTAATTTAATACAAAATGATATTGCATGAGTTTCATTCCCCTTAATTATAAATGGAATCCTCTCAATTGAATTACTTACACCACATTGATTCTTCTAGATTGAACATACTAAACCAAAACACATTATTAAAAAAATTTATCAACATTATATAGGATATGGTATCCACAAAATAATAACCATAGGATCCTCCAGAGGCGATCTAAATGAGTTATTAAAAATATAAGGTAATCAACTTAACTGATACTGTTATTTATAATTATTATTTTACCTCATCTAAATCTATTATATTGAATATTAAATAATAGCTTCAGTGTCCAAAAAAATGAAATAATAATATTATCATGAAACATTGTTTTTAATCCTCTTTCTATTAAATAATAATGGAATGTAAAGCTCATGTGTTCATAGAACTTATCATCTCCGTATATGGAAACAATTCATTTATCATCCCCATATTCAATAGGTTGGCATTATGATGGGTTTTATTTTAAAATATAACAATTATGAATCAATTATAATTCTATAATAATAAAATAATATATAAATTTTGACTTATAAACCATTATAATATTATAACATTACCCATCTGTGTGTTTGGACCACCTCTTTCAGGAAGTGATGTGATTTGTTTTCATTTTTATCTTCCCTGGATGTTAATAAGGATGGATTTAATTAATATATGTGATATATAGGATATAATTATTCTTTAATGGTTAGATATTTTTTCCATTCACTCAGTCAATCTATCAAATATTGAAAACAGCTTCCAAGGATTTTAATGGCACACCATATCCATGAATGGTGTAATTCAAATTTTCCATAATTCAAAGGTCATTAAAATAATGCATGGATTATAATTATTAGAAATCAAAACAATTTTTTCATAATATAATAATTTACCCAAATCATAATTAAACCATGTAAAAAAAATTAAAACATCACTTGAGCACACACAAAATCTCACTAAGGGAAAAAATGAAGGAAAATCATCAGTCCAGTGAAAACAAATCATATATCATTTACCATTAGCTTAAATATTAATTTAGTGTGATAAATAATACAATATTTCATGAAAAAAATTCACATGTTTTACCATGTAACTCATTTGAACCCCATAAAAATAAATTGAAAACCCATCTAAAAACCATAGAGTAACAAATTCATAAAACCCATTTAAAAAAAAATTAATTGGAAAAGCCATACTGCCGACTTCCACTATAATATTTAGCCTATGTATTGTAGAGATATAATGGGTATACTCATTCATATATGTTATATTATGATCAAACAACACCTATAATGGGGCTCAACCTTTTCAATAAGGTATATCAGGATCACTAGTGAGATATAATGTTGCTCAACCCTTCATAAATGCTATATCAGGATCATCCATGAGCTATAATGGGAATCAACCCATTGTCTATGTTATTTTAGGATCACTAATTTCATATATTGGTTGAGTACCACATCCAGAATGAAACACATTATCATTAAACCTCATAAACATGAACCCTTCAAAAACACTTTTAATCCCTTATGGAAAATATTTTCAGAAAAAAAACTCTTTTCTTTTGAAATGAAAATTTCAAAATCTAAAAATCATGAACATAATAATAAAAGAATATTATTTCAATGGAACAATGAAAATATAAAGTAATAATTAAAATAATTAATAATAAATCTTTAATATAGGGTATGAAAATAATTCCTTTTTTACTTATGATAAAAGAGTTCAACGAGTAAATTTGAAATAGGAATTTTAGAGAATGTCCCATACATGAACCATAATAAAGATTCCTTTCAGAAATTTTTTTATAGAAATTAGAAATTTAGAATTATTAGATAATAAATTTCCATATAAATATATTCGTAAGAATAACTTTAGGAAAATCATGGACATAAAAGATAAATATTTAGAAAAAATTTATTTTAATTATATAAAATGAGGTTTTTAAGTTAATGAGTCCCTTAAAATATGTCTAAATATTTTTTTCCCTTATACTTAATGTCCAATAAAATGAAATAAAATTCATTAATTTTTTAATTACAAACTTTTTTCTAATATATCATTTTATTATATTTATCTATGGACATTTAATGTGTTAAAAAGATCATTTTCGGTTCATGAAGTGTTCCTTTCAGGGTTTCAAGGTTGTTTATCATTTCTATATTTTTGGATGTACTTTTCAAATGAGAATAATACACTATAATTTAAATTATATGGTTTTAATTCACATATTGATCTTTAAATATTGTCCTATATTATTTTAATTTTTGACATGAGGTTGATTTATTTGATAAAAAAATAATTATAATTATTAATATTATGTGGTCTATTTCCCAACAATTGTGAATTTAATTAATTTAATTTAATATGATTTCTATATTTTATTTTGAGAATATTTTATAATATATAATATACTTATCAATATTTTAATTAGCCATCATATTTTTTTTATCCTTGATGGTAGTAAATCAAAAACAAAAAATCAATATCCTTATAGACGGTTAAACACTATAGTTTGAACAATGGTTTTGTTTCACTAAATACGATAATATGAAAAAATGAATGTATATAATATATTCCAATAGAAATATAAAATTCTTGTATACACATGATACTATATTTATTATTCCTTGATTGCTGAATGATGTGATGAGATGGCAGAAGATGAAAATAAATTAAGAAACGTTGTTTAAGAAAGTTACCTCTTAAATATCACCTCCTTACAAGGTATCGTTTGGAACGTGGAATAGGAATTTTGGAAAGTGAATAACCACATGAATGGGGATAGGGAATTGTATAATATAATATAGATGTGTTCAATCTAGAAGAATCAAGGTGGTGAAATGAAATTCATGAAGGGGTTCTATTTAATAATTCAATTGACGGGCACATTAGGAATTTAAAAAAAATTTAAAATATAATAAGACTATTCTAGAATAAAATAATTAAAAATATCCCTTAAATTAATATGGGATTAATTTTTTGATCATATCATACTCATTAAATACTTATTAAAAATTTGAATGATTTTTTAATAATTTAATTCATTATTATATTCATGAAGTATCATTACGGTCAAATTTAACATTATTTGTTACTATGATGTTAAAAAAATAAAAAAGGGTTAAATTAGAACCAAATTTTTTAATATATTATATAAATTACATTTATATCCATAGAATAATTGGATATTCTTTAATAAATCAAATTTTATTTATTTTAATATTTTTATATCATTTAATTGAATTTTCAAATAATTATTTAATTATTGCTTCATTTTTGTGAAAGACATGAATGTAATAATATCATCCCAAAAAATAGAAATAAATTACCATGATGAATATAAATATTTTATATTAAGAAATTATATTTACGTTAAAACATAGATGTTAGATTACAACATATTAAAAATGTATTACTTATTAAATACCCATGTGTGTTATGTTTGAAATTTCTTTAAATAAAATACTATAATAGGGTTAATTTCAACCATGTAGCTCAAAAGTTCCTTAATTCATCCATTGGGTGATTTTGGTGGCTAATTACACATGAAATCAAATCTTTACATGTATTGGGGTAATTTAGTAATCTATATCTTACTATTTTTTCTCTTAATTACTCAATTTACCCTTATTGTGGTAACAATAATTATTACGAGTAATAGTCACATATTTGAAAAAGTAAAGTGACTTATTTAACATATATATATTTGGATTAATAATATGGATTCCATTTTTCAAAATTAAAAAAACATAAGTGGTATAATTTAATTTAATATTTAACAGAAAGAATGCAACGAAGATGTTTTTTTTTGAAAAATGTCATTTATAAATATTAATCATTTTCAAAGTAATGTAAAATAGAAAATAAATTAAAAAACTGTAATCACATGGATTTTTTAAAATTTTCAAGGTAAAAATGATATTTGAATGCCAATCCAAAATTCAAATTTACCATATAAATTAAATAATGTTTTGTAAAATAAAACTAGTAATTTTCATTATTAAATGAATAATTAATATTTTTATAAAATTCTCAAAAAATCCCCATAGGATAATTTTTAAAATATGAAACCAAAAATGAAATTAATGTTTCTAAAAAATATTATATCACATTGTGAATATAGTTATAATATTCAACCATGAAATGTACAAAAGCTCATTTTTGAAGAAATAATAAATCTGATGATTAAAACGACATTATTGCAAATAATTTTCTAATCAGTTACCAATACATTAATTTTTATTTGGGCCATTATATTTATTTCATAATTCAATAATTTATATTAATTCCCACAAATTTAGTGACTACGTTATAATGGTAACATTTAATTAATAATATTTAGTTATTCATTTAGAATTGACGTGAAATATCATATATGATATTAAACATACTTTATTCTTCTAAAAATTAAACATATTATTTTCTCCCACATTTAATCATTTAAATTCTCAAAGTTTGATAATGGGATGTAAATCTAGGGATTTTCATTTAAAAATACTTTTCTTGAAATACCACATAATAAAAATGATAAATAAACCCTCATGTTGAAAAGAGAGAAAATGATGTACAAAGGCTATTTGAAATAAAAAATATTAGGTTTATATGAAGAAAACGATTTACATTGAAGAAAAAAATAACTAAAAATTACAAATATAGAGTGATTGAGAACATGGCCATGAGAAATTTAGCCATGAAAAAATGTAAATCTGTGATAGGTTAAAAGGTCATTGATTAAAATTTAACAAATGCTGACATATATCTCCTCTAATTTAATGATTAATTTAATACCTAGTATGTGAAAATGTTGAAATATACTAACATGATATGTGTAAATTCATCCTTTATTTAATTTCCACAAAAATCATCTTTATAGCCATATATTTAGTATGCATGTTTCATTACTAAATAACCATTATAAACTAATATCGATAAAAAACACCACAATTGAAAAATATTTCTCTATCAAATGTTTATAAATTATAAAAAAACAATATGATTTGTATATGATAAGATAATTCCCAAAAATATTTTTTTTAATTATTGAAAATTAATAACAAAAATTCAACAAATAATTAGCCTCAATATTCTTAAAAAATATTCTATAATATCAGTGAAACCCAAAAATAAAAAATATTTGATCACATAGTCTTAAAGGTGAAAGTTTTAACATTGATCTCTAAATCCAATCAATTAATTTTGATATATCGTACCAAAATCTAATTTTCATAATAATATTCATGATACGCTAGTTTTTAAAAAAATCCTAAATGAAAATAACAAAAATAAGAATATATATTTTTTAAAAATATTTATCAACCATTATTACAAATATAAAAACCCATAGTATTATATTTACCTTAATGATATAGAGTTTCCAAAATAGTTAGCATCTTCTGAAATTATATTAATAATCGAATCACCAAATCATTTTCTAATCTCTTGATAATCTCTCTGATAAATAAAATCTTACCAAATTCAACATATTCTTAATGTGTAATTTTTTTAACTCAATAGAAAAACATTCATAATAAATATGACTTTCTGTTGTCCAGTGCAAGGTGATGAACCCTTTTTTCCTTTACGTAGAGGGTTCTAAACTCGCATCCTTTCCAGAAACTATGAGTTTTCACCATGCCTATGTTTTCTCATATTCCACAATTTTTAATTCATATAATATTCACTGAAAATTGGGAAACATCCAAAAAAAATCCATAATATGTTAGACATAAAATAAATGATTTAACAACAATGGTTATCCCATGAATTTCATTTTTCATCCCATATTTTCTTCAAATATATTTCCCTCCATGAAAAAAAATTATTAAACATAAAATTTAATAGAAATAATATGAAGAGATGTTTCTAAGACAATTAGCATTTGACAAAACAAAAATAAAATAAAATTATGATGATATTTATGACTCTTATTAAAATACTATACTCTCCAATTATTTCAAATCCATTCTCAGATTCTAGATATCAGTACCTTAAAATAATCATTACATATTCTAATTTTTTTGAACTATAATCCAAAATCATAAACTTCTGAGGATATTTTTGTTTTAAATTTTTAGGTAATTTATAATAAATCCTAAAATTTAAACCCTTATATTACAATTTGACACTTATATTTAGTATCCATATATTTTATAATTTTTTTTTTAAAAAATAAAACTTTGGTTCTCTTTAAAAAATATTCCAATTTTTCCCTTGATCACTTAGTTTTTTCAAATATTCCATAAACCAACACCAATGTGCTATAATAGGGCTCCACCCTTTGAATAAGCTATATCAAGCCCACACACATACTATAATGGTTTTCACACCTACATATAATGTATATCGGGTTCAACCATTTAATATATTTCTCATGTACCATATAATGATTTTAACACCTTATGATTACACATCTTCATCATAAAAACCATTGAATAACACTTTAAAACCCTTGTGAAAAACACTTTGAGATAAAAATACACTTTTATTTAAAAAATATTCACTTTTAAATCAAAAAAATGTAGAGAATAATGAAACCATTTTCATTAAATAGAATTTAAAAAAAATGAAACATTAAAAAATTAATGTTTCATGAAATATAGAAAAGATGATCGATTTTATATTTTATAGAAAACATTTTTTTACACGAGAAACAATTATTGAAAGGGTAACATTAAAATAGGATTTATAATGAAATTAACTTACATAAAACCTTTAAAATATTCTATTTTAAAAACATTTAAGATAAATTCTAATTTTTTTTTAAAAATTATTTCCAATGAAATACATTAATAATGGAGATTTTTTAAAAAAATATGGATGCGAACGGGAAATATCTATAAAATAAAATTTTAAAAATTTCAAAATGATGGTTTTTAGTAAATGATTCCTCTAACACATGTTTTAATGCATTATTTACATGATCATAATCTCCTAGATATTAAAATTATATTTATTAATCACATAATTTAGAACATATTCCACATATATAATTTTATTATGTTCATTTATGGCCATTTTGAGGACTGATAATGATCCTTTTTCAAATTTTCAGGAGCATTCGTTTCATGTTTTAAGGGTTGGTTGACAATTTTATATGTATATATGTTCTTTTCAAATTGGAATAATACTATAGAATTTAAATTACATGGTATTAATTAACCACTATATATTTAGATGTTCCAATATATAATTATTATTCCAGACACAAGGATGATTCATTTGAGAAAACATTAATGATTATTGTTTTTTTTATTATGGACATTCTTCCTAACATCACAAATTTGATTCATTTTATTCAATATCATGTCTATATATTAGTTCCACAACATAGAATATGTTATAATAATATTATTAAAATCACATTTTACCATATTAATAGTTTAATGGCCAGCATTATTGGAGGTAATAAAAAAATGAAAACCCACTATCTACTGGCTTAATTAACTACCATAATATGGAAAATATTTTTGTTTCATTGAATAAAAGGATTCTATAAAATTGATGGTTATATGAAATATTAATTATTAATATAAGATTATAATATATAAAATATACTAGAATAATTATTCCATTATGTATGAATGGGGTGATGAGAAGGTAGAAGAATAAAATAAATTAAGAGATGTTGTTAAAGAAAGATGCCTCTTGAATATCACCATGTTGATGGATCCCTTAAAGAACATAGAATTTGAATATTGGTGAGAAAAAAACCTATGTAATGATTCCAGGGAAGTGGAGAATAGAATTTTGTAGAGGATACTTTAGCTATAAGGTTCATCGTGGATAAATGAAGTGAAGGAATGGGTGACCTTTTAAAATTGAGGTGTGAGGAACATTACTAAATTTTCAAAATATAAAAATATAATAAAACTATTTTAGATAAATCTAATTCAAAATATCCCATAAATTCACATCAAAATAAATTTTAGACTATATATACACCCAATGTCCTTATTTAATATTTTTATTTTTTTTAGAATTTAATAAGATATTATATACATGGAATATCACTACACTAATATTTAATAAATTTGAATACTATGAAATTAGAAAAAATGGTAAAATAAAAAAAAATTATAATAGCATACAAACGATATAGATATCTATATAATTTATGGATAACATTAAATAACTGAAATTAGATTTACATAAATATTTAAAATATATTTTATTTTATTATTCCATTAATGTAATATTTGTACCATCATTAATGTCCATGCCTTTAATGTAATTATTTACTCAATAAAAAATTAAAATAAATTACTTTGATGAAGATATATATTTTAGATATCTATAAAATCATTATGGTTGAACATATCTCTTAGATGTCCACATATTAATATTTTAATACTTACTAAAAACCCTAATGCTATATGTTTTAAATTTCTTTAAATAAAATACTATTATGTACTTAAAGTCTACCAAGTGGTTAAAAAGGGTCAAATATTTGACACATGAATGATTTCTATTTAAAATTATTCATCCAATCAATTTAATACATTTTTTAATATAATTTATTAATCCTTATCACATTCTTATTACTCTTAATTTCCCAATTGACACTTTACAGTGGTAATACAAATTACCTTGTTTACTATTAATATTTTCAAAAAATAAAAGGTACATGTTTTCTAAATGGTAATAATATAATTTTATTTATGGAATCTATTTTTTAAAATTATATCCTCGTAATTTGTATAATTTAATTTAAAACTAAACATGTAAAATGCAAATAAATTATCTTTTTTCAGAAAATATCCATTGTTTATATAAAACGTTTTAATACTTAATCTTTTTATAAAATAAATTTCAAAAACCATAATTTGATTATTTTAAATTAATAATATAATTAAATATTAAACACGATCGAAATTATAATTTTATCATGTAAATAAAATACCATTTTCAAAATAAAAGAATTATTTTTCACTTTTTATTGAAACATTAATATTTTAATAAAATTATCAATAATTCATCATTACAGTACTTTTACATAGTGGAACTCAAAATGAAATTAATCTTCTCAAAAAACATATCTAAAAAATCGAGAAATTAATGATGATGAAAATGTATTTCTAAATACTGAAATTACTTTATTACATAATAATTCTATATAATGTAAAAAAACATTATATTTTTTTTCAAAAATTATTTTTATTCAATAAAAACATTATTTATGTTCATAAATTATAATTTAATGACTGTGTTATGAGAGTAAAATTTAAAAAGAATTTTTTTATTTCATATTGATGTGAGGTATATTTTATTATATCGAAAAAGTTGTTTCCTTTTTTAAACTAGGGTTGTTACAATTGATCTATTATCAATGTTCTAGGCCTAAAAAAACAAAATATATATACATGAAAAAAGAATCAAATATATCACACAACATTGATTTTAAAAAATAATTGTCAATAAACGAGTGAAGAAATGATATAATTAAATAATATATTGTGTATTATATGTGTGTGTGTGTGTGAGGGAGAGTATGTTTCTATAATAGTTTTATAATAAATATATATTTATTGTATTGTTATATCTAATTAATTCGATGAAATTTGAACCGACGGTAAGTAATCTTTATCTAACATTTATTTTAGTGAGACACATTCAATATTCACCACATTTTGGTTTCATGGGAGTATATACCACCAATTAATGTATTGTATGAGACTTTTTTTAAATTTTATGGTCATCTTCATATAAATATATTACTATTTATTTTTTGCGGCTAATTATTCACTTTTTACTAAAGTGGTAATGTGTTTTATTTTAAAACCAACTTATTTAACCGGATTATTTTGGATTATGTTTATAAAGAAGAATTATTATTATCTACCTATTAAGAAACTCATTTTATTTATTTTTATATTGTTATTTAATGAAAATAATGTTTTTCCAAAAATTATTATAACTATTTGTAATCATGTTAGTTAAGATATACTTCTGATGAAAATTGACATGATTTCCCTATTTGGTTGAAAAGAATTTTTCATTCATATATATATATATTCTAAATAAGATTTAATGTATTTTTTCACTTTTATAAAATTATTTCATAATTTTATTTTATCCAATGTATGATTTTTATGAAAATTGTTTAAAAGAATTATTCAATTCATTTTCTAAATGGGCTATTTTTTACTTTTTAATAAAAAATGTGAAAGTAATGTTTTGTTTTTAATTATAAAAAATAAATAGAATTTCCCACCATAATGATTGTCCAATGTTTTGAATATTACTTTATAATATTCCTTTTTTACATTCAAAATTAATTCCAAAATGATTTGGAATCCTTTATATTTAATTTCTTTAATTGAATGTTTATATTGCTCAAGAAATATTCAAGTGATATTTTAATGGAATTTTAATATATGATTGTAATGGCCCAGACCCTCCTGGCCCATTACTTTGCCAAATTGAGGCTCCACCAAAACAGTGGCATCGTGAGGGTGACACCGGTCACGGTGGCACCGTGAGGGTGACATCGTGACGGTGGAACCGTGACGGTGGCACCGTGAGGGTGACACTGTGAGGGTGCCACCAAGACAGTGGAACCGTGACAGTGGCACTGTGAGGTTGACACTGTAAGGGTGACACCGTGAGGGTGACACCATGACGGTGGCACCCTGTCCCCTACCGATCCATTCGTTATTTTTCCAGTACATGACTTTTCTGCTCCTGGAACGTAATTTTCGAAGTAAATTAATTTTTTTACTCCATTTAAAACTATTTAATGCCCATAATTAATTCCTAAAATCCTCAGAGTCCTCCGTGTGTAACTGACCAACTGTGTGGTCAGCCGACGACCCCCACTCCTTACACGGTTTGGCGTTCTTATCTTAACCATCTGCGGCTCTTTATAAACTAAAGGGTTAGGCTTGGTTTCTTCTTTCCTTGATCGTGGATTTTCAAAAACAGCTTCTGGTGCATCGGTCAAGACACATCGTTATGCGTAATGTTCTGTGCCTGGCCTAAGTGTTGATAGATGAGGCGATTTTCATTCAGGCGAACCGCATCGTTATCCGTGAAGTTCCTCCCCCGACCTCACCGTAGATCGTTGATCCAAAAAGTAGGGAATTTCTCCTTTATCACTCCCCTTTGTGTATCATGCGGGGTGGGTGTGCTTTTTATTCTGTAGAATTAGATAAACCAGACCAAAATAATGATAATAAACTGTTTCTATAATGAATGAAGGGGGGATGTGATCATTGATGTTGATTAAATAATATTCATCTTTTTGAATTGTGCTGGCTTGCGCCTTCTAAAAATTGAGGCTGTTGGTGGTCATTGTCTGTGCACTAATGAATCCCTCGTGTTGTTTTAAATGTCTTGTTCCTAATTGTAAAGTCCTGCTGTGAAAAGTAAATTTGTTAATCACGTATACCCGGATGAATAAATTGAAAGCACCAGGATCAATCGCTTCTGTGCTAACCCTGGTCAAAACATGGAATTGAAATCATGGAGTGTGTTAAATCTTATAAATATGAAAATACAGGCATGGCCCTACATAGTGTTGGTGGCAGTGGTTTGGTTGTTTCCTTTCACGGGCCGATTGGTGGAAATGTGGGAGGGGATGGGATCCCCTGTTTTTTTATACTCTCGGTGGTTGTGTGATGTTGGGGATGGGATCCCCTACTGGTATGGATTTGGTGGTTGTGTGTTTTATGACTGGGTGGGTACTTATGTATATCACGAATTAGGGTGGGATCCTCTGTTGATGAGAAACCATTTCGGGGAACACAGGGTAGTGTCTCGAGGGTTTTTCTTTGGTTCCAGTACTTCGAGGGATCTCACTTATCCCCTTGTTGTTGTAAAATTACAAGAGAACCAGGTGTGAACGTTTAAAATGACGATTGGATGGATTCTTTTCCTTTGTTATTCTTGTGGTGTTAGTTTCCGAGTAGTGCATGAACTTATTTGAACATTATCACTAAACATGAAACAATAATGGGACAAATGGGTTTTGTTGGCGAGAGTCGTGACTCAGACTTGAGTTTTGTTGTGATCTGTAGGCTTTTTGACGAAAAACCTAGATTTGGGTGAGTGCTTGTTACCTATATATATACTTGTAGCTTTGTGTTTTTTATTCGTGCCACACCCAAGTTGAGCGCTTAGTGCCGAACACCCAGATTTCATGGGGAGGGTGTTTTTTCCGAACACAATTTTCAATGGCTGGTTATTAGATCCTTTCTTCTCCCGTTCCTGGATAGACCAACTATCTTCGGGCAGGCTGTGATGGCCTGAGGTCCATTAGTATCCCATGAACCTTCGAGCGGGGTAGTGTGGTGGTTGGCCAGGTGTGTGCAGTAGGTGATTTCCCAAGTGACTTCGGGATGTGGCCCAGGTGTCTTCGAGCATGGCAGTGGATCCTTTATTCCAGGTGTCTTCGGGCGTGGTTGTGGTTGTTCTGGCCTAGGTGTTTGTAGGCATGGTTACATGTGACGATGGCCCAGGTGTTTGCGGGCAGGATTCGGTAGTTGGACTGCATGCGGTTGTGGCCACGGGGTGTGTGGCCGGATGTGACAGTGGGACTGCGGTGAGAATGGTGGGATTGGTCCGATGCGTAGGATTTCTCCATAACCTGTGGGAAAGTGGCGTGGGGTACCCAAACATCGATGTTCTCTTATTATATATATTACTTGACTTGCGTTACTTGGGAAGTGTTCCTTGGTGAGGCTTGGGAGGACAGTTTACCTTCTCAGGTGTTTGGATTACTTCTTTTCTCGCGGGACTGTAGTATGTTCCCCCACTTGTGCACGAGAGTCTTTGTTTTTTCCCTACTGAGTGTACTTGTATGCTCACCCTATGTATATAAAACTTCTTTCAGGTTTCTAGGAGGACTTTGGGGATCGAACGGGACCATACTAGCTCAGACCTTTGGGGCAGTTTCTATTTTTGTTTTTATTTCTTTGGTACTTACCTTTGTAGTCACCTTTTGTACTTTGTGGCTTTTACATTTGAAACATGCATGTGGGAATGTTTCACTTTTGTCTTTACTTTTCTTTTACCTTTGTGTTATTGGGTTTCAACTTCTTATCTCCTGATCCTATAAAATAAAAAAGGTAATGCCTTCCATTTGTGTGAAATTTAAATACCCTTAGTGCTAGTCGCCACTCCGGGACTTATTGAAGGTGGGTTTCAGGGGTCATTATCTCTCCTTCAACTTAAATAAGGAAGGGCCTGACAATCTTCTGACCCTTACCTCCTTTTAGTGAAGGCAGTTCATGACAGAATGGTATCAGAAGTGATGGTTGAGAGATAGGATGGAGTCTGGAGTAAGGCACAGTGAGGATTCCATGGGATGGTAGGGTGACAGTGTTTGGTGACCTTGGTGCGTGAATTAGGCCAGGGAAGACCGGCTAGGCCACGAGATTTTGGGCCCCCCGTTATCTGATGCAAGGACTATGGACCTACCGAACGACCATGTGAGGCCACGCTGATTGTAGGTTAGAGACCATAGGAAAGGTAATGCATCATAATGACTTGTGTTCTCATTTTTCTGGGGTGTTTTGGGAATTAAGAATAAATGAATAGTTTAAGAAATTTTAAGAACAATATTCTGCACTACTTGGGATTAGGTAATCGTTGTTTACCATGCAGCTATGGCACCTAGAAGGTGACCGTGTGTGGTACCGGTGATCGAGGCCCCAGAGACTACATTGGCTGATCAGTAGAGAGCTGATAGAGAGGAAGAGGACGACCAGTGGAAGAAGACTCTTCGGGCCATCCAGCGGCATACCCTCAAGATGTATGAGGGAAGCACCTTTGATATGAAGACGGAAGGCTGGCTAGAGGAGCTAGTGATAGCCTTCGGCCTGATTCGGCCCCTGACTGAGTACTGGGTTCCTCTGGCCGTCAGCCAGATGTGGGGAGTGGCGCGTCAGTGGTGGATTCATTACCTGGGTGAGAGGAGAGAGGCTGAGGTGGCATGGGTGGATTTAGAGAGGGAGTTCCGGGCGGAATTCCTCTCTTCAACAATGAAGTCGGAAAAGAGATAGGAGCTACTCTCCCTCCAATAGGGGAGTATATCCGTGAGGGAGCTAGGGATCAAGTTCAATGACCTCCTACGTTTAGCCCCGGACCTTTTTCCCAATGAGACATCTCGGGAAAGACAATTGGAGGAGGCGCTCCAACCCTCCCTCCAGTATGTTGTTACCCCTTTACCCTGAAGACGTACTTGGAGGTCCAGAAGAAGGAAAAAGTGCTGGAGAGGATGCACACTCTCGGAGGTGGGTCACGAGAGGGGATCCAGTTGGGACCATCGTTGGGGAAGGCCGTCAGCACCAGGCCTCCAGCGTCAGGACCCTCCAGGTTCTGACCTACAGGGAGCAGGCTGCAACAGTTTCAGTTTCGATCCCCTGGTCCTCGCCCCTTTTCTGCAGGCCCAGGACTGCTGTGCTTGGTCTGTGGGATCCCTGGACATCTCCGGAGTCAGTTCCCAGACTGGGTACAGTATGATGGTGGCGGACAACCCCAGCACCTCCCCCAGCAGCAGCTTCTAGCCAGACCTTTCCAGCAACAGCGGTAGGGACAGCGAGCTCCCGCTCCTCCGAGGGTAGACGTAGGAGGAGGAGGCTGACTTCAGGGCACTCCTCAAGGACCTTGATCAGGGCGTAGTCGGGGAGGTGGCCGATAGCCGAGGGGTAGAGGAGCCAGGCGAGGACAGATACACGTCGCGGATGCAGCAGTTCCAGTAGGGCCGGAGGATGTTCGAGGTACGATCAATTTGTTTAGCACTCTTGCTTATTCCTTGTTTGATACAGGATATTCACACTCCTTTTTTTCACCTTGTCTAGCCCATGACTTCGGTCTAGATGCCGAGAGACTTCCAGTGCCCTTGGTGTTGGTCACACCAGTTGGAGGTCAAACCAACTTGTTGTTTGTTTGTCGAGGATGTAGACTGATGATAGGGCCACATCAGACGGTTAGGGATCTTCTCCTGCTACAGATACATCCATACGATGTCATCCTAGGTATCGACTGGATAATCTCGGTGTCTGCCGTCATCGACTGCTTCCGAGGAAGGGTCGTGTTATCAGACTTGGGTAGCCGGCATGTTACCTTCACCGGCGAGCGGGGCGGTCATAAGGGCAGCAGGCGAGAGGATCCCCTCCTCTCCTTGATAGCCGAGCTGTCAGTAGAGTCAGTAGATGATGAGATGGTGGAGGTGATAGAGGTTGTTTGTGAGTTTATGGAAATCTTTCCTGAGGAGGTGACGACTCTACCCCCTCGACATGATATCGAGTTTGGGATAGACCTACAGCCCGAGGCTCGTCCAATCTCGATGGCTCCTTACCGGATGACACCTTCAGAGCTACGGGAGTTGCGGATCCAGATTGACGATCTGATGAAAAGGGGTTATGTTCGGCCAAGTGCGTCACCATGGGATGCTCCAGTCTTGTTCACAAAGAAGGCAGATGGTGGTATCAGGTTGTGCATAGACTACATGAGGCTGAATCAGGTGATGATCAAGAATTGATACCCTCTTCCGAGGATAGACAATATTTTCAACTAGCTGAAAGAGGCAAGATGGTTCTCGAAGATCATCCTGTGGTCTGGGTATCACCAGCTAACAGTGAAGGTGGGAGACATCCCTAAGACGACGTTCAGATGAAGATGTGGACACTTCGAGTTCGTGGTTAATCCCTTCGGCATTACGAACGTCCCCAGCTGTGTTCATGTGGCTTATGAACTCAATCTTCGGGGATTACTTGGATCGGTTTGTTGTTGTGTTCATTGACGATATCTTGATCTATTCGAGGTCAGAAGAGGACCATGCAGACCAATGAGGACAGTTTTGGAGGTCCTCCGACATCATCATCTCTATGGGAAGTTGTCGAAATGAGAGTTATGGACACGAGAAGTGCGCTTCCTTGGGAACGTGGTGTCCGAGAAGGGGGTTGCGGTGGACCTGTCAAAAGTTGAGGCAGTTGTTTCTTGGGCAGCACCCAAGAATGTGGTAGAGGTCCATAGTTTCCTTGGGCCGGAAGGTTACTATCGGAGGTTCGTACCCAAATTTTCCCGAGTAGCAGCCCCTTTGAGAGCACGGACTAAGAAAGACCAGGTTTTCATGTGGAGTGACCAGGGCAAGTCAGACTTCACCTATCTAAAGGAGAAGATGGTTAGTGCCCCCGTGTTGAGATTAACAGAAGAAGGGGCGGCGTATGAGGTGTTCTGTGATGCTTCAGGATAGGGCATGGGATGTGTGTTGTTGTAGCAACAAGGGGTGATCTCTTATGGGTCTTGGAAGCTACGCCCCCATGAGCGTAATTAAAGCCACCCACGACCTGGAGCTTGTAGTAGTCATTTTTGCGCTAATGTTATGGTGGAACTACCTCTTCAGAGAACGCTTTGTGGTCATCACAGATTACAAAAGATTGAGGTATATCTTCTCCCTGTGGGACCTAAACCTGCGACAGCGGAGATGGGAGGAGTTCCTCCAGGATTATGACTTTGAGATATCATATAATGAGGGAAAGGGAAATGTATTGCCCGATGCCTTGAGCAGGAGGACGCAGAAGGATGCGGTCTGAGAGTCAGCGGACACCTAGAAGGCGATGGAGGAGTTGGATTCTTTACACCTAGATGTGAGGATGGTTAGCAGTAGAGGCTGCCTATATCAGATGACAGTGCAGTCATCTATGTTTCAGCAAGTGGAGGAGTCTCAGTGGGGAGACCCGGAGTGCGAAGTGATGTGTGACTGAGTTGACCAAGGAAATGCTCCGAAAGGATGGACAGAGGATGGATAGAACCAGATGCTTATCTAGGGTAAGTTGTTTGTTCTGGGGGCGGTGCACGACAAGGTTCTTAGTGAGTTCCAAAACTCACCCCTGGCAGTACACCTAGGAGTTTCCAAGATGTACCAGGGACTGAAGAGGCAGTTTTGGTTGCCTGGAGTTAAGCGAGCGGTGGCAGAGTTTGTGGCCAAGTGCATAGTGTGTCAGCAAGTGAAGGCTGAACACCGAGTTCAAGGCGGTCTACTGCAGCCTCTTGATGTCCCCGAGTGGAAGTGGGATGACATATCGATGGATTTCATCATGGGACTACCCAAGGTCCAAGGGGGATACGACAACATCTGGGTGGTAGTGGACAGGTTGAAGAAATCGGCTCACTTTCTGGAAATCATGTAGTCGAGTGCAGTGGATGCTTTGGAACGAAGGTATGTGGATGAGGTGGTGCGGTTGCATGGAGTTCCGAGGTATATAGTCTCGGATAGGGATGCAAGGTTTGCCTTTCCGGTCTAGAAAGGATTGCATCATGCTTTTGGCACACAGTTACGCCATAGCACTGCTTTCCATCCCCACACAGATGGACAAACCAAGCGCACCATCCAGACCTTGGAGGATATGCTGCAGGAAGGTGTTCTGGACTCAGGAAAATCATGGATTCAATACTTGCCTCTGTAGAGTTTTCCTATAATAATAGATTCCACTTTACCATTGGCATGGCCCCATTTCAAGATTTGTACAGGAGGCCATGTCGTTCACCTGTGTGTTGGGCCGAAGTAGGAGAGGCAGACATCCTTGGCCCATAAGTGGTGTAGAGCACGATAGAGAAGGTTCAACTCATACGGGAAATGATGAAGGCGGCCCAGGACCGACAAAATTCGTATGTTGATACCAGAAGGAGGCCCTTGGAGTTTGAGGTTGGAGACCACATGTTCTTGAAGGTCTCCCCACGGCATGGGCTGTGGAGGTTCGGAAAGGGGATTAATCTTTCTCTGAGGTTCATCAGACCCTTCGAAGTGTTACGGCGGGATGGTGAAGTGGCTTATCAACTAGCGTTACCATCACCGCTACTGAGGATACATGATGTCTTCCATGTGTCCCAGCTCCATTGGAATCTGCACAACGATTCACAGGTCCTTGATTGGGGTGAGCTGGACATCGAGGACGACATGACTTTTGTGGAGAGACCAGTGATGACCGAGGATCGAAAGGAGAAGGTGATTCATGGATGAACCATTAGAGAGGGATGCATAGATACGTACCTAGTACCCAGATTTGTTTCATGTTTTTCCTTGTTGTACCTATTTTGGTAGATCATTCTGTATTTTTGGCTATGAAATGTACTCTCTCTCTTCCCTCTGAATGTGTGAGAAAAGCCCTGGCTATGGGGAGGAGAAAACCCGACCCGTAATCAAGACGCATTAAGGTGGATGAGATTAAACCCGTGCTGGAGAGTCAGTGCCGCCCAAGGTGGATAATATATTGACATGGGGTAGGAGACTCCCCAACCCACATGCCTGGGCAGTTTGGCATGGTATGTTGCTTGGTTCTTGAGAGGGAGTTGTTTATAGATAACGATGAGGTTCACTCCTAAGAGGTATCTTTCGAGGTGGTTGTTCAGACACTCTCTTCTCTTCTGGTTTGTTTTGATTTTCACGGGAGAGAATAGTTTGAGAGGTATCTAATGTAATGGCTCGGACCCTCCTGGCCCATTACATTGCCAAAGTGAGGCTCCACCAAAACAGTGGCACCGTGAGGGTGACACCATGGCGGTGGAACTGTGACGGTGGCACCGTGAGGGTGACACCGTGATGGTGTAACCGTGAGAGTGACATTGTGAGGGTGACACCGGTCACGGTGGCACCGTGATGGTGGCACCGTGTCCCCTGCCGAGCCTTTCATTCTTTTTCCATTACCTGACTTTTCCGCTCGTGCAACGTAAGTTTTGACATAAATTAATTCTTTTACTCCTTTTAAAACCATTTAAAGCCCATAATTAATTCCTAAAAATCTCGAGAGACCTCCTTGAGTAACTAACCAACCGTGTGGTCAACCCACGACCCCCTCTCCTTATGTGGTTTGGCGTTCTTATCTTAACCATCTGCAACTCTTTATAAACTAATGAGTTAGGCATGGTTTCTTCTTTCCTCGATCGCGGATTTTCACAAACAGTTTCTGGTGCATCGGGCAACCCACATTGTTATGCAAAAAGTCTTCTGCCTGGCCTAAGTGTTGATAGACAGGGCGATTTTCTTTCAGGCGAACCGAATCGATATCCGTGAAGTTCCTTTCCGAGCCTCAGCGTAGATCATTGATCCAACAAGTATGGAATTTCTCCATCGTCTCTCTCTTTTGTGTATCATGCAGGGTGGGCGTGCTTTTGATTCTGTATAATTGAATAAACCAGACCTAAATAAAGATAATAAACTATTTCTATAATGAATGAAGGGGGGATGTGATCGTTGATGTTGTTTAAATTTTGATCATATTTATGAATTGTGTTGGCTTGCGCCTTCTGAAAATTGAGGCTGTTGGTGGTCATTTTATATGCACTAATGAACCCCCCGTGGTGTTTTAAATGGCTTGTTCCTAATTTTAAAAACCTGCTGTGAAAAGTAAATTGGTTAATCATGTATACCCGGCTGAATAAATTGAATGCACCAGGATCAATCCCTTATTTTCTAACCACGGTCAAAACACGGAATTGAAATCTTAGAGCGTGTTAAATATTATAAATCTGAAAATACAGGCATGGCCCTCCTTAGTGTTGGTGGCAGTGGTTTGGTTGTTTCCTTTCACGGGCCGATTGGTGGAAATGTGGGTGGGGATGGGATCCCCTATTTTTTTATACTCTCGGTGGTTGTGTGAAGTTGGGGATGGGATCCCCTGTTGGTATGGATTTGGTGGTTGTGAGTTTTAAGACCGGGTGGGTATTTGTTTATATCACAAATTGGGGTGGGATCCTCTGTTGATGAGAAAACATTTTGGGGGACACATGGTAGTGTCTCAAGGGGTTTTCATGGGTTCCAGTACTTCGAGGGATCCCACTTATCCCATTGTTGTTGTAACATTACAAGAGAACCAGGTGTGAACGTTTAAATTGATGATTGGATGGATTCTTTTCCTTGGTTATGATTATGGTGTTAGTTTCCCAATAGTGCATGAACTTATTTGAACATTATCACTGAACATGAAACAAGAATGGGAGAAATGGGTTTTGTTGGCGATAGTAATGACTCAGACTTGAGTGCTGTTGTGATCTGTAGGCTATTTGAAGAAATATTTTGCTTTGGGTGAGTGTTTGTTACCTGTATATATACTTGTTGCTTTTTCTTTCTTATTCGCACCCCACCCAAGTTGAGCGCTTATGTCGAACACTCCCATTTCATGGGGGAGGGTGTTTTTCCCAACACTATTCATAGTGGCTGGTTATTAGCTCCTTTCAGCTCCCTTTCCTGGATAGCCCAAGTATCTTCTAGTAGGCTGTGATGGCCTAAGGTCCATTATTAGCCCAAGAACCTTCGGGCGGGGTAGTGTGGTGGTTGGCCAGGTGTGTGCGGCAGGTGGTTTCCCAAGTGTCTTCGGGATGAGGCCCAGGTGTCTTCGGGCGTGGCAGTGGATCCTTTAGCCCAGGTGTCTTCGGGCGTGGTGGTGGTTGTTCTGGCCAAGGTGTTTGCAGGAGTGGTTATGTGTGATGGTGGCCCAAGTGTTTACGGGCGGGATTCGGTAGTGGGACTGCATGTGGTTGTGGCCTAGGTGTGTGCGGGTGGATGTGGCAGTGGGATTATGATGAGAATTGCGGGATTGGTCCGATGCGTAGTATGTCTTAATAACCAGTGGGAAAGTGGCGTGGTGTACCCAAACATAGATGTGCCCTTGGTGCTAGTCGCCACTCTGGGACCTATTGAAGGCAGGTTTTAGGGTTCATTATCTCTCCTTAAACTTAAAGAAGGAAGGGCATGGCAATCTGCTGACCCGTCCCTCCTTTTGTTAAAGGCGGGTCATGACAATGATAACATCATTTGATATTAATTATTAATTATTTTGTAAATTAACCTTTGATATCATTAATAATATTTCATTGGATTGTTAATTTTTAAGTTTATGAGGTGGTTTTGAAACCCATTTATTTTGCAAGGGTTATGCCCTTTTCAGTGGATGAAATGTTTATAAAACTTAAATTCATTGAACAATTTATAATATGATAAATGTTTTTATATTGTATACCACACATATGTCTAGTTTTAATTATGTGATTGTTGTTAAATTATAACCAAGTATAGTGGCTACATTATTACAATGGATGGTGGTTAAGTTATCGGTACGTTTGGTGGTTATGTTGTGGACCCTATATTACACATCCCCCTAATGAGTTGGGTATTTAATGAAAACACATGAGAAAAATAATACATGAATGGATAGTGAACCTTTCATATTGAGGTATTATGCCCACTTTGATTGTATTGAGAGTGACCCTTTAATACTAGGATGGTTGGGGGATTGAATCCATTCCACTATTATAGCCTTGGAAATGATCCATAATTATGATTGAAATCATTTTATATGGTTATTTTAATCCCATGATTCCATGTATTATTCCAATTTCATAATATCATAGTCTATGATAATTGTTTGAATTTAGATTCATATCATATCAACTGACATGATTTATTAAAAGAATCAATATTATGATATTTGATATGAAAGGAATGATTTTATATTTTCATTATCTTGTTCACATACATCTTTGATCATGTTATGTTTATGTGATCATCGATATATCCCTTATTTACCCTTACTGGGTATCTGAGGTCAGCCTTTCTTATGTTTAATTTCCCATGTTTTGAATAAAGGGTTTAGGAGTAATATTTCCATAAAGGGTGTTATATAAGAATAACATATTGGGATAAACTAATGAATTTTTATGTATCATTTTTTCCAGAGTTACTATATCTATATAATTATCGCATTGATCGTTATGTTATGTATTGAATATCCATCTATTAATATATGATATATATTTATGCCAATATTGGTTATATATCAATTATACTCCCATTATACTATTAGTAATTATATTTCTAATATCTATTAATTAAAAACATAAAAAATGTTATAGTAATGAAAATAACATATTAATTTTCCATGAAATACCTAACAAATAAAACCCCAAACATATAATTCATAGTTGTATATATGTAAATATTTTTCATGAAAATAATATTAAATATGAAAAATATATAAAAAAAACTCATATTTTGACATTAATAAAATCATAATACATTCATCGTTTTATTATTTTTCATATTATATAAAATATTGGATTATTAAACCATGAACCTTATACCTGAAACTAAGATTATTTCATTAATGAAAGAATGATTGTTTCTAAAATTAAAAAACATGTATTTATTCATATAAAAAATAAGAGGTCTTGAATCATAACAACCTAACATAATAGTTCACAACGATCAAAATCGACTATGTTAAAGTGGGTCCTACATTCAATTTTATAAGGTATCAACTCATAATTTTTCATTTATTCCTAGACCTCCACATCCCTACTTAAATTCCAATTTCCATTTAAGTCTTTGTATATGCAAATAATGGTATAATGTGAAACATATATGATTTACATTATTTCTATAATATATTTACATAAAATAGTGTCCCTATAAGATTTCCTAAAATATTTTATCTATTTTGGTGATATACTTTTATTATGTCTTATATTTTTTATGGTAAAATTTTCCCCTCCATTAAGATACCATATTTTGGATTTAAATTAAAGGTCATTCAACTATTTTTCAATGTCCTTCAATATCGTCAAGATAAAACATTCAAATATTTCCTTCATAAACATTATAATTAATTTTTGAGTTATAACATACCATGTCCTACCTAAAACCCTCAACGAAATAGTTATATTGGTTATAATTTTATTAATGTTAAATATTTTATAATTTAATACGATTTATAAAAATATATAATGTATTATTATTATTAGAAATTCCATATCCAAATTGAAACATAATGGGGAACTATAAGAACATAAATCATTTACATATTTAATCATATAGATACAATGAATTTAAAATTATGTTACATTTTTAATATTTTATATAAAATCACGTTTAAAACCTTATATTTTACATACCTTTTTATGGATGGATACACTTTAAGTTACCTATTATCCCTTATACAACTATATTTTCAAGATATTTTTGTACAGCTCGTTTCATAGACAGAAGAATTAGTAAATATATTTTAATAGAATTTTATTTATATTTACGATAAATATATTTATCATCTTTATTTGCCTACTATATAAGATATTTTGAATGAAATAGTTAGTGGAATAAATATGTTTATTATTTTTTCATGAGAATGATATAGAAGCATCATTACTAAAAATGTAAATTAATAACTTTTATTATTTTTTATTAAAGGAATAATTTCAAATATATATTTAAATATCTATTTATATTCTTTTTATTAGATAGAATAATCATTTTTATATGTTTTCCATGATTACATGTATTTAATAAGGATTATATTTGAATAGTATCCCACAAAAATAATGAAATTATTATTAAATTTTTTTTATTTGTGTTTCATAAATCATAATTAAAAAATAATTTATTTATCTTCTTACAATCACTCATTACATAGATATTATGGTAAAAATATGTGATTTATATCATTTATTACACACATAAAGTGAGGTAAATATTAATTTATCTTGTTTAATCTAATAAATCATTAAAATTCCATTATTTTGGTTTCCAAACCATTTTGTTCTGAGTTATGGAGTTTTTTTCTTGGATAGTTAATAATTTGTAGGAAGCTTCCATTGGAAATGTTGTAGAACTATTTTAGATTAAATATAATAACTAGATGATCAACAACAATGAATTATTTTGAAATGGAAAAAAAATTTCTTCAATGGTTTTATGTATATATATGGTTATTTTCTAGTTTCTAAAATATCAATAAGTATATTGGGAATTGAAAATAATTAATATTTTTAATGTAGAATAGTCTATAAATAATGATTCCTTGTAATGGAAAATGATTAAGCAATAGATTTTAGAATTTATTATATGTTAGTGGTTCCTATATAATAATTTTTATCATAAAATATCATAATTAAGAAGTTATCATTGAATTGTTACCTGAATGTTTCATTTCCCAATATGTACTCGAAATGAATACCTCACTACCCACCTTCATGGAAGCTGAGTATCCTTTGAGTACATTAGAAATAGTGCTGATCTGAGAATTTTCAATCTATCTTATTCCTCTAATGGACTTCAACATTTTTTTATTTCTTTTCTATATATTATTTACATATATTATTGATTATATTCCACATCTAAAATTCCATCGAGATGTTTGGATTCTTATTAAATCCATATTTCTATACTACCCCTGTTGTATCCCATCTATCGACTAATATATCATCCTAAACATACACAATAGATTCCATATCAGTTGACTGCACCGATATTTTTAGGTAGTCTATGATTCAGATGGATTGGGGAGGTTATTGGTCACCCCCACATTATAATTATTATCTATAAGATATTTTAATTCCTTCTTCTAGTGGGAGTTTTATAATAGGTATTTCAGTTTTATTCCATAGTGTTCCTGGTGATGGTTGTTTTGGTGTTAGGATGTCATGTATCTATCAAGAATACTACATTTAGATCTTCTAATACTCATATATCCTAATCTCATGCTCTCAACTCTATGTTGTTTCAGTCTATTAGTCCATTCACAATTTCATATGATCTGTTGGATTAGCCATTATTGGTTTAATGAGTGTATTTTCTTCTAGGGATTCATGTATTTATTAGGATAGGTGGGTTTTAATGTGTGAAATATATATTCATGAGGTGTTTTCAGATATTAGAAAATGATGGTTTAATTTTTTGGTTTTTATAGAATTGATGGATATCTTCCCTCTTTGTTTATTTGTTTATTATTTGGATAAAGGTATGGAGTTTTAGTAGTGGTGGTGGTTTGGATCTCAAATATGATGTGTTTTGTGGTAACTTTTTTTCTCAAGTTTTGATGTTTTTCTAGTTTCTATTTGTGATATTTTCTATGATGTGAAACAATGTGATTTTTTTGTAAGCATCCAAATGACTCCTCAAGGTGAATCATTGATCATAATTTACAATGTGAGGTGTTAGGTGGTGTTGTTGATGATGTGTGGAGGTTTTTGATATTTTAATTTTGATTTTTTTGTATATGTTGTTTAAAAATATGAAAATTTGGTATTTAATGGTTGTTTTTTTATCATCATTGTTTTTATGGTTTCATTATAGTAATAACGTTTTTTCAAATAATACAAAAAATTACATTTGAAGGATGTTTAATTTTTTTAAAATTTGTTTTCTTACTTATATTTATACTAGTCATATATGAGACACTATATTTTAAATTGATTTTTATATATTTTTTATTATTTTCATTTTTAATTTCTAGGAGTGATATATGTGCATAAAATTTTTCAATATTTCATTCCTTAATTTTAGATTCGATATATTTTCTAAAAAGTTTTTTTCAATGAAGTTTCATGTCATATTATATGGAAATGATGTATAGTGTTGGAAAGATAATGACTAAAATGGTTATGATATAGAATTTGAGTTCTAGAAGATGAGTAGAGGGTAACATATTTGTTTTAGAAACCTGTAATTTGGTTACCTAAATCTATATAGAGAGGTTGAAATTTGATGAATGAGATAAGTTTTACAAGAAATTATAAAGAATATTTTGGGAAACATTACTGTGAAATGTTATATTCAATATCATTGTGATAAAAATAATTTTTTAACTACTGATTACCTTCATAAACATGCATGAGAATCTGACTATTACGATCAATTAGTTTCTTATTTAGATAATTTTTATTTCAAATATAACCAATTTAATGTATGTGGATAACCTTATGAATGTATTTAATGGATTAATGAATAGTTATATTAATATAATGTTAAATTTGGAAGTCGATTATGGGTATTGAATTTTTTATCATTATTTCTAGAATTATGGGATACTGTGGATGCTACTATGAATCCTCACTATGTGCCACTCTACAGTTCCCTAGCTGAGGATTGCACATGGTCATAGAAATACCTCCCTATATTCCAGTGGCTATGATGAGTTGTGAGTACCTAATCTATACAAAGGGGAGTCAATAACTTTGAATAATATTTATCTAAAACAAATATATTTTCAAAACATCCCTAAAACATATTTTTAGTGTTATAAATAAAAATAAACACCGCGATATAATAAATTTCATGTTTAATTAATATCCTCATACACACTTTGAGTGCCCACATGGTTGACCAAAAAAAATTAAACCAAAAAAAAACACATTCTAGCCCTACTTCTATCCACAGTTACTAAATACCCTCACTCAAATTTCAAATTGAGCCACCATTATTTTATGCTTCTATTATTTATGTACTCAAATTGAATGTGGAATTAAGGTTTTCAAGAATGATGAGGGGCCTATTAACAGTGTGAAAAATATATTTCATTGGGGTATCACCATGTACACATTGTATATGAAATAATATATGTATATGAATGAGGAATCATGTAAATATTTCACACATGATCATTGGACATCACATGATAATTTGGACGACTTGAATCCCATCCCAGTAAATAAACATGTTTTCAGCAGACCACTAATGAATCCGATAATAAATTCTTCATAAATATGAAGAAATTCATCTCATCACCTCATAAACTCTTTCTATCACACCAATTCTCATCTAATACCTAAATATTTTGGTTAGAATTGTATCCAAACCTTGATCCATTTCCTAAAGGAACTAGCTATGTTTATACACCCATATCATGGCCCACTTCCTGATCACAGAAGATAAGATTCATTAGCCTGATTTAGTATCATCCCATGACTAAGACCCTTATAGGAAGTATATTTCAATGTAAAAAAAATACTATTTTTATAAGTATATCATCCATATCCACCCATACTGGTATATATAAAGGATTTCAAAATCACGTATACATATCCCTATAGACAACGACAAGATTACAATCATAGTTACCCATCCCAAAAGTATCTATAGGGGTTACATTCATATTTAAACATCCCCATAGACTCTATGGTCAATAAATCAATCAGAAAAAACTATATTCACACTAGCCCATAATCCATCAAATATATATCCATGTAATCCAAGTGTGATAGTCTCAAGAGACCACACCACTAATCATGACCATATCAGACCTTTCAAATTAGGGAACCTAGTAATCCTCAAGAACCATTACGTCCATGCTCGTTGATGATAACTCATGTTCTTATCTACTAGGTGACAGATTTACCATAAAGTTCCTCTAGCCCAAACCTCATTATCCATTCCACATCACCTTCATGTCCCTTAACTCCATTTATCCAACTACCAAGGTACCATCCAAATATATCATAATCTCAGCTGCTCAAGATATTGGTTCCATGTACTAATAATATCCCACTACCTATAGTCGGGTCATGTATCAAATATTTTTATGGATAACCCATATCCTTTCACATAGAGTAAATGCATCTCCATGAAACTAATTAGGACAAGTTGGAATATTTTTCTCACAATCCATGTTGATCCACAGGACACCATCAGTAATGCTTCATTTATCAATCATGAGATGATTGATCATCTGTCATATTGTCACTTAGAAAAAACCACTTTCACCTTTAAAAAAGTTTCCTGTATAA
This sequence comes from Viscum album, assembly GCA_963277665.1. NCBI lineage: Eukaryota > Viridiplantae > Streptophyta > Magnoliopsida > Santalales > Viscaceae > Viscum > Viscum album. The sequence goes on along the minus strand of OY728128.1, from coordinate 31,971,110 downwards.
TTCATCCTTTTCTACCCATGTCACGCATAACATCCCAGGAAATCTAATATGTCTCTCATTAACTCCATTACTACTCTATCCCCTTGGTGAGATTTTCCCTTGGAGATGTCAAACTTCAAAATATTTTAATAATTAAATTACTATTATCATAAGTTATTGAATTTAATGCTTTATATTGTTCCCAAGGATTCCATTGTCAATGTCCATCTATAATGTCCCTTGAAAAAATAATTCAATATGTAATCATGCATAAAAAATATATATGTAATTTTATTAAGGTGACCACCTACCTCTTTCATGGAATTACTATCCCTGCCAAGCTCTACCAAGACACTTACAAGCCCTTCCATGCATATTTTAATCATATATCAATTCTTGATTTCCTACCCCATGCATATCAGAATTAATAATTAATAATGAAAATTTTAAATTATTTAATTAATATAATATATGGAGAAATATTCAACTGAAAAAAAACTATCCCTGGCCGTCACATTAACATAATGAATAACCACCAATTGAAGTTCCCTAGAATTTACACAATTTCATAACATATAAAAAAATATCACATATCTTTTAGTTAAAATCCCAAATAATTTAAGTTAAAAAAACCAAAATAAAATAACCAAGTGATGTACCTTTATTGAAACGATTTCAGACAACCTGCGGATATCATCATGGTATATCCTCTATGAGATATGATAGAAATGAACATCAAAATATACCAATTCTACAATTATCTTGTTTAATAGAAACTGAAACCCTTAAAATTTGTATCTAATTCGTTGGAAGTGAGCGAAGGCGTATTGTAGTTCTATAGAGGAAGAACGAACCATGAATCTCTATGAAATATCCCCTAAAATCACCCCGAAATGATTAATGATCGATATCGGAGTATACTAGGCGATGGTCATTAGATAAATATCATATCCTAAAACCACATCATTCCTAAATAATAGTAAACCCACCACAGAAAGGTTTAACTACCACTAGTAAATGGATTCCACCTAATGATCTTTCAAAACCAAAATTATATTTCATATATGGAAATTAATCCCACTCAAAATTTCAAAAAAAAAATACATATTTCATTTCCCAAACCACACTTAAAAACACAAAAAAAAAACCCAATTAATAGTGGGAATAGTATTTTCACACCACAAAGTAATGAGGTAGATTGATATTTCTCTAATATGAAGTAATTTCATGGTATAAACCCCATTGTTCATGGCGTGAGTCACTATATAAGATAAATGTTAAACTCCCATGTAACAAGTCCCATCTCCGATGCTCTCCCAAAAACCCACAAAAACAATTAATACTTATTCCACATAAAAACACCTTATATGGAAGTTAAGAGTGTCAGTATCTCATATTGTGTCCCAATTATCCACAATAACCCCTCTGTAGATCTAAAATACCAATTCTATTTGATAATTACTACTCATAATAACATGGTCCAATTAAAACTACACTGAAAAAAAACTTCTTATCCTGGTGAATATTTGTTAGTCATTATACTACCTCATGTGACCTTTAATGGTAATCAATTCACTAAGAACTCATTTTTTCAATCTCTACATTCAATACACACTATTGTTGTGATACACTGGTCCCCCACACTATTCACCAAACATTTAATAAATAACACAGAAATAATATAAAAATTTATATAATTATCAGGAAACTGATATATATAAAAATATAATGGTTCCATCTAACAAATAATTATAATCAATTCAATTATATATATAATAAATGTCCTCTCAAAATGGCCAAATCTATAAAATTGTGCTCCCCAACATAATTATGAACGGCATGTAAAACACATCCAGTGGTACACTGAACAACTAATAACATCTTGAACAATTCCACTAAGGAGATTTACATCTCATAATATCTTATTCTATGTCAAAATTCATGTCAAACATCCATTGGCCCAAATTTCCCAAAAATGATGGATCCAATATATTGACACATCCTCAAAATAAACACCAACCTCCAACTTGGTATTTTTAATATCAACCACCAAAAATGGTCTATATAACTTATTAATGCACAAAATCCTTATACCCTACTAGTCTAAGGATTTTATCCCAAATAACTACATATCTATTCGTTCCAACATGAATATCCACTTGAATCATTTCAAGAATCATTGGTAACACCTAAAAAATGTAAGAAATAATGATTCAACCCATGATCCATGTCATGAATCATGGTTCTCCCCATGATTCAATCTAAGTAAATTATAAATACCTCATAAGACACCATATCTCCCCTAGTGGACTCACACTGGGATTATGTTAGGACTACCCTGACTTCAATGGGAATGCATCAACTCGAACAAACTCTGGGATGGAATTTAAAATTTTTTATTCATTGATTAACTAGATCACATCAAATATTACCACACATAGGTATCCATATATCAACACAGATATCTATCAAATTTCCTTACCAACTCTACAAAACATGAAACATGAGTGTTACTTGTTTTAGACTAATAAAATTCTTCATTAAATTGTAGAATCGTTATCTATTCCCAACAAACAATGGCGTTAAAATACACAACCCATGATATATCCATTACCACATATAATTAATAGATTTATACATCTCATTCATACCCAAGTGAGAGTACATAATAGTAAATATCTATGGTGGGCACCCTACTATGTGGATTCTCATTGGCCTCTCCATCATCACTAACCCAAATTGGATAAAACTGGTTTTCTCTTTAAAAAACTATATCAGGGATAAATTACGTAGTTCATCATGCATGAATACACCACAACACTAAACTACCACATCCTCACTACAACAGTTCATCCATAACTAAAAAAAATATTAGAAGAACATGAAATTTATTTATAACCCAAACAGTAATCATGCATATCTTGGTAACACATTTCCTTATTGTAACATAGAAAGCTTCCATGGTACGCTTCTCTTTGAATAATACAATAGCGGGCGATGTATGCAATACAGAGTTCAGGATCACAATGACCCATCAAACTGGGAGTTTAAAAAGTGGTTATGAATGGTAATAACCAAATTTAGAATTTTATATATATCCTATATAATTTTAACATTCATATATTTTGTTTCTCATTCATAATATAAGGAGAAATTCAGTTTTTTAGATAAAAGAAGTATTTTTTTTAAAAAAATATTTTTTTTACTTTTAATGGAGAATCCTTTTCCTCCAATATTTTACTCTTTTATATGTTAAATATGATTAAATTAAATTCTTCTTCAGAAGCGGGACATAAAAATATAGTTTGGATAAAATTTTGGGGGTTTTCTCTTTAAATTCATATTTAATGACTATTGAATGACTAAATTTTAATTGAAAATAGCATTTTTAATCCCAAAAATATATAGTGAAAAAATATAAATGTGATTTTTATTAAATTATAATTTATTTATATTTTAATCATATAATCTAATGTTGGCCAGTGAATTTAATTTCAATTTTAAATTTGACATAAACACATATTAATCTTTTGATAGTTTTTACTTCTAATAAACTAGATTTTTTATTTTGACAACAAGAATTAAGTTTAAATTAATTAATGCAAATACTATGTTTTCAATTTGGTAAAATAGACATCATTAATGTATTTGGAATATCAAAATTAGTTTAGGGTGAAGTTTTCTGTATTTTTCTGAGAACATTAAATTGTTTAAGAATAGTGAATACAATGCGTTGTTGTTTAAAAACCAATTCTTTATTTAAATAATTATTTATATTATTTAAATTAATGTTTTTTCAAAATAGATAGACAATATCTAATTTAGATAAATTTAATTAATTGGATCAATTTTATAATAAAATTAGATATATAAAATTTTATTTAATTTTTTTAATGTTTTTACCCACCTTCTAGGCACGTTATTAAATTTTCATAAAAGTCAATTTAACTGCTTTTGTGAATTAAATTTCAAAAATATGATAGACATGTTTGACATTAGTACATAAAATGTCTTTCAATAAGATAAAAATAATTTTTCATGAATTGTAACTTATGACTTTTATTTCCCATGGTTAAAAGTAAATAGGGTAATTAAAGATAAAAAATATATTATAATTACCCTAAAAAATTTCCTATTTCGATTGGATAAATATTCTTCAACCAAAAGCACCCATATGAATAAAATTTGATCCACTTTGGTCTACTTGGAATATATTAGGACAATTATTATTATTTAATTTAAAGAAGAGTTTTAAGTGTTAATTTCGAATTTTTAAAAATAATTTTTTTTAATATAGGGTTATACATAAAATAAATTAGACTATAAATATAACATAAAAAATTAAAATATTTCCTAAAAAATGGAATTATATTTATAATTTTAGACATAAAAATAATTAAATATATTTATAACACATTGATGATGCAATAATTACCTCATTAATCAAATATTGAAATAATTGATTTTAAAAATATAAAAATAAATGTAAATTTATACTTTTGATGCATTCCACGAATTTTATAGATTAATATGACATGTTATGGTTGATTAATGAATTTTGTCGAAGTAATCATGCTGTTATGACTTTCATAAAATCCAAATACTAAATAGTGCCAAAATTGACATAAATGAGTTTTTAAAACAAATATTATATTATTAAATGATATAATATTCCAAAAAATCTATGATTTTGACAATGATCATATATAATGATAGATATATCGTTAATGAACCACTAGAGATTACATTGGCATGTTATTTTATGTTTATTAACTATATATAGTAATACTACAAGAAGACATGGTAAAAGTTAAACTAATTAAATAATAATTAAACATAAAAGAAAAGGTTAATATGGTGAACGAAACTTGTCCAAAACCTATTTTTGGAAGGGATATCGACCAATTTACACCTTATAAACGAACTAAATCCATTTGGATCCATCATAAAACTATAATTTTTTAATAATAAAATAATATTTCATGTTTTTCATAAAATGACCCTCACCTCTCTTATAAAAGGGTACAACCCCTTCTCTTAATTTCACACCTCCAAATCCATTTGGCTCATCCAAGCCATGTTCAAATATTATTCCAACTACTCGAAATTCAATCTAGAGGACTTAATTTTATCATAAGGAAAACCTATGGATCCCTTTTGATCAAATCTAAAGAATGTACCTGAAGAAGAGGTAATAATTTCACCACCACTTTCAAAGTTCATTTCTTCACCCACTTCCTCATTCCTCGTTGTTTACATAACAAAATAATAACCCCAATACATTCTCCATAATTATATTTTATTATAAATATGGTAAAACCATATTCATTATTCTATCGATCCTATTAATGACAAAGTAACCATACATTTCTACGTACATCTTACCATCTCCACGTTGTGGTGTAGTTTTTTATTCAACACTTTATTATTTAGATGGGTATAGTAATGATTAAAATTGATTTCAATAATAAATATAAAATACTAATGATTCTTTATATATGATATACCATCCAATCAAATATAATTTTACTATTAATTGAATGATGTTGTTGCTCAGGTGTACATACGTATTGTCATCTCCACAAACGTGATATGATTCCGTCCCCATCGTAACCATTCATGAATAATTTTCATTTTATGATTAAAAATTAATATTTAAGAACATAATATCATTATTGATATGAATCAAACATATCCTTCACATAATAATCATGACTTATTTAGCAACACATATAAAGGAAAACGAATCAGTTAATACCCAAAACAATGATATTACTGAAATACCATTAACAAAACAATATTAGAAGATCATATATAATATCATATTTATGTATTTGTTCCTTTTATTATTTAATAAAAATGATTTCACCATTATACAGTAATATTACATACCCTATACTAAGAAAAACTACAAGGTATGGGGTTTCTTATCTAACTTTTTATTCTGTGAGATTTTAATTATTGGGCACTTATTTATTGCATGTGGCGTATTGTGTACTAACATTTGATATATATTGTCATGATTCACTTTATATTCATGGTATTATATAATTCATTTTGTTTTTATTATATTTTATCATATGACTTGATTTATTAAATGGTATTAAGGGTTTCTCATATCACATCTTATTCCTGTGATATTCATTCTATATTGCCCCAATATTTTTTGTATTGTGCATGTACTACACTTTCTTGTATTCCTTATGTAATATAATTTAATTTTTGGGAATTTAAAACTCCATTGAATGATCCTTCTTTCAGGGGGTTTTTGTTTCATATATTACAAAATCGGTAAAGGAATTTCTAAATTTGATTTCAACTCATTGTGTTTCACAGAAACATCATTGATTATTTTACTCCGAGATTATGTGTGAAATAACTATTTATTTATTTATATAGTAGTTTACATGCCCCTTTGTGTGGATATACTTTTTATACAGATAATCACTTCACTGATAAATTCTCAATTCATCTATATGAACTTTATAAGAGTAATCCTACCTCAATTTCCATTTATTGAGTTAAACATCCAAGTCATTTGAGTTGTTGTCACAACAATATGTGTGAATAAACTCTGATTGATTTATATTGAATATCCAATCATATTGAGTGTATTTATATTTTTCATGCATAATTATGTCATTGATTTAACTTATCCTAATGATATTGTATTTATAAGGGATTCAATCTCAATTTAGATTCAATCGAGTCTTCATTGTTGTTATGCACCAATTCAATTTTAAGTGGGGTATATATTTTACATTGACATGGTATATTTTGAATCCCTTTATTCTCATGGTACTATAAATTTTTTATTACCTCAATTATTAAAATTCAAATGTATCTAATTTGGTTAGGAAATTTAACTAAAAAATCAATTTATATGTTTTAATGATTTATTCTTCTAAATCTTTCTCGATAATGTCCTTGTATTAAAAATGGTTTTAATGATTTTTTTATAATGAATTGAATGTTTTAAAATTAAAATTAAAATTAGATGTATCAATGAGGTATGGGACCCTTTCATTCGAAAATCTATTTTTAAAAACATCATGATAAATAGGGATACATTTAAAAGTATTCAAGAAAAAGGGGATATTTCTCTCAAATAGTTTCACTGATTACTTTCATCTATGTCCATATCCTTCATTGATATTTATTGAGGTTAATATACTATAATAAAATATTACATATTTTATTTAATGAGTTATGTTTGACTGTTTATGTACTATTTTTATACCATTCATGGTTTGTGGTTAAAATATCGACATTTCGTATACTGGTTTTAATAAAAATATTTAGATTTTGCTTCAAGAAATTATTATGAGGAATTAATTGGAATTATTATGTGACATGTGGAGCCTTCTATAACTCCTCAATGCATCAGTATGTCTAATGAAACAAACTATTTTCCTACCAGAAGGCCTTGAAAAAATCTTATTTGTTGTCTTGGCATGAGGCCTTTATTATGTGGTTATGTTGTTCGGAACTATGCATTCCTTCATTATGAAATTAGCTATTGATATTACATGTTATTATTAGACTAGAAGAATATCCATGTGAATAAGTAAATGGATTTATTTGATTTATATTTTCTATATTATTCTGAAATCTATGTTTAAAGGCTTGTGTTTTAGTCTTAGCATTTCCTTCAATGTTTACGCTTATTTATGAAAGCTTACACTATATTGTTTTCTATACTGAGCATCTAAGCACACCCCTTTCTATGTTTTACTTTTCCTATGACGTGAATAATAATATCATGATAAAACTACAGGAATAGGTTAAGGGATATGAGTGTGTTCAAAGGGGACACTATGATGTTTTTTTCATGATGTAATATAAAACTTATGTATATATCTAGTACTTGCAATGCTACTAATCTAATTGGTCTTTCATGATGTGATATCTTTTGATCATACTAGTGATATGCAATAATTCACGAACTCTGGGTAACTAGGGTCGGGGCATTACAATTGGTATCAATGGATGTTTAGTAGAATCATTCATAACTAGATTTAGATGAACACTTTTTAGAGAACATTACCCTAAGATAAACATTGGGGATTAATATTAAATAGTATCCAAAATTATTATTAATGTAAATATTATGTGGGTTATCCAAGAAATAAATCCAAGTTAGGATACGAGCAAGTAGAGGTGACTCTAGCGCAGATATACCTAGTGGTAAAACCCGAAAACACCGCTTTGAGCTTGACTCAAACGAGAACTAGTGCACGACAATGGGCTTTGCTATAGTCTTGGTTACAACACTCCTGGGGGATATGCATAGGATAATTAAAATTTTTTACAAACCAATTTGATGGATTTTAATATAATTTGATAATAAATAAGCATGGTTAATCCTAAGGTGTTGTAGATTGAAAATAAGGATTCATGATATTATCTAAATGATTTTTTGACTGTTCTAACTCACACAATGCTTTCTAGTTTTAGACAATGGATGAATTCCATGGAATTCATACTAAAAATGAACATGATTTACATGTTGGGAACAATGGTGGAAATGAGCAACAAAATTGATTGTTGATAGGTGTAAATGAAATCGTTTTCATGTGAAATCGGGTTTCCAAATATATGTTCAACGACATATATATTAACCAACTCTTGGACTCAAAAAAGAAGAGAAATGTAGTGAATGATAAGAGCTCCAGTAGTGGTGACCATGGAGAAAAGAAATCCCAATTTCTATCATGCATGAAATGTGGAAGGAGACTCCGGGTAAAGTGTCTCAATGGAACAAAGAATTGCTTTATGTGTGACAAAAAAGGACATAAAGTAATGAAATTCTTAGGAAAAATGAAGTGTAATATGGAAGAAAATAAAAATGGTCCCAAGAATCAATTTACAGTCATTTTCCAGAAACATATGTGACATGGGAATTACCCGAGTGAATTCCCTATTCTATAAGATAACCTTTTGGTCAATGAAGAACCGATATTGAAATTAATGGATGGAGAAATGTTTAAATGTATTAGAGATTTTTATTGATGGGATTAATTTGGAAGACTTTTCTCTTGTTTGTGTAACCCTATAGTTTTATATTTAAAGATTCTATTTGAGGTAGAATTATCTTTTATAATGTGGATATAGTAATAAATAACCATTTGGGTTTATATGATCCTTGAATTTGAGGAAATTACATGTTATTAAATTTTGGGATGAAAATGAGAGGTATGAGATGAAATTTGTGGTTAAATTATGTTATGGTTATTTTTAGTAATTTATATCATTTTGGAAATGTTATAAAATATATTATTAGAAAAGGGATATCACACAGACCGTGTGACAAACCGTCTCATTGGAAAAAGATGTGGGAATCGAATGCACACCAAAGTGCGACTGGGATTTTTCACCAACCACTGGACTACGTAGATTTATTAGTTTGTGTGACTAATTATTTAAGTTAAATGATTATATTGATCAACAATAATTTGATTAGGTATCTTATGCTTATCAAATGGATATCTATAGTTTAGGAAAAATATTTAGTGAGTATGTGATAAAATTTATTTTGGAAGACGTTCTCTCTATTGGGAAAAATATAGGACTAAAAAAATACAATACTATGTGATTTCATTTAAGGAGTAATGGGGGATTATTATCTATGATTTTATTTTTCACTTATATCAATTTAGGTTATTTATTGTAATTATCAACCTTTCATAGAGAATATATGATTAGGTTAATTACTTTTTTGTTTGTGACTTTAAGAGTTGTCGATGATATTTGATGACACAATTTAATGTGGATGACTACATAATGAAATTCTTCTGAGTTTTGGGTTTAAATCTTAGTTTGGATTATATTGAAGGATTTTATGGACAATTGTTTATTTAATGGTATTTATGGATCTTTGGGTATTGTTGGTTCAATTTTAGAAATTAAGATTAGTATTTCATTCTCTAAACAATTATCTTTTTGGGGATCATCTGTTCTTATACTAACTATTTAGGTTTTTTAATATATAATGATAAGGGAAATATAAATTTCATCATTTTTAGATTATATGATTCCTTGTATGTTGATTCTAGAACATCAAGTGTTTCCAAATCATCTTGAAAAATCATCGTTAGGAGTGAAATATGAGTTTGTGGTAGAAATTATTTAGAAGATGGAACTCTACTTATCAAGTATTTTTTTTCTTATTCTGTAAAAAAATTAATTATTAAACTTTATGGAAATGATATTTAACCCAAAAAATGTGTTATCATAATACCTTACGTTATTCATCAAAGATTTAAATATTTGAGGCCATCATTTTTCAAATTACATATTAGTGATTGATGACCTCAATCACTACTTATAAATATTTTTGTTTTTCCTCTAATAAAAATCACCAAAAATGTTATCCTATTCGATATCCTAATTTGGTGGTGAATTTTTCATTTCCCTTTCCCCTTATTATGTCTAAAATTTATTAACTGTTTTTCCTGATGTCGGTTTTCCACAAAGGTACATTATATTTTTTTACCTTCTATTTCCAAAGAATAATTTACAATTATGAGGACGCAATTTATTGAAGTAGGGAATAATGTAACGCCCTAATCTTCCATAGTACGTTTTTCATTGAATAATACAATAATGTGTGATGTATGCAATAGAAAGTTCAAGCGCATCATGACCAATAAAACTAGCTACTTAAAAAAGTAGTTATCAATAGTAATAACCACATTTTTAATTTTATATATATCCCATATAATTTTAACATTCGACATTTTCGTTTCTTAAACATAATAAAAAGACAAATTCTATTTTTTAGAAAAAAGATGTATTTTTTTAAAAAATGTATTTTTTTCTAATTTTAATGGAAACCCCTTTGTTATCCAATATTTGAAACCTTTATATGTTAAATTTTATGAAATTATATTCTTCTTTGGAAGAGGGACATAAAAATATTAGTTTGGATTATTTTCATTGTCTTTTCTGATAAAATTCATATTTTGATGATTAGTGAATGATTCTAAATTTTAATTGAAAACAAAAATTTTAATCCAAATAATTTATATTGTCAAATTATACATTTGAATATTTTTGAAGAATAATTATATTATATTTTTATGATTTAATCCAATGATGGTAATTGTAATTTATTTCACTTTTAAAGTAGACATAAACACAGATCAATCTTTTGGAAGTTTTTACTTCTAAAAAACATTTTTTCTAGTTTTGAAAATGAGAATTGATTTTAAATTAATTAATCAATATTTTATTTGTTTAATTTGATAAAATATAAATTATATTTGGATACATAATATAAAAATTAGCATAGGGTGAGTTTTTGGTATTTTTCAGAAAACATTCAATAATTGATGAATAGTGAAAAACACATTGTTATTGTTTAAAAACTAACATTATATTTAAATAATTATTTATTTTATTTAAATTAATTTAAATTAAAAATAGATACAAAATAACTATATTAGTTAAATTTAATTAATTGGAATCATTTTATAATAAAATTATGTGTATAAAATTATATTTATTTTTTATCGTTTTTTACCCACCTTCTTATCACGTTAACAAATTTCCATAAAATGTAATTTTATCTCTTATATGAATTGAATTTGAAAATTCCAAGAGACATGGTTAACATTAGAATTTTCAATTTAGTCTAATAAGATGAAAATAATCTTTGTTGAATAGTAACTTTGGACTTTTATTTACCACCGTTAAAAGTAAATAGAGTAATTAAAGGAAAAAATTATATTATAATTACCCTAAAAAATTTATTATTCTATTATATAAATGTCATCCAACCAAAATAAACCTTATAAATAAAATATTATCCTCTTTGGTCAACTTGGATTAGATTAGGACATTTATTATTATCTTATTTAATGAAGATTTAACAGTGTTAAAATCCAATTTTTACAAAAAAAACCGTTTTTCATATAGGGTGATATATAAGATAAATTCTTCTATAAATATTCATTAGAAAGATAAAAGTATTTCCTAAATCATGGTAGTTTACTTATAATATTTCGACTTTAAATAATTAAATTTATTTATGAAATAATGATGATGCAGTATTTACCTTATTAATGATTGATAAAAATAATTGATATTATAAATATCAAAATAAATTTAAATTGATACTTTTGATTTATACCAAGAATTTGATAGATTAATTTTCCATTTTAGGGTTGATTAAATGAAATTTTTAGAAGTAATCATGCTGTTATGACTTTCACAAAAACCAAATATTTAATAGTGTCAAAATTGACATAAATGAGTTTTTGAAACAAATATTATATTATTAAATGATATAATATTTTTAATATTTTATGGATCATACAAAGGACTTATATAATGATAGATATATGAATAATTAACCACTTTATGTTCTCTAGGTAGTTTTTAGAATGTTTGATAACCATATACGGTAAGAAAACAAAAATACCTGGTAAAAGTTAAACTAATTAACTAAGAGTTAAATATAAAAGATAATTTAATATTGTGGATTAAAGGTGTATAAAACCTATTGGATTAAGGGATTTCGACTCATACCCCACTTATCAAATAAATAATTTTTTTTTGATAAATTATAATCCTAAAATGATTATATGATAAATAATATTTCAAGCTTTTCCTAATGTGACCATCACCTCTCTTATAAACGGGTACTTACTCTTCTCTTAATTTAACAACACCAAGGGAATTTTGCTCCGCCAAACCAAGATCACATATCCTCAAAACTACCCTAAAAAAATCCTAAAGGTCTAATATTTTTCATAAATCCATTCTACAGAGCCCTTTTGATCAAATCAAAATGAAGTACACGAAAAAGAGGTAATAATTTCACCACCTCTTTCAATGTTCTTTTCTTCTTCCACTTCCTATTTCAATTTTTTTCCCTAAAAAAACAAAAAATACATTACCTTATACATACTATGATATTATTATAAATATTATAAAACCATATTCATTATTATATCCATCCAATTAATGACAATGTCACTATATGTGCGTACGTACGGCTACCGTATCCAGGTCGTGCTGTAAATTGTTATTCAACACTTCATTATTTGGATGGGTATAATAATGCATGAAATTGATTTAAATAATAAATATAACATTTTAATGATTCTCTATATATTATATAACATCTAATTACATATTCTTTTTCCGCCAATTGTATGATATTGTCGCTTGGGAGTATGTTTGGTTTGTTGTCCCACACACTTGATAAGAATCATTCCCCATCGTAACAATTCAAGAATAATTTTCATTTTATGATTTAAAAATAATGTTTAAGAAAATAATATCATTCTGGAAATGAATCAAATAAATTTTATACATAACAAACATGACTTATGTAGCAAAATATATAAAGGAAAACAAATCAGTTAACACCAAAAACAATGATACTACTAAAATATCATTAACAATGAAATATTGGAATATCATATATGATATCATATTTATGTATTGGTTTCATGTATAATTTAATAACAATTATTTCCCCATTATACATGAATTTAACCTACCCTATACTAAATAAAAGTACAAGGTAAGGGGTTTCTTATCTCACTTTTACTTCTGTGATATCATTATTATTCACAACTTATTTATTTCATGTGGTGTATTGTGTACTTCCATTTGATATATATTATTATTATTCTATTTATATTCATGGTATTGTGCGATTATTTTGGTGGTTATTAACAGTTGGTCATAAAACATGATTGATTACAACGTGGTAAGGGGTTTTCATCTCACTTCTTATTATCGTTAGATTCATATTATATTGAAACTATTACCTTTTGTGTGGGGTATGTACAGCCCGTGATTTTATTCCATGTGTAATATAAGTTAATTTACTGGTACTTAAAACATAATTGTATGATCCTTCTTTCATGGGGTGTATGATTCATAAGTTACCAAATCGGTAAGGAAATTTCTAATTTTGATTTCCACTCATTGGGTTTCACGCAAACGTCATTGATAGTTTTACTCCAAGAAAATGTGTGATATCACTATTTATTTATTTATGTATTAATTTTCACTCCCCTTTGAGTTGATATACTTTATATACACAAAATAACTCCATTGATAAATTCTCAAGTCATCGATATGAACTTGATAAGAGTACACTTAAGTTAATTTTGATTCATTGAGTTGAACATCCAAGTTGTTGGTGTTGTTCTTACAAGAATATGTGTGAATGCACTATGATTTATTTACACTGAATATCCAATCATATTGAGTGTATTAATATTTTGTAAACATTATTATGTTATTTATTTATCCTTAACCTATGGATATGGTTTTTAAAAGGGATTTCATCTCAATTCACATTCTTTCCAGACTTCTTTGTTTTTATACTCAAATTCACTTTTATATGGTTTACATAATATAATTTGACATTATATATAATGCATTAATTTATTCTCATGGTAAAATAATGTTTTTATTACCTCAATTATATGTATTCAAATGTCTCTCATTTGGATAGGAACTCTATCTAAAATATCCATTTATATTTTTAAAATATTTATTATTCTAAATCATTCTCATTAATGTACATGTTTTAAAAATGGTTTTAAGTATTTATTTATATGGAAATTATTGTTTAAAAATTAAAATTTCTTTTAAATGTTTCAACGTGGTGTGGGACACATTGATTCAAAAATCAATTTTTATCAGATTCTTGATAAATAGTGTTACTTTTAAATTATTTCAAGAAAAATGGGATATTTCTCTCAAATAGTTTTAGTAGTTATTTTTATCTATGAAAATATCCTTAATTATTTTGAAATGAGGTAAATTTGTTATAATACAATAATCCATTGTGTATTGAATGTGTTATTTTTTACTGGGGATGTGTTATTTTTATAACATTCATTATTTGTTGTTAAAATATTGATGTTTCATATTATAGTTTTAATATGAATGTTTACATTATGATTTAACCGTTTCATATGAGGAATGAATTGTACATAGTAAGTGATGGGTGGATCCCGCTACAGCTCTTCAATGCATCAATAGGTCCCATGACACATACAAATGTATTGGCACACGGCTTTGACAAAATCTTATTTTTAGTCCTGGAAAGAGGTTGTGACTATGTGGTTATAATTTCTATCATTATGAATTCCAAAATTCTGAAATTAGCTATTGATATTACATGAAATTATTCTACTAGTAGAATATTCATGTGAATAAGTAAATGGATTTATTTGATTATATTTTCCATATTATGTAGAAATAAAGTATAAACGACTCGTGTTTTAGTCTTATACAATGCCTTAAATGTTTTTGCTTATTCTTGAAAATTTCCAATATATTTTTATCCTTACTAAGAATCTGAGCTCACCCCTTTCTATGCTTTATTTTTCCCTAGATATGAATAAGCATACCATGATTAACCAATAGGAATATTATAAGGGATTAGAGTGTGTTCAAAGGGGACATAATGTTGTTTTCCTTTTTTTCATGATGTAATATAAAACTTTTGTATGTATCTAGTATTTCCAAGGCTACTAAACTAATTGATATTTTAGGACATGAATTATTAAGATCATACCAATGTAATATAATAAAGAACCGACTCTGGGTAACTAGTGTCGGGACATTGCACTCACACAAAGAGGCTTCCCAAAAAATCCTTCTCAATAGTCACTCTCAACCTCCCAGAATGAGAGATTCACCGAGAAACCTCTAATAGGGTTATCAAAAATGATCCATCTTGGTGTCAGCTTAACCCAGTAGTCATATTCTTTCATAAAACATGACTGTAATCCATGAGTCACTATCCTATATTCCATGTCACATCGAACCATGACTCACATGTCTATGCTAGTGAATGTTCTTCTCATGTAAGATAGGTTCATCCAAAATCCCAATGCATCTCTCAGTCCAAGGATAAATTGATTACCACTAACCACTTGAATGTAAGTCCATGGAAAAGAGAATATACCCTTGATCCCACTATACGAGAAAAATGATCATGATGGGAACACCTATACTATAAAAAATATTTATCATCCCTGTTAAATGTTCATTAATATTATGATCACCTAGCGTACCATACATCACAACCGAACGAATCCAAACACCTTTCATATAACATTGTAAGGTTCATTGAAATAACCAACATGATTGTCTATGTTGAATTCCTCCAAGAAACTATATGGGAAAACACCAAAAATATTATTTTTTATAATTTATGTATTGAATTATAACTATCATTGAAACTAATTACCATTATTGTATCATTCAAAAAAATAATTTTCTAAATGCTCTAGGATTTCATCTCTAAGGCATCAAATTCCCTCAACAACCCACTAAAGGAATCCAAATATCCCTTATTGAAGGGAAGTAATTTTCCAAAACATTAGAGAACCTCTTGAACGATGATCCAAATTACCTACCATAAAAAAATTAAAAAGGATAAGGTGAGAATATTTTCCTCAAAATTGTATATGGGAAAAAAATATTTAAATTATTTTTAGAACAATAAAAAAATGTAACCTTTATATAAAAATATATAATCAAAAACAAGTAGACACATATAATTTGAGACCAACATGCCTATCCTACTTACAATGGGACAAGATTTATATCAATAAGTTAATTATATATTAAATAAATCATATTTACCCAAAATCTGATCTATAATAGCATAAATCAATAAACACAAATCAAACCCTAGGTAACCTGATCATCCCAAAGGAAAGTTTTTCCCACTCACCCTTCTATGGTCCAAAAAAGCTATGACACATTAAAAAACACCATTATTTCATCACCCCAAATATTATAAAAACAATTTTAAGATACCACCTATTGAAACCCTAATATATGATACATAGTAGTTCCACAACCATTAATTCCATGTGGCCTCAAGCAGACCTCCTTATATTCCAAATGATATATTGTAGTGTTGAGGGCCTAATCTATATTTCTAGGATACTTTTATATCATATAATAAAAATAAATCATTAGAAGATGAATAATTCAATCAAAATTTCTAATTAAATTATGTATTACTAAATAAAAACATTGCAATAATATATGATTTTTGTAAGTCATATAGTTATACTCACAATTCCTAAAATCTATCTACGTGCATTACAGGAATGACACCCCACTATCCTGGAGTTCACTCATGGTTCTGATGATGGCTCCGCCTCTCTTAGGGTTCCTTGGTGGCGATGGCCCTTCCTCCTCCTTCCGCTCTAGGTTTCTTTACCTCTTTTTCCCTTTCCTCTCAAATTTTATCCACATCGTGGTTGTCTTCATCCTCACGCCAGGAGTTTTCATGTTTACTCTTCTCCTTCCCCAACACTGTCGGTATTTTCCGACACATAAGACCCCACATTGGTTGTTTGTGGTGGCTTTCAGATGGGTTTGGGATTGTGGTGGTGGGAGTAGGGGAAACGTGAGAACCTCCGTTCAGTGGATTATGTCCTATTATTCTTTTCGTTATCTTAGGGTTGTAGTCTCGGTTTAACATTACTTGTCTCATAGTGGTTCTCATAGGGTATCAACCGCAGATTTCCCCTTTGTTCTGGTTTTATTTAGGGTTTCAGCCCTAATTATCATTTCTCATTCTAGGATTGTTCTTTCCTCATGGATTGTTTTCTATGTTTTCGAGTTTCCTTTCCTCGGCGTGTTCTTCCTCTCTTCCTTTCTGCTCCTTCCTACAATGGCATCATGTTTCCTCTCTCCATTCAAGGTCAGTTGGGTGCGACGGTTACCATAGAGATTTTGGGATGTGTTAAGGGAGCGGTATTCAGTAACAGAGTGATGTGATCAATGGTGAATGTTTCCAGTTTTGTGGGTTCTTATGGTGAAGATGTTGTTGGTGATGGTCGGTTCCTTCTCTATGCAGAGACATAATCTTTTGGTTCTGATGTTTTGTGGTGATTGTATCTCATGACGGAGATGAGGGTTTTATCACTGATGTCATCGATGGTTTAGGTTGATACTCTACGGTGATGGTGATGGCAACGAAGCTCAAGGTGGTGATGGGGGTTTATGGTGGATGGATCTTATCAACGACCTGATGACCGACTCTTCTATGTTAGAGTGTGTGTATCGAGGATGATCGGTGACTGAGGTGTGATGACGGTCTCACTATTTTTTTTGAATTTCAAAATTTGAAATGGATTTTCGGTTTCATTGGCGGAAATTGTGTGTGCATGACTGAAATACTTGGATGGCATGGGAGGTGATTTGAACTTTTTTTGTGGAATTTTATTGTTGGATTTGGAATTTTGAATGGGGTATATGTGGTCTGTTTTAATAAGGACATGGGATGTGGATCTTTTTGTACAGTTCCCACTTTTCCAAAAAGATGCTGTTAAAAAATATATAAAAATTGTATTGTGTCATATAGTTATACTCACATTGATCTATTATTGGGCCAATCCCAAATACAAAAAAAAAACACATACACTCTAATCATTCATCCAAAACTAGGACACACATATCTTGTTTCCAAATAATTCTTGATCTATAGTATCTTGATCCACTCCACATTACGAGATGAACCAAAAATATACATATGGTCTACACTTGCACTAAAATTCCCATGAAGGGTGTAAGAAATAAATACACGTAGGGTCTCAGCAAGTTTCCATAAAATATTCTATCATATACAAGCATAAATGTGGAATAAAATTATTCTTTTACACAAGTTTCATTGATAAACTATGATGAACAGGACACAGTGAATCCTTGAGAATTAGTTCAGTTTGTGTTAAATAGTATTTTGTGGAGCCTAGATATATCACCTTTTGTACAATGTATGAATAGAAATCCTAGACTAATTATATTATGTAATCATATTGATATTTGAACCCAAAACAAAGAATTATGGTTTGGTGGCATCAAATCCTATACACATTAACCTATATTTCTATCCATGTTCATACATACACATCTTATCCCACTACATGGTTAGTTTTTGTAGAGATCACTGGTAACATCACACAACATCCCATTACCTATCCGCCCAAGGGAAGTCCAATTTCAGAATACTGGACTCTCAGATATGGTCCATCACCTATACAAGCACATATTTTTGTGCACCGGGGAGGTCATAATCTAATTGTCCAATGCATACAGAATCTATAGTGGTTAAAACCACACAAACCCATCCATATAGACTCTAGTGAGGTCACAAGAACAATGGACCATCCATGTATATTTTTGTAAGATTATGTCCAGAAAAAACAAGAAAAAACACCATAGGCTGATAACCAATCAAACATAACTCCATCTAGTCATAGGGATTCACTGAATTCCTAGCCCCTCGTAATGAACATATTTCACCTCATGTTTTTGGGAATCCATAAGGTTATCTAGATTTATAATATTATATGCATGTTCATGCTAACTCATGTTGATCACCCCTTGGTAATAAAACTACACAAACACTCCTCTTAAGAAAACCTCAAATCACATTCCTCTTTCATTGCATGTCCCTTAACAATCATGGTCCTACTATATAGGAATCTCCAATTTTATCATCGCCTAACTAAAATGTAATCTTAATAATATGTTATTATAATACTATGTCACATTTTAGGTCCCATATCACATCTCATAAGGTATATCCATCATCAAAGAAATCATTGTAATCCCATATGTGGAAAATATATATCCCCAAAATATTAACACTACCCACAACTTTGATCAATCCCCAGACCACCATCAAAATAGTGACCCTCATCAGGTGTAATACAAACTTATATCTCATTCATCATCACTAGTAAAAATATCCTACCACCTATCCAACTATCCCCTAGGAAATAATCCTAGTTTACCAAAATTAAAAATCACATCACTAGAACTCATATAGGTCTATCATCATGTTATACATCACTTTATCCCCTTAGAGACACATACAATGCAAGATCTTGAACCATAAATGTGCTAATGACCACATATCTCAGGAATAGAATCCCGAAACCATCCAATATCTTATTCTTTTGGAATAAATTGTCTATAGAAATATTCCCAATGCCCCGAAATATGTATCAAATACTAAATTATAACTAAACATAAATATTTTATTTTTTAAATATTACTATCCCCATTCTTCAAGTAATTACCTTCTATTAGAATCTTTATCGAGCCTTTTTAAGGTCAATACATATCTCGTTTAACACCAAAAAACACCAAAGATCCTATGTCACACCATGAGTCTCAATTATTAGTTAAAAAATTTACAATTAATTATTATATTTAATCCCAGGATGCATAATCAACATTAAACTCACTGTGCATCACCATCAGACATAAAATCTGAATAACCATTAATAGAAAGTATTTGGCATGCACTTGGCAACATCCCCACCAAAATCCTTATCACACAACAGTTAGTTGATAACCCAATAATTTCATCCAAAACAAAACCCTAGATAAAACTATTATAAATAACACCATTTTTAAATTATTTTTGACGATGTGCATATAATGTGTTGGGATGTCATCTTTTTATGCCATAAAAATCCCCATTAAATTACCCAAATCCACTATGATTTAGTAGAATTAAAACTAAACCCATAAATAAAATCTATCCAAACCATATGAAAACAAGTTTCAGTAAGATCATATGGAAATATAGAGATAACACACCTTGAATCTCGCTAAACATTCAACTAAAATTTTCCATTGTTGTGGGGGCAATAAAAATGGGAGGGGAAGGAAAATTACTACGAAAATGATACTCTTGAAACCCCGTCTTTCATAAATCATGAAACCCATAATGTCAAAAATAACTAATTTCCCCTTGTAAAAAGTACTCACATATCTCTAGAAAATAGGTGTACATTTCTTGGCATGAATGTCCTTACACCTCTAAATTTTCATGGATGGAGACGTATTTAACGACTCGAACACCTTGATAATTACAAAAAACACATATTCAGATTTTGAACAGGAAGTTAACACAATTAAATTATCATGTATATGGTTCCCTCCCACACCTAAACTATTTTCATGAAGTGAACCCCATGGATCAGTGCCGGAACACCTATAACAGTAGAAATTTTTTCATTCAGGCTAGTCAACCCCTCTCTAATACACTCCCAAACATCAATTCAAAAAACTATAAATTATTACATGTCTATAAAAGCCTATTATGTGTGATGTAATAAACCCATTCCAATTCCTAATTTCCCAAAATATCCAATCATTAGATACAAAATTTATTTTACCTGGGGAATTTATAAATTGAAAATGTGAAGATTATTACTAACACTATGAGTATTTCTACTGGTAAGGAAAAAATGTTATTTTTTTATATATAATATCATATTAATAATGAATATATTATACATAAATAATTTCCCAATTCATCCAATAAAATATACAATTACGAGGTTATATGATGATATTCTTAGTGGATATGTTAAAAATAGAGTAATATATTAAGAGAAAGTAAAATAGGTAAATCCATATTTCAAAATAATTAATGATATAATCTTATAATGAAATTACATATGTTGAAATATTTTAAATACCATAATTTAAATTTTTTAGGATCATATGAAGATAAAATATGATTGAAATATATTATTGGTTTACTATTGAAATTCAGTAGTCTATTAAAGTCGTATATCATTGATTTTGAAGCAACGATTCATTCCCAATTATAGAGAGAATACATGAAAACTTATGAATTAATGATTTTATTAAATGTTAAACAATTCAATGATAAAGCCATCATGATTCTAGTTAAATATGATATTTATATTTGTAAAAGTTGTTATACTTAAATTTCAATGGGTATGATAGATTCTTTGATTGGGGTATAATTTAATTTTGTAGGAGGGCTTGGTGATATGGGTTTTTTATTAAATTATAAGATGATATGTTTAAAAAATAAAAATCTGTTATTTTCATTTTGATATAAGACTATGAAATAAAATTGTATCTATCATTTTTTAAAATTGAATATTGGATATTAGTTCTACCAATGAAGTATATTTATATAATTGAAATTTGTGTCACATTATTAAGAATGGATTTGGAGTATCAACTGTTATAGAAATAAAGTATACATCACATTATGTTTTGAACATTATAAAAAAATTAAAAATAAAGAAGAATAATGTGACTTTTTTAAAAATAATGATACATACCTGAATTTTTTAAGTGGAATATTTTATATACCAATGATTGAAGACCACTTTTAATAAGTCATTATGAAGTCACATTAATTAAAATTTAATTTTTTTGATGATTACAATCTATGGGGGTGGGAATAATTTATTAAGAAAAAATTTATGAATTATTATAACAACCATCAAATTTAAATAAATTATAAAAATTTAGGAAGGAATAAATTTAAATTTCTTATGTTTGTATAATGTTGATGAGTAAATTAATTGTTTTCAATAAAATCTATTAGAAGAATTGGACAAGGTTTAAAAAGGAATCTCCTAAAAACTGGATATGAATAATGTGGTAGTATAATGGAATTAGAAAATAAATAAGATATACTAGATTTCATGACTAAAATTTGGTTTTATAATTAATTTTTCTGAATATATAGTAAGAATAGTTGTTATTATAATAAGAAAGAGTTCATCTTTAACTTTGAGAATGATATTAACATAGAAACTCTTGACCTAAATTGTTGTTGATGTTTCATGATAGATATTTATTAAACTTATTTGATAATTCTATGTTAATTATAGTGAAATAGATAATATAGAATCTATGTCTAGAACATGTATCTTTTTGGGGTATTGTAATTAATTCATTTGATTTTAACTTTTATATAATTATTAATAAAAGTTAATTATATAATAAAATTTTTTCAACAAAAAATATATATAATATAAGAATAAACACTTTAAGGAATTATTAGTTAAGAAGAAGGATATAATATATCACAATATGGTAAAATTAAATTTTCCAAATATACAGTAATGTCCAATGAGTACCAATAATTTGGGGTACCAGAAAGTCCTGATAGGACATGGTCTTGTAAACATTTAAAGGCATCAAAAAGACATGATTTACAAAAATTATTAATTAATACTAATTTATCAAACTGTTTTTTTATTATGAGTTCAACCAAAGATATAACTTAGTAGGTTTTCAATGGTTAGAACACTTGCGAAAAGTTTTGAATCAAAGATGCATCAATTTTTTCTAACTTGGGAAAGATAATGTAAACACATAGAAGAGATACAGTTATTTAGTTAAACCAAATATATGTAATTATCAATGAAAGAGGGAATGAATTTGTTTAATGTGAACATAATAAAGAAGCATCTATATATTCCATTGGAGAATGTGAGTACATTAGAGAAATTATGGTTATTGGATAATATAATTATTGTATGGTTTGAAATGGTATAAGGAAAGTTCAGTGGTGAATGTATATTAATAAAAAAACTAATATACATTAATTAAATATTCGATGAAAAATGGAATAATATAACTATTTAGCTAAAATATAGTATTTTGCATTGTAAGGATTATATCCCGAAAAAATAGAATAATGGCACAATTAATTCTAATGGGTTTAATGGAATAAATTAATATTTGGAAATATAAAGTATTGGATGAATCTAGAATTCACTATTTTGTGTATAGGATCATAGAAAGTTTATATATAAGGAATCAAGAATATGGATTATGGAATATGTTGTTTTTTGATTTAATAGATAAAAAATTCTCATCTAGTTTAATTGTGATCATTTTTATTATTACATGGTATTTTATGATTGGATAAAAATATTCATATCTTTTATGTTGATGATAATATACGGGATAGTTCTGAGAGGCTTCTAATAATAGAGTCGAAGACGGATTTGGTTGTACTATTTAGGATTTAAGATCACTAAATAGAAAATATAATTTCTAGTATTTTTAATTATAAGGATTGTAATACAGGAAAATTAGTGAATTCATAGAATATTTATGATGAAAATGATTATAGTGGTTTGGAATACTCATATAAAAACTAGTCTCAAATACAATGGGTTAGTTACAGTGATATATCCAAAGAAAAGTTACACATTATTGTGTAAATAATTCCATATTCATGTACACCCTTAAAAAATGCCACTTATTGATTTTGTTTTACAACAACCAATATAAGAAACACATGATTCCAATGTTCAGATAAAAGATCCATGATTAGGCATCTATAACTATATCACATGAACTCAAAAGAACATTCAATGCACACACATTATATGTGGACTAAAGATATCACACATAGATAGGAAAAATGATTTACATGGTACAAACATAGTAAATATCAAAAATTATGTTCGTATTATATTTATTATAAATTTAATTATTTTATTACCATATTTTCAAAAAAAATAATCCCATATTTTTTTTATAGATGTGTCTAGCTGGAACATATGGTTCTACCACTTTATAATCTTCACAAACAACTACACCATCTTTCAATCTATGTGGATTGGCCTCTGTCACCTCAATTATCATGATTGATGCACCACCATAACTTATAATTCCTGACCGATAAGGATATTCCTTCATTTTGCTCTTACATATCTCTTTTGATGAGCCTTACAAATCTCTTAGATAATTACTGATTTATTCTTATAAAAATTTAAGGTTATTCCTAATTGAGTAGGATTCACTTCCATTATGTAGATTTTGATTTTATTTCCATTGAAACTTAACCATAATACATTTCACTAGATCTTCATCCTCTGGACTTCATAGTATATTTTATAATTATTTCATTTTGATACAATCATGAATATTTATAATAAAACCTTATAGAATATCAATGTTATATCTATTAAATATTTATAATAAATTTTACCCAATAATATCTCACATTATAATTATCCTCTTATATTACCCACCATGTCCACTTGATCATATAGGTAAATTTCTTCATTCCTTCATATATTCTGTAATAATAGTCAATGTGTCTCCAATTAATTTTTTTTTCTAAATATCACATGTAAAACTAAGATATGGATTTACCATATATTTTTCCCATAAATTGTCCTTTGTTATCATATAACCTAGAAATTTATTTACATTTATATTTGTTATCTCTAAAACTCCTTCCATAAGAAGAATCTATATATAGTGATATTTTAGGTGGTTGTTTCATTCCACTGAGTCAAACATGAGATAATTTTATGGGTGTATTGAAATAAAAATATCACTAAAATAAATTCATGGTTCATAACATTATTTAATGATAATAAAACTAACCCATGGAGTATATTATCTTACCCCCCCACGTCAATTGTATTAATTTAATCTATTTATATGGTTGATAATTCAACTTCTAGTTATTAATATGAAATCTGACATACTATAGTTCATCCATTGTATGAAAATAAGTGTGGTAAATCAATATTTATTTGTATCTCCCCTATAGTCTATACCAACCAATAATTTAAATATATCCCTCATTATAAAACATAACACAAGATAATATAATCAATTGAGATATTGAAGATTACAATCCATTTTTCCTAGTGTTCATTTAATTTATTTTTCATGAACATAGTAACAACTCATAGTGATTGATATCTATATATACTACTATAATTCATCTCATAAATCAGTCTTATATCCTTTGATGACTAATGACTCATATTTATATACATAGTCTCAATAGTCATTAATATTTCCTTCAAGATGATTTTTTTTAATTTTTAGCAAATTGGGTATATAAATGTATTAATATGGAAATTTGGTATCTTTTCCCTATCACCTGGATGTACTCCTATTGTTAAAACATAAAATTCCCATGCTTAAAATCTCACCAAATCATCATCCCCAAAATCTCTCTTTCTTCCCAGGTGACTTTATCTCAAACATTTAGAATAAATTATTTGAAATCAATTCAATTCAAAACATTCATTGACTTACCATGATCACATAATCCACACATAAGTAAAGTATCATGAGTCATATATTATTGAACACCATGTATAAGTATCAATGATCAAAATGTCATTATATAATCTTACTTTTGTTGTAAAGGATTAAAATTTTCAATTCCATTAGTATAGATATTTTTTCATCCCATACAAACATTATTAGATATTTTATATTAGAATTATCCAAATTTCAATGATTAGTTTACATTGTCCATATAAATTCCATCACCCAAATAATTTTACGAGAATTAATTATTTCATTTAATTTTCTATGATTTTTACATTATTATATAGTCATTTGATGAATAATCTAAATAGTTGTGTATTTGAAAAATGTGGAAAATATTTCTGAGAAATACATTCCTTAATTATATTTAAATTCATAAAAAAAATCATTCCTTTTACCACATAAAAGTCTAAACATAATCATTTAACTAGTGGGTCTATTTATTATATACATCCTTCTTTCCTAGTGGATGTTCTGAAAAAACAATATTCCAGAAGAAATCAAGGATTTCATCCAATCCTTAATCGATCAATGATTTTATTTTCAGTAGCTGAAACATTCAACTAATTCAAATAATTTATTATATTTACTATTTGAATGCGATATATAATCATGTAAAATCCAAAAAAATACTTTACTATTTATTAGTCTGTAATAGTCTATCAAAATTTCTATGGCTCAGAATATATCTAATGGAAACGTTCATTACACTTACTTGTTCCAAAATAGACTTTGATAACCAATATACATTTTCCCCTTATTTAAACATATGAAATCAAACATTCATCTGACACTCCAGTTTTAAATTATTAAATTCATCGAAACATGAATTAATTATTGAAAAATAGTACTTTTTTGACATTACATTATATAAAAATTATCATTCTCCATTTATCTTTTTTTTCAATTTCAACATATATAAGGATTATACACTTATTAATGATTCCTTCAATGAAGTGGAAATTTCATATTCTGATGAAATTATATAAACTATTATAACATAGCCAAATTCATTTCTTAATTAACATAAAACAAAAAGAAAAATAAATCATACATTGATACTAATTTTTAACATTTTATAACATCAATATGCACATTGGATATACAATTAACGTATTTTAGTTGAGAAAAATCACCCTTTTCCAGTCCACTATTCATCATGATTCTCATTCCCGAAGAGTGTGGATGACATTCAATTAACAAGGCATGAAATATAATGTATACATTTATTCCAGATCACTTTAGTAAAAACCAAATTCATTATCATTGATCTAGCTCTATCAAATAGTTTCTGAATCACGATCTCTAACACACCATTTTGTTCGGGTAATATAGGATACATATTTTCAAATTATATTCCATTCATCCAAAAAATAATATGAAATTTTATGTTTTGGAATTTCCAAATATTATCAATACAGAGGAGTTTATTTTTAAACTGGTCTCCCTTTTCACCATATCTCTTCATCGAATAAAGGATATAAAAACCATGAACATGTTCTTAATAAATAAAAATAACACCATTCAGGTAGCATCATAAATGAATATTATAAAATGAAATGTCCCTTTAGGAGAATGAATAGCTTGTTGTCTCCATAAATATATATATACCATTTCTAACATTTATTTCCTTTGTGTCTTACTATATTTATTGAAGAAAGCCTTTATATTCTTCCCAAAGAAGATTTTCCACATATTACACAATACATATGTCCCAGTTTTAGTCATCCCCCTATGAATACAACTTTTATCCCACTTTCACCCATGTAACCAATATTACCATGCCATAAATTCACCGAATCAAATTATTTCTCCCTATAAACTGATGTATCATCCAAAATCCTTATAGTATTTTTCATTTTCTTCATCATAACCTTTGACACCACCATAGAACCACATGTTATCATATATGATCCTTTAAAAAAACATGGACATTAGGCAATATCATCTATTTTCTTAAAAGAATTTAGATAATTTCTTATTCCATTAAAATATTTCGTCCCATGATAGTATATAATGATTTTTTTCCATCATTGTACATTCACATAATAATGTTTAATTTCATAATGTTTTCAATCTTCTATAAGATTTAATTTATTGGGTCTTTCAAATATATTTTTTAACATGTCCCCACATGAAATTTGATTTAAATTGAACCCTATATTGAATTTTATTTCACTACAATAGCCTGGAAACATATTTGGATAATGATATTTCATCAGGAGTTATGGATTTTGTAGAATATCTTCCAGATGTATACTTATCCTAATTTACCCTTTGATCTAGAAAATAATTTTTCAGGTTCCCCATTCTCTCTTGATTTCATAAGACTATTCCTTACCCTATTAACTTCCCTTATCTCTTCATTCTATTCTAATTCACATTCTAATAAATTGAATTTTACAAATTTTTGGAACAAACTCTGTATTATGTATTGAATATTGTAGTGGTTTATCCTAGTGATTACTTCTCAATGATCCCCATGTATAATCCCATGTGACATATTTAAATGAACACTAGTTAATTTTATAAACAATAATTACATTCAGTATTAACAATAAAATAATAAGATACTAGATGTGAAAACCTATGGGTTCTTTTTCACATGCATTTAAGGAAATTCAAACCAACATACGACAACAAACTATCGACCATTTTTAACTCATTTATATGATCAACCAATATCCTTCATTTTGAAATCCTAATGATGAATAATTCCAAATACATGATCAAAAATTTCATTGTAGAAGGATAGTCAAAAAATTTCATAAGTATCTCCATTAATTCAATGGTTTTCTTCACATAATGGATATTCAAAGCCATATATCGGGATAATGTCATCCGAACTAACGTGAGTGCATTTTTGTTGTGATTTAACGATTCGTTGTTATATATTGATTATATTTTTATCCCCTTAAATATAATATAAATATCTTATTTTTATAAATAATATTCAATATTCATTCTCACTATATGAAAAATGTTTATTTATGATGAGATTAATTTCCCATAGTGAGTAGATAATTATTTATGTTTTTTTGTGACTGGATTGGATTTACCATCACATAAAATTTTTATGAATGTGCCCCCTGTAAATGAAGAGATTTTTCATCAAATATATTATACCCTGAGAATGAATTTGCGATGAAACCCATCACAAAATTTTTTCACACCACTCCCAGAATTTTGCGACGAATCATTTCGTAATGTTTTTATATTGTTTCTACTAATTATGAGAAACTCATGGAATATATTATGTTGGAAGAGAATTATTTGTGATAACTTATTTTTCAAATGTTTTTATATTAAAAACATTGTTATTTATGGGGAATAATATTTGTGATTGAACCCATCCCAAATTGAAATATTTGGGATGGAATTCCATCGCAAATAGTCCCATCACTACTTATTTAATCTATATGTATTTACCATGATTTTTTTACATCACACATATTTAATTCATATGATTGATCTCTTTATTTTACATTAATATAATTTCTTTTCATTGATCTTATTCCATTAGCATTGATTCAATATTATAATTCAAATAAAGAATAATATTTTATGTATATATTTTATTCTCTCTTATTGTTCATTAATTTATTTTATTTTATATTTGAAATTATTAATAATATTTAGTAATTATTAGCTGTAAATAGAATTGATTAGTTCAAATTGTTATTAATAATAGATCATTGATAAATAACAAATAACTGATACAATAATCAGTAATAATTACAAAAATATTTATAGAAAATTAATGAAAATTAACCAAATTATTCAATAATTAACAAAAATTATTAATATTTAGAAACAATTAATGACAATTAATAATAATTATATATAATAAGTAAAAATTATCAAACATTAGTTAAAATAGAAAAAATACAGATAATTTTTATATCATCATAACCATTGTTGATAATTAGTAAAACTACCACTAGTTACAGACAATTAGTAAAAATCACCAATAATTTTGAATAATTAGTAGTAATTAATAATAAGTCATATATAAATAATGATAATTGGTAATAAATAAGTATAATTTGAGATTATTTACAATAAAGATAAATAATTAATGATAATTATCATAAATGATAATTAAAAATAATTATAATAGTTACCATTAATTAATAATTATTAACAAACAAATTATTATGAATTAGAAATAATTGGAAATATTTAGAAATAATTACTAAAAATGATCGATAATTTATAAAAAGTATCAAAAATTTATGATAACTACAAAGAAAACCATTAGTTAATAAAAAGTATCAAAAATTATCTTTACTTAGAAAAAATTAATAAAATAAAAAATTTACCAATGATTCATAATGTTTCATAATAATTATCAATAATTAGTAAATGTCACCAATAATTACAATTATTCAACAATAATTTTTAATAATGTGAAATAACAACCAAAAATTAGTAATACTAAAAAACAATTATAATAATTAGAAGTAATTAGAAGTCATTACCTTTAGTTGTCAGTAATTACCATTAATTTCTATTTATTAATATTAATTACTAATAATTTAAAAGTATTTAAGATTAATTATGGCTAATTAATCATGAATACTAGTGATGACTGAAAAATAGTATTAATTAACAGTATTTTCCTATATTTATAAATTTTTAAATTAATTATTTAAAAATATTAATAGTTATCTCTAATTTCTGATTGTTAGTCATAATTACGTCATTATATCGATATTTTTTTAATTAATAGTGATTATATATATTTGGTTATATTTACATGTAAATTATTTTGTTTATAATTTGATTTATTTAGATCATCCCATCAAAACGATTATTTGAACTGAATATATTTAATTTATGTTTTTTAGATATATATGGAATAATAAAATAGATATCCTTTTTATATAAGATATTGAGTAGATAAATATTCAAATAAATCCAAATGGTTCTGGTATAAATCAAGTATATATTTATGGTGTTGAATTTTTTCACCATTTTCTATATATTAGTAATAATATTTTTATAAAAATAGTAATGTGTCCCAATAAGAAATGTTATATGATTATATTTGAAACATTTGATAGTGATAGTGTTCATCTACTAGGATTTTTTTTTGAAAAAATTATGTTTTTGGGTATCAATATGTTGAATTTAGTTTTTAAAAATATAATAATAAAAATTTCCAGATCAATAATGGTTTTTAAATTTAGTACGTGATGATTTTGGTCCATTTTCTCAACAAATAGAAAATTAGAATGATGAATCAATAATTGTGTTTGAGACATTTATATTTTATGAGTTTATAAAATACTATTAAGATTCCTTATATCCTAGTTTAATGATAATCAATGTTGATGTTGTTTCCAAATTTAAAACTATTTAATCAGATAATGTAATGTCGAAAAAATATTTTGATCAAAAAATCTATTCTACTAAATATTTTATATTTGATGGAAATTCAATTATTATAAATTTATATGACAACATGGGGAGGATATATAATATGGGGCAAGGTTATTATAAGATTCATTCCCATTCAAATGGAAAAATTTGGTATTATGGTTAAAATGGGTCGTTATTTATTTGTATTACATTTTGAAAATTGATTTAAAAAGAGGAAAAAAAATGGAATAATTTTTTTACCTTTGAATAGTTTATGTATATAGTTATTATACTCAAACTGAAGCATTTATTTTTATCTCAAAACACAACATCATTGATGTCACAAATAAAATACAATGTTTTTTCATCCATCTATTTCATGAGAATTTCCTAATATATTATTTTTTTCTTTTTGCTGATGGTTTGTGCCCATTTGTTTTTTATAGTAGTAAATATTCTTATTAAAAAGTCATTATAAAATCATATATATTATGTCATTGGATGTTAATGAATAAACCATATATATTTTTTAAAATATTAATTACCAAGACATTCAAAAAAAAAGTTTCGTTCTTATGAATCCATTAATTGATGAGTAAAATTTATCATAGAGTTATTGTGTTAGTACATTTGAGGTAATTGAAAAATAGATTTTCCTATGGAAGTCAACCTTAATATAGAAAATTTATAACATTAGGGTGAAAAAAATGTAAATTTTATTGAGTAATCACTGTCCAAAATCATGTTTGTACATTATGAGTGAAAACCAAGTATTTATTCTCATCAATATATGAGAACCTTATTTTTTATAGCCATAAAAAATTTATTATTATAGACCATCCTTCATTAAGTGATAAAATAATAATTTTTTAAAAATTACTATTGAATAAAATTTTTGTTTCCAAAAGATCTATGATGTTTATTTTAAAATTCTCAACTCTTAATTATATATGAATACTTTTATACTGACTATAAACTGAAAAAAATATGGCTTTATGAAATATGAAAGAAGGATAAAATTGTTTTTTTATAATCCATATTAAACTATTTCATTTTTCTATAACATGTTAGACATTATTAATATTAAGAAGAAATATTTTGATAATATATATTTACCCAATTTTAGATACACCTGGTAATAATACACATAATAAAAATATATGATTAGATGTTATCTAAATTTTGAGTTTTACATGACATTGGTTTTTTGAAAATTTAAGAACAATGATGTTAATGAAGAGAAAATTTTATTATATAATTTATAATGAAAATCATTTATAACCTTATCATTGGATTTCATATTTGAGGTTTCCTGGTGTTTATATTTAAAATTTGGGTTGATGTGTTAGAAATGGTCATATTATCAGATTACAAATTCTTGATTTTCATGTTATAATGGAAATACATATATTAATTATACATATTGGGTTCTTTAATTATTTTATTTGGAATTAAATAAAAAATAATAATACTTTTTCAATGAAATTTTTGTGGTAAAAACAACGTATAACACACTGAGTAGGGTGTAAGAAGTTGTTGTTTTTGTTTTATGTAAACCTGAAAAAATAGTCCAGAATTATTTTATTCAATTGATCATTTAATATTATTGTTTTCACAAGAAGAAAAATATAGAGTACTAGTATAGTTATAGAGTATGTACCCATATAAGAGATGAAGATATAATTTGAGGCGGAGGTAAGGTAATAAGGAATCATTTGAATGGTCAATTTTGAATGAGTAATATCTGGGGAAAATTTATTATTTCCACTATCATAATTTTCAACATGAATATTCATTAAGACATAAAAAAACAAGTCATAATAAAGGGAATTATAATGATGTAGTGGAAAATAAATTATTAGTTTGTAATTAGTATAATCCAGGATTTGGTGGAGTTTTTGATCTATGGATTTAATATATTGAAAATTATAAGGGGCATAAATATTTTAATCTAATTTGTGTTGAAATAGAACAATATTTAATGTGAGATCTACTTTCACATATTCGTAATAAATTTTTAAATATAAATAATTAATATTTTTTATATATAATATGAAGATCATATCAAGAAACATTTTCAATGCATTAGACAAGTTACTCTTAAAGAACATCGACAGTGTAATGTTTTAAAATGGTTTTTAAGGCGGGATATTTAAATGGATTATGGTGGAATATATGAATTCATTTTATAAATTTATATATTGGGAATATATTTAAATATTTCTGTATCGAAACACATGAATAAAATTGATAATATATTGTGTGTATTGAGGGGTCCACTATCCAAATGGATAAGTCATAAAAATTAGATGTGGCGAAAAGTATTCAATATCATAATCATTATTATCTTGAATTAAAAATGGAAATGAATTGTGGTGTTTTCTTGAGTTTTCCTTATAAAATAGAATATGATGTTCACCATTATGGAATGCTGGAAGAAATAATTTAGGTGTTTCATCTAGTATAATATTGTACAACAATGTTTAAATGTCATTTGTTTAAATATATTAGAGGATATAATGTTCATCTGTTACATAGAATCATTGAAAATAATATAAAAGTGTTTATTTTTTAAATAAACAATTTATTTTATCTCATTAAAAACACAATTTTTATTATGATAATTTTTATTCTAATTCGGGAGAGTTAATTAATTTTTGGATAATTTTAAAAATGGTATATCCTTATAATTAGTATGTGAATATTGAATTTTGTTATGCTGAAGTGAAATTAATTTAAAATTTTAATATGATAACTCCATGTGAAATTTTTTTGACAAAAATAAATATATTTTAATGTCAAAAAACCAAATTTATAGACAGAATTAATGATATTGTTAATGATGAAAAAAATTATTTTGAAATTGAATGATATGATATTTCTAAAAATATATGGAAATTAATGATATTGAGGAGGAATTGATGATATTTACACTATTTATTACAATGAAAAGAATAAAGATGACGAATGACAAAAATAGAAAATTTCTAAAGTCACAATTTATATATAAAACCATTATTAATTATTTGGGGACACCATTATTTTCATGTATCATATGGATAGATATGATTACATTGAGAAGTTTTATTACCTCAAAGAGGGTTTTCAATGTAGTAATCACTCTATTGATTTATCATCTGACCTGCATGTAACACCCCAAGATTTTGGGATTTTTTTTAAATTAATATAATCATTTCAATTTTTCTGTTACACAAAACACTGAGTTTACCATTTTTTATATATAAACACTGAGAATCGATTGTGTTATATAAAATCCTGAGTTTAAAAGAAACAAAACATAATATTCAATTTATATTATATATGGTTTTACTTTTTTCCTTTCCATTATAATGGTGGGTATGAATAAGGTTAAATAAATTATTTAAATATATGGTTTACACATATATAAAAAAAAAATTATTTTATGAACAAATTATTATAGATCAAAATATAAATTGAGTAAACATAAATGAAATATTTTTCTAAAAAACTATTTTTATGAAAAAATTATGTTTTACATAAATAAATTAAAATAACAGTGAATGATAATAGTAAAATTTGTATAATAAATATTAAATCAAATGTATAACATTTATTAGATGTTTTTTTAAATGGTTGCGGTAAAACAATTATTTTATTATTAAAGAAATAAAAATACCTCTTTTAAATAAGTAGAATTAGACCCCATAAAAAGACCAAACACCCTATGGACATGTATTTCATTACATGGCCATTAGACCTGAATTTTTTGGCCCATGGCCCATTCTGTGAATAGTTTTCCTATAGTATCTACCATTTAAAATACCCACACTACACCTGCCACTGCTACAATTTTCTTCTCTACTATAGTGACCGCTACTGCAACAGTTTCACTAGTGCTAAAATATTGCTATAGTACCCTGTTCCCAATGGGTTTTGAAGCCCGATTTTTACTTGTATGATTACAGTGTGATTACCACTAATCCAAACCCCGACTAAAATATTCATCTAATGTGTTTTGTAGAAAATATTTATGTATAAATCCATTTTCATTCTTAAAACTATTTTTTTCTAAAAAAATTAGTACTATATAATTTTGAATACATATTTTACAAGTACCTGTTGAAAATTTTAAAATAATTATGTGAAAATAGTTCTTTTTTTAAATCATAATTCCATAATTACTTGTGAGTGTATTGTGGAAAATTATATGACTACATAAATTTTTCAATTAATATTAAAGAAATACTAAATTTTATAATGAATTTTTATATATATTAATGATTATAGAAATATAAAAATTATTATATGATGGTTCAAAAAAACGAAATTACATTATATATATATATATATTAATTATTTTTTTCTCATCAATCACTATATTATTTAATTTTGATAAATAAATTAAACATTTAATCATTTTCTCTTTGAAAACCACTTTCTCAATGTGTCTGCACGATTAATTTTATGTTACATTTTTATACTACTCTGAATGTATTTTTTAATTAAATAATACATATTTGGAATAAGAATAATTTATAATATATAATATTTTCATATAAATTTTTAACCATAACTAATAGTCAAAATAGTAAAAAAATATTCCAATATTAATGAAAAAATCAGTTTTTAGGAGGCTTAAAAAAATATAGTGGTTAAAACATTCCTCATAAAATATCTAAAAACATTTTTGGAATAATTTATATGAATTTATTTCATTATTGATAATGGACCATTTTGGATCTCTATATAATGTCAAACAAGTGGGAACACATTTTTCATTTCAAAAATTCCAAGTGTGCCACTCACGACCCTTATTTATGGTCACCACTTATCATATAACCCTTTTACATCCAAAACCATTTAGTTCCACCTATACCTATAAAAATAACTTCAATATTTCTAATACACTATCTTTGAATCTATATTTTGGTCATAAATCCCATATAAGATGACTTTTGGTGAAAACCAAATGAAGTTCTCTGTAGGAGATAATCATTCATGACTGAGTGTTTTATTTTATT
The DNA here is from genome assembly GCA_963277665.1 of Viscum album. NCBI lineage: Eukaryota > Viridiplantae > Streptophyta > Magnoliopsida > Santalales > Viscaceae > Viscum > Viscum album. The sequence continues at coordinate 31,934,883 of OY728128.1, read as the reverse complement.
CCTTCCCCCACTTCCTAAAATAATTTTTATATCATGATGATATGAAAAGATACATATATTAAATACTTATAAATTTTTTATGTTATTTTAATGACATAAAAACAGATCATATTCAATCAAATGGGATACAACTTGTCTTTACTTTGTATGATAGACTACTGCCTCACAAACCGATGTTATTTGTTTTCTATCATCACCAATCATAGAAGTATAAAATAATGGATTTTTTATATGTCATATATTTTATATTATTACTCTTATATAATCATTATATTACATGTTTTTTATTACATTTCATTTTGTCGGAATACAATTATGTCGTTAATTGTTATGGCAAGCATCCACCTCATGATGTGGTGTGTTTTGTTCACACTTTATATGGAATATAGTAATGATTATTTTAATGAAAATTTGTGATTAAAATGAAATAAAATTTATTATTTATGAGTAATAAATTATTTACATTTCATTCGTTCATTTTATCTGGAGAATGGAAAAAATGTTCATGTATACGTACAGTCTACCTTCTTCTTAAACATGGTCCTTATATTCTTCCTCTATATTTCTGGGATAACTATGAACACAAAAATTCTTAATATATTTAATATTCATATCATTGGTAACATTATAGAAATTATTTAACCATGATCATTTTAATAGGACCAAAAAATAAAAAATAAAATTATACATGATAAAAAAATGATATTGTAAAAAATGTTACTTTAACATGGTATTTTTAGTAAATTGGTATCAGTGAGTCACATATGGTATGATATATGTATGTATTGTTAAATAACAGATATATATTAAAAATATATTTATTATAATATTTTTAATGTGTACGAATGAATTTGAAACTTAAGGTAATGGATTTTAGTATAACATTTATTTTTCGGTGAGACACATTCTATAATAACCACTTGATTCTATTATGTGGGGTATATACTAACCGTTATTATTATTTTTATATTTTTCATTAATATTTTGGGTATTTAAATATCCATTTTTTAAAAACACATTATTGGGGTTTATGTTTCACAAGTTACCATGGTGCAAAGGGATATTTTTTACTCAAATTGATTTCATTGGGATGTATGTATTTTTATCCACCAATATTCTCATATGAGTTGTATATACTTACCCTTTGATAGTTTCAATCAGTAAATAACTTATTATTAAGATATTTTTTGTTTCATTTAGCATTATTCATTCATGAATTTTATAATTAAATGTTGTCAAAGTGGTAACAGGTTTACGGAATAATATCATTGTATATTAGGATATTTATGTTTATGATTCCAATAATAAAACCTATTGATCCATCTCCCAAAAAACAAAATAATTTTACCATCCTATGGTAAATTAATTAGAATAAAGGGTTTAACATTATTTTCAGATATTTATATACATAAGTGTATTTAAGATTTTTTTTAACAAAAAATGTCTTTATTTCTATCATAGGTCTAAAACCCTTTAACTTCCACAACCATGTGTTCTAAAAATGTTTTGGGGATTTTTTTAAACATCTTTAAAATTATTTATTAAATAATTTTGTATCCATTATAAAATTTTAAAAATTATTATGATTGGAATCCTCATTTCATTTTCCAAACAATTGTCGTTTTGATTTTAGAAAAACTTTTATAGGAATATTTATTTTAACATGTATGGAATGAATGAAATCTTCCACCGTTATGAACTATATTTTATTTGATGATTCCATAAAAATTATTCAAGGTTTTTTTTGAATAAAAATATTTTATAAATATTTTATGTTTTAAATCATTTTCATTCAATTGGGAAAGGTTATTTTCCTTATGAAATGATTAAAATATCTCTGTAAAATTCATTTATATATTTCCAGGTTTATTTTGAAAGAACATTATTAAGAAATTTAATTATTTATTAAAAAGATTTTTTCTGAGTATAAAGGATATATTCCTATGAAAATGATCCAATTGATCATTCATAATCATTTTACATCTATGATCGCATCCCTTGAGGTTAGTTATTGATTTATTGGGATAATATTGGATGATAAAATCCTTATTATTTCTCAAGATGATTCATGTCAATATTAATGAAATGTTTATGAAAAACATTTATTTTTCTTGGTTTATGCTATAGTAAATTGATGAAATGTCTAGGAAACCCAATTTATTTACATTGGTTAATATGTTATGATATGGTTAGTGTTTTATGATATTGTGGAAAAAACAGTATGGTTGTCATAATGAAGTTGATGGGACCAAAATATCTATATTAATCATATAGGAAATCATTATAACTCATGATATACTGATGGGAAACAAGTTGATGTGACTGATCCAATATTGGAAATAGGTGCATCCTAATCCACAATGTGTAATAAGTGATATGTCCCAATCCAATATATTGATGTTCATGGTAGTAACCATGAATTAAAATCCTTTTTATACATTTTTGGCCATAAACCAATTTTATGAAATAATATAGTGGGTTGTGATTAGTTTATGTTGATTTATCACTCTTACAGACCATGTATTATGAAATGATAATGTTTTATTCCATGACTCATATTTATGATCTATGAATGTTTGGGTATGAACTTTTATAGTTTTATTCATGATCAGTTACATTTTATATTATCATATTCCTTCAAATGATCATTGACTAATATCTCCTATTTCTACACTTACTACGAATATGAAATTCACCATTTCTTAGGTTTCCTTCCCCAAGGAAATGAAGGATGTTTTTTGTAGGTTTTTACATGGAGGGGTACGATATAAGAATTTATTTATGTGATATATTTAAGATCATTCACCAAAAAAAGGAGAATGTGTTTGTAGTCTCCAATGAAACTAATAATTACATTCAATGGTCAGGTTTTTGTTAAATACAATGAATATTCATCTAAAAATATGTGATATTTATATATGTAATTCTTTGGTTACAATAGATGATATCAGAGGAAATATTTAGTTAACCTTTGGAAAAAAGGATGTGAACACCTTAGTGTGATCTCTAGGGGATATATCTAAGGATATTTAATGGGTTGAATCAAAGGATTAGTCTATTTTATATTCAATGTATCGGAAAATGTCCTGGATTTTTGCAAAGGATTGATCAATTTGTTTCTAAACAATTATAACCCAATTTTCATAATGGAATTGGATATAGCTCTATAACAGAGGTACTAAGGGGTAATAAATCCAAAACGGGATCATTGACCTGGACTTGATCATTATATGGTGTACGTATGAAAACATGGTTATAAATAGAAATTTATATTACATAACTTTTTATGAATACCAAAAATGTTACAAAAATATACAAAAAAATACACAATCAGTTCAGTTGCTTTGGAAACATCACAACATTAACCCTGGTACATAAGTGAGTTAAATTATCACCAACTAGGTTCTTCACGACTAACACCCTTCGTAGACACATCATACATAATACATATATTAAAAAAATGGTGAAGGAAACATAAAAAGAGGTGAGGTCAGATGATCAAAAATTGAAAATAAGTGTGGCATGTAAGCATAAACATGAGACTAGTGTATGAGAATGAGATCATAAAATTATACGATCACACCCTACATTTCATAAGATAAAAAACATGAATTATAGAATAATGATTATCATTTCAATATACATTAATCAAACTGAAATAAATAAATAAATACATAAAATCATATAATAGGAATAATAAATGGAATTGGGGTATACATAAACATGTGATATCATTCCTTATATGTCAATATGCCTAGCTAGAACTTATTAGAGAACACAATAGGAACTACACCGATTGGGATGAACACTCCACCATCCCTTGTTTTAGTTCATTCCATATAAGGGATTAGATTTCCCCATCCTCCAATAATGGATTAGGTTTCAACATATTCCATATTCAGGGTGACTACACCAAATGGGTGGGACGAACCAATATCCACAGTCATAGTTCATTCCTTTTATTGGGTCAGATTTCCACATCTTCCCATAGTGAATCATATATGTCAATTTTATTTTATTCATTTTCTCATAAGATATAAATATTTACCCAATGCATTAGATGGAGATATAGGTCCCACTAATCTTATAATAAATTCATTCATATATGTTCCACATGATAATAAATCATTCATCATATCATGACCCATAAATATAGAAGGTTTATATAAACATCAAATCTTATCCTATGAAATGGAATGGGTATCAGTAACATTTCATCACAAAATAAAATATTTAAAAATATAGGTTTCATAATAATTTCATCAAAGAGTAACCAATGAAAATAAGTTGGTTTCAAAACCATATAACCCATGGAAGTAAAATGGGTGTCATAAGAATCATTCCATCCAAACATAAACCGATAAAAAATGAATATGAATGTAAGATTTGGATCATTTCCAAAAAGTGAATTAATAATATAAAATAATGTTATATAGGATGTAAAATAAATTGGAATTAAATTATGAGCATATTTCATGAGGTGAATATCCATTATTCATCGATTAAAAACATTTTTCAGAAAATATACTTGAAAATTATGAAGAAATATTGCATAATTCTTTGGAAATTTTTTTCATTGATATCACATTGAAAACATAGATATAAGGTTTGAAATAATTTTGAAAACCTTTTCAATGAAAAAATATAAATTATACTTCAAAACCATTTCAAAATCTATTTCCATTAAATGCACTTAGAAAACTTATAAACTATGCTTGAAATATTTTTGAAAACCATTTCATTGAAAAATTATTAATAACATATAATGAAATTATGAAAACTTTTTGATAACCATTTTATTGAAAATACATGGAAGAAATATATGGAAATATTTTAATTTTCTTTGAAAAACATTAATTTGAAAACCTTTTGAAAACTTATAAATAATTCTTGAAAAAAACCTGACAACCATTTAAGAATACATGTTGTTTAACGAATGAGGATTTTCAAATGAATATGGGTAGGGTATGTCTTTTTAAACAAAACATTATAATAATCATATTATGTATCAAATAGTAGAAAAATGGTACCAATGAATGAAGTTATCATGAATATATAGAGGATAATAAAATCTATGAGTTCCCTGAAGAGATGGATCGTAGGATTTCATAAATGGAAGCATAATCATAAATAATATCAATAAATGATGTGACTGTTTCAAAAAAACTATTACGAATTAGTAATGTTGAATTATACTACCCATATAAGAAAACAAATCACATAAATCATAATATATCATGAATTTAATTAGATACATTATTTAAAAATTTAAAGGTATTATATACATCTCGTATAAAAATATTGGAGAATAACAAGGAATGTGTCTCTATGAATGCAATTTGAGACAAATTACTCTATGAATTTGATAACTTTTGAATCCTAAACCATATGAACGTAATATCATAAAATGGATATTTAAATAATATTAAATTTATTTATAATAATAATATAATACATATTTTAAAATTATCTATAAAATTCCAAATAAATTTATGGTGTATAGGGCTTGTATCTCATAGAAATAAAATGTGACAAGAAATTCCCTTACCATGTGTATTGACTCTCAATATACTTATTCAAAACTCCTATATACTATATATAAGTTTATTAGTAATCTATATCTGAACAATATTATTTTATCTAAATTATTTTACGGTTTTAATGTTACATTATTTTACCCACATGATAGCAATTTAATATTAAGGTTGTACTTTGGGTAATATTTGCTAAAATTTTGACTTGTGTCTGAATTTGTTTATCTTTGGAACTTATACATATATCAATATTTCTTGAATGTAAACCATGATATATATATAATCTATATTTATTATATGCGTATCATAATAATATATAGAACAAATTTGTATGAAATGAAATACACCATTCGTGGAGATGGTATATTGTACATAAGCATGAACATTATTTCCTTTTTATAGTCAATTTGAAAGAAAGAAAGAAAATTGAATATATTTTTATATGTATATATCATATTTATAGTATAATTATTTTTTAATGTATATATTATATGTTTATTTAACACATAATTAATAAATTCTATGTAGTTTACGAATGAATAATTTCTCTTTGAGGCGGCGGTAGGACACACTTCCTCAACTAAAATTATCATATTTACACAAAATTTATTGAATAATCACATTTGTTGTAATATTTTTGAAGAATCTTATAGAAATGAAATGTTTCATATATATCATATATAAAAAAATTACATCTTAATTTCCATCATGATATGTGGTAAAAGAAAAATTAATAGTCATCATTTCACGAGGCAGTTGTTCATCGTACACAAAAACAACTGTTCAATTACCCATAAGATTGAAGTGTGAGTATGTGTAGGTCAAAACCTTATCACAAAAAAACCTAGTTTATTGATTGTAAATTTTTTAGGTATTTAGTAAGTATAGTTTTGGGGTGGAGAATGAAAATAAGATAAAGGAGCCTGAGGGAGGATATTACCTGTTCTTTTGGTAACTCCTTCTGGTTTTCAACGAAGGGATTATTCTATTTAATTTAATAAAAAAGGTAGAACTCAAGGAGGGATTATAGGTATAATGGGTTTTTAATTGGACAAGGATTTTCCAAACCTATGTAGGTTAAGAGTATTGAGGGAGAGGTATAAGGTTTTCCTTTTTAAAGTGGAAGGGGAGTGGAACTATTGTAAATACCAAAAGGTATTCATTAATTGGAGAAATACGAAACCTAATGTGCCTCCAAAATGGGAAGAGAATAGATTAAAGGGGAATAATTGATTATAAAAAAATCAATGAAATAAAAATATTTTCATTTTAATAATTTGGTTCCCTAACCTCTATATTTCCCAAATTTAATCATTTTGTTTTTATTAAATATTACAACTTTCTAGCCTCTATAATTTAACCATGAAGAATTTATTAAAGTAAAATAATCTTGAAATTGTATATAAACATAATTATAAATACGTTACATTATCTAAATTATAATTATAATAATATCAAGTGTTTTGGAAATTAATTTAAAAACAAGCCCATGTGACGCGCAAGAACACTAATGAATCTCTAATCGGGATGAAATGTTTTTACAATCTATAAGTCAATATATTTATTATAAAACATATATTGGTACATTAATAGAAAATATTAAATATTTAATAACACATTAAAATAACTTGGAAGATTATAGTATATTTATTATTTTTAATCATTTAATAAAATATTATTTAATTTAAAATAATATTAATGAAAATATTGACATTATTTATTAAATTTTATTTTTAAAACATAAAAGAACATTAGAATTCAAATATATTCAATTTAAAAAATTTTAAAATTATATATTCATATAAAAAAATAATTATAGACAACAATTCATTCATCTTACTACACTTCTAATATTTAATGTATCATTTATTTTAGTTAATTATTAACTAAATAATAACTACATTGGAATATTTTATGAAATTTAAGTAACTATATTCTCTCTAAAAATTAATGATAAATTATTATGATAAAAATAACCCATTTATATTTCCATAGTATATATATAGCCAAAAATGTTAAACGCAAAGAAAGTTCCATTTTTTTTCTTTTTTCATTAATTAACCTATTATATAGTCAAATTCCATTTAATAATACTAATAAAACCCATAATATTATAACCATGAGGAGATTCGATTGATTTATAGTCACCCAATTTCCTTTAAATAATTTTCCAGGTCACTCTGATCCTTAATATTACATTTTAGTTCATTATTAATCTTATTTTTACCTTAATCATCAAAATTATTTTTAATCTCATTCAGTAATAATTTTTTTAAAAAATTAAATTGATAATATTATCACAAAATATTATAATTAGCATAACTGTGTATATATTTTTTTAAAAATTAAATCATTGATGTTTGTAAATTATGTTTAATGATTATCCCACACATGTGATGAGAAAGAAAGTATATAATGAAAAAATGTTAAAAAGAAATATATGTTTATTTATATAAATTCAATATAAAAATGATTCCAATGACCTGAATTGCACTCATATATTTAATATTAATCTATTATGACATTAGGAAGAAATTTAAATTATAATTTCACTATAATAATTATTTAAATGGAGATGTGGTTTTTATCTAAAATAAATTTCTTTTAAGTATTAATCAAAAAATGATGTTTCTTAGAAAAATCCAAAAATTCACCCTAATATAATTTTAAAATTCTGAATTACATAATGAAGTTTATTTTTAAAAATTAAATTCCTAAAAGTTTCAAAAATTAATTTTATTCTTTTCACAAAATGACATAAAAGGTAATTCATATGAGAAAATTGTTTCCATAAATATATAAGGACTTTACCGAAACTTAAATTTTTTATAATAAATTTTTTCCTTATATAAAAAAATTAGAAAAAAAATTAAAAGAATTTATAACTATTAATATTACATTATTTAATGTATAGGTTGAATCTATCTCATTTAAAAACATATAACAATAAAATGATGTTTCGTAGAAGCTCAGTGTTGCATGTAACATATTCTAAGATAGTGATTTGTGTAGTTTAATACAACCTTGGTGTCACCTAAAATTAATGTATTACATATCTATATAAAATTATATATTAAAAAACTATTTCTAGTGTAATGTGAATTGATAAATATAAATATATTAAATTAAATCATTAAAAAATAATTCCAAAAATCATGTGGTGTAACATTATACCCCCCTTAAAAATAATTTCGCCTTGTAATTCATTTATGTTAATAAAGTATTAATAATGGAAATATGAATATTAAAATTATATTTAAAATAATATTTTGGAATCATAATGGTTAACTAGAGTAACGTATAACTAGGTTTACACATAAGAGAACATATATGGAAAATGAAAACATATAATTAGAGAAAAAGAATAAATATTTGTAGAGAGTGATTGAGCTCATACATAATAAACGTTAATGGTCTATAAAAAGTTGATGGAATGAATGTAATAAATCATTGATAATTTATAAGGCCATCTATTGAACAAAAAATAATGATCTAGAACACATTTTATATCATTATTTATTTTCTATGTGTTGTATAATTTTCTTAGAAATATATACTTGCATGAATTCCAGACAAACTCTCCATTTGTAGTTCATTGATCCAACTTTCCACTTTCTCGAAAAAATGAGGTTATTTTTTCATTCCTCAATTACTAATAGATCATGAGATCTAGAATATTTCATTACATTTTTTATCAAAACAAGGTTATTAGAATAGGTTATGTAGTATGCATAAACCCTCATGTTGTGAGATAATAGTTTAATCTCAAAAAATTCATCTTCATTTTATCATAATCTATCAATAAATGGTTTTCCATATGACCATTAGTAAAGATAAAAATACATAAAAATTAGAAAAAAATGTCACGAAATAGCTTAACAGTGATCCCCAAAATCTCTCAATGTATCTCTTGGTTGTTACATTCCAAAAAATGTGAATATCATCATCATATATTCTATTTGAACATGGTTATAACCTGAATTACCCCAAAAACCTTTGAAAACAAGCATATTCCATTGATACAAATATTATTTCATATATTTTTTAGCTCCAAAATGTTTTAAAATTCATTCATCATGAATTAAACATCATTTTTTAACAAATAATTAATTGGTTCTAAGGTTATTCATAAAATTAAATTTACATTATACAATTTAATCATCTATTTAACCAAGATAAATAATATTTTCTCAAAAAATCATGATCACAATAAGGGTTACCATTATTTAATCAAAATATCACTTTTCTACATCATCATCATCATTATTCATCATGTTCCTTTCAATTCATAATTAAAACATAAAATAAAAATTCTTATATATTTCACGTTATATATAAAATTTTCTTTAGATTATAAAACATAAATACATAATTCAAAAAATATTATTCTCAAACTATTACTCAAGTCTGATAAAATTATTCCTTAATACCTCTTTCCTTGAATATGAAATATGAATCACGTCTTAGGTTTCTGTAGCCAAAATATAAACATTCATCTTATGTGTAATGTAAATAATACTAAAAGAACATCACATAGCTTTCAAATTTCCTTTGTGGTCTCTTTATCTATAGAAGTATAACCAATACTCATTCCTCATTCCTAATTATTTTTATTAGATTTCATCTTGGGAAATAAATTTTAATAATTCCCATACATTAAAAATATGCAACATTTAATGATAAAAATGTTATTTTTAGTTATCTCTATTTAATAAAACCATGAAAATATGCTTAGAAACACATATCTTATAAGAATACCAAATAATCATTAAAATTTATTTATATGTTGTCTAAATTTGGGCACCAAATTTTTAATAGAATACACATTAGGTTTATACTAGGTTTTAAATAGTCATATAATATTCAAAACATTCATGTTGGTTCAAAAGAAGTTTGTGAATTTCTAATGTATATCCCATGGGATTGTCGAACATGGTGTGAAACAAGGCCCTTTTTCATGTAACAGGTTACACCACGTATGACTTCACACATCTTGTTAGAGTTGTTATCCATAGGTACATCTGTTCTGGAGCCACATCCACATCTAGTATCCTTACATGTATATATTTCTAGGAAACCACCCAATCTATCCTTTAACATAATTCATGGAATTTTTCCTAAATATTAACTATACCTTGTACATATCCTTAGATGCATCCCAAGATATATCCTTAGAAATATACATATGGATATCAAAAAATTATTCTCATTCTAGTGGATAAATGTTTAAAAAACATTCTCTATTATACCAATGATAACGACCTAATCTTAAACATACATACACATTAAATCACAATTACAGAATACACAAATCCTTAAAAAATATATAACCAAAGGAAATATTATTTTAGTGCCTATGGAAACATGGACATATAATCATGAGTACATAAGAGAGATACACTATCTCCTACTAGGTATATTAGGAATAGAATATTTTTTAGACACATGATACATATTAAATATCTTAATAACACGGTGAATGAAACATAAAAATAGTTGAGCTCAGAAGATCATTAAGGGTAAACAAGGGAGTCATGTTATCATACACCTGATCACATGGGTATATGAATGTGATTATAAAAATATATTATCAAAACATGTATATAATAACATTAGAAACATGAATTATGGCATAAATCATGGTGATTCATATGAAATGAATCATAAGTAAATAAATAACATGAGCCCAGAAAGAATATCTTTGGAATAAGACATGGAACTGAGGCATATATAAACATGTTTTATTATTCTCTATAAGTCAATATGCATAACTAGAACTTATCCGGGCACTTCATGGGAAATACAAATACATGGCAGGACACACTGTTATCCCCAATCGCAGCTCTTTCCATGTATGGGATCAGGATTCACCACCTTTTATGTTCATGGGGAAACTCCTACTGGGTAGGATACCCCACTATATTAAGTCACAATCCATTCTTTCTAAGGGATTATGTTTCCCCATCATCCCATTGTTGATCATTCCCGTTTACTTGATTATCATCATTTTCTTTTGAAATATAAAAATTTTCCCAATGCCTAAAAGGGATATATATGTACCAACCATATCATAATAAAATCATTCACACTTATGCCAATATAGAATACATATTTAGCATATCATGACTTATAATAACTGGTAGGTTCTATAAACATCAATTCATTACCCGTGAAATGGAATATGTATCTTTTATATTTCATCACATCATAACCTTTTAGAAATATATAGGTTTTATAATCATTTAATCGTGAATAACCAATTAAATGAAGCTCGATTCAACAGAATATAATTTTATGATGGTAAAAAGATTTCATAAGCATTATTCCATTAAAACATAAAACACTCATGAATGAATATGAAATTAACCATTTCATTATTTCATAGAAAGGTACAAGTAACACCAATAGATGTTATATTAGATGGAAAATAACTTTGAAGTATATTTGTAATTAAAATATTGAGGTAAATATCATTCCAACTTTGAAAATGGATCTCTAAAACACAATAAATTTTTAAAACCAATTTAAAAAAAACATAAAAACTTATAATGGAAACTTTGTAGTCATTTTGGAAAATTGTTACATTGATAATTATTTGAATACATAGAAAGATTGCATAAAGTAATTTTTAAAACCATTTTCATGAAAACTAATAAAATAATCTTGAAAACATTTTAAAATCCTTTTTATTTTAGAGAAATTTGAAAACCTATACTCTAATATTGAAAATGTTTTGAAAAAAAATTATTTTAGAATAATTTGAAAAAGGATCATTCAATATACATGGAAAACATATATTGAAATCAGGAAGATGTTTCTAAAAAAATATCATCAAAAATAAATTGAATTATTATAAAAAAATGTTGAAAAAGAAATCAAATCAATTATTTTCAAAAAAATATTTAATTGAAAAATATTTCTTAATGAAATATTGAAAACCTTTTTTAAAAAATATGGTTTGGAAGGAACCTAGATTTTTGACTAATGGGAGAGGTAAAGTTTGACCTTCTTAAAAACACTTTATTAATCTTATTATGTTAAAAATAGTATAAAAATAGTACCAATAAATTAATATATCATGAATGCAAAGTGGAGAGTATAATTCACGAGTTATCATAAGATAATGATCCTAATATTTTATAAATGGTATAATAATAAAAAATAATCTCGAAAAATGATGATACTGTTTCAGTTAAATCCCAAGACATAATATGCATGAATTATACTCCCCATGAAATAAAATTCAATTAATTAAATCTTAAAATATCATTAATATAATTATATTAATGAATTAACATGTTAAAGGTTTTATATACCCCTCAAATATAAATATATAACAGCATTACATGGAATTTGTTTCATAGAAAGAAATTTGAGAATAATCACTCAATAAATATTTTACCTTTTGAAACATAAACCTAAAAAAATAAATATATTACATGAAAATACATATAAATTTTTGTATAATAATAATATAATACATCTATGAATAATTTATATACCACAAAAAATAAATCAGAGGTGTATATGGAATGAATCTCATGGAAATAAAATTGAGATGAAATTACTTTACCTTGTGTCTTGTCTCTCGTCTAACACATTAAAACTACTTGTATAATAAATATAAGTTTCATACAAATCTATTTGTGAACCATATTATTAAATATAATTCCATATATGATTTTATTATGACTTTATATTACAATATTGTTAACAATTTCATGTTAAGGTTACACTTAGGGTAATATTGGATTTTATTTTTATCTGTTTTCTAAATTTGATTATATTTGGTAATTATACTTATATAATTACTTCATTTTATGTAGACGGTAGTCCATACATATGTATGATTGTGGTTTCCTTCCTATTTTCTTATTGAAAGAAAGAAATAACATGAAATGTGTTTATAAATGTATATAATATCATTTTGGTATTATTATTTTGTCATATATATCATATAATTTATCTTAACACATATATAATACATTCGAGGTACTGTGTGAGTGAATCACATGTATATGAGTGGTAATATCCCACTCTTCCTCAAACTAGATTATCACATTTACATAAAATGGAATGTATAAAGATATTTTTTGTTAAATAAATGAAGAAACATAAAGGTAAAATAAATATTATATATATAATATATAAACAATGTTTTTATAATAATATCCACCATGAAAGGTTGTAATGTAAAAAATTTACAATCATTATTTCCTGAGGTGGTAGTTTATTGTATATAGAAACAATATTCTTGTTACCCATTAGATGAACGTATTTTTTTGTTTATATCAAAAACATATGAAAAAAATCTCTGTATATTTAGGATAATATATTTTTATTCTAGTCATGTAATAAAGATAATGGAGTGGGAGTAGAACTAAAATAGGATAAAGGAACCTGATGGAGAATGTTACCTATTCATTGGGTAGCCCTTTTTACTTTTCACCAATAGGATAAAATAGATTGAATTATACAAAAATGGTGGATTAAGGTTTTAGGGGAGGCAGTTTGTAATTTTTATGAGACATATATATTTCTTAACATTATTTTTTTGAGTGTTTTACAGAAGGGGGAGAGTGATTTCCATTGTATAGTGGAAGGGGAGTGTCACTCTTTTATATACCAAAAAGGTATTCATTAATGGAAGGTATACCTTACATAATGTCCCTCAAAAATGTAAAATAATGTACTAATTGGGAATAATTAATGATAAAACCTCAAACAAACAAAAATAAGTGCATTTTAATAATTTGATTCCTAAACTACTATGTTTCTCAAATTTAACCAGTCTAGTTTTTATTAAAAATACCAGTTTTCTATCATTTGTAGTTTAATCAATAATAATAAATTAAGTTGAGATTATATTAAAAAATCAGTAACAATTTATTTTTAATATAATACCTAATATAAAAAATTAACATCTCATGTGTTTTGGAAATTAATTTAAAAAAAAGCGCATGTGAAACGCAAAAACACTACATAAACCCATACCATACTAAAAATGTTTTAACAATATATGGGTCAACATATTAATTATAAAAGATCAATTGGTCCACTAATATAAAATTTATAATATTTATTATAACATAAATATCACTTTGAATAATATGGTATTTTTCTTAATTTTAAATCATTTAATGAAATATTATATATTATAAAGTAACATTTATATCAATTTTTGAATTATTTTTTAAATTTGAATTTTAAAATAAAAAAACAATATTTTAATTCAATTATATTAAAAATATATTTCTCTAAAAGGAAATATTTATCTATTAAGATTAATTAGAAAATATAATTCAATAAATTTTCTTCACTTTATTTATATATAGTATCATTTATTTTAGATAATTATTAACTAATTAATCTCTACGTTGGAATTTCATATTCATTTTTAATATCTAAACAATCTCTAAAAATTAATAATTATTATTATGATTAAAATGACCCATTTATATTTAATGGGATATACATAACAGATAATATGCTACTTCGTATATATCTCATGGTTTTATTAAATTTAAACGTAACGAAAATTATCATTTTGTCTTTTTCCTTAACAATTTTTATTTGGTAATTATATTTAATAATATCAAAATAACCAATAAAATTCATACAAAGAAGGGATATGGTATAAAAATTGGCATCTTTTGTTATTTAGAAAACAGTCCATGTCATTTTGGACCATAATATTATGTTTTATTCCCTTATTAAGCTTAATGTTTACTTATTCACCATAATTAATTTTAATCATATTCATTAAAAATTATAATAAAAAATTTAATCGATCCTTTTATAAAAAATATATAATAATTATTACCTCTTTTTATTTCCATTTTTCAAAATTCATATCATAGATGCCAGAAAATTATGTTTAACATAAATTGTGCAGAGGTGGTGAGGAAGTGGGTTTATAAAGTAAAATCATTCAAAAGTTCAATAAATGTTTTATCTAATATCTCTATAAAAATGATTCCAATGGCGTACATTTGATTAATATAATTCTTTTTCATCTAATTTTTTCTTTATAAACCAATTTAAAATAAAATATAACCTTAATAATTATTTAACCAAAGAGGGTATTCTTAACTAAAATACAGTAGTTTTCACTATTCATCACATATACGATGTTTCATAAAAAATACCCAAAATTTACCCCAAGATAATATCAATATTATGAATTCATAAATAAAATTTATTTTATAATATTTTATTATTAAAAATGTCTGAAATTATTTTCTTAGTTTTTATCAAAGGACATAAAAATTTTATCATTTGATAAAATAACATTTGTAAACATATAATGAATTTACCAAAAATAATATTATTCATAATAAAGATGATCTAATTTTATAAAAACATTATAAAAAAGCATTGTAATATAGTTATTACTATTCACATTTATATTTTTAATAGCTATATAATTACAATCTCATTTAAATAGTTATAATAATATAATGACATTTTGTAGAAACATAGGTTATCATGTAATGTACACTAATTCTACATTTCCTATAGAGCAATATTAACTTTTTATAGAGTATAATGAAAGTATGAATTAGTTATAAAATATAAATAATTAAAATAAAACTATTTCAAGTGTTTTCTGATTTTCTAATTATCAAAAATATTAAAATATTTGAAAAATATAATTCACAAAATCTCAGGGTTTTAAAGTAGTAAAACATGCCTTCATTAAATCATACATTGAAACTCTTGTGGGATATTATATTGTAATTCAAAAACACATTATGATATATTATAAATGAATTAAATATATGATGACTGTTAATTTCCTTGAATGAAGATAAGTTATCATAGTCTAAAAATATGGCTTCAATATCTAATCTATTTCTATGTAATTTTTCTTGATTTTAAGGTTCGCTGGTATGATTATTGTTTCTCAAAATATGTTTTTGCATTTTTTTCAATAGAAGGAACCCGATGAAACATGATTAACATTGAATTTGATATAATATGGGTTGATGACAAACCATATGGTATTATAAGTAGAGTAAAGGATATTGTGATTACGCCTAATCAGTTTTCATAATATATGATTAATAACTTTTACCCCGACTAAATCATAAACACACTTCGTTTAAAATGATATAATTTCTTAGAGTTATTTTAATAGAGTCTTTGGATGATAGATGATTAAATTTACAATATTTCATTAATGTGGGAAGAATCACTAAAGGGAATGTCTCAGAGGGATGAAAAGATGTTTTGGGTATGGAAATATACACAAATAATGCAATTTAAAAGGTAAATTGAAAATTTCACTTAATGAAATGGATAGGAAGAAAATTAGCTTTCAGTTATCATCAAATGTTGAAGGCTTTAAATGTTTAATCAATGGGAAATTTACAAATTTATGTCCAAAGGGGAAATATTATAATGAGAATCTACAAGGTGGTTTTAGTAATCATTATACAGTGGATGATGTGTAGACTAAAAAGGTAATATGAATGGTGTAGTATGTTCAAATAGTATTGTTTTTGATAAATGTGGGATGTATGATTAAATTTATGTTGCTAAAATTCAATAAGTGATTCATATTAAATATGGTAGTAAATAAATATTATGGAATATGGTGATGAAATCTGATCAATGGTTTCAGAATAAAGTAGCATGATTGTAATGATTATGTATTTATAATCCATAATTAGATTATCTTAATCTAAATATATATTCAAATATTTTAGTAGATTTTTTTCTTTGAATTTAAAAAATATTTTTAATGATATTAATGGAGTAAAAAATGATCCAATGGTTATGAGAAATTTTGATTAAATAAATATAACCATTAATATATACTTATTTTGGGAAAATATTGTTTATTTTGGATAAATAAATGTTTTTTGTGGACAAATTAAATTGTTAACTATTTATTACATTTGAAATGATTAATTACATAAATAAAAATTTATTATGTTCTCATTTATTGAACTGATAAATTTTTCGGATTAATGTAATATCTTGTACAATCTATGTTTTATTTTAGGATTAATGAAACATGTATGTGTTTAATAAGGTTTTATGGTGTTTATTATTATTGGTATATTTCAAGAGAATAAAATATTTTGGTATTCACATGTTTGGTATGTAATAATTAATTGATATTTCATTTTTTGGGTGATTTCTGATATGTTTATTTTATAAAATTTACAGACCTTATTTATAAATTTTAAATTTTTGATGTCTTATTAGGTTAACTATTTTTGGAATGGTTAAAGTTATATTTTTCAATGAGGTTTTAGAGATTAGTTTATTATTTCTTTATATGATTATTTATGAATATTGGATAACCTATGAAAATTATTTTTTTAATATGATAACTAGATATAAGAGGAATGAATTAGAAGCATAATATATATCATATGATCCCTTAGTGATTTAGGGATAAAAAATTCATCTTTATTTTATGAAGTAATATAGTATGTGGCAATTGATCATGTAACATAAAAGGGTGATATTTTTGTTATAAAATGAAATCAAATCATGTTTTTACATATTTTTATTAAAATTAATCATCTTTTTGGAATGGATAAGGGAATAAAATGAGATACTGTTACCATGACCTCTGATGATATCAATTTCCTTTTTTAAACTGATATGGTTTATGGTTTTTTGGTTGTTGATCATCGCATGACCATTTAGTTTATTTTAGTCAATGAGATAATCCACTTGTATCATTATATGTAAATTAATCATTTCATCAAGGTAAAAATATCCACATCCCACTAATGATTAACTATTTTTAATTTAATATGTTTTACCAAATATGACCTTCCCAAATTTGTTTATATCTGTTCAAGATGTTTTTTTATTAACCATATTTACAGTGGAGGTTATGAAAAGGGATATTCAAATGTTAAACCCATTTTCATCCATAACAACTTCTAATTTATGAGGAAAACATCTTTTAATAGGGTAGAATATAGCACCATGATATTTTGTGAAAAAAAATAATTTAAAAATATTATTTGTTTGATATATTTCATGAGACATATAATCAATTTTATATTATGTTATATGGACCGTATGTCAATCTTATTTTAGAAAAATATGATTTTAAATGGAACATGACATAAAATTAAAATATTATTATTTAAAATGATAGTTATTTTATAGAATTTGGATGGAGTGTATGAATAGGATTAAATAAATTTAAAAATATATGGATTAAAAATATATATATATATATAATGATTTATAGGGTGAAAAAATAATTATAAATTATAATAAAAATTATTTGAACATAATGGAAATATTTTTATGAATAACTATATTTTTTGTAAATGAACATATTTTTATTCAATAAATTAAAGAAACTATTTTTGGTGAATTTTATCATTCAAAATTATATATTATATATTCCATCAAGTTTTTAAAATTTAGCTTACTTCTTATATAAAATATATTATATTAAATAATTTTTTCGGCTAGAAAACATGGATTTTCATAAAAAAAATAAGTTTTTCCCTTTTTCACACATATTTCGAAAATATGTTTTTAAACTGTTTGAATATTGGTTTAAAAAATGTATTTTGGAAATGGTCATTTCGAAGTTATTTTAGAATGAATTTTTTAGAAGTTTCAATGCACATAAATTTTTCATTGAATAATTGAAACATAGTAGTTTTAATTAAAAATTATCATTTATTTCAAATATTATAAAAAATAAAAACATTTTAATGATGGTTTTATATAAAAAATAATTCAATTATATATCTATTAATACAATTTTTGACATTGGAACAGTTTTCATATTTAATTTTTATATAAATGTTTTATAATATTTTAAAATTCTTATCCTTCAAACCCTTCTTACTAATTGTGTCTAAGATATTAATTTTAACTTATATCTTTCCATATAAATATATGTAATTTTGAAAATAATTTGTATTATCTAATAAATTATTCTTTTATAGTGTTAAACTAAAAAGATAATAGTTAAAAATTACTCAAATCATATCCAAAAAATATTGGATGGCCATATTTCAACATTAAATCATCTTAAATCTCAAATAATCCATTTTGGTTCTTTTTGGAAGGTGGAAAACATGGTCATGCCTTTTTTAAAAAAATAGACATGTTCCATTGACCTCAAATGTAGAAGGACACCCATTCTCCTATTCTATTGACACATCCAATACAATTTTTTTTTTAAAATAAAATGACTTCCAAAATAAGTTCGATTAATCCATCCTCCCATCCTAGTATATTTTTTAGGTCATAAATCCAACTTCATAGTACATTCAGATGAATCCAAAAGATGTTTTCCAAAATATTGGTAACACGCCTATTTAATAATTTTAATTTTTTATTCCTCCACCACATTAAATTTTTATTAAATAGTAATGATATAACAAAAAAATATTATTCTATATATTGATATTATGTTATGATGTGTGTGTGACCTACAACCATCTCATCTTCCATTAAATGGGATATTAAATCATTATCTATTTGTATTGGAGACTACCGCCACATGAATCGATGTTAATAATTTTCTACCACCACATCTCATGGATGGACATAAGGATTTATTTATATATAATATATTATATAAATGATGTTATTATGATTATATAATTATTATCTCACATGTTCCTTCTTACATTCCATTCTGTTGGATTATAATAATGTTGTTTGTGTGTAAGGGGTACTACCGCATCAAGAAGTGATGTGGCTTGTTAATACATTACATTGAAGGTTATTTTGATGGTTGCAATAACAATATGGGTCATATATGAAAGTAAATTTATTATATAACTCTAATATATCATTTTCCTTTATTTCATTCATTTTTTCAAGAAAATACATACAATAATCATGCGTACACATAACCTACCTTCTCCAAGAATGGTGTATTTCATTTTCTATCTATAAATTATTATTTGATATCCCAAATTAAATATAATACAATAGAATATGGTATTTAAATAATCATAAATATTATATGTATTATTTCACCAAGATCAAATTAATAGGATTAAAAAATAATAAATCAAAAAATTCACACACAAAAAACAATTATTTCCCAAAAAAATGACATTAAAATGTAATTTTTAATAAATGTGTAATAAAGGTTCTTAATTAAATAATATATTGTATTATATTTATAATTAAGGTACTATAAAATATTTATAATAAACATATATTTACTATATAATTGTTTTGAACACATGTGATGAATGTTGAGACCTACAACAATGGATTTCCGTCTAACATTTATTTTTATGTGAGACACATGCCATATTCACTACATGTTTCATATATATAGTTTATATATCTACCATTAATATATAATATTGATAATTACACATTAATATATGAGGATTTATATATCTATTTTACAATCTATCATTCTCAGGTTTTACTCTTCAATTGTTAAAAATGTTGTAGGGGATTTTTTGTCTGGAGCATCCTTCATTGGGATGAAAGATCAATTATGCACCAATATTAATCAATGAGGTGTATATAATGACTTTTTGAAATCTAATATAATGAATTTTTGAAATATAATATCATTCTCAGGTTTTACTCTATAGTTAATGTTTTGAAAAGAATATTCATGTTTTTTTGCAACCAATACCCTTTTTATTTTACCAGAAATGTGAAAGCAATCATTATCATAATGTGTATGATGTGAAAACAATTTTACCATTTCTTGACCATTATATTATTTGTATCATCCATAATAATTTTCATGGCTATTTTAAAATTAAATAACTTTTAATGATTTTTTTTTCAAAAAAGATGTTTTCAATGTAGAATGATTATTTTCTTCAATAGAATATTTAACATATTTTTCAAAACATCCATTATATGTTTATAAGATTATTTTTTTGGAAATGAATTTTGGAAAAATTTTAGGTTTTTTAATTTTGTTTTCAATTTGGAAAAACTATACTATTCTTGAAATAATACAAGTGAGCATTCAAATTCATTTTCAATATTTAATGATATATTGTATTATTAATTATGTTTTAATAAGGATAAAATTGATTAAAATCATTAATATTAATTATCTATATGGTTTATGTATATGTTGGTGAAATATTTATGAAACCCATTTATTTTTCTGGGGTTACACTATGGAAAATTGATGACATAAAAATGATACCCAATTTATTTACATGGGTTATTATGTGATGATATGATGAATATTTTGTGATATTTTGGAAAACATAATTATTATTTTCCTTATGAGATTTATGGGACCTGTGTCACCCTCCAATTCATTGGGTATGGAATTATATCACTTAACAAAAAAATGGAAAACAAGATGATGGACTTGATCCAATACGGTAAATATTTTCATTCAAATCCACTATAGTAAATAGGCGATGACTATTCCAAAATTGGGAATATGTGATAATTCTAGATAAAAAATCTTGATTTTTTCTGGTACAAAACCTGTTTATATGATGTTTTTTCAGTTTTTATGATTAGGGAACACTTTTATGACATGATGATTTGTTCATGATTAATTTATATTTATTTCTGACTACAGTGGCCCTCGTTTTTTGAAATGATAATATGTTATGTCATAACTCATGTCTAAGATTTGTGATAGGTTAGGTATGAACATAATAAGTAATGTTTATTATCAAATAAACTTATTCTTATATTATTCATTCAGATGATCATAAATTATAGCTCCTCTATTTTCCAATATTGAGCATATGAAATCTCAATTTATTATGTTAACCTCCCATAGTTTTGCAGACTCGTTTAGATAAGGAATTCATCTTGGGACTACTATGTCACATAAATATTGTAGAATATTTTGAAGGTATTTTAGAAAATCAGAATATTGGGTTTCTAGAAGCCAAATAAATTAAACTATTACAATCCTCTGGAGTGTGATTATGAATGATATAAATTATCTATAAAAATATGATATTTATGTATTAAAATCATGGATCGCTATACATTTGGTATATATGAGTTCTTCATTTACTATGAGGTGTCATGGTCTAGAGAAATTTGTGAATCTCAACTTTATTTTTAAAAAATATCCACTCCATGATTTACGATCCACACATGTGAAGGTATATTCAGTTTTTTATTTTTTTCATATTCATCAATTGAAATTCATTATCATTTATTATCTAAAATGATAATTTATTTTATTATTTGTTCCATATTTTTTTGAATATAGTCATAGGAAGGGGGGTTTGATTTTTTAAAATTTTTTTACAATTTCATGGGTTACATGGTATGTTAATCTTATTGAAGTTCATCACTATATATTTGATCATCTTATGCCATATAAAAATTATTAAATATTATGAGATTTATTAATTTATTAACATACTATTTTTATTTATATGTAGGGTATATGTAATCCCATATAAGAAATATTGAGAGTCCTAAAATGTGAGGTATTAGAGATGTATATTTGTGAGCTCTATAATTATTTTTTTCACAATTTTATAATGATAACCATGTAAAATGTTAGTGCCACATTTTTTATCATTATTATTGCTTATTTCATCTTGACTATATCTCATCTCAAGTATTTCATGGAATGTTCTCATATTTGTTGGGAGATAGTTTTCTAAGGATATCATCATTATTCTTGTAGAACAGGGGGAGGAAGAAGTTGACATGTAGATCTGGTAGTAATACATTTGGAATTCATCAATGATATAAGGTACATAATGTTATTTACTATTTTCTATATACCTTAAATGTATTATTTGAATTATGTGTTTATATAAGATGTTCAGAATCAGGATGATATGAATCATCATGTTTTTAAGAGTTTGTTCACTGATACTACAACTAGAGAGATTGCTGTTGGCTGGTAGTGATAGATTATGTTCAATATAATTATATTTATTTTTAAATTACCTAAAAAGAATATTTAAACTATTTTATGTTCAAAATTCATTTGAAGTAGGAATATAAGGCCGCAATTTATCACACATATTATGGGACTTAGGATGAGACTGAGCATCATTTATTCCTGAGGACGTGCTAAAGCATAATGGATACAAGAGACTCATTATGCAATCAAGAAAGACTAAGTGGTAGGGTTGAGTTCTAAATTGTTACCACTAATATACTATATTACTTATATTTGGCTGGTGTCCTCCTCAATGGAAGCTCAAGAAGAGCCTTCATCATCTTTAGTAGAGTATAAATAAAATCTATGAGCCTAGAATGAGGTTAAAAATAGCCTATGTAGGGAGTGGGAGGTTCTTCAGCGACACTAGCTAATATAGTAGTAGAATAAGTATTTATTAAAGGGGGTGAGGCACATGGAGATGATGGAGCTCATGTGATGGCTTGTGTAGGGTATATGAATGGATTTCATTCCACCTAGTTCTCTAGATAATTCAACTCCTAAGTAATGATTTTTTTTGTCCAAAACATTTTTCTGATGTTTTTGGAATGAACATATCATGTGTAATATTTTTTAATTTCACAGTTATTGGATTCTATATGTTTAGTTTCTTTAGTATTTTTTATTTTTTATTATATTTTTTTTATATTTTCTGAATCAAATTAATAATGGAATAAAAATTCCATCAAAATAGGTAATTTGTGATGGAATGCAATATCCAACGAAAATAACCTATTATGAAATATATTTTTTTTAAAAAAAATAGTAAATTATATTATATATAGGTGAAATCCATTATCAAGGGATGTCTATCCCATCACAAAATTATTTTTTAGTGTTGACCAAATTTTATAAAAAACATACGACGCCATTTACCCCTATGGGGAAGTAGTGATGAGGTCTCATCTCAATTGAAAATATAGAATGTGATCGCTTAATGATTTCTAATCATAATTAAAATAATTTCTTTTTGGGTATCTAGAATCTAAATTCTTACCCATTGATATTTTCAATTTAAATCATTCCTAATTCTAAATCAAACCCCTATGAATTAGTGAACTCTATCTAAATAAAAAATGTGTTTGGGATAAGACAATATCCTGATGGAAACTTCCAACCCCATATACTAATTATTGTTCCAATTAATGTTACAATAAAACTATATTTTAAAAACACTGTTTTTATCATTGTTTGGAACTTTTAAAATTAGATGCACATGCTGTGAATTTTTATATTACAGCACTAAAAACGCACTCCTATAACTATTGTTAAAACTATATACTAAGATTTGTAGATTTTATAATAATTAAGGTGACCCCATTTTATTCACCCAATGAATACACCATAAAATGAAAATATTATATGACTTACATACCCAATTACCTTTTAGGTTTAGAGTTTTTTGTGAATTTGGTAAAATTGTAACATAAAAATACACATATATTTTCGTGAGTACTATTCCACAGTAACCATAATTTATTATTACATATTATTACTCTGTAATTGTTCGAAATCATCCTTATCTCACGTGAAATTTTTTAAATAATTCTATTAGAAGACTCATCTCATTATTTGACATAGATGAAAAGTAACCCATTAGTCCAATTGAAAACCATGAAAGCATAAAAGAGTGTTTTCCTTTAACATAGTAATCATCATTTTAGATAATAATTTTCATTCACATAAAATAATATTAAATTAAAAATGTTTTTAGAAATTTATTTTTAGAAAATATTAATTTAAATTTATAAACATGAAGACTTATTAAAACATGGGATCACATAAAAAAATTCATTAAAAAAGTATATTATTGACATAAAATTCCCTAACTATTTCAATAAAATAAAATACCATTATCTTAACTTATGAAATAAAATATTTCCACAATAACATATTTGTATGTATAGAAAATTAATGTAGGTTTTTTGGAACATCATATTCATATAGCCCTAATATGTACCCCTATAATAACCCTTTAAAATGAAATATTCTACATGTCTATTGACTAATATAATTATTTGGGGAAAAATCATGACCCAATGCATTAGAGAATTATATCACTCTCAATACTTCTAATAATTTTTTTTAATGAATTTTACTTTCATGAAACACCTAAAATCTTTAATTTATACCATTAAACGTATAAAAATATTCTTTTTAACACATATGAAAATCATTTTCAGATATTCATATATCATTTCCATTTAAAATAATAGTTTTCAAGTCTAAAATACCACAAATAAATGGATATATAAATTTTACCTTAAGAAAAAATGGAATATTATAAAGGAATAAAATCATAAAATGAACGTTATGTAAGTGGAAAACATTATCAACATCATATAAATTATAAAAGAACATTGTATTTCCTTTATGAAATTAATTTCAAAATATCTATATATATATACTAATGCAGGCTTTTTTCCGACACGTATTAGCCTATCAGCAATTCTCTTAAAGCGACAGTCTCCAGCCATTTACTCTCCCTCCACATCTTTCCTCTCCAGCTCATGATTTCACTCTCCCTTTCTATGGTTTTCACCGTATCTCCACGCCCGCTTCTGGAAGTCGATCTACAGACAATACCCGTCATCTACCCGTATCCAGCACCACATGATCCTCATCTCAATCTACTCATTCTCCCCATCTCTGACCTCATCTCCTCATCTATTTGTCTCCTCATCTCCTCATATCCTCATCTCCATTTTACTTCTCAACCTAACTACAATCCCTCGATATTCATCCTCTCAAACCCGTTATTTCCCTCTCCATGTCCTAGGGTTTCTCCCTCATATCTACACCCACATTTGGCCCTCCGTCTATAGACACCAGTATTCGACTACCCATCTCTGAAACTCATAGATCCTCATCTCCATCTCCTCCTGCTCCTCATCTTTGGCAGTCTCATCCCTGTCTCTGTTCACACCAATCTGACTCCCTGTCTCCAGATCGTTTTCCCATAACTTCGGCTCTCCTTTCTCCGCTACTGCGTTGGCCACTCCTGCTTCCTTGCCTCCCTGCCTCTGTTCACCATACTTCGGATCCCTTCTTACACCCACATTTCTAATTTTCGTTCACTGTTATTTTGCATAAGTTCTGTTCGTCTTCTAAAATTATATAGTTTTTTATATCTTATATTGAATTTTTTGTAATTCCATTTGCTTATGAGTTATTATTTTGTCATAATAGAAAAACTATTCTTCCAATTCAACAAATACAACAACTATTTCATTCCCTAAGAATATTTATTCACATTTTTTTCGGGTTTCACAATTTTTGTTCAAGAATATCAAACCGTTCACCGCACTTCGGCTCCCTTCCTACACCCACCTTTCTTCTCGTCGTTCACTGGTCCTCCGCATAAGGTCTATTTGTCGTCCAAAATTAAGTAGTTTTTTATATCATATATTGAATTTTTGGCACATCCATTTTCTTATGAATTATTATTATGTATTAATAGTAAAACTATTCTTCCAATTCATCAATTACAACATCTATTTTTGTCCCTGAGAATATTTATTCACATATATTTTTTAGGTTTTACAATTTTTGTTCAAGAATATCAAAACGTGTTGCACTTAAGGTATTCCTAGATTTCTGTATTATTTTTTTATTTATTTTTTATTAAAAGGACGTATAAAATTAATGAAGAAGATCAGCAGACTTACAAATGCATAGCCATGAAGGGAAATGAGCCAACCATAGCTGGTTTTCATCGAAGGGGCCTGAGGCTGCCAACTGATGGGCCGCATTGTTTCCTTCCCTTTTGGTAAAGGAGAAGGTACAGTAGGGGAAGCCTTGGCGAAGCGAATGAATTCTCCTGGTAATGCATCCAAATGACTGGAGTCTGCCTTCCGTATGATTAATAGCATCGATAAAGGTGAGGCAGTAAGAATCAATGATGATATCATCCCATCCACGTTCCATATCAAACATCATGCCTATAAGAATGGCGGACGCTTCAGCAACTGCAGGTTCACAGAAGGCATGGTGTGATTCATATTTTTTAGCAATGATTTTCCACAGATGATTTCGGGACAGGAGACTGAGTGAAACAAGCCCATCCTTGGGGAGAGACACGTCCACGTTAATCATAAGAATCCCTTCTACTGGGGGATTTCAATGAGGACGACAGGAGGGGGTAACACTTGGAATATCGTGTCCTTTGTTGTCCTTCAATTTCTAGATCCACAAAATGGCATGTTCAATACAAAAATTGGGAGGTTTATGAATGTGGTTAGAAACCATGTCATTATGCCAGACCCATATGATCCAAGCCAGAGTGCAAAGTGGACATGTATTGTTTTATGAGAGAGAGGATTACCAACACATTAGAAGATTGGGGAGGTCAGAGGCAATGTCCAATGAAGCTTCCGAAGTCGGGCCCCATTTATATTCCTCTCATGTATGTTGTATATACATTCTTGAGAACTGATTTTTATAATAGTGATTCATTAAATGTGTAATGTAATTTATGTTCTCTGTTCCAAATATTCTATGTTATTTACTGATCAGTTGAGTACTTCCATTACTACTACCAAATAAATGACTACTTCCTTCCTGTATTCTATCATCTTATTTCATGGATTCCCATTAGTTTGTGTGATTTCAGGTGACATGAGACATTAGTTAATTAGAGTATTCATGTTTCCAAGATGGTATTTCATTGTATATTATTTTCATTACAGTATTATAGTAGAGAATATTGACTTTTATAATTTCATTTCCAAATTTTGTATGAATATTACTCAATACATTTGTTCATTTCAATTTGAAATTGTTAAACATATACCAGTGATGTGGTCTGAAGAAATTTTATAGTGTATAGGGACACTAGAAAAAACAAGCAATTCCAATTAAGAATATCTCTATATATTCATTTTATTTTCTTATGATTTAAGAATTTAATGGGTTGATTTCTTTTTATGGAAGATGTTTTGAATCTCCAGGTAGATGATATTGCATCCGGATTACCAAAGAAAGTATAACTGACATGATAGATAAGTTTCCTATTAATTTTCAACTCTTGAACATTATTATTAATCATTATGAAACATCTTGAGATATACTCATATCAATTTTTTAAAGGTACCATCCTTTCTTCTAAATTCATTTCAAGACTCCTAAATTTTTCTGCGATTGGAAAAAAATTAGAATATATGAAATGATATAGTTAGATAAGATAGAAAATAAATTTATAATTTCCATTTCAATAATTTAATTGATATTATTCTTTTGATTTAATTATATTCAACTTATTCTCATTATGCACTACTATTTTTTCTATTGTCAATGAGCAATGATGTTGATCATATAAGTGGAATAGATGGACAATCTAAATTCAACCAGCCTTCAATATTACCATCCATCATAGGTAGAGGATGACCTATATTTACTATTCCTTAAAGAAGGTGACTAAGATATTTAATTTTACCATCAAATAGACTATTCTCATTGATAAAAATACCATTATTTTCCAAAATCAGGTTTTTTTCATTTAATGAATATTTTTCCATATTTATAAAATAAAATAAAGCTTAAAATCCTCATAAATGATAAGGATGTGGATTATTTAGTTGACATGGTAGTTATTGATTTTATATTCATAATAATTCCTTATGATTATGAAATTGTTGAACTTTTTGGTATTAATGATAGAGGTTTTGAATATCAAGGGAGATGATATTGCATCCTGGATACCAAAGAAATTTGAAATTAAGTGCAAATGCATATTAAAATTTTTGATTCATTTATTGTATGATGTAGATTTATTAGATTTTTTTTGGGTTTTTATGTGTTAATTCTATTGATTTCAGGAAATTATTTTTCATCGAAGAAGTTGTTTTTGGATCGGAATGTGATGGTTCAATTTAAGTTAATACATGGAATCCCTGCACTACTTCATATGTAAGCAAATCCAACTTCCCTTACTGATTTTCTATTTGATCTTTTCATCTCTCAATGAGATGTATTTAATAATATTAATGTATGGAAAACTATGATTTATCTCTACATTCATATTTGAATTCATGACTGGGCCTGTTATCTTTTAATGGCTTCTATTCATTGTTTGTTGAAGATAACATTCAATTAAACATTATTTATCCAAGTGGAGCCATTATAATCTTCTGTTCTATTACCATCACCTTCATGTCTCATTATGGATTTTAATGAATTGATGCCACATTTGTTTAGAAAAATTTTGATGTCTCTAGAACTGTAGGATTTATTATTTTCTATATTATGTGAAATTAGAAAATCTTTATCTTGAAACTCTATTTTTTATCCTATGATGCCCCTACATATTCTCTATACTTATATATGTACATATGAATGTGTGAATTAATGCATGTATTTATTCCAACCTTCTATGCCAATATATTTTAATTTTTATTGCATATACAGAAGCATGGAAGGGAATTTAAGTACTCAAAATTGGATGAATTGAAAAACAACAACATTGAAGCGAGTTTAATTTGTAGCAGCATACAATGTCTTTATTTACTCTTTGACTGATGAATATTCCTCCAATTATAATGCACAAAGATTTTTTGGTTTTCTAGAGTTACTATCTTTTATCTCAGGAAACTCTTAATATCATTTTCTCTCATCTACTGATAGCATTCTAGATGCTTCAGTTTCGGTTGATTCTGACGTGAACTCATAACTTATATCTGAAAAAATAACCATCCATGACTTTACTGAAAATATAACATATGTTGGAATGAATTCATGGTTTACGCTTAACCTTGTTACATATACTATTGTAGAAGCTAAAAGAATTCTTCAGTTTGTGTGGTTAACTAGATAGAATGTTCTACATGATGTTTTAGAGATCCATAATGGCATCAATAATTATTTCCATTCTAACCAAATTCATGGAGCCTACCTAAGAGAGACTGCTCCATGAGTCTTTGCGTCGAGATTGTAAGCTTACAGTCTCATTTAAATTTCATTTCTCCACCATCTCCACATATTTTTTCTATAGGTAATAGATTATAATGGAATTAATTTTAATCCCATGAAATCATTATGAGTAATGAAATGCTAAGTGGAAAAATAGTTCCATATATTTGGTTTGAAGCCTTTTCAACTTTCCCTCTGTATTTCCTTTTCTAATTTAATAGCAAATAGTCTCTAATTTTTATGTGGTTCTGTGCTGAAACATCTGTAGCAATAATATCAATTTACCTTTCTTATTGAATGATATTCTTGATGTCACGAACCAGCCCGGGTCGACCCTGAACCGGGCACCCGATCCGGTCCGCGGCAAGTCCCGAGGGGAGTTCCCGATCCCCACGGGATGGCAACAAGTGCCGGGCATTAAAATTTGAATCGTTGGGAACGATTTCAGCCCAAACTAAAAACAGGATCAAAAGAACGAATACAACTTAAACCAACAAACAAACACTAAATACAGAAACAAACTATACCACGACATACCTCCATGTGACCTTGCGGGTCACCACCCAACTACAACCAACGTCGCTCCCACACTGAGCGACTCAAGCAGGAGAACCTGAACAAAAGGAACCTGCAAACTGAAAAGGTAAAAGATAGGCGTGAGCACAAAAGTACTTAGTAGGTGAGCCCCACAACAAATCCCAATGCACTGCAAGTAAATAAAGAATACACATAATCCAGTTTTGAACTTTAATATATAAAAGTAAGTTTTCATAATGCTTTACTTGAAAATCAAACACAAGACATTTCCCTTATTCCTTCTCGAAAGTTAGTTCCATTTCATTAGTTTTAAACTCATTCTGAAAAGCAAAGTATTACATTTTCAAAGCTAACCCAAAGAGAATAAAGCATTTTCATTTGAAAACCATATTTCCCAAAGTCTAACAGTATAGGATGCGAAATATGACTGAAAGAAACAAGCAGGGAAAACAAGTGCAAGTAAAGGTAAACAGGCAAGGAGAACCAAGTGCAAGTAAAAAAAAATAAACAAGAAGTTATCAGCAATAACCATGGGCACACACACACACTCACACACTCACACACACACACACATACTCACACACGCACACACTCACACCCAAGTGGTCCCCCGTATGCCGACGGAAGGCACCACGCTAGAGATGGTAGAGCACTATGGGTAAATCCCCTAAGGTTCATCTAGCTCGCGTGGGACCCTAGAACCTCGTGTCTCGGTGAAACGTGGCTTAGAAGGCCACGACCCTCAGAAAACGTGGCCTAGAAGGCCACGACCCTCAGAACACGTGGCTTAGAAGGCCACGACCCTCAGATATTATATGTTTAGTTAGTGTTGCAATCGTCAATCCAGCTAAGTGAAACAGGGACGACACCCATCCGGCTCACTAGCGCACTAGTTCTAGTCCGCCCACCTAGATACCCAGGGTTTCCCATGTGCTCAAACAGGCTTCACATTCACATAGTATATTTCTTCCTCATATCGCAGGCCAAACTAGATATCGCACACAAAAGTCACCATTTCCACACCCAAACAATATTTCAAAACTCACGCACGTCAAAAATACCTTTTTGAAAATATAATTGTCATTACCTAATCATTTCGCAAAAAAACCCCTTTTTGGAAACTCTCACACAAGAACATAAAAAACTTTCACAACATAGAAAGCATCATTTTTAATAACACACCCAAGAAAACATATTTCGTCAACCAAGAACCACACGTACAGCTTCCAAAAAAACAATTTCAAAGGGTCACACGACGTTTTCTCTAATCAAGGTTATAAGAAAACACCATTTTCCATAAACAGTACATTTACTAATTTACACATGCCAAAAACGTTTCAAAACCCAATTCAACATGTCTTTTGTTACTCAGGAAGAACCATTTGGCGACATTACTATGAAATCCCACAATTGAAACCAAGAAAACACTTTTAATGAAATGCTAGAATTAAACAGTTTGCATTCTCAGCAAATCACCACACTATAAAAAGTAGTTATTATTATTATTATTATTATTATTTTAAATTTACTGAAATTTAATAAAAGGACAAGGAATAAATAAATTCTTAATTTAGAGGCAAGTGCATAGGGAGACCTACCTCGAATCGGAATGACGAATGACACGGCCCAAGACTCCCGTTGCGAAAATGGCGCATCGAACTGCACCGTCAAACAGGTCCTAAAACAGTAGACCATGAAACGGGTTTAACGATCAATAATAACAATATAATAGTAATAACCAATATACAATGTTAATATCTGTAATAATATAATAATAATAATAACATAGTCATAATAATGACAATAATAATAATAATATAATTAGCATAATAATAATATATCAGTAATAACAATAATGATAATAACAATATTAGTATATTAACATAATAATAATAATAATAAAAATGTAGTGATCAAGATACAACATCATAATAATAGAAATAATAATATTAATAATATATTATTAATATTAATAATAATAATACAAAAACATAATTTAATAAAAATAATAAGAATAACATAATATAATAATAATAATAATAATAATAATAATATAGTATTAATAATAATAACATAATAATAATTTTAATAATGATATAATAATATTGATGACAATATTAACATAATAATAACAATAATAATAATAGTATAATAATAATAATGGTAACATAATAATAATAATAATAGAAATAATAATAATATAATAACATAATAATAATGAAAGTAAAATAAATAAATAAAACAAACAAACATACACGGAGGGAGGGGGTTGCGCGGGATAGCGGCGAGGCCGAAACAGGAGGCCGGCGGGAGCAGGGACGGGACGTCGGTTGGAGGAAGGGGAGGCCGGCGCAGTGCTGGGGTTCGCCGCAGACGCGGCAAGGCGAACAGGCAGGCACGACGACGGCGCGAGTCGCGCGAGGGAGAGCCAGACGGCGCCTGTTGCACTGCGAGGGGGGGTGAAGCCGAGGTGGTCGGCAGGATCGGTGGAGGGACTGGGCACCGGGGTGGAGGTCGGATGCCGGCGAGACGACGAGCTCGGGACGGCGAGCAGGGAGAGGAGTAGCTGGGCGCGGCGAAGGCGGGGGTGCAGGGGGAGAGCAGGGGCGGCCGCCGGAGAGGGAGCGTGCCGGGTCGGGGTGCTGCGCCTGTGCTAGGAAGGAGGGGCGCGGCGGTTCGACGCTGGGGTGAGGCTCGGGCGCCGGACGAGCAGGGGCGAGGCAGGGATGATGAGAGGAGCCGGGATGAGCGCTGAGGTACTGGGGGGAGCGGGAGCCGGCGCCGGAGAGGGTGTGGCACGGGTCGGTCGAACCAGGAGGCGGGGTCAGGGTGGTGTCACCGCCGGGGGGAGAGGAGGCCGGCGGAGCGCCGGCTACGGGGTCGGATAGGGGGCCGGTGTCGGGAACAGGCGGATGGAGGCGAGGGGGAGTGGGGCACCGACGGGCGCTGGCACGACGAAGAAGAGGCGGAGAGCTGGTGCGGGGAAGAAGAAAGAGGAGAAAGGGGAGGAAGAGAAGGAGAGGGAAGAGTGGCGGCTACGGGAGGGGTCTAGGGTAGGCTAGGGTTAGGGGGGTTAAAAAAAACTATATATATATATATATACATAACCAATAATAATAATAATAATAATAATAATAATAACTATAATAATAATAATAAAAGACTAAATAAAATAATAAAAACTAATCTTAATAAAATTTATAATAATAATTAAAAATTAGTTAATTAAAATAATAATTATTCTGATCAAATATGTAAAATAATAAAATCATTTTAAAAAAAACACGCATATATATATATTTGTACATATAGATATATATATATATATATAAACATAAATACAATAAACATTTATATATAAACATATATATAGACATAAACTTGTATAAGCATATATATATACATATATAGATATATATATATATATACAGTACTACACACATATATAAACATATATAAGAACACCACAATAATGATAACACAATTCAAATGGTGAGAGTAGTAAAATGTCAACGCAAAGACTTTTGTATTTAAAACGCCGGGTGAGCACATAGTCACCCGAGCTGAATGCACGGTAATTGCTATCGAGGTGGTGAACGCACACCGGCGCGAAACCACCAATCGCAATTAATCATCGAAAAATTTAAACCGGGACCAAGAAAGGAGAAAAATTTCGGACATCCGCGGTCGGGGTGTGACACTTGAAATTTCACATGACATTAGTAGTAATTTGAATATATTCCTATCATTATTGTTAAATTCAATGAAATTTAACCAGTTCTTTTCATTCCCAAAACTGCAAGGTCACTTTACATAAAATTACTTTCCCTCGGATTATTTCATAATACTTTTATCTCTTTACTTGAAAGGCTCCCAACAACCCTTAAATGTTTTTTAGGGTTAGGTAGTTTGATTAGCAGTAAAAGGGTATTTTTTTAGATTAATTTTAACTTTAAACAAAATTTTAGTACTTATATATTTACTATGGTTTGAGTAGTTTTGGTGGTTGTCTTCATTTTCAAGAAGTTTTGATAACATAGTTTCTTCCCCTTCAATAGTTTTATGTGATATTATCTTCCTTTTATTTCCTTATTGATAATTTGATTATCAATTTTGTTCTGAAGAATTTTCTATACATTTATTAATTTCATAATTTGATGATCATTTGTTGTCTGATGCCTTTTATACTTTCCATCTCCATTTCTCATTTTGATTGAATATCAAACAAGCTCCAATTTGTTAGTGGTTATGTGCTGGAAAATCATTAGAAAAAATATTATTTTACCTTACTTATTGAATGATATTATTGAAATTTGACATGAATTTATTAGTAATGTGAATATATCCCTATCATTACTATTACTTTCAATGAAATTTAACGATTTCATTGCATTACAAACACTACTAGGTTACATTATATACAATAACTTTCCCTATGATTATTTCATAATACGACAATCTCTTTACATTAAATGTGCCTGACAACCCTTAAATTTTTTGTAGGTCATGAGAATTTGACTACCAGGAAATGGGTAGAAAACAATTTATTCATTTGAATTTTCAACCATGTCAGTACTTATATTTTTACTATCTGTAGGTTGAGTGGGTTTCTTCATTATCAACTAGTTTTGAAGACTTAGTTTGTTCCACTTCAATATTTCTATGCGCTGTTATGTTCCTTTTGTTTCCTCATTGATATTTTGATTATCAATTGTGTAATGAAAAATTCTCTATATATTTGTATCTTTTATCATTAATAGTTTCATGTGAGTTTTTATTTTTTAAATCTGAGCTTCATGTTGATGTGACTTTAATTTCAGTTTTTTAGTGTTAAATTTTACCGACTACTATATTTCAAATAGATTTTTGAAACCTTGAGATGGTAGTAATCTCATATGATTTTTTTTGATTCAGTGATATTTTTATCCATTATGGGATATTCATTGCAGTAGAAAAGTTAATGGATCTGTATAAAAAGGCACAGGTGTAGATCAGTTGTTCTTGTCAAATAGATTCTAGACATACTTCAACTTTTCTCATCGCTACATAACGGAGAACATAAATATTTACGAATGTTCGTGGGAGGATGGAATTAATGTCTTCAATTTACAAGCATGGAGGAGAAACATATGATACAGGTCTCATTTATAGATCAACGAGGTTTGATATGGGTATTTTTTTACGATCAAATTCTTTAGCAGGATAAGATGTAAGGTTAAGGAATTATTATGTATTGTTTACAATTCAAGGGGTAAATGATAGTTATAATTATGTGCTTAATATTGACTTAAGTCTACAAATTTCACTTTATATTTGTTGAGATTCACCTTATATCAAGATATTACGATATACAGAGTTTTTAATTCTACTATATTGAGTATCTTGTCAGCTTCATTGACTATTTATCGATATTAATAAACAAATTGATATTTTAATATATAAATTTTTGTTAAATTATATTTATTATTTTAAAATATTTATAAATTCCACTTTATATGTTTTTTGTTTTTAATTTCATATACATTATTAATACTTAAATGGGTGGGTTGGATTTGTTCATTTTAAAAATCAAATCAAATTTGAGGTATAAAACCAAATTTTTTACTAAGTTTAAGTTTTGTATTGAGTTTGATATAATGCTCAAGCTAGAGTACTGAAATGTATCACTCTACTCAATAAAAATAAATTCATAGTCTATAGTATGAGTTGTTTTTGTTTTTTCCCACTGTGTATATGCTTAATTTCAAATATATTTTTTCAAAGTGGAAGGATTCAAAATTTAATTCTTTCATTTCCATATGATTTTTTTATAATTTGTAATATGTTTTCAATATTATCCTACATATTATCATATGTTAGTTTTTTTTCTTATTTTCCAATGTTTTAAATTCTAAATATTTTGTCCAATTGTAGTTAAATATTAAGAATCACTATCTTATTTTTTCAATATATTCAATATTTATGTTCTTTATTATGTTTGAAATATATTTTGGTCTTCATGAAAATAAGTATTTAACATATTATCGTGTGAATGCATGAGTAAGTGATAGTTATATATATAATAATCATTACTATTCTATTTCAAAATATATTGAAATTATGTCAAAAAAGAACGAAAGTTTAATTTAAAATTAATTCAATTTCATTTAAAAATATTTATAACATTATTTTATGAATATTATAGTTTAATAATAATATTCAGAAAATAAATCCTTAAAATATTTAAAGCATGTGTTTTAAGGTAATTTGTCACTTATAACATGATAACTTTGGAACTAATGAAGAAATAAATGAACTAGAATTTAATGTATTCTTAATCACTTTAAAAATGATAAATATACACATATGGTATTTTATTGAAAAAAAATAAACTATTAGTTAAAATAATATAGGTATCAATTATTTAGAAATAAGGCTATGAATCTCTTACCTCAAAAATCATATGCCAAAAAAGAGTCATTAATTCTTGAATAGGGATGTAATATTATCTATTTACAAGATAAATTAAAAGTTTCTTGTTCATTAATTTATCACTAAACATTTTATATCATTTAATACCACTATTTATTTAGTTAATTCATATGATAAAATCAAATCAGACACTTTGTGGGGTTCATCTCATAATCACAAAATAGCTTTGGAAGGATTAGTGGAGTAAAAAATTTCATTCCAAATTAATCTATGTTATAATAATCTTGAAATGATTATGTTTTTCATAAAGTTATTTTACTTTAAAAAACCAATGAAGGATGGTTATGAAATATTAATTTTGAAACAATCATGTTGATGGTATGTTATAAGTACATTATATTAATATTGTCATTTTTCAATGATCATAATGAAAATAATTTATGATATATTTAATATATCATGATTTATTATTAAATTATAAAGTTAATTTTAAATATTTAATTAAAATTATTTAAATCATACTTTTTATGTGATGTAGAAAAATGAATCACAATGCTTCCATGAGGTGGTAATCCACAAGATCACATGAATTACATTATCGTTTTTCAATTTTTGAAAAATAATGATAATAGATGTTATATTATTATTTTTGTATATAATTAATTATAAAATATAAGATATAAAAATATATTAAATAAACTAATATTACCATCCATATGGGGATGTGATGTAAACCAAAGTACATTAGTTCGTAAGGAGGAATTCTGTTCTATAGTATAATAATGGTATCACTTCCAATTATATGGAATATAACATGGATATAAGTTATATATAAAAAGGCAATAATATCTACAAATATTGTATATATTATTTTTATTATGAAACTAGGGTTAAATAAATTTTTAATTATGTAAAATATGAAATAAAAGTAAAATATTCAATTAAAATCTGTACATTTTCCTTGGAAAACCTCATTTTCATTACACCTTATGCAATATAAGGTCCCCATTATGACAAAGATAAGACCACATGGATTAAGAGAGGGATTATATGAAGATATTTTTTAATATATTGGATGATCTATAATGATCATATATTTTTATGAATAGAGGATAAGATGATCCATTTTTTGTGATAGCTGAGGCACTTATACAATTTCCAAAAATTGTAAAATATTACAAAATCACGTTAATTGATATGTTATTATAAATAATATAAATATAGAATTAAATATGTCATATGATTGTAATAAATCATCCAAGAGTATTTGGTAATGTTTTTATATAATTTTATACATAGGATTTTAGTTTAAACCCTCACTACCTGTTTTCATCATCAATCATGATAACACATTTTCAAATAAAAATGGGTTATTAATTTACATATTACTTAAAATTTTATTAATATGTTTTCTATTAATTATATTTTAAATCATTTTATTTTCAAAAGGTCCCTTTGAAATAATTTAATAAATTTTAAAAATATTAATAAAATATTATATAACAAACAATATCATCAAAGTCATTTTACGCATTAATCATATATTATGAGTTAAAAATCAATAAAAGTTTTCAATTCAAATAAAAACCATATAAAATTTATATATAAAATATTATTAACATAAAAATTTGTATGACCCCATAATTCAACCAAAAATCATACATATAATGTCTTTTAATTGATATACATTATTTTTTCGATAAGTTTCACATGCATTGTGATAGTGTTGTAAAGGAGTTTAATGTAATTATATAGTTAGTAAAATTTATAAATAATTTATAAAAATAAAAATTATTTCAATAATATAAATTTAATATTTATAATTATTTCAAATCTTCTTTCTCTCACCTCATCAACATATAATAGGACTTTTAAAAAAATAGAGTGACATTTTGTATTTTCCTAGTAGTAAAATATTATATAGCTCATTATCAAAAAAATGAACAAAAGTGGACCTAAATAAAAATCATATATGAGTATGAAAAACCTAAATTCATACAATATAATAATTTATTATGTAATTTAAATTTTTTATGCCTTATCACATTACTTTTAACCATAACTAGCATGTTTTACCCTTCAATGTAGTTATAACTATTTACCATAGTTACTAGTCATTATGGAAAAATAATTAAGTTGAAACTATTAGATAATATTAAAAATTATATATAAAAATATTGTATCCTTTTTTAAAATTCAATTTATAAAACTTTTTTAAATAAAATTAGAATTAGACAAACAAAATATAATAAAAAGTTGTTATTATGAAAAATTACCTTCTAAAATATATATGTTTTATGAAAAAAGTATGTATACAATCAATTATAATTAGCATAATTAAATTATTTATAACACATATTAACTAATATTACTTTGAAACCATTTAAAAAAAGTAAATTTAAATTATTGAAATGAAAACAAATATTTTAAAATAAAATAATTTGTACAATTGAATAAAAAACTATGTAAAAATAAAAAATTCCATTATTCGATAATTTTGATATGATGATTTAATAAACAATATAATTTTCTTCAAATACTCTTTCATAATTTGGATAAAGTTATTTATAACCCTCCCTCACAAAAATTAATAATAATATTTTTGTATAAGTTATTTTTGAAATCTAAAATAGAATTAAAAAATTATGCACTTATTTACAATGATTTTTCAAAAAAAATATTTTTTTGGAAAATAAAATAAATTTAATAATTTGGATACATATATTCATATATAATATTTTATTTTCTATATAATTACAGTCATATTCAAATGAAAATATTTTTATAGTATATCACATGTCCCCTAAAGCTTGGTGTTGTACGTTAACCAATATATTGAGCTTAGTATTGTTTTGAAAATATCGGGATATTACATCCCCCACCATTAATAGGATTAATTACTGATATAGTATTGTGACTTCTTTAACAAATTTATTAACACTATATTATACATATGTTGAAAACCCACATCATAAAAATGGTTAATGAAAATTTCATTTGAATAGAGGGCAATAGAAATATAGAGGACATAAGGAATAACATATTTCTAGGATTCAATATGTGAGAAAGTTAGTTGAATGTGAAAATATATACATTGTGGGAAATGTACTGTATAAATAATTTTTTATACTGATAATTAAAATTAATCAAAACAATGATAATGATCATGGGAAAGAAAAATACTATGAATCAGTAATCCAATGTGGTGTGAAAAAGAACATAAATTCAACAGATGTTTATGTAATATATTTTAATTTTTGTTTCATAGTATTTTTTTAATATATAGGGAATTAAATTATTATCTATACTATGAACATAAGAACATATACTTACATTACATAAAAAATTAAAGCAATTAATCAATTTCCCACCTAATATAATATGTTGATCCAAATGATGAGTTTTAATGAAAAATGTTTCATGTTTAAAAAACCAAATTAAATACCCCCTAAAAGAATAGAAACAGGAAAAATTCTTATTCCTAGAAAATATTATTAATAAATAAATAAAAGGAAACAAGAGTGGAGAAACAACGACATTAACAAAAATGCATGTACACATCACCATGCACATCTGCATCCACCAACCCACAAAAGAAAGTTGGTTTGACCAAAGACCAAAAAGAACTATCCTCAATAATGGAACATTTAGAGAGAGAATAAGTAACCCAATTTTAATCCCTATAAACATTAGTGAAAAACAAATAGAACTTCTCGCCAAGCTTGAGATAGTCATCCGAGTCTGAAAGAATTCTCCATGGAACATTCCTTGATCAGATTTGAAGTATTTGAACTCCAAAAGTACAGTCGGATTCCATCCATAAGACTGTCTATCCATGATTAGAAGCATAAATAGCATCCTTGACCATTTCCCAAAGATCATCCTCAATTAACAAACCATTTCCTAAAAAAAATTAGAAATAGACTTTAATGAAGCCCCTATAAGTGTGGGAGATGCCACCACAGCCCGAAGGTCTCTATCCACATAAGGCCACCCCATTAATGTTGATTTTGAGACACTGAGAAATCAGAGGTATCCACCCAATATACATCATCACAAAGGGTTATTGGCTTCTACCACAAATACCCAAGGTTCGCAAAACTATCAAATCAGTAATAGTATTCTGCATAACACCAATACCACCCTTGAAATATTTTGTTTTTTAGAATACAATTACATAGAATTTTTTTGGTATTTGTTAGCTTTATCATGGTGTTACATATAAGTCAAGCTATTGAAAAATTCCCAAAAATACCATTAATCACAATGCTAAATCACTACATAATCTTAAAATGTATAAACAATTTCTAAATTTACATTAATAAAAATTAGATACTAATAAGAACGGTAATCCTTAGGGTTAACATAAATATATCCAAAAATATGTCCCTATGAATGTATCACTTTAAAAAAAATTATTATTTATATACCACTATCCAATATACCATAATTGATGTAAAATAAAATCATGTACAATCCCAAGGAGTTATTTATACATTTATTGAGTATGATTCTTAATATCGAGTGTTAGTTTCATATCAACTAAAGGAATAATCACTTTTGAACATAAAAATAAATTATACTCCAATGAACATATGGTAAACCATAAACATATTAACCAAAAATAGTGTCCATAAATTTATGTTACCATACCATAAAATATCCCAAAATACACTCTTATATAAAACTCTTTCGGATGTCAACTATAAAAACCCTAATCCTGCACTTCTAAATTTAATGCTAAAATATAATCATTACAATTATAGAATTGATACTAATAAATGTGACCCATATTTTCAATGAAAATAATTCAACATCAAATAATAATATTTGATCACATACATTCCCAATGACCTTTTAGGATTATCATTTTATAATATTAATATATTTTTTTATATAATAATACACATGTCTTTATGTGATCATTTTTTCACTATATCTATCTTATCTCATCAAATTAAAATCATCTCCATTATATTAAATCATTCTAAACCCCTTTTAAAAACATCTAAAAACAAGGTATGATCACATAATGTTCAATATGAGATAGATATGAAAGGATGTTTTTTAATACATTTCAATGTAATGATCTCATAAAATAGATTAGTCATTTATGATAATATTTAGAAGCACAAATTACTTCGTATTTACCCATTAAATTATCTATAACGCCTAATGGGGATCATAAATCACATTATAAAAAAGCATCAAATGTAAAATCATAATTATTAGGGTTTCATAGGCAATATGAGAACACAAGATTTACACATTACTAAACACATACTGTTAGCCTAAAATGTAATAATAATTATTTAAAAATTTAAAATCATTATTCATTATTAAAAAAATATTTCTTTAAATATTCATTATAAGTTTTAGATATCTCTCCTAGGTTACATGGGAAATCATCTTCATAAAAACCTTGTAACAACCCTTACAATTAATAATAGAGATTTGTTGGGATCACCTCCAATTGTATAAAAAATTCAAGTGCAATAACATGAATGAAAAAAAATTAATTCATTAATTTATATTATAATACATTTTAAAATATTTTTTTTACCAAAAATAAAAATATTTTTGGATATTTATTTTTCTATTTATTTTAAAACAAAAAATAATTGAAATAAGATAACCCAAAATGGGGAAGAGGGTTTATATTTGAATAAAACATGGATGGTCCAAAAATAATCCAAAAATAAAATAATGGTTATCATGGAAGGAAAATACCTTTTCCTTTTAAATGTTAAAGTAGATCATTTATTTTTTCCTTTTGTAAACAATGTTAAAACATTTTAAAAAATAATAATAATCTTTCTGAAACCCCTTTGGTTGAATGAATAAAATTTCATAATTTTTTTTATAATTCAATAACATATATATATATACATTCATAAATTATTGTTAGTTATATGGACATGAATGAAAAAATAATTATAAAATAAATCTTTAAAATGTTTAAAATGATGTCTAAAATGTAAAGTGTATCTTATTTATTGATAATATTTAAATATTAAAAAATTTTAAGTAAAGAAGATTGATATCAATTTTAAAAACATAAAAATGGTAAAATAAATATATCAGGTATTTTATAAACCACATAATAGGAAACATGTAGTGAAAATATCTTAACCCTCAATGAAAGGGAACTGAGACTTGAAATCCCTTACCTTAAAAACCATCTAGCATCAGGCATTATTTAAATCACGAATAATAAAATTATGTTTTTTATTTTCCTGATTAATAAAAATTTCATTTTCTTTCTATTATTACTATGCATTTTATATCATTTATGACCAGTTTCTTATTTAGTTATGTCATCAGTTATGTTAATGTTAGAGGTTTTGAGGACATTCCGTTCATAATCCCAAAATATCTTCGGTAAGATGAATGTGGTTGAAGAGGAAATTATTAAACAATATCTATAATTAGAACAATGAAATAATTATCATTTTTTATTTTAATTATAATTTTAAAACTAACAATGAAAATGAATATAGAAAATTACTTACATTACAAACATAAAGATGGTATGTCATGCATATGCAAAATGAACATTTACATTTTTTCAACGGTCCTAAAGTAAAGCAGGTACAAATTATTTAATATTTATATAAATATAATAATTTCATAGGAATAATATTATTTATTCAAATTATATTATATATACATGGTCTGTTATTCTTTGATGGGAAGGAAATCAAATCACTTTGTTGAGGCGGAAAT
The DNA here is from genome assembly GCA_963277665.1 of Viscum album. NCBI lineage: Eukaryota > Viridiplantae > Streptophyta > Magnoliopsida > Santalales > Viscaceae > Viscum > Viscum album. The sequence continues at coordinate 31,890,900 of OY728128.1, read as the reverse complement.
CCAAACATACACAAGAGTGACATTGTCATATTTAAAAGGATTTTTTTATAAAATAAATGATATGTTATAGTTAGTGTATTATAATCACATAACTAAAAATTTATAAATATAAATTAAATAAAATATTTTTTCAATCCATAAGACGTTGTGATGAAAAATTAAGTGCATCAGTTAGCAAGGATATAGTCTGCTAAAAAAATGAAAGATTGGTAGCATTACAATTTGATAGAGTGGTATCTGTATATAGGCTATGAAATAGATGTAATAAAATATATTTGTATGTAATTTATATTTATTTTTTAATATTACAATGGTAAGGATTTATTCAAAAAAACAATGGTATGGTTGTTTTAGATTGAGTTAGAATAAGAAACATAAATAAACATTCGATTAAATTGTATACTAATTTTTTAGACAACCTCTTTTATATTACTATCTAATCCATATATGGTTAATACTCAACAAAAATATAGGCATATATAGAATGGTTTTGTATTTATGGAATATATTTGGGTGTGTATTGGATGAGATATAATTCTCAGAAGGTGAGAAGAATGTAGGAGATGTGGTTCGTTTTTGTAAGTGTGGGAAAGGGTGATCATGAATTGTTCAAAACATTAAAATATTATAGGATGATTTTAATATAAATGGGGATTTAAATTTGATTAATATATAATTAATATGATATATTATTTAAATAGTCTTTAAAAATATGATGTAGACAGGTTTTTTGGTCACGTTATCCATTTTTTCATTTGATTAAGACATAGTATCTACTTTTTACCCAAAACTTGAACATCAATTTTTTCAATTATAAAGATTTATAAAAAAAATTATAATAATAATTTGTTAAGAAATTTTAAATGGATGAGGTTTTATACAATTAATCATTTCATTTATCCTCTTTTTAGATTTTATTTTTTGAAGTCATTTTATAAAATAATATATTATACAAAATACCAGTAGTGAAATTTTAGGATGTATTCACATATTTTGAATTTATAATGATAAATATAATTATGGGAGTCTATTATAAAAACTTTTACTACATAATATATATAATTAATAACCAAAAAATACACGAGACAATATAATTCTTCCAAAAAATATAACTTCTATCTTTTTAAAATCATTTTCTTTAATATTACTACTCCCTTCACAAGCATTGTGTCCGTGTTGTATAGTGTTTTAAGGAAATTATATAGTCACTAAAAATTATAAATATATGATAATATAAAAATAATTTTATTAGTTTTAAGATAACCATTAAGATTTATTATAATGTTATTTTTCCCTTTGTGATCATATAAGGGAAATTTAAAAGGGAGAGTGAGACATTTGGAATTGTTTCATTAATTATAATTTTTTATTCAATATTATCAATAAAAAATGGATCTATATTAAAATTAATTAAAAATATAGATGATCATGAGAATTCAACACTCATCTAATAGAGAAAAGTATATTTTAAGGAAATTTTTAAGGAATTAAAATATTCGTTTTAATTATAATTAATTCATTTTACCATTTATTATAGTGATAACTATTTACCTTAGTTACGATTCATTATGGAAGAATTTTATGTTGATAATAATAGATAATATTAAGTGATATTAATTATTAGGATTTAAAATATATGATTCATTTTTTAAAATTTAATTCAAATTATTTGTTGAATTTAATTTAAAATTAATCTCTCAAAACACGAAGAATATTGATTTCCCTGAAAAAATATCTTCATAGATATAATATTTTTATTCCAAAATGAAAAAATATAAATAATGATATTAATTATATTTTTAAATAGATTAATCAAATAATTTGACATTTAAACCATTTAAAAACAAAATTAACCATTCTATATTCTAGAAAATAAAAAATTGTTTTAAATAATTACAATATTTATTTAATATTTAATACAAAATACATATTCTTAGAAAAATCCCAAATGATCGGGCTGTGTTAAATTTTTCAGGATTATTTTAAAAATTATATATATTTATTAAATAAAATTACTAAAATTTATTGATTATAATTATAATAAATTCTCCCAAAAGGTATAAAAATTATTTTAAAAAATATATATTTTTTAAGAATGAAACTATTTTTAAAAAATGAGTGATTATATACAAGGAATTTATTACTAATTGTTTTTTGAATAAGAATATTGTATATATTTCATATTTTTGTAACATATATTCATACCCTACAACTCAATTTCTTTTAAATGGCCACATTTTAATAATAATATATTTAAAATATATATTAATTATGAAAAAACTAATTTTAATATGTTATGTAAGAAATGGAGCATTTAATTATATTAAAAATAGTGTGATATTATATGTTAGATAATGGAGCCACGCTATAGTGTATTTAATTGAATCTTATTTATTTTAGTGAAACCACCAGAACACACACACAAGAGGATTAATAAATGTCTCATTTTTAAAAACAATAATGGTATTTCTATGGTTTATATAAATTCAACTAACTATGATAAATTTTATGGTTTTTTTTTGAAAAAATTTGATTATAAAGATTTCAAAATTATTTTTCAAAACAAATTTCCCACTCACTCATTTATATAATTGTCTTACTGGTAGAACTACTATCACTGCCTTTTTATCATCCCAAAAACATCCACTTCTTTCCATTCTATATGGTTACCATCCATTTGGTCAAAAATAACAAATAATGGACTACTCTACCATTGGATTTTTTTTGAATATTAAATTTCATATTGATTCCTCTTATAAATCCCTCCAAATGTATATAATATATATATATATAATATTTGAGTTATTATTACATTACTTTAGAGAGAATCATATACAATTCAGTTTAACATCTATAATAAAAATTCAAATAGTTATACTCTATTTATTGATTTCTCTTAAAATTATGATTTAGTTTCATCATCTATATTTCAATGGTATATAATATTTACTAAAATATACTTCAATATGGAAATTTTTAATAAATCCTTCTTGATATTCAAAAATGCAGATGAAAAAAAACTCAAAGTCTTCCCTCAAACCTAAAATAGAAGATAATGGTATGTACATAGAAAATAATTCATATGAATTGGTAGTATGATGTGTAATATATGCCATTGTTTCTATAAGGTTTCATATTTAAAATGATATATATGTTTCCCTCAACATAATTTAAAATCCATGGAAGGAATACAAGGCAGATATAAAATAGATATAATTATTTTTTAAATGAAACGTTAAACAATATCATGTTTTTAGAATGGATGAAACATTATTTGGGAAATAATATGTATACAATTTTGGTATTTTTATATATTAATAGGTGTATTATATGAATTATCATTACTTACATAATAATAGTAGAAATATTTTTATCTTGTATATAACTAGAAATATAATTACTGAGCACAAAATTAGAGTATCTTGAACAACAAAAACTAGTTATTGAGATGAAAATTGAAATATTTTTTTCTATATAAAATTTAAAGTTATCCCTTATGTATCAAAACAGATTTTCATATTCCATACATTGAATAATATTTACGCCTTTTTGAGAAACTGTAAATTTCATCAGAAATATAGATCTAAGTAAATTATTATTATTATAGTGACTTATTGTTACAATGAAACATTTGTACATCATTTTCATTGATGCACTGGTTTTGAAGAAGATTAAAAGGTACATTTGATAATTGAATATCACATATGCTATTAGAGGTTGTTAAATTTCAAATTCTATAAAAATTTAGTATTTTTATACTTAATGTGGCCATGTATGTAAGAACTAGGATATCAAAAATAGTGAAAATTTAATATCACTTACCTTGACACAAGAAATGATAAACAAAATTCATTTAACTAACAATGAAATCAATAACCACATATAATAATGGAACATCGGTATATGTCAAGAACCAAATCTAGTTTTCGTAAAACCTAGCAGATAACTCTGCTAGTGATAAAGATCGAAGGGCATTCCCAATCCCCATGGTCTGGAAAATATTCGTGTGTATCATAGATTTTGTGTTGGGAATATTGTACCAGAGTATGGATACATAAAACGTAAAAAAAATCGATAAACCAAATTTGAAAATTCTTTCCAAACATGTTTTTTAAAAACTATAAAACTGAATTCATTGGTTTAAACATTTTCAAAAATTGAAAATATACATTAAAGATTCAAACAATAATCCCCACGAACTCCACACAATAAGGGGTAATCATCCACAAGTCTTTTCCACAATACCACACTATGGAAGGGAACTAACAACCCGAACCACCATCACCAAGGCCATACCATTAACTATTTAAAACATGATAAAGTATACTTAAATAGAAGGGGTGTAAGTAGGGTGTGACCCTATTCCCAATAGGATACCACATATAGATTATGTAGATTAAGATACACAATATTAAAAGCCTATTAGTTTTTATAAGAAAGACGTGGTGGAAAAATATTATAAATAATGACACTTTTAAATGTAAACAGTTTTCAAAGGGAATTTTTCATGAGTGATAAAATTACAATAAAACATGTAGGCTACTACAGTTTCCTTACAAAACCACCATATTCTATATATAAATACAAAAGATTCAATAAACATTAATCTTGGTAACACACATAAGCACTAGTTAGTCTGATGCCCCATGTACATCGTATCTCAGTGTAATACAACCACAGAAAAATATATTCTCATAAACGAGACACTAGTTGGTAACATAAGAATAAACTCTTGGTCCAAAAACATCATAAATATAATTTTAAATGCGTTTTTTATCCATTATTATCTGTGAAATAGGGATCAAACCGCTCTGAATCAATAGCGAACTAGTACATATCCTCCCTCCTAGATACCTAGGATTTCCCCTTTGTGCTCAGACCATTTTATAATGTTCCCAGAATCCATTATACGATAAACACGTCTGTTTTGGTAATAATCAACTCAAAAATGTATCTACACGTGGTTTGCACCACTTATATCACACAATAAAACCATTAGAATTTCGATAGAATAACTTCATAAAATTTAACTATTCTTTTCACACAAAATACATTAAATCCTCAACATTGAGAACTATGTGCATACACCTATTTACCAAAACAAAATTTATAGCTGTAAAAAAAAATTTATAATCCCATTACAAGAGTTATAAAATACTCTAATTGTAATAACAAATAATAGTCTTGTAAAACACCAAATTAAACATAAAATTTGGCCTAAAAATCATTTCCATAATAATGGTCACCAAAACCAAATTTCACAGTAATGATAATTATAGAGAAGTCTTCTATAAATGTAAATTAAGAAAATATATCTCATATATTATCTCTTACACATGGAATCACCTACCACAAGTGTAAAAACCCTTGAATGTTTGTGTGAAAGATAACCCCCCCCCCACCACACCACACGGGACTTAGATCAAGACTAAAACCACATTATTAAACTAAGAAATCCAAGATCAAACAGTAGGTTTAGATCTGCTCAATTTTTTCATTATGATGTTTAAGAATAAATGGATGATACCCTATAAAAATGGATGAAACCCTAAATAAAATGGGAGGATGAATGAAGGAGACCCACTTACTTGAGGAATCATGATGAAATCCCCCCAAATACTCAAGTAGATGAATTTATAAATATATAAAATGAATTTGAGGTTATAATAAGGAATATAAGTTCATGTGAGAAATAAAAAGGGGAAAAGGGTAAAATTTTAAATAGTTTCTAAGGAAACATGTTACCTATTCAAATCTAGAAAAATTGGGAAAGCCTAAGAAGTTCTTCCCTAATTCATGATGTATATGAGCACAAAATAGGGGGAGAGAATGGGGGAATGCCTAGAGTCAGTGGTCTCATGTGAGAGTTTGAAACACCAAAATGAAAATAAAAAATTAATAATATATTAAATAAACCATTTTTTAATACTAGAAATGGGATTGCGGGTTGGCCAAATTCTATAAATAAAATCCAAAATCCACTATGATTATGGATTTATAAAGGGTCACAATAAATTGGGTGGTGTTCATTGGTAATGGGATACCATTTTTGATGTTTAATTGGTATAAAATGTTGAAAAAATAAATAGTTATAAAAGAAAAAAAATGAATTTTAAATCTAGAAATTTGCATAGGGTTTGGAAAAATTAATCAAAACTCAAACTTTACTCCAAAAGGCATGGGAGACCCTCCCCCAACAAAGAATGAATCAAAATTAAATGATATATACCTTTAAAATATATCTTTTAATTGATAGTTTTAGTAATATATATAAATGAGCGGTATCTTTTATATTGAACATACCAATATAATCAATGTAGAATCCAAAGGGAGGTAGTAAAATAAGGAGTTTATAATTTTTTTTACCAAATTTAAAATCATGTTTTATAATTAAACACCTTTTTTTAATTTGAACTGATGACTCTAGTTAAGAGAGTAACTGATTTATTTATTAACCATATCAAATTTACCATTTTCAAAATACACATGTATTAAAATATTGAACATGTCATTTTTTTAATGGTTAGTGATGATGTGGGAATCCAACGTCCTTTAGTGATAAAGGTTCACCAAGTCATTTATTTTTATTATAAAATTTTCATCAATTACATGTTTTTTTTATGTTATCATCATTTCTCAATTTAACCATATTATAATGGTGAGTGGGTTCACAATTTTATACAATTGAAGTAAAAACATTCAAAAGCTGTTAATTGTACTGGAACTCAAAGCTTTTATCTTAGTTTATAATATTCTTGAAGTAGATTATTATACATAAGAATTAAACTGAATCCAATTATATTATTATACTTAAAAACAAATTTTATTTCAATTAGTTTGGAAATTATAGAATAACTACTTTTAAATCAGTCTCTATATTCTACATAGAATTCATATATTAATTAGAATATATTTTCTAACTTCACTCACCTAAACCATCATTAAACACAAAAACCATAATATATTTTATATGGTCTCTTCTCATCATCCCAAATCAACCATATCCTTCATGAAATACACATCCATGAATTTTTATAGAGTGTAAACATGAAAATTAATGTGTTGGATCTTTCTCATTACATAAAAACTCTTATTAGAATCCTTATTATTCTTATCTTCTTCTTATTATTTTTAAACTTCTGTAATACTATGTATCATATGGGTGTCATGTGAACCATTCTTCATATTCATTATTTTATTCTTATCCCTTTGTATTATTTTTTTATAACCATAGTATTATTAATTTTTGACATGATTAATTATTTCTTGTTGTCTTCTTTGACAGGTCACAGTTCACTCTAATTTCTCACATACATCACACAAGTTTGACATATGTTATCTAACTTCGTTTATATTTATATGTTATTATTCATTATTTCATGTTTGTGCATGTTTATTTTTGGGCTAACATTCATTTTCAATAAATATAAATTTCTCAAAACATTCATAAAAAATATAAATTCAGCCAACACCCTTTTATTATAGTCAGGAATTCATTTATTAATTTTTTCAAATGATTTATCCTAAAAAATCCCAGTACTCAAGTTAAACTGAATGAAGTAATATTTTATATTTTTGTTTTTAATCTCAATATTCTATTCTAAAAAAAATATACCATGTATAATTTTCATTTAAAGCAGTCCTTACGGGGTTTATATAAAATAAAAAACATCACTGGTGGATTTTATCTTCTCATTCATAGCATGAGAGATTCTAAGGACACCTATATAGAAATATTTTTAATATTTAATATTCAAATTTATTTTATCTAAATATTTTCCTCATTTATAAATAATAAAATTATATTCTCAAATAATTTATTAATTTTCATTTTGAATCAGTATCATCATATTTGATCCATCAATCTTATGCAGAGAAATAACATCTATTTTGAAAATCATAGTAAATCACTAAGATTTTTTATTCAAATACTTTATGATTACTATATTCTCACTCAATCATCGTGCATCAATTTTTTTTATGTTTTAGACATAAATGAATAGATTATGAATTATCTATTATTCTCACCATTTTGTTCAAAAATATTTAATTTCAAATATACTAAATTGATAATAATTTAATAAATCAAATTTCTGGTATCCTCATATAATAAAATTAAAATACAATATTAGTCATTCCAATTTATTCAATATGTTTTGAAGATGAATTAACACGTCATAAATCAAAAAAATTTATTATTTTTTCTCCAAAATTTAATTCTATGAACAATATTTTCATTAATAAGAAATATCATTTTTAACAATTTATTACATGACACATATAGAGATCAATATAAGTCGTACTCATCATGGAATTAACTTCTAGAAACATGAATGTTTTAGAAACTAAATCAAATGAAACATGAAATCCCTCATTTCTTTTGAATGACTACGAGGACAACTTTTAAAATGACTACTAGGACAACTTTTATTCACTCATATATATAACATTCCTATGTGAAAATTTATTTAATCTATTGAGAATGGTTATTATGTTGAATTAAAATGACTCAAAACATTTCATTAGGTTCCCTCAAAATTTTTCTTATACATAGTAAAAAATAATCCTACATGAACACCATGAAGCATATAATTATCTATTAGTTATTATAGATTCATAAACTCTGAATATTTAACTCAATATAATTCTCATATATTACATGGAATCAACAATCACAAGAAAATTTCCTTTAAAATGTTCCAAATATTTTTGTTAATTATTCAAAAAATTCCAAAATCCCATTGCAATCTTCCAAAGTATTTTTTGGTGTCTAAATAATTGAAATATATTAATTCTAAGAACCACATTTCAATTTCAATAAAACATGAAAAACAGTTATCCCAGGGTTAATTATACACAAATTTATATAACATAGATGAACTGATAATCAATGATAGTATTTTTAGTTATAAATGAAGACTACTTTTCAAAAAAACTAGATTCTTCTCAGAAAGAACCTAATTTTTGTATATATTTCTTCAACTTAAACACTTATATTTCTCATAGGGGTACTCTAAATAATCATATTATATTAGTTCTCTTCATCAGAAGGATTCTACAATTCATCCTTTTCCATTTACTGGGATAATTTTTTTATTAATTAATTGGTGTTTACATATTATATAACCCTATATCACAAAGACATATATTGATATTATCATTGATGACATATATATTCACCATCCAATGGGAACATCAGCCACTCATTTTTTATTTTCTTTTGTTAAATTGAACATCCAAATATATTATATTCACATCAATATTTCCTTTTGGATCACTTTTCTCAAACCATTTTTATAATTACTTTATAGGATAAAAAATATTTCTCCACCTTATTAATACTATAGGAATATGGTAAGGTCATCTCATATCTTAAATCCCTACATAAAAATATTGATCTCTAATATTACTCTTAATCATTAACTATGATCAGATAATTAAATAGGGGAAGGAAGTTAACTCATTATTCATGGCCTTGTGACATCAATGAAAAATTTATATGCCTACATTAGAAAGAAAGGTAAAAAAAGGTGTGATTAATTAAGATAAAAATAATGTCCACATTATTATCACAATGTTATCCCAAATTAACCTTTTTATTAATAGTATTATATAAAAATCATTTTAACTAATTTTCATGGAATTTAACTTATCATGAAAGAACTCACTAAAATATTTCATGTGAATGTATTAATTTTTCAATTTTTTTATAGTCACTCTCCATTGATATACATATTATAAAATCATAAAATGGTGATTTTATAGTTAAAATCAAACATTATCTTTATTATTTTGTGAGGGTTGCCAATATTTTTCAATTTTAATTGAAATAATAAATATCTAAAAGGAAAAATAATCAGTATCATCTCCTCAAGGTATTCTATCCATATATAGGAAATATTCATTTTTATTTCAATATATGCTCCAATATATTTTATACCTATTATGATTTTTATAATAATTATGATCAAAACATTATTTTACTATTTGGAAACCATAGGATGCCAATTGAAATTTTTCAAAAAATCTTAATCTGTTTTAAAATTTTATAAAAAATAGATCATTCATAATTTATCATTTTCCAAGATTATCCTTCAATTTCTCTATCCCAATATGAACATTAAAAAAATAAGAATAAAGATGTCTAGCCTCATCTATTTATTTAGATAAACATGGGTGAGACATATCTCCAAACTCATAGCATACCTTATTTGAAACTATATAATGTTGATATCACTTATTTCTTATTAGATATTAATTTTCAAAATATGAAATACTATTTATTTGAGTTCAAATTTTTATTTATATATAAGATTCTAAATAATGTAAAGAAAGAAAAAAAAATCTTTTAATCATTACCCATCTTCGAGATATCTTCTAACTGATCTGGACATATTATTGACCACACATTGGGTGCATGACCTACCTTATCTTAGTTTGTTGACTCCTTTATTATAAAGTATATCTTGGTACATTGATTAATTATTGTATTCCCATTTTTTTCAATTCCAATTTACCTAATAAAAATAGTCATATATATGATAGATATATTACCTTCCTTCATGAACCTTCCACACACATCTAAAAAAACTTCTAACATACCATTCTAGGGAATCCCCTTGAGAAATTATTTACAATTTTCAACCACAAATAAAATTATATTATCCATTTCTAATATTTTTTTATATTAATTGTTTTATATATTTTTGTTATATTTATAATATCAATTTACATATAAAAATATTCCATGGTCAATCCTATTTTACATCATTAAATGAATTTTCTTTTAGTTTCATATCATTCTAAACATTCTATTCTTTCTCCATATGTAGGATTGATTCTAATTTTTTATTTTGTTTTTTAAAATGTTATACATGTCCTTATTAATCACCATTCTTGAGATTATATTGTGATACATTCTACACATAAATATACTTTTTTCCGATAGGATTATACACATAATATTCCAAATAGTAACCATTTATATTAAAAAATAGATAGATGTAATCATTTTATTTTAATCGTATAATGATTTATAGATTTATCTTTTACTAGAATATTATATTTTTTATATATTTTTCTTCCATTACTATCTTTCATATCCCTGATTTAAAAATTTAATAATTTCCATATGTTGAAATATTTTTCAAAAATATATATCCTCATTTCTAAACTAATAGAAGCATAAAAAATCCTAAAAAACATCTTCTTTTTCTACATAATGATGATTGTCCACATTATATTTTTTAAATTTTTTTCATGAAAATCCATTATTAATTTTTTCATCAATTTTAATATATTCGTGGACATATCCACATTACCCATTTATGAATTTTTATGTTTCATGAAATAATTATCCTTAAATATTTGTATTATTTTTTATTTTAAATATTTACAATAATATAACATAGATTTAGTTGAAATATATTCAACTGGGTTTTGGGTTTCCATATTCACTAAACAAGTTTTGGGTTGATCAAGAAAAAATTGACATATGTTCATGCAACCAGTTTGAGAATTATTAGAATAAATAATCCCATTAAAATTTTGATTTATACTATTTATCTTCTAAACATGATAGGAAGTTTTAGGATTGTCCTTTTCGAAATTTATGATTTTAGATTCCAACTCAATAAACATTAAACAAATGATATTTTTTTCAACATTAATTGACTTAACTCTATATTGACATGGGTTATTCATATTTTATTTCAAATAATCGTAAAACTTATAGCTTTATCAAAAGTTATTATACATTTCCTTAACTCCTTTATATTTAATATTCAATTGATATTTATTTACTACCACGACATCTTTATGTGATTCTTCCAATGCATGGATATTCTCTTTCCCAATCACAATAAATGGTACATTACCATCAATGTAGTATTGAAATTTTCATTAACAATTGAGAATTTATCCCTTCTTATTTATAGATATTAATCCATATCTTTTAGTTCTTTTATGAGAGAGTTGTAGTTTACACAACTATCCTTCTAATACATTTTAAATTTTGTCAGTATGTTCAATTATTTTTTATTTTTCATTATAATATTCCATGATGAATTCATTTATATATTTTAATTCATCGAAAATAATTAGAAATTGTTTTCTATAATATAATGTTATAGGAATTCAATATATTTTATATGAATATTCACTTAAAATATTTTGTGGAAATTTATGAATAATATACATATATATTCTTGATTTTTAATGAAATATATATACATATCATAATAATTCATTCCCATGGACTATAAACTGTTACTGTAATTTAAGAATAGATGCAATAACCACTTATGAAACAACAATATTCCACATGCCAGACTCTTATTATTCGAACATGATACCCTTCTAGAGTAATTATAATTAATAACATTAATCATAACCTAGTGAAATAAATCTAATGAATGGGTGGCCTATGATTCCTAGTAAGGGTAGACATGGAAGGTAAAAATCGAAGATCATTTTTTAGAATAAATGAGAATTAGATAAACATACATGAATTATTGTAAGTGTCCATTTATTTATGTTTTTAAGCATATAAAACATTTGGGTGATGCATGGGAGGTTTTTGATGAATATTTAAATGTTTATGGGGATATTATAATGGTGAAAAGTTGGTGAACAATTTGTGGAAACCATGAAACTCCTACAAAAACCATACATTCTGAGAAATATGCAAGTGGGGAGGAACACAGTTAAGCGAAATATTAGGCCAAATCATGCATCCACTAAGTTGAATCCATGAAATGTCGAACAGTGGGTTTTCTCATTATTGGAACAATTTTTTCCAAATCATGTGAGCCAATAGTGCGAGGTTCTACTTAAGACAATGTCTAGAGAATGGTTAGCAAATAGTTTTTCCTAATAGATCGACTAATCGTACATGGTTTAAAAAAAGATCTCTAAAAGAAAGATCTAGTTCATGATTATTTTTTAAACCCTTTTCTTCCAAAGCAACCAAAACTCGATATTTCATCCCCCCAAATTCTATTGTAATAGTCCTTATTGAATTAGATCCAATCCGATGGTTTTTATGGTGTGTTGAAGATTTAATCTTGCAGGAATTCATCATTTGTGGTAGTTTTCCTGTGTTTCCTTGTATATAATTTATTCCCTATCTCTATTTCGTATTACTTTTCAGATAAGGATATATCTACGGGTTTTTATGACAATTATTTTTATATATGTCCATTTTCATGTTAGGGGTAGATATATAAGGTTGGTTTTGGAGATTCAACCCAATTTTCTGGGTGTTTTCATGTCATTGTTTGTTTTCACCAAGATTCACATGTCATGTGTCTTCAATCTCGACTCATATTATTATAACATGAAGGATGGATTTCAAATAGATTATTTTGTGTGATATATATGGTCAAAATATAGTTAAATGATTAATGTGAACCCTATTTTGTGAAGGGTTATGGAATTGTGAAAATTGGGTGTTTTGGTGGATGTGAAAACATTATCGTTATTTTAAAATGATTATCATGAAATTATTACATTATTTTCATGTATGGAAAAGGTTTTTCTGTTAAAATTTGGACTTTATTATATGGTTTGATGATGATTTATTGGAATGTGGTTTATTTATGAGTTATGAAGATGTTGGAATGTGATGGATATTAGTCGTGAAGTACAACCATCAAGGGAATATGTTTTGGATGTGAAGTTGCACCATAAATGAAAATACCAAACTTGTGTGTGTGGATTTCCGTGGTCGTGTGATATGTAATGGGTAATTCCAATTTTGGTCAAGTGATGGTAATAATTATTTCTTTGGTTAGTTTACTTGGAACTTTATTTTGTTTTGAGAAAACAATTTTACTTTTGAAATTTTTTTATAAATTATTTCCATTTTTAACATTAATTGTTTTGCATAATATTTATAGCATGTTCTATTTTAGTTTTATGAGTATGGAAGTCATTTGTGGAAATATTACTGAGCTTCATTACTCACCTCTTATTTTCCACTGTTGTATTTTACATATATTGTTTGTTAGGGCACAAGAAAGTGTATAATATAACACCTATTTAGTATATCCTCATGATACATGGAATGTTTATTTCTGTTTGATCATGGAGTATGTTAGATATTTGGATTTATGTGGTTGCGGTTCTGTTTTTATGGTTTTGTCTCCTAATTTTCAATTTGATATTATTTTTATTCCACTATAGTACTATTTTTTTGTTTGGTTTGCATATAAATATTATTTATTTGAGTTCTCATACATTTTTTTTATTCATTATGTAGTGGGTTTTTTGGTTGTGGAGTGATTCATTGTTGTTTTTTAAATGGAAAAATCATCATCAATTAGTTAATGAATACCTTGGTATCTATTTATAGAATGGGGAAACATTTGGATGTAACATAAGGAAATGTATAAATGTTACCTTGAATCATTACAATGAGGAGTTGAAGGACATTACAAGTGGAAGAAGAGTAGTGTAGGGATGTTTTATAATGAAGGGAGGCCATTTTTGTAACATCCTACCCCATCCCACTGGCTTGAGATGGTGGGGAAATGTTACATGGCCTTAAGAAATGTTCCTAAGGAGCCAAAGGCTGGTAATAAATGCTGAGGGATTTGAGAATAAATTGGGGAATGAATTTCCCTTGACACAAAACCAACCAACCAAATGATCCACTATCAACAAACTACATGATGCATGTCAATAAAAGTGCCAAATCATACATTAACAAAATAGAACCACACTATTCTACAATAACACCCTAAAATCGACATCACCAAATAGAATACAATAGTACTATGCCGAAGACTAAACAATAGAGACAAAATATACCAAGAAAAAATCCACAACTCTACACTGAGATCCATGCTCCAAGAACCACCACATCTCCCAAGCATCACCACGAACCACCATCAATGAGATGCTTTACCTTTACCTGTGTCAAATAATATGACATCTACAAAAGCACCCAAGTGACAATTTTGGGGGTGAGTATTAATACTTACTAGGTTTTCCCCAAATTACTTCCCTACACACTCCACTATTATAAAACCATTAGAACGTTTATATAAAGCAGTTTATATAAAATAATCATAACTACATCCAATACCCTAAGCCAAACACACTCTTTACAAGCCACCTCACCCAAACCAAGAAACCAATGTAAATCCAAACAAACAAGCCACAATCCATTTCATCATTTACACATTAACCCAAAAATTTCTATTTATCAAAGTAATGCGCAACAAGGATTCCAAAATAGTGGATCTTCCATCCAACCCATTCAACCATTTCCACTAGTGGTACTCCCTCCCACTTATCCTTTGATGGTGTCCCTTCCCTCCACTATCCACCCCCTAATTATAGTGGATATTATATTCTACTTCCACCAATAATTTCAAACAATCCATAACCAAGCATATGACCCACCATTTCCACAACAATAAGCAATCAACCATTTCAATTACAATTCAGTCCAGTTGAATAAATCTAAAATTTATTCAAACACCATTTAATCATTTTCCACACCAATTATTATTTCATAAAAACAACATATGTATTTGAATCACTTTTTTCCATCATCCATTTTCACAAAAAATTCCTAGAATTCTATTTTAAAATCCATAACAAGATCATTTCACCCCAACAGCCCCTTTTCCCAAAAATCCCAAAAACATCACCAAATGGATTTCCAAAAAAATTCTCAAAAAAAAAATTAACTATAACAAAGCTTCATGTTATATAAATTTGGAAAAGAGAGAGAATCCACCTACGTTTAGGGTTCTGGTGAAATTGAACCGCAAGAAATCACACCTCAAATACGGAGAACATACCACTGAAACCGCTCACATGCCCCATCTCTAACAACAAAAATACATTAAATTAACACCCATGGAAACAATAACAATAGATTTACATGAAACATATGTAGATCTAGAATACCAAGAAATAGGGAAGAGTTGATCTAGAGAAAATGACAAAGAAACCGAGAGGAGATACTTACTTGGATGAAATCACAATAAAACCACCTCGAAACCTCTTCGAATAGCTTCCAAAAAATGGGGGATAACACCTCCAACCTTTGAGAACCCAAAATATCAAGTGAGGCTCATATAGAAGACGAATTAGATTGAATAGGAGCACCCTAAATGGAGCCCAGATTTAAAAACCCTTCTTATAAGTGGTCGCACAGTTTTCCCTCATGGTTTGGAAAGCCATGTGATATCTCTGTGAAAGCCAATAGTTCAAGAGATGGGGGTCTGCATGGTTTCCTCTCATGGTTTGGAATACTTAGAATAGGCCGTGTGAAGGATATTGTCACCCCCAGCATAGTTTCCTAGAGAATCTAAATGATTTCCCCCAATTGTGCTCAAACAGCGAGCCCTTAGAAAAGCATACAAAAAATTTCAAAACCATTCCAAACTCTCACATCCTCATCCCAAATCATCCCAAGAACTTTAGACACATAAAATGGCATGAAAAAGGTTGCATACCTCAAACTAGTGGTGCTGAATTCTCCCCACCATTGGACATTCCATCCTAGGAAAGTAGGGAACTATTGTTTTGCTGAAAAAGCTCGGGTCATTGCTCATCCATCTCTTTCTCCCAATACTAAGTCTCGTATTGAATCTGACCATGCTTTCACAAAACAAAAACTAAACCGATTATTTTACCACGCAATACTTTCTCTTGCATACTGAAAATCCTCACTGGCACGTGTACCAAGGAAGTATCATGTTCTAGTTCAATATGATCCCAATAAATCACATGGTCATGACCCGACTAATAGTTTTTCAATTGCGATGCATGAAACACATTGTGCACAACACTAAACTACGGTGGAAAATCCATATGATAATCCACCTCTCCAATCCTCTCATGTATCTAATAAGGCCTAATAATCCTTGGAGATAACTAGCCATGATTCCCAAACCAATGATGTCCCAACCTAGGATATATTCTAAAAAACAAATGATCACCCACCTCGAATTAATACAGTCATCGATCATGGTCCACATATGATTTCTGATGACTTTGAGCTGTCTACATCCTCTTCCTGATCAACTTTATCTTCAATTTAGTATCGTGGACAAGGCTCAGTGTGATCGTCTATGTCTCACATGTTTCCACCCAACATAGTGGGGAACAACACTAATTCCCATATAAAGCCTCAAATAGTGCCATATGTATTGAATCCGGATAATTGTTATTATAGGAGAACTCCACGATTGGAAACTGCACCTCCCATGAACCCGAAAAGTCCATCATAAAATCCCTTAACATATCCACCACAGATTGTATCATCTTCTCGGATTACCCATCAATATGAGGATGATATGTCATGCTCATAAGCAATTGTGTCCTAAGGGATTGTAGCAACAATTTCCTAAAATGAGATGTGATCCTCAGATCTCTATCGGATACAATCAAAACTGGAACACGGTGCCTCTTTACCACCTCATGGATATTGATTTTGGATCGATCCTCCACCGTATGAGAATCACGAATCAGGAAGAAATGGGCCGACTTTGTGAGCTGATCCCCAATTACCCATATAGCATCATGTTTCCTAAAAATTCATGGGAGACCCATCCCAAAAACCATTGCTATCTTCTCCCATTTTCACAGTTGAATTGGTAAATATTGCAACATGTATGTTGGCCACAGATGCTCTTCCTTGACATGCTGTCAGGCCAAGCATCATGAAAAAAGCTCGACTACATCCTTTTCATAACTAACCACCAAAACTAGGACTTCAATGCCTTATTCATTTTTTGGAATTCTTGGATGGAAAACCCACTAGAAATTATGATATTCCCTAAGAAGTTCCTCCCAACAAGCAACTGGTACCACCATCTGATTCTGAAATAGAAGACCGAATTCCCATTTAGTTCCCAGTTTTCAATGGTCTCCCCACAATTGAGTTTCGACCTCATCACAAAATACATGTAATCAAATAAATGTGACACTTCAACCAAACCAGACATGTCAGAAACCAACCAAACATGAAAGAATACCACCCTATCACATCGGTCGTCCCATTTCCACCGCATATTGACTATGACCGACAACAGCTTCTGCTGATCTGATATCTGCATCACCACTTAAGCATATGATTTCCTACATAATATATCTACCACCGAATTTACCTTACTCGTTGTGTACGTTAAGTTGAAATCAAACATCTGGGTAAATTCCATCCATCTCTTTTGCTGCAGGTTCGAATATCTTTGTGAGAAGATATCCTTTAATATCTTGTGATCAGTAAACACTGTAAATTTATCACTAAAGTGATAATGATGAAATATTTTTAAATAATGACCCTCGGATGTCAGCTCCTAATCATGTGTTGGGTAGTTCATCACATGAAACCTCAACTGTCCTGATCCATATGAAACCACATGATGCCCTTTCCTAAGAACACACCCCATCCCTGATCCTAACATATCACAATTCACAACATACATTTTCCCTAGTTCTGGAAAAACCAAGATTGGTGATGATGTATGGTGACCCTTTATCACTTAAAAATATTTCTGAAACTACTAATCCAATTGAAATGGAACATTATTCATTATCAAGGTTGTCATCAGAAAATTCAATCATGTTAAATCATAATAAAAAACTCGATAATACCCAGCTAGACGAAGGAAGCTCTGTATCTTGAAAATTTTCTTTGGTGGTTTCTGGGAGATAACCATCTCTATCATTCCTAGATCAACAAAAACAACCCTCTCAGAAATAACATGGACAAATAAATGAACCTCATATATCCAAAATTCACACTTTGATAATTTGGCATAAAATCGTTGATTCATCAAGATCCCTAATATGATCACAAAGTGCTTCTCTTTCACTATTCATTTCATCGAATACACCAGTATATCATCAAAAATCATCACCACAAAAGCATCCATATATCTGTGAAATATCTGATTTATCAGTTCCATGAACACTGTTGGTGAATTTGTTAGACTAAAGGGCATCACCACTTACACGTAATGTCCATATCTACTTCGGAAAGATGTTTTGGAATATCCTCCTTCCACACCTGTAGCTGATGACACCCCGATTGTAATACAATCTTGGATAACCAATGGTCTCCCCTCAACTAGTCAAATAAGTCAACAATGCATGGGAGTGGTTGTCGGTTCTTTATCGTAGCATGATTAATTCTATGATAATAAACACAAAGAAGCATGTTTCTCTCTTTATTTTTAACAAACAAAACTAGTGCTGCCTATAGAGACGTACCAGGATGGATGATCGATTTTTTTCTAACTATTTCAATATCACATTTATTTCACTCGATCTTGCTAGTGCCATTTGGTAAGATAGATGTGAGATTGTATTGGTCCCTGAATGGAGATCAATCATAAACTCCACTTCTCTCATCGATGGAAACCCTTAGAATTATTTGGGAAATACATCCATAAACTAATCCACAACTACAATAAGAACACTCTTCTCACATCATTCCACTGCTTACAATGAGAAAGCCACTGACCGGTATGATATTGTGCCAACCACTGGTGAAAAAAATCATGTTGCACCCTACTTCTCATTATTCTCACCACTAAATAGATGTATCACTCCATCCTATATCATATAATTAATATTCCATTCATAATAGTCTATGTGGGCCTCAAACGTTCCAACAAATCCATTCCCATGATTATATCATACTCATAGATCCCAATAATTGAGAAGTCCCACATCAACACAAAGTCATCCAACAATACATGACATGCTCTATACAGGAAGTCTCAACACTCTTTTTCACCCAGAGGAGTTTGATGTTTGAGAACCACATGCATCAATTCTTTCGAGAATCCCAAAAAATCAACCATGATAGAATCCATAAAAGAATGGAACGTAACCGTATCCAAAAACATTTTCATCAATGTGGAATTTAAATGAACTGTACCACGAACTGTAGATGGTTCTAACTAATCGTTCATCACAACCTATTTAGCTCCAAACATCTTCTTGCTCTCTACACTCTGTTACTTGTTTCCCTGATGTGAATTTTCTGGATGAGTCTTTTTGTTCCTAGAATCACCATGACAGACTCGGCTCTGCTGAAGAGTTGTATATTGTTTCCCTCAAGTCATACGACCCCTACAATCCCTAAGGTGTTTCATGGACACCCGACATCAGAGAATTATGACAAAAACATTTCAAATCCCCTATATTCGTACCATTATGACACGCTAATGGTTGTCTCATACAATCCCACATGATGTGGCTCATAGAACCACATTGAAAACATCTCGGCTTACTCTGAGGCTTCATAGGATGATTCACCATTCATGTAGTTGTATTCTGATTCATACTACCATCCTTGAAATAAGGGTCCCTCTTCTGCATGAACCCAGTGTTTGAGTTCCCACTATTACCCAAGGGTACTAATACACTGCCTCCGCTTGCATCCACCAAGAGATCCCTTTTGGGAACTGAGGCACTATTCACCATCTCCGTATAATCATCTATACACAACACTCATATCAGGGAATGAATGTCCTACCTCAAACCAACTTCGAATATATAAACTTTTAATGATGTACTAACTTCCACCTTAGGTGAAAACCACACTATGTTCATAAACATAGTTGCATACTCCATTACTGAAAGTTTCTCCTGTTTCAAATGGAGTAAATCTATGGTGCGCATAATTCTGAATGTATGAGGGTAGAATATTTTGGTAAAAAATTCCTCCAACCCCTCTCATGTCATACCTTGGTCCATCCCAGCTTAAACCGCCATCTCCCACCACATAATGGAATGATCTTAGAAATAAATGTTGCTAGTATCACTTACAGCTCTATCTGTGTTCCCATGAATTCGAAGATCATGTTAATTCTATTCAACTATGCCTCGGCCCATTTCAGATTCAAATCACCCATAAATATGGAGGGATTTTGCTTTTGAAACTGAATCACATGATCCACATGCCCCAGTTAATCTTCTTTTTTCACACTTCCTACTACTTGGAAAGCTTACACTATACTTTTCACCAGCTGGTAGTCTACCTGGGGCTCAGGTGAAACCAAATTTTCAGTAGCCTCCTCTGTTTGGTCTCTACGACACCTACCTGGTTAAATTTTTATTCATACAAAAACAAACAAGGTTCCTTCTATTTTAGAAACACATGATTTTCATATTCCAATTCTGTTATACAAAAACTATCACAACAATGATTTCCACAAATTTACATTTCCCATGTTGCACTACTCTGAAAAAATCCACCATGTTTTTTTAAAATCATTACATTTTTAGAATGCCAGTAGTTTCCATGTTTCAAATCCTTTTTTATTGAAACCGAATACAGATTTTCAAAATCAACACCTTCATATCACACCATAATTCATTATACCCCAATGAAATATGAATCCTAGTGGGAAGTCATTTCTATAATGCATGCCTTGCTCATCTTGTTGGCTATACCCACGATAATGAGATATCCAATGCCTATAGGTGTCTCAAAACACTTATGTACCCAACTCCTTGGTAACTATAAGTTCAGTACAAAAGGAATAGATACATCCCTTTGAGGTATACATTCCAATTTACGAAAATCCTACACCTTTCTACCATCTTGACTCAAGGAATAGGATAAGAACGAATGTCAACACCAAGACCAACGATCGACACCATGGATCGAACAACTACTCTCTCTTGAAATCCAAGGAAGGAACAAATTGATACCACTTGTAACATCCCACCCCATCTCATTGGATTAAGAGGGCGTGGGAATGTTACCTGGCCTTAAGAGACGTTTCCAAGGAACCAATGGCAGGTTATAAATGTTCAGGGCTTCAAGAATAAATTTGGAAACTATTTTCCCATGAGACAAAACCAACCAACCAAATGATCCACTATCAACATACGACATTGGGCAAGTGAAAAAAACAACCAAATCATACATTAAGAAAAAGTAACCACACTATTCCACAATACCACCCAAATACCAACACCACCAAACACAATATCAATGTACTATACAAAACTCTAAACAAGAAACAAATAATAAAACAAGACACACTCCAAAACTCCACAATGAGCTCCATTATACAAGCATGACCACTCTCTAAATCATCATCAAGAACCACTAGCAATTATATTCTTTACCAATACTTGTGTCCCAGAATACGACATTAGAAAAATCACCCAAGTTCCAATGCAGGGAGTGACTAAAAATACTCAATATATTTTCCCGAAATTACTTCTATGTACATGACAGTAGGATAAAACCATTAGGAAATATATATAAAACTATTTTTATACAATAATCACAAGTGAAACTGTTACCGTAATCCAAACACTCTTACCAAGCCACCTCACCCAAACCATGAAACCATGGGAAAACCAAAAAAACATGTTACAAGTTATTTCACAATTTACACTTTAGCACAACAATTTTCACCATGAAAATCAAGTAATAATAAAGAATCCATATGGCAGAGCTTCCATCTAACCCGTTCGCCCATTTCCACTAGTGTTACTCCCGCCCAATTCTCTTTGTTGGTGTCCCTTCCATCCAATATCTATACCATTAATTTATTGGTGCTTCCCATCCACTTCCACACCACATATTAAACAAGGATAAACCAAGAACATGACCCACCAAATCCAAAACAATATGAAATAAACCATTTCTATTACATGTCAATCTACTTCAATAAATCCAATAGTTATTGAACACACTATTTAATCATTTTCCATGAAAAACTACATTTCAATAAAAAACATCTTTATTGTAAACCCTTTGTTTTCTATCAAAAAGTTTCACAAATCAATCCAAAATCTCATTTTAAATTTCCCATTTTAAAGTCCACAACAAGAGCTTTTCACAAAAAAACGCCATTTTTTCTCAATATTCACCAAAACATAACCAAAGGGATTTCCATCCAATTATTCTCATAAAAAACACAATTAATATCAAGGACAAAAATTAATTTGAACGAAGATTTATGTTCTAGAAATGTGGTGTCGATAGAGAAGCCACCTACCTTAAGGGTTCTTGTAAAATAGTCCCACAAGAAATTGCTACTCAAATCCAGAGAATGCACCATGGAAACCTCTCTAGATCCTCTTCCCTAACATCTACAAGCCTTAAAATTAACATCCATGGAAACCAAAAAACTAGAGCTATATGCCATGAATGTAGATCTAGGAATCCAAGATAGAGGAAATTTTACATCTTGAGAAACCACAAATAAACCAAGAGGAGAGACTTACAAGGAATAAATCACCTGAAATCATCCCCAAAACATCTTTTAATTTATTCTAAAATGTGTGGGATAGCACCTCTAACCTCCGAGAACCCAAAATCCCGAGTGAGTCTCAATCGGGAGAAGCTTTGGAGTGAAAAGGGGAATGCTTGATGGAGTCTATATTTAAAACCCCTTATTTTATGTGGATGCATTGTTAGCCAACACGCTTTGGAAAACCGTTCACTAACCATGCTCAAGATAGTGCCTTGAGAGAGGGGGTCCGTACGGTTTCCTCATATGGTTTGGAAAACCTTGTACATGCCATGATAAGGCTATTGTCTCCCCTGCACAGTTTCCTATAGAATCTACATGGTTTCCTCTAATATTTCTCAAACTATACACCCTTAGAAAAGCTTCCAAAATTATTCAAACTCAATAAAATCACTCCCAACAACTTCAAAACTCATCCCAAGCATGTTAAATTGGTTAACAGGCATAAACAAGGGCTACATACCTCAAAATAGTGGGTGCTAAAAAAAATTTCTATTGACTCAAGGTAGTTGTGGTTTCTTGTAAAAAACATCCAAAAACACAAATTGGAGTTAGCATACCTAGTCATTTTTTTCAATACTAGGTTTTATTACCACATTACTGAGAAATATATAGTGTTCATAGGCAACCAAATCTTGAAAATTATTTACCCAAAATGAGATTTGATCCTACTACAAAAAAAGTAGGATGAATTATCTCCATCATTATGACTCTGAATTGATGTATACTCCAGGTAGTGGTAATACAATGGTATATGGATTATGAAAAAATATATATGTTCAACTAGAAAAACATAAGCTTAATATCAGTGGATGTTGCTGCCATTCCCAGCTGATATGCATTTGGTATGTGAAGGGAAATGTGAATTTGCAGTTTTCTAAAATATTTATTTTGTTTTTGATTTGGTTGAGATGGATAAAGAGGCATAGATGCCTTATTCTGAATTCATAACTATGATGACAAAAATAAATGTTGGTGATAGCATTGAGTGATAGAGGCTAATCAAATGGTCATACTTATGACTTGTTAGGAATAAATTCTCCTTGCTTACCACAACTGAAGATGGGATATTCATCCTGGAATACAGATGATGTATAAGGTATTGAAATTTTAGATTTTCAAGTTAGTATAAAACGGAAGGTTTCTAAATTCCATTCAAGATGCATAAATTTTTAGTTGTTTAAGGTCTATAATCAGTTACCTATAGGTATGTTTCAGTCTTTACCTGTTTCTGTTTTGATATGGGAGCATATTGACTTGGACATTGTAATAGGTCTAGAAAAAATGGTTCAAAAACACGATTCCATATGGGTGATAGTGGATTGGCTCACAAAGTCATCCAATTTTATACTTGTTTATGATTTTCATATTGTGCAAGATTTTTCAAAATATATATCCGAGATGTTGTAACAAGGCATGACATACCAATTTCATTACTGTAAGATAGATATATGATTTTTATATATCATTTCTATGTATCCTCATTTAAATACTTTGGAACTCAGTTGATTATATTTATGGATTATCATAATCATATAGATGGGAAATATAAATAGATGAATCATGTTTTTGAAGGATTATTCTCGGATTGCGTGAAGGATTTTAATGGATCATGGGAAGATCACAAACCTTTAGTGGAGTTCTCATATAAAGATAGTTATAAATCCTTGATTAATATGAATCCATTTGAATTATTTTATGGGAATACATTTCTCTCTACAAATTTATGGGTGGAAAAAAATTTGACTTCCCTAGTTGGGCCAAGCCTTGTCTGAGAAACAATATAGAAGATTCAGTTTTCAAAGGAATGTATTATGACAGATCCAACTCTTCATAAATATTATGTGGATCATTATCAATGGTACTTTTCATTCAAGGTGTGTAATCAATTTTTTTATAATATCTAAAAGGTGTATTAATATATTTTTTTGAAATAAAGGTAAGATATATCTTCAATACATAGGCCCCTAGATGATAATTGAACGAGTTGGTGACATGGAATATCATAAGTTTTTTCACCATGGTTTAGTGTGGTGAATAATATGTTTCATGTATCGTATTTGAAAATGGATTATATCGATCTTGACCATGTGATTCTATGGGAACACATTGAACTAGAGTCGAATGCTTCATTGGTGTATCTTCCAGTGTGGATTATGGATATTCAAGAGAAAGTCTTGCATGGCAAAAGCGTATGTTTAGTGATGGATTTATCAAAACAAGGATTGATTCTATAAAAAAATTAGTAATGGTAGATGGAAATGAAATATTAGTGGCCAAAAAACATTCATAGAAATGTTTTTTATACTTACTAAGGTTTTAAAGGACAATTGTGTGGAGAATGTAGCACCCCTAGTCTTATGTAATTATCTTTTTTATTTTTTTAAGAATATAATGTGTTTTGGGGATATTTGTGATGTCTTGGAATACTTTTGAAATTATTTTAGAGCTGTTATAAATTTCCAATGTTGGTGAATATTTTGTAGAACCAAAAAAATCCTATAGGAATATATACAAAGTGAGATAAGGGATTGTGGGGAGGCACACATTTAGGAACACAATTTTTCCAAAACATGTGGACATTAATGAAAAACATTAAAAACTGGTATATTGTGATTTTTCAAGGTTAAAACATGGTATTTGTAGTTTTTTTGGTCCAACCATGGATGTTTCCCATTGAGGATGTTCCTACTGTATGATTAGTGGACATTTTTACCTTATTGTGAGACTAAATGTGCACGATTAAAAAAACATACAAAAAATATGGATCTTTTTTAAGAATATATTTAACCCATTTTTTTCTCCAAATCAAAACTAAATTGAAATTAATTCATTTTTATGGGTTTTTAACCCCTCCCCCATTTATTTGGAAGTGATATAGAGGTGTTTCCTAGTGCGCTGTGGCCTGATTCTATAGTCAATCCATCATTTGTGGTAGTTTTTCCTATTTTTTCTTAGATCTAATATCTAATATATATTGGTTTATAAGATCTAGTCCATTGAAGATTGATATATTATTATGGATTCCAGTCATGGTTATATTTGTCATTTTTATGTTAGGGGAATAGATATAAGTTGGGTTTTTTGATATTCAATTTGGTTTTGTGGGAATTTTCATGCCAATCTTCATTTTTTTTATAATTCCTGACGTAGGTGGCATTAATCTCAAACCAGGATCATATAACATGAATGATTATATTGAACTTGATAGTAATTTAATAATTTTTTTTTCAAGTTACTGTTAAATTATTGATGGAAACCAACTTTTATGGCGGTTTATCAAATTGTTAAAATCCTGTGTTTTGGTGGAAAGTGAAATTGAAAACATGATTCTAGAAAGACTATATTAAAATTGTTAAATTTTATTGATTCATGGTAATTGATTTTCACTAAAATGATGGATTTATTAAAATGGTTTGAAAAATATTTATTTTTCCTAGGGATGGATTATTTGGTTAAGCATTTATTATAATGGTATGGATATTGGAAATGATGTACCACCATAAAAGGATTGGATTATGGATGTGAAGCTCCAAAATAAATAGTAATCAAAATATAATGTGTAGGGGTGTTTGTGGATATGACATATATATTGAGTAATTCAATTTTAATTCATGTAATGGCAGGAATGATTTGTTTGGTTTCATTCTTTAGAACATTATGCAGTTTTTAGAAAAATATTTTTCTTTGTAAATTATTTAAAACAATTTCTCATTGTTTTATATAAATTGTTTTATATATAAGTAGAGAAATTTTATACACTAGTGTAATGATTAGGGAATTCATTTGGGATAATACAACTATGGTTCATTACTTATATAAGACCCCATCCTTAAACCTTACTTAATATTGAATTAAACGAATAATTCACATTGAGGATCTTTTCAGGTTTAGAGTTTTAGAGAATTAGGACATAACTATTACATCTCAAAAGATTACAAAGTAGAATCTTCTACTAAGTTTCCATAAAATAAAAACTCTTAAAAAGAAACATGTCTAGTTCCATGTTTTAGGTAGCATGAATTTCCCTTAATCCCATCCTTTACCCTATTCCATGTTAAGTCCTGTGAAAAACATTTCAAAAACCTGGGATGAGCATAAAAAAGATCAGTAAGGGATACACAATGAATGAAAACTGTTAGTTTTTCAAAACAAAAAGTAAACTATGTATACTTTATCAAAGTAATAATTTTCACCTTTTCGAAGTAGTAAAAACTCTTCACTGAATAAAAGTTCATTTCTTACCCTTCTGTAACCAAAAGATTACCATAAAACCCATATAAAGATCACATAACATATAAAGGTAACTTGGGATATAAACATACTTTAGTGGAATAACTATACGGTCCACTTCCACAAATACTTAATAGAATATCCATATGGCCGACTTCCACACATACTTAATGGAATAGCCATAAGGCCGACTTCCATAACCAATGCATTTGAGGTTATAACATAACCACCCGTCCTGGTATTCATGACACCACCCGTCATAATGTCCATGTACCATTATAAAATCATAAGACATTAAACAAATATAATGGAAAGAAAACATTTCCACATTTCGATCACAATATATCACTTAAATATATCAACATAACAAATCCTTTATCAAAACCATTTCCAATACCAACATACATAAAAGAGTACATAGTAATTATTTCATTTTAAAAAACATTACGGCTTGTTGAGGAAGCCAAAGACCAAATAATACTCACGGTGGCGGAAAAGGTCGTTGTCACCGCGTACGTTAAAAGAAACATTCCTTTTTGTCGTTTAGTAAAACGCTTCATATAAAAATATTCCTTTTGAATAAAATTAAAATTCAAAGGGGTTTATACACCATATAAAATAAAGTTGTGTGTAAAACTAAATATGCCTCAATGAAAGGATATTAAGACGAAGTCCCTTACAAAGTCGGTATCCTTAGATTAAGGATAAATCAATTATATGATTATGTGTGAAAAATAAGAATACACAAAATATAAGTGGATATAAAGTGTAAAACAATCAGTGGTCATTCACACATAATCATGGAAAAACAAAACCAATGACATAGATATTTAACTCAATGAAATGATATTGAGTTATGATTTCTGATACAAGTCCGTCTAAATGACATAAGAATTTATCAATGAGATGATTATGTTTAGAAATAGTATATCCACAGAAAGGTTTGTGGAAACTACAACATAGAGGTTCCACACATAATCGTGGCATAGTAAAATCAATAATTATAGGTTTAACCCAAAGAATTGAAAGTGGGTTAAGAAGTTCCCTTACAGAAATTCGACAGCCTAACGGCGTCACTTAAAAACTTATAAAATGAGTTTATGAGAGATAAAAAGGGAATCTCATCACTTGGACATAAAATTTACATTAATAAGGATACAGAAGAACTTATCCCAACATAATAGTATGTGAATTAAAAGACATAACAAAATAAGTCTTTTAAAAAGAGGAGGGTGAACGGTTCCCTTACCGACATGGGTATCCATCAAGACATGCACCCCGTGAAAAAAGACAATAAAAAACTGATGTAAATACTCATAAATGAAAGTATATTACACAATGGGTAAAATAATGGGAAGTACATACACCATTCAAAGGGAATTGTGGCAAATATAGCATAAATCTCAAGGAAATAAAAGTGAGATGAAAAATCCCTTACGAAAATTCGGCAGCCTAACGACACCACTTAAAACATCCAAAAAATGGATTGATGAGATAAAATAGGGTATCTAATCACATTACAATAAAATGTACAGAAAGAGGAATATAAAAGAGAATCCCCCATAATAACAAAGAGGAGCTTAAAAGAAGTGACATAAACGAGAGTACATAAAGAGAAAGAGAGAGGTTAGATCTTTTACGAAAATTCGGCAGCCTAACGGCGCCACTCAAAACATCCAAAATGGATTGATGAGAGAGAATAGGGTCTCTCATCATATGAACATAAAAATTACAGTAAGAGTAATATAAAATAACATCCCAATCACAAGAAATATGAGCTTAGAAGGAATGACATAAAAGAGTGTACTTAAAAAGAAAGAGAGGAGTATGATCCCTTACCTCAAGTCCAACTTGTCTTGTTCGTTTCATTATATTCATGAATAATAAACTTTGGTCAATTTATAATTGCTTAAGAACCTCCTATAAATATTATTATTCAGTTCATATTACATATTTTATTGTTATAATAATTGGTTAATAATATGAATTCATATCAGACGTTTTTGTCGATGTTTGGTACATGAGTCAAAAATTGAACTTGTTGGAAAATAATTTTCTATGTAGTTATAGGTACATAATATCCAGAATAGTATTGATGTTTTAAATATCATATATATCCAGTATATATTCATTTTATACTATTCCATATCCTTTGGAGATAAAAATTAAAAGCACCGTTCATGGAGACGGTAGGCCGTACGTACGCATGAACGCTACTTTCATTTTTTTTTCATATTAATGAAATTAAAACAAAATGAGAGATATATATATGTTATCATTCCATAATTATATCCATCATTTAAATGTAATATATTACAGATATATCCATTATATATATGTACTTATAATAGTAAATAACATTTTGAGATAAGAAATGAAATGTACCGTTCATGAAGACGGTAAGTCGTACGTACGCATGAACGCTACTTCCATTTCTATTTCATATTTTATGGAATTGAAAAATAATTATACACAATATTATTTTAATTCCAGTATGGTATCATATATAATATCATTAAATTTATCCTTTATACGTACCACATATGGTATTAACGAATCAAATCACTTTGAGGGGGCGGTAGTCCGCACTTCCTTAAATTAAGATATCGCGTTTACCTATAATGGAAACCACAAAGGTATTCCATAAATGAAAAATACAGAAGCTTTATTAAAACATAAACATATTATATATCATATATAAATATAGTTTCATCTTAATGGCCACCTTTTAAGGTGTTAGAAGAATGTTGAACAATCATCGTTTCGTGAGGCAGAAATTCGCCATCCACAGAAACAATATGTTCTTTAACCTTTAGATGTAGGTGTGTGTAAGTGTAGCTAGAATAATTCTTATAAAAACATCCTAGTATATTGAAGATACTGTATTTGGTACAAAATAAATGAATAAAACGATTTTATGGGGTTGGATAAGCAAAATAAAACAAAAGGACTCAAGTGAAGACATTACCTTAAAATCGGGTAACTTCCTTTGATTTGAGCTCAAAGGCGTCCTTGGAAAGGATTATGCCAAAAGTGAGGAATCAAGGAGTTATAGAGGGATTTGGAGAGACAAAATTGTCAGGGTTTGGCCGAGCCAAAGGCTTTGGATGTGTGGGTAAGAAGGTAGAGGTGGGGGCCTTTTATAAGAGGAGAGGAGGGGCAATCTTGTAAAGTTACAAAATGTTACTTTATTTTCAAAAGTGTTTCGGATTTTAAAGGTCCCACATTGATGTATTTCGAGGATAAGGTGATAATTGTTCGAAATACACCCATAAAATAGGTTTTGGACATGTGTAGGTCTTAGATTTTACATTATCATTCCATTTTATTTAAATTGTTAAATAATGAGGTCATCACTGCATCATCATGATGTCATAAATAATTTAATTTATTTAATGTCTAAAAAATATAAAAAAAACTACTATGATGTAGGAAATCTTTTTATATTTCCAATGACTATTTATAGTCAAAACTATGACTTGTATAACCCGATGTAAAAATTGGTTTAGTAAACCATTTCATGTTTGTGTCATTTTTACTTTTATATTAAATAAAAAAGTATTTATGTCATTTTCCAACCAAAGTGGCTCCATGGGATCCCCATGTTGAACCATGGATTGTCTTGGTCGGCCATGACACATCCAATGAGGGTAGGACATGTTTAATGCTCATCTCATATTATTAAATTATTATTTTTACCTTAAACTACACTAATTACCTCTAATCGCGATTAAAAACTTAATAAGTTACTATTCAGAAAAAAAATTATTTTAATCCCATTAAACCACATTTTACTTCATAATGACAACCATGTATGTCGGATTTTTGAAATTCAAAACACGATGGTGGAAAAATTTCCTTTAAACGGAAAATTAGTTTTTATAAGTTCCACTTAGTGGTTTCACTATTCATCAAAAATTGAAGTTTTTCAGAAAAATACCAAAACTTCACCCTAATATATATTTGATATTCAGAATTCAAAAATGAAGTCTATTTTACAAAATTCAAAACATATAAGTTTCATTAATTTTTTTAATAATTAATTCCCACTGTCAGAGCAGATAGCGTGTTTTTATGAAACAATAAGTATCAAAAGATTGACACTAGTTTAAGTCCGATTTCAAAGTGAAATTAATTCCAACGAACACTATTGGATTAAATGGTGAAAATATATTATAATTTCACTTTAAAACCACTTCAAAATATAAAGTAATCATATAAATAAATTAGATTAAAAAGTGGTTTTGAATTAAAATACAACATTTTTCACTATTCATTAAAAATTGAACTTTTTTGGAAAACGACCAAAAATTTACACAAAGTAAATTTTGATGTCCCGATTCTAAAGAAGAATTTTATTTTGTCAAATATGACACATAAAATTGTCAAAAAGTGTATTTAAAAGAGGTTCTCCATTAAAAGGCGGTTAATCGGCCTTTTAAAGAATATTGGAATGTTTACGCTTAAAATTGGATTCATTCGCATTTTTAATCCTCTAACATTTATTGTAAAAAGTAAAAATATTTGACAAACATATATAATCATTTTGTATTTAGTTTTATTCATTCCCTCCATCACAACAGCTAGGCGTTAACTACCATTTAAAATAATATTATTTTATTATTAGAGTGCAACGTAAGATTCCCAAGAAACTCGTTGTTGCGTGTTGGGTACGCCATCAAGCATAGCATCCCCTTTAAAGTCATTTTAGTATTTTATTCACAAATATGGATAAATATGAAAATTTCATATTATTTATTTACCTGAGGTGTTACATCCTTCCCCCTTTTTGGGAATTGCGTCCTCGAAATTTTAATATTGGGCTTGGAAACATCATTGAAATTCCCACATCGGAACAAGAGTCAGTAAAACAATCACTTTAAAATAAAGAATGAAAAGTACAGAGGTCACCCGAGTTAACCCATACTAGGATTCCAAGTATTAAAATATGGACATAGAGGAAAAAACAAAGGTTCATGTTCTAATCGATAGTGATAGTAAACATGTCCTGGAGAAAGTTAACCATAAGAAAATCACAAACATGAGATGGGTTAAACGGTATTCAATTCCCTAGTAGGAAAAGTTAACAGACAACACTTTTTTTAAGTTACTCTTCATTGAGGAATTTATTTTTGAGCTTAACTAAATCATAATGATACATACTTACTTGTCATGTATACTTTCAACTTTTACTAGATTCCTTAATCAAACTCATATTTTCTCCAAAAGAATAGTATTTAGGAAGACTTGTTCGCATTAAGAGTACTATAATCAATTTCTAGAGAATCACATAATCCACAAAAGAGAACTATATACATCCCATGTCTTTAGACTTGAACCAAAACCAAAACCAAAACCAAAACGAAAATGGTTAGTACAAGATCAGATAATCCAGAAAAGGATAACCCTTTATAAAAATAGAGTCTATTCTTAATCTCCAAAATTTGTCCAACAAAACCTAAAGTTCAACGAGGACCATTCGATAAACAATTTGTCCATAAAATTATTCAAAGTAAACCAAACTAAGATTGAAACCCAAATATTTGAAGGATTTAGTCACATAGTCTTCCAAGTTAAATCGTAACATTTATCTCCAAACAACATCAGTTGCTCCTAAAGTCTCGTATTGAAAAGTAATTAACCTAATCACATATCCTCCATGATAGGTTAATAAATTTCCATAGATAACCCAAAATCAACTTACTCTTAATTCATAAAATAATCTAACTGAAAATAATCAGTCAAACTAACCAGGGACTTCACGTAGTCCAGTGGTAGGTGATAAATACCAGTCGCACTTTGGTTGTGGGTTCGATTCCCACAGCTTTGTCCGACGCGACGGGTGGTCACATGATCTGCGTGTTGTCCTTTTTCCTAAACTATATAATTCTTAAAACATCCCCCAATACGAGATAAAATCTTCAAAAATAATCATAACATATTTTAACCTCAAGTTTATCTCATGCCTTTCATTTTCCATCATAACATATAATAACCCATAATTACCTCAAAAGTAAGGATCATATAAACCCTAATGGTTACCTTTATAATTATTACATGAACTTCCACATCGATTGGTCATCTCGTACATGATGCATTACAGAACATACCAAGGTACAAGTGGTTGATCATGATTCCTCGATAGTTGCATTAGAATAACTATGATTTTCCTCATTGAATCCCCCATTTCATCCAGTCTCTTAATCAGAGAACCACCACAGTTTCCTTGAAACCTATTGTCACTTTGGTGCCTGCTAGATCAAGCCATTTACTAAAAACTGAAATGTCAGTGTGAGTATATCAACAAAGCCATCATGTACTAATGAGGAAGATAAACACTAATATATAATTACTCATTCACTTTATCTAAAACTTGTACTCTTTCTGAAATCCTAACCATTATGGTAATGTCAATTATGCTTAAAGAATACCCTAACCTATAAAGTTATCTAAACTGACCTCTGATACCAACTATAAGACCCCAGCCTTAAACCTTACTTAATATTTAATTAAACGAATAATTCACATTGATAATCATTTTAGGTTTAGAGTTTTAGAGAATTAGAAAATAACTATTACATCTCAAAAGATTACAAAGTAGAAACGTCTACTATGTTTCCATAAAATAAAAAGTCTTAATAAGATACATGTCTAGTTCCATGTTTTAGGTAGTATGACTTTCCCTTGATCCCATCATTGACCCTATTCCATGTTATGTCCTGTGAAAAACATTTCAAAACCCTGGGATGAGCATAAAAAATCTCAGTAAGGAATACACAAAGATTGAAAACTGTTAGTTTTACAAAACAACAAGTAAACCCTGTATACTTTATCAAAGTAATAATTTTCACCTTTTTGAAGTAGTAAAAACTTTTCAATGAATAAAATTTCATTACATACCCTTATATAACAAAAAGATTACCATAAAACCCATATAAAGATCACATAACAAATAAAGGTAACTTGGGACATAAACATACTTAAGTGGAATAACCATACGGTCGACTTCCACACATACTTAATGGAATAGCCATACGACCGACTTCCACACATACTTAATGGAATAGCCATACGGCCGACTTCCATACCCAATGCATTGGACGTTATAACATAATCCCCCATCCTGGTATTCACGGCACCACCCGCCATAATGTCCATGTACCATTATAAAATCATAAGGCATTAAACAAATATAATGGAAAGCAAAAATTTCCACATTTTGATCAAAATATATCACTTAAATATATCAACATAACAAATCCTTTATAAAAACCATTTTCAATACCAACATAAATAAAAGAGTATATGGTAATTATTTCATTTTAAAAAACATTACGGCTTGTTGAGGAAGCAAAAGACAAAATAATACTCGTGGTGGCGGAAAAGGTCGTTTTCACCGCGTACGTTAAAAGAAACATTCATTTTTGTCGTTTAGTAAAACGCTTCGTATATAAATATTCCTTTTGAATAAAATTAAAAGTCAAAGGGGTTTATACACCATATAAAAGAATGTTGTGTGTAAAACTAAATATGCCTCAATGAAAGGAGATTGAGACGAAGTCCCTTACAAAGTCGGTATCCTTAGATTAAGGATAAATCAATTATATGATTATGTGTGACAAATAAGAATACACCAAATATAAGTGGATATAATGTGTAAAACAATCAGAGGTCATTCACACATAATCATGGAAAAACAAAACCAATGACATAGATATTTAACTCAATGAAATGATATTGAGTTATGATTTCCGATACAAGTCCGTCTAAATGACATAAGAATTTATCAATGAGATGATTATGTGTAGAAATAGTATATCCACAAAAAGGTATGTGGAAACTAAAACATAGAGGTTCCACACATAATGTTGGAATAGTAAAATCAATAATTAGAGGGTTAACCCAAAGAATTGAAAGTGGGTTAAGAAGTTCCCTTACAGAAATTCGACAGCCTAACGACGTCACTTCAAAACATTTAAAATGAGTTTATGAGAGATAAAAAGGTTATCTCATCACATGGACATAAAATTTACATTAATAAAGATACATAAGAACATATCCCAACATAATAGTATGTGAATTAAAATACATAACAAAATAAGTCTTTTAAAAAGAGGAGGGTGAAAGGTTCCCTTACCGACATGGGAATCGTTCAAAACATGCACCCCGTGAAAAAAAGACAATACAACATTGATGAAAATACTCATAAATGAAAGTATATTACACAATGGGTAAAATAATGGGAAGTACATACACCACTCAAAGGTATTTGGGGAAAATGTAGCATAAATCTCATGGGAATAAAAGTGAGATGAAAAATCCCTTACAAAAACATGGCAGCCTAACGGTGCCACTTAAAACATCCAAAAAATGGATTGATGAGATCAAATAGGGTATCTCAACACATTAAAATAAAATGTATAGAATGAGGAATATAAAAGAGCATCACCCATCATAACAAAGAGGTGCTTAAAAGAATTGACATAAAAGAGAGTACTTAAAGAGAAAGAGAGAGGTTATATCTTTTACGAAAATTCAGCAGCCTAACGGTGCCACTCAAAACGTCCAAAATGGATTGATGAGAGAGAATAGGGTCTCTCATCATATGAACATAAAAATTACAGTAAGAGTAATAAAAAAGAACATCCCAATCACAATAAATATGAGCTTATAAGTAATTACATAAAAGAGTGTACTTAAAAAGAAAGAGAAGAGTAGGATCTCATACCTCAAGTCCAACTTGTCTTGTTTGTTTCTATATATTCCTGAATAATAAACATTGGTCAATTTATAATTGCTTAAGGACATCCTATAAAGATTATTATTCAGTTCAAATTACATATTTTAATGTTATAATAATTGGTTAATAATATGAGTTCATATCAGACGTTTTTGTCGATGTTTGGTACATGAGTCAAAAATTAAAATTGTTGGAAAATAATTTTCCATGTAGTTTTTGGTACATAATATCCAGAATAGTATTTATGTTTTAAATATCATATATATCCAGTATATATTCATTTTATACTATTCCATAGCATTTTTAGATAAAAATTAAAAGTACCGTTCATGGAGACGGTAGGCCGTACGTAAGCATGAACACTACTTTCATTTTATTTGTCATATTAATGGAATTAAAACAAAATGAGAGAGATATATATCTGTTATAATTACAGAATGATATCCATCATTTAGATGTAATATATTACATATATATCCATTATATATATGTACTTATAATTGTACATAACATTTTGAGATAAGAAATGAAATGTACTGTTCATGAAGATGGTAAGCCGTACGTACGCATGAACGCTACTTCCATTTCTTTTTTATATTTAATGGAATTAAACAATAATGATACGTAATAGTATTTTAATTCCAGTATGGTATCATATATAATATCATTAAATTTATCCTTTATACGTACCACATATGGTATTAACGAATCAAATCACTTTGAGGGGGAGGTAGTCTGTACTTCCTTAAATGAAGATATCGCGTTTACCCATAATGGAAACCATAAAGTTATTCCATAAATGGAAAATACAGAATATTTATTAAAACATAAATATATTATATATCATATATAAATATAGTGTCATCTTAATGGCCACCTTTGAAGGTGTTATAAGAATGTTGAACAATCATCGTTTTGTGAGGCAGAAATTCGCCATCCACAGAAACAGTATGTTCTTTAACAATTAGATGTAGGTGTGTGTAAGTGTAGCTCGAATACTTCTTATAACAACATCATAGTATATTTGATATATTATATTTGTTACAAAATAAATGAATAAAAAGAGTTTAGGTGGTTGGAGAAGAAAAATAAAACAAAAGGACTCAAGTGAGGGCATTACATTAAAATCAGGTAACTTCCTTTGATTTGAGCTCAAAGGATTCCTTGTAAATGATTCTGCCCAAAGTTAGGCTTCAAGGAGTTATAGAGGGATGTGGAGAGACAAAATGGGCAGGGTTTGTCCAAGCCGAAGGCTTTGGAAGTATGGTTAAGGAGGTAGAGGTGGGGGCCTTTTATAAGAGGAGAGGAGGGGAAATCTTGTAAAGTTACAAAATGTTACTTTATTTTCAAACGAGTTTCGGATTTTAAAGGTCCCACATTGATTTATTTCAAGGATAAGGTGATAAATGTTCGAAATCCACTCATCCAATAGGTTTTGTACATGTGTAGTTCTTAGATTTTACATTATCATTCCATTTTATTTAAATCTTTAAATAATGAGGTCATCGCTGCATCATCATGATGTCATAAATAATTTAATTTATTTAATGTCTAAAAATTATAAAAAAAATACTACGATGTAGGAAATATTTTCGTCTTTCCAATGAATATTTATATTAAAAAATCTGACTTGTATAACCCCAGGTAAAAATTGGTTTAGTAAAACATCTCATGTTTGTGTCCTTTTAACTTTAATATTAAATAAAAAAGTATTTATGTCATTTTCCGACCAAAGTGGCTCCATGGGGTCCCCAAGTTGACCCATGGATTTTCTTGGTCGTCCATGACACATCCAATGAGGGTATTACATGTGTAAAGCTCATCTCATATTATTAAAACATTATTTTTACCTTAAACTACACTAATTACCTCTAATCGCGATTAAAAACATAATAAGTTACTATTCACCAAAAAAATTTCTAATCCCATTGAACCACATTTTACTTATTAATAAAAACCATGTATGTAGGTTTTTTGAAATTCAAAACACAAAGGTGGAAAAATTTCATTTAATCGGAAATCAGTTTTTATAAGTACCACTTAGTGGTTTCACTATTCATCAAAAATTGAAGTTTTTCCGAAAAATAACAAAACATCACCCTAAGGTATATTTGATATTCTGAATTCAAAAATGAATTATATTTTACAAAATTCAAAACATATAAGTTGCATTAATTATTTTAATAATTAATTCCCGCTGTCAGAGCAGATATCGTGTTTTTATGAAACAATAAGTATCAAAAGATTGACAATAGTTTAAGTATGATTTCAAAGTGAAATTAATTCCAACAAACAATATTGGATTAAATGGTAAAAATATATTATAATTTCACTTTAAAACCAATTCAAAATATAATCTAATAATATAAATAATTTATATTAAAAAGAGGTTTTGAATTAAGATACAACATTTTTCACTATTCATTAAAAATTGATCTTTTTCGGAAAAATACCAAAAATTTACATAAAGTAAATTTTGATGTCCCGATTCTAAAGAAGAATTATATTTTGTCATATATGAAACATAAAATTTTCAAAAAGTGTATTTAAAATAGGTTCGCCGTCAAAAGGTGGTTAATCGACCTTTTAAAGAATATTGGAATGTTTACGCTTAAAATTGGATTCATTCACATTTTTACCCCTCTAACATTTATTGAAAAAAGTAAAAATATTTGAAAAACAAATATATTCATTTTCTAGTTAGTTCTATTCATTCCCGTCATCACAAAAGCTAGGCGTTAACTACCATTTAAAATAATATTATTTTATTATTAGAGTGCAACGTAAGATTCCCAAGAAACTCGTTGTTGCGTGTTGGGTGCACCATAGAGCTTATCATCCCCTTTAAAGTCATTTTAATATTTTATTCACAAATATGGATAAATATGAAATTGTCATATTCTTTATTTACCTGGGGTGTTACAACTTACCCCTGCATTGGAACATTGTGGATTTGGCGATTATTATTTATCAGGACATAGGGAAAAGTAGAGTATCATACTTCTTTATTGGTGCATCATGATACATGTTATTTTTTATAGAGTTGGATCTTGGATAATGTTGGAGTATTGTATTTATTTGGATTTCATCTAGTTTTATTAGTTTTTCCCTTTCATTGGGATCTTTTATGTATGTTGTCTTCTGATGTGGTACTTTTCTTCAGTTTGGTTTGGATATAAATTATATTTATTTGAGTTTAAATCATTTTTATTCTAAATAATTCAGTGTTTTATTTGGTTATGGAATGTTTAGTTGCATTATTTTATATTCAAATATCAAATTCCCCCCATCTGTTAATGATTCCATTAGCATTAATTTCCTTCTGTTGGTGTATTTGGGATGTCACTTAAAGCCAAGTTAAAATTTATCCTCAACTCAATCTAATGAGGATGCGTGGCATATTAAATTTTTTTATGAGAACATAATTATATGATATATTAATGAAACCCAATGATTTATGTATCATAATTCTTGAGATTTGAATAATATTTTTTCATAACAAATGACATGAGTTCCAATAGTGTGGAAGTATAAATCATTAGCCTTGATCCATGAAACCATAACATAGACATAATAATATGAAAAAAATTGGGAATATATACAACCATAATAAATCTTAACATTTTAATAGGATAACATACAAGTATATCACCACAAATTGATAGATTCCCTTAATGGTTTGGGTTTTCTCAAGATTCCTAAGCATGTTTTCTCAGGATATATAAGCAATTACCCAATGAATTAGAGAGATGTATAACTATGGTGTTACCCATCAGTCAATGGATGTGGTCCTCTAGGGGTATTGGTTCTCTCTAAATTTCCAATATCTTCACAAGACAAAACATTGCCAAATTCACTATATGGGGATATAATTTAGATCCCAACCATCACATGATGAAAATCAAGCATATTTGCACCACAATAACATAATAAATGTAATTATTAATTTATATCATAATTAAACAATAGAATGAAATGGATATTATGAAAATTTCATTAAAACATCATCATAATCTACAACAAGAGATAATTATTATCTTTATAGAATATCCTCATAACATCATAAAAAACATTAAATAATGAAGTAATAGATGAAAAATAAATTTTAAAATGATTAGAAATTTTTTTCACCAAAATAATAAATATCAATTACATCAGGCATCCATTAAAATAAATTTAAAAAAAATGGAAAACATTTTTTCATACAACAAAAATTATAATTTGAATTGAATTCATAGAAAAATAACTGGTCATGAAAATAGAAAAATTAGGTAAAGAGGTAACTATTAAAAACATTCTTTTCAAACTTCTATAAAGAATATCAAAAGTAATAGGTATGAAAAAAAATTACTTCTCAAACAATTTAAATGAAATTAAATGAAATTAATTTTGAAATTAATTTTTTTTAATAATATATTAAAATATTCATGAAAAAATTTAATTATTATGGATATTTATGAAAAATAATCTTAACATAAAAGAATAGATAATGCATATTTCTCTGATAAGATTTATTTTCATTTTTCTCTTGAACCAAAGTGAAAATAAATTTTAAGAGTGAAGGGGGAAATCTATGAATGAAGGATAAAAATTAATAACAAAATAAATGTTGTTTATGATAAAAATATCATTCAATGCCCAAAAATTGAATTCAAATATAATCAAGCCCGAGAAAAGTTTGATTTTAACATAAAACAATACTACGGACTTCTACTAGTCCAAACACACTCTAATAACCAATATAATAGATTTTAAAAAATTATTATTTTTCAGAACAATTATTTTATTTATATTACTACATACCACTCAATTATATTTTCTTATTACACATTTATTAATAATTATTTATTTAAAAGTTATATTTTGGGGTTTACAATAATTTTTTCAATAAATGTTTTAGTTCAACAACTTTCGTCCTAACCCATTGTTCATGGTTTCAACATATATAGAAAATAAATCATGTTTTGTGTATCTCATATATTTCTAAAAAAATATTTTAGAACTACAAATGTTGGAGGTGATGAAGAATGAAATTTTTCATTCATGGTTATAGTTTTCCATGCATGTACATGAGTGATTCTCCCTATTTTTAATCTATAGAAATAATGATGATAAAAAAATGGGTTATCTCTAGAGGATCACATCTATTTTAAAAATATGATAATTATTGATTTTATAAATATTTATAATTTTCCATTTGAGGAAGTGTAGAGAAATGATATATGTCCTTAATGGAGGTAGTATTTAGTACATACACATAGATAATATTTTCATGTTTATGTGAATGGAAATAAGTTAAATAATCGTTGTTACATTAATATAATAACATTTTTATGATATAATTATATATATATATCAATATTTTATGATGGTATTAGAATATTTTGAAATTTTTGTAATGTAAATTAACATAAATGAACGTGGTTAGATAAAATACCTACTGCTTAGATATCCTCCCAATATAAAGTCCTTAATCCATCTCAAATTATACCTTTAGTAATATAATAACCCCTAGTATACATTTAATTTTGTTGGGAATAACATTTTGGTAGACATTTTTTGATATAATGTTCTCAAAGTCTGTTAAAATTAAGGGCTTGTGGAATTCTTTTTATAAGTGAAGGGAGTAGAACCATTGTAAATAATTTTAGCATCAATATAATATTCATTTCATTCTACAAGTTCTGTTAAAAAAATTTATATATTTTTAAATATTGGATAATTTAGGTTCTAAATCCATTTATACAATCAATTTTATAATTTTTTTAATTTATTTTTTATTGTACCTCTCAGTTTAACCATTTTCCACATTTAACCATAATCATGGGGAATAAATTTTTACCAGGGTAACTAATTTTTTCACTAAAAATAACATGGTACTTGTTAAATAGATATAACATTATGATTAATAATATATAACCCACATCATAATATTTAATTTCTAATTGTGGAATATGATTATTCTAAAATCCAAACAAAAATAAATAAAATATTTTTTATAACAAATATATATTTATTCAAAAATGTAATTTTATTCTTGTTTCATGTCTCTAAAGTACAACTAGATGAATTTTAATTTGTTTTATATAATATATTATATTTAATTTTAATTAAAATCAATAATCAATAATTATTAACATAATTTATTATGATCAGATATTATTACATTCATACAAACATTTTTTAAAAAACTATTAGATTTTACCATCAAATTAATTTATCATTATTCTTATAAAATATAAAATAAATGTGTGAATGATTATTCAAATTTTAATACTTATAAAAAATACATTAAAATAAATTGAATGCAATAAATATGTGAAATTTCTCATTAAAATTACAATGTAAAAAAATTTCATGGAAATAGAATTTATATTTAGTTAAGAATAAATAGAATGGTATTCTTAATTACTACACAATTATTTTTTGGAAATAATTAATTTATATTATTTTAATATTAATCAATATACATTATTTTTATCTCTCATAAATTTTTCTAAATATAAAATAATATATATTTCTTTTAAATACATCACAACAGTTTCTAAAAAATAAATATTATAAATTTATATATATTATCATTTTAAATTAAATACGAGGTAATAAATTTCATTTGTTATTTTATTGAATCATTATTCACATAATATTTGTTTTTCTTTCATCATAATCAATCAAAAACATTGAATTTACTTTAGAGGTAAATATATACTAAAATAATGAACTGTTTCACTTTACCCCTTAAAATAATTTAAACCTTGTAATTAAAATACTCTAAAGAAAAAAAATGAGGGTACTTCTACCTCATTAGATCCATTGGTAGAAATTTATATTCCTCAAAAATTCGGTTTTATTAAAAAAAATTACTAGTTGGGTTGTATTGTAATAAAACCACTAATCACTTCAATCAATAATCTCTACTGAATATTTAACAAAAGAGATATAATGGTCCAATTTTTTATCTTCTATGTTCAAAATATTTGCTATATTTCTTATTTAATTCCTCAATAGAGATACATGGAACATATCATTAACCTAATTTAAAAATTAATGTTCTAAGAGGTAATATGTTGTCTTAATACCATGAAGAGACTTAATGGAATTGATGAATCTTATGCTCAGCTTTCCATTCATTAAAAATATCATTAAACACTTTCACATAAACATTTGTTGTAATAACATATCATAAATATTGGACTCTACCTCTCACCAATAAACCTTTTGTCTTTATTAATATTAAGGCAGCCTAAACCCACAGTCATGGGCCTCATGATAAAAACACGCACATTAAATATTGTATTTAATACCAATAGAGATAATCTAATTTATACAAATATTCATTTTATATAATTTCTAACAATTAAATTCTATATCTGACAAATAAACACACAATAAAAAGAACTTAATTTTTAGTTTCATTGAATATCATCTCTATAAGAAACATATTTTATGATACTTGTCAAAATTTCTCTATAATCAAACCATGATTGATTCCTTATAGGATTTAGTCTTCTTTATATCTTTGGGAATATAGACATAAGAAATTATGGATATAAAATAATGTTTAAAAGAAAAAACAATATATCATCAAGGTTATGATAATCAATAATAATTAATCATTACTAATGAAGAAATATCTCATATAAATAACCTAGGATAAAAACAGTTCACTTATTTGGTTAATATAATAATTTATAGTCTCAAATAATAAAATATATATAATTATAAAAGACTTCATAGATCTGAGAAAAAAATACGATATATGTTAACAGAACATATTTATATAATATATAAAGTGGCAGAAGTGAGCTAACATGAAATCATAACCTATTATATAATTAATCAATTCCTGATTCCCAAATCATATTGTAATATACATAATTTTTAGATACTCATAATCATAGTATAGAAACAATACATACCTAATTTACATAATAGATTGGGGAAGGTATCACTATATTATTATAATAAAATTAGTAGAGAAAGCATCATTACCATATTTCCATTATATATTTGATCATTCATTACTTCCTAATTGCAGCTGTAGAAGAATCATCAATTCTCAATTCATATAACTATTTAATCAGATATAAAATAAAACCAATAAATTAATAGAGGATATAGAAACACACCCCTTAGTATCTACAAATTTGTTTTTCAGAATATATCAATCATTTATCATATCATAAAAACTATTGAAATGAAATTTTGTTTTATATCATTT
This sequence comes from Viscum album, assembly GCA_963277665.1. Classification (NCBI taxonomy): domain Eukaryota; kingdom Viridiplantae; phylum Streptophyta; class Magnoliopsida; order Santalales; family Viscaceae; genus Viscum; species Viscum album. Next base: position 31,846,460 of record OY728128.1, on the reverse strand, counting down.
TCTTATAGTATCCCAAAATGTGATATCAAATTAAAATTCGTCGATACAAAAAATTTATCCCCCAAAAAGAAGTATTTCACATAGGGTCATTCAATTCGATAAATAAAACACAACACAATAAATATTGGATCTTTATGGAAATATAATTAAAACAACTTTATTAAATTATTAAATCAATAACTTCAAAAATCATGAAATTTTATCCATTAAAAAAATGAAAAATTTCGTCAAAATTAATTTTCATTCAATGGAATAGTTTTAGAAAATTTTTAAAATATTAACCATTAAAATTTAAATTTTTTTCATAGTAAAAATTTGAAATAATTATTACTAAACATATCACTGAGAAAACATATAAAATGTATGTCATTGTTTAAAATATAATCCTTAAAAATCCACTTTAATGTCATGAATATTATTTTAATGTTATATAATTAATTTAAAAATATAAATATTTATCGATTTTAAATAAAAATATAAATAATTAAAAACACATTTTAAAATAATCTTAAAACTTTTACTGGAATCATTATGAATAAGAGTTCTGAAAATGATAATGTTGACCATAAAATAGTTTTTTGAAATATAAAATAACTGTTTTGGAAAAAAATAATGTTATGGGCCTCACTAAAAAGTTATTTAAAAAAAGTGAAGATTAATATTATTGATAATAGTAATTTTAAAAATGCAAATTCAAAATTGTTTCATGAATTAAAATAAAATTTATTTGGGGATTTTGGATTCGAATATTAAAATTTGAATTGGAATGAGAAATGTTTTTTATATTTTAAATTACCATTATCAATTATCCAAATAATACGAAAGGATAATAAAATGTCAATTTAAAAATATGGAAAATAAAATATAATTTTGAAATTATGTATCACAAAATTAGGATTCATATATAATGTAGAAATTTTTTTGGAAAAGAAAATATGGACTGTGAATAGAAATCCATGTTAAAGATTATCTAAATAATTTTTAACAAAGATATTGTTTTTTAAAAATAAGTTCATCATGTTAAAATATTTGAATTAAATATTTCTCTTTATAATGAGAGAAAAATAATTATTTTTCCATCATTTAATAGAATAAAACTATGTTGAAAACCTATGGTAAAAGGGTGTTAATTATGACTAATGAAAAAAGAGTTGGGTTAGGAAAAAACCCCTAAGACATAATAAAATATTAATGATAATCACATGAAAAAAAGAGATTTAAAATGTATATTAAATTCCATGAATAAAAGTTATTTCATGATTCTATATATCCAATAGGTAGTATACACGCCATTTTTATGAAAAAATGTGTATAATGAAAAACATGTATCAAATAAAGAAAATTGATAAGAAACACCCATTCCTTTTATTCCTACTTATTTGGTTAAGATATATAATCTTGAATAATAAAGATGAATCTTTTAATAACATATTTTAAAACATTATTCATATCTAAAACCTTTAAAACATTGTATTTATAAATATTTATTATATAATTAGACGTATGATATAGTTTATTTTTATCATTATTTGTATGTAATTTTAATTATTTTTCACCTGGATTGTAATGTATAGAACTATCATATTTTATTGGTAAAAAGTTCATAGTTGTTAGAGTATTTATAGTAATTGAATATATGATTCATAATGACTTAAAATATTATAATTTCAGTAAATGGGAGTTTTAGTTAGGATTCTTGGAGATGAAATCAGTGGTGTGTATGTTTTCGTAAATTTACCAAATAAAGGATGAAATAATAAAAATACCTTAAATGTTGATATAAAAATTAAATAACCATAAATAAATATTAATTTAACATTTATTTCTAATAATAAAATTTTTTATTTTTCCATATTCATCCATGATATAAAAGTACTGCATTCCTCACATAGCTGGATAATCTGACCAAAACAAGAATGTGAAATATATTTTTTAGTGAGTACAATTATAAAATGGAATAATTTGTATTATAATAATAATTATTGAAGATTAATGATATATGTTTCTTTTTTATGGTCTTAATTAACAATTTATATTTTTTTGATAAGTAATAAATTTCTAGATTAATAGAGAAACATTTTTCTTGATGTAAAGACCTGTAAATTTCAAGGAATTTTTTTTCTTAATTTTCTTTGGAATATTACAAGAGCGCAGTTTCTAACGGAACCTGATTTGGAGGCCCGGTGTTCCCGGAATCATTTTCCGAAGTTTGGCTCGGGTACGTTCAGTGAACGGACGAGCGGGTTTTTCTAACTTTTGAACTGGTGCTCGGAATCGAATTCTGAGGGCACTGATGAAATCACAACGCCGGTATTCGCTTAGAAACGCCTCTTCTGGAGTTGCGTTTGCTCGGGTGTGGTTTTTAATTTTCGGGTTTAAAGTTAAGAAATAAAATAATTTTTCGACAACTTTATTTTATTTCACTTAAGCCACTTGGAAGCCATTTGAAGACACTTAAAAGTGGCTTAAACTGAGTTGATCCAGATAGGATGCTATCCAAAAAATATCCTACCCCCTCGGTAGGATATTTGGGAGGTGGGGCTCGCACGAGCCCTGCCGTTTCTTTCCGCTAAGTAATGCACCCGCGGAAACCCATCATTATGAAAGTCAACTGACGCGTTTTCTTATTTTCTTAACAGACCATTTAATTGGGTGGTTTATTTCGTAAATTAAATGAGCTGTTTCTTTCGTTGAATTAATTCAAGGAATTGATGGGTCGTTACTTACCCCTTTTTCGTGTGTTGGCATAATAATAAAATAAGACCAACCAGTCTCTTGAATGTTTGCGAATTGAGAGGATTTGATAGAATCCTTGTATCTTCTTTCTCCTTCGCGAAGAACGCGAAGAACGCAAAGAATGCGAAGAAAGCCGTCATCCGCGGAAATCGATGATGCTCTAATCCGAGACGCTCTTCCCCGCCCCGATCTCCGATCACCAACCGTTTGAGGTGATTGATTTCGGGTTTCTTCTAAAAGTACTTTGTGGTTTAAAACGAAACACTGATTTAATTATTTTATAATTAAAATCTATTGTTTCTTGGTCCGTCGAGTTCGTCGACGCTACGCCGAATTCTACGACAACGCGGCGCCCTTCCAAGACGACGCGACGATCTCCACCTTCCGCGACGAGCAATTTCGCGAAGAACGCTCGCGAGCGACGACCCGAGGTAGGGATTTTATTTTTGGAATTACCCCCCTTTTTATTATTCCCGTAAATGTTTCTTTAAAATGTTAATGAACCGGATTTGTGAACAATTTAAAATTTATTAAAATTGTTGTTTCCTGTGTGGAATAAAAATTCTACCATTGTTTATATCTAACGTGGAGGGTTCGGGCCAAACGAACACGGTCCGACGACCCTTCGCCGTTCTTCGTTCTTGTGCGGATTGACGGGCGACGACGGAACGTGCCACAACGGAGGATTGATAATTCCACAGTGAAGAACGAGTCTCGGGAGGAGCAACGGCGCAGACGAGAAGAAAATCGGGCCACCGGAGCGACTCCGGGTCGGACCGTGTCGGACCGGGTTCGGCCGACCCAGGGGGGGTCGGGCCGGGTCAGCCCGGGCCCAGACCCCCCCGTCTTCGGACGGTTTTCGTTCAAATGGTTGTATCTTGAGCTATGAGCCTCCAAATGACTCTAGGTCAGCGGCAACGCGATCCTTGGATCGAGACGGTCATTTCGGTATATCGCACTCAAGGTTTCGGAATACTTTGAGTTTGGTCGGGTTGGTTCGTACACGAAACCAACCGGGACCTCGGAGCGGAAACGTTCATATCTTGAGCTAAGGACGTCCGATTGACGCGCCGTCAGCTTTGTTGAGTTCCTCTATGTGAGAAGGATCTTTTGGCATACTCCGCCCGAGGTTTTGGGCGCAGGTGGAGTACGGTCGGGTTGGTTTTTCCTTAAAAACCAACAGGGCCCCCGGGACGAAAAAGCCAATAACTCTCAGACCGGACGTCAGATTGACGCGCCGTCTGCGACGTTGAGTTCCTATTGACGATACGGAACATTTGGATACATCAACTTCGGACTTTGTGACAGTTGATGTATCGGCCTCTCGGCTCGTGGAGTGGACCCTCCCGAACGAGCTCGCTGTGTGCGGGAACCCTAGAGCTGGTTTCGACTGCTACTTCGACAGTGATGACCGTGCAGAGATCCTCAGTGGACTGCGGTGACGACTGTGCAGAGATCCTTAGTGGACTACGACGACGACCGTGCAGAGATCCTCAGAGGACTGCGGCGACGACTGGGCAGAGATCCTTAGTGGACTGCGACGACGACGGTGCAGAGATCCTCAGTGGACTGCGTCGATGAAGACAACTGGTCTTGTTTCCTATGTGGGTCCTAGCTGTGCTGGTCTTTTATCCTATGTGGGTCCCAGCATAGATGATTCAATACTGGTCTTGTATCATATGTGGGTCCCAGTATAGTTGAATCAATGAAGACAGCTGGTCTTGTATCCTATGTGGGTCCTAGCTATGCTGGTCTTGTATCCTATGTCGGTCCCGGCTTAGATGATTCAATACTGGTCTTGTATCCTATCTGGGTCCCAGTATAGTTGAATCAATGAAGACAGCTGGTCTTGTATTCTATGTAGGTCCTAGCTGTGCTGGTCTTGTATCCTATGTGGGTCCCAGCTTAGATGATTCAATACTGGTCTTGTATCCTATGTGGGTCCCAGTATAGTTGAATCAATGAAGACAGTTGGTCTTGTATCCTATGTGGGTCCTAGTTGTGCTGGTCTTGTATCCTATGTGGGTCCCAACTTAGATGATTCAATACTGGTCTTGTATCCTATGTGGGTCCCAGTATAGTTGAATCAATGAAGACAGCTGGTCTTGTATCCTATGTGGGTCCTAGCTGTGCTGGTCTAGTATCCTATGTGGGTCCCATCTTAGATGATTCAATACTGGTCTTGTATTCTATGTGGGTCCCAGTATAGATGAATCAATGAAGAGTGTTGTTCTTGTATCCTATGTGGTTCCCAGCTTAGATGACTCAGTGTTGGTCTTGTATCCTATGTGGGTCCCAGCCGTGCTGGCCTTGTATCCTATGTGGGTCCCAGCATAAACGAAACAATTAGGACGGTTGGTCTTGTAACCTATGTGGGTCCCAGCTTAGAGGATTCAGTATCTATGTCTGATCATCTCTTTCAACTTTTCGATGATGTATACATGTGTGAGCTGATTCTTCTGTTTACTCTCCTTTGTGGATTGTGTTGAGCTATCATGTGTGGATTTACTGATTACTATCCTATGTGGATTGTGTTGAGCTATCTTGTGTGGATTTACTGTTTACTCTCCTTTGTGGATTATGTTGTGCTATCTTGTGTGGGTATACGTTTTGCTTTCCTGTGTGGACTGGGTTGTGTTTGTGCTCGGACGTTGGAGCCGAACGGGAATTGAGGACTTAGGTATATGTATGGCCATATACCTAAGCAGTGTCCGTTGTTACTTTGTGATTGTATCTTTCCTTTTTGGTTTATCCTTTCTGGATTTTGGGAGACCTCCAGGGGTCTCGGGGTCCCTACTGAGTAGCTTATACTCACCCCTGCACGGGATATGCCCGCACTTCGTGGTGTTGGTTGCAGACGACGGGCAGCGCTGATCGAGGTGGAGGCGTGCGGAGCAGGATGGTACCTTGAGGTGGACCACTGGGAGGGACGTACTCGGAGCAGACGGCTGTACTGAGGAGCTGTGGAGGCTATCTGTACCCACCCTTCAGGTGGGACTTCCAGAGGATGGCTCGACGCTGCGGCTTTTCCTTTCAGTTGCTGTTTTTCCTTTCAGTTGTACTTTACAGTTGGGCTTGTATTTCCGGCCCCTTTTACTTCCAGCACAGCTTGTTACAGTTTTACTTAGTGTTACTTTTCTGCTTTCTGACTCTGTGGTGCTTGTTTACTTTTCAAAGGCAATGCCTTCCCTTTTTGTTGGGATTTACACCTTGGTGCTAGTCGTCAGCCCCTGGCCTATGGAAGGCGGGCTTGGGGTAGTCACGACACGGGCCCCGAGGACGGGTCGTGACAAATTGGTATCAGAGGTGGTCGGTTCTACCGCAGAATCTGATCTTTCTTCTATGTGAAGCGATAGTGTTTAGCGTATTGGGTGTGATTATCAATCCAGGGAGACCAGTGTTGGTGCGGCGGCCGACGTATCCGTACACCAGGACCCTGACTTCTGATTTTCGACTTAATGCACGAAAACATTGATTGCATGTGTGTTTCATGTTTTCTTTGTGATTACTTGTGTCAGCTCACCAGGTATACTGTTCTGACTGCAGCGCACTTGTTTCCTTTTCAGGATATCCCCACGACGACATCCAGGTAGGGTTCCGAGAGTGGAGTGTGATGACAGCCCACTGAGCGACGATGCCTCAGTACAGGGCTCCTTGTCAGCAGTGGCACCGGCGGTACCTTTACCCGCCGAGCCACCGATGCTTCCCGCCATGACCGCTGACGATGCACGTCACCTTGGAGCTCTGCATGAGTTCCAGCAACAGCGACCACCCAGGTTTCGTGGGGAAACGGACCCCCAGGCAGCCGAGGACTGGATGGAGGCGGTCGTGTGAGTTTTCAGGCTAGTGAGGACACCAGTAGACATCATGGTGATCCTCGCAGCAAGCCTCCTGAACGCGGAAGCAGGCAGATGGTGGATCTTGATGATCGAGGTGCACGATGAGACATCTCTTCTCTGGACGGACTTTGAGAGCATCTTCCGCTCCGAGTTCGTCCCAGCCACCCTCTGTGCGGTGCGCATCCAAGAGCTGCTACAGCTACGACATGGCAGTATGACAGTGGCCCAGTACTCGGAGAGATTTACTGATCTCTCGCGCTACTCCACAGATATGGTACGAGACCCGTTCTTCCGGGCCTGGACCTTCGAGAAGGGACTGAGGCACGAGATCAGGACTTCGATGATCTCCCTCAACATTCAGACTCAGGAAGAGGTGTTGGAGAGAGCCCTTCTAGTGGATAGTTTTCTCGCCGAGCAGGATCCAGTGACCAGGCCCTCCGCAGGACGGCCCGTAGCAGGGTCTTCTGCAGATGGCAGTAGACAGGTGACGCAGAGGTCCAAGCGGGCCAGACCATCAGATGGGCAGTCTCAGGATGAAGATTTGGTTGTGCGAGCCACCCAAAGGAGAGCCAGCTACACGAGGGGAAAACATTGCTACGCATGCAGCGGGAAAGGTCACATGTCTCGAGACTGGAGGACTCGTCTTAAAGATGAGCAGCAGATGGTAGAGGGACCTCACAGACAGAGGTTCGGCCACGGTGGTCTGCAGGGTGCAGGCGTACGAGGTAGAGGAGCTGGCCGAGTAGCTGATGGTGGGAGACACTTCGAGGTGCTGCCAACACCACCACCAGGAGGTCCACCCCGACCGCAGGGAGTAGGTGGACATGCGAGAGCTTAGCTTCAGGCATCCGAGGCCTTCGATCATGGAGCTCTGGGAGCAAATGGACAGGAGCGGGACTAGTGGATACGTCCTTTGTACTTCTAGTTCCATGTTGCTATTGTGTAGTGTCTTTTAATTATGAGCTGCAATAATAAAAGACGCATACCTTTGTGAAGTTTTCATTCCTGCCCTCTTTTGTGTTGTTACTAAGAGGTTCCAGTTTTGATTGTTGACTTGACCCTCACTTGTGAGACATCTACTGGAGGAGACCCAGTTACCACACACTGATGCCGACAGTGTGACTCAACCCTTGGAGGCGAGAGTAATGGTTGGACCTCTTGGTAGTAGCGTCGAGGCCTTACGACGTCATCCTTGGTATGGATTAGTATCATCCATGTCCGGATTGACTGTATTAGGCAAAGAATGTGGTTCATCCAGGGGATGGGACCAGATTTCTCTTATCGGAAAAGAATAAATCTTAGTAGCTCTTGTGGGGCCGGAGATGGTCCAGGCCACGGATGAGATGGCGGCCACGTCTTCTTGCGGGTCTCACCTCGATGTGGTTTGCAGATATTTGGCCGAGGCGGCAAGTTGTATCCATGCTTCATCGGGCCTTTCCATGTCCTCAGCAGGATTGGCGAGGTGGCTTATCGCCTGGCTCTACCACCTCAGTTGCACCGGGTGCACGATGTCTTCCACGTGTCCCAGCTAAGGAGATACGTGCACGACCCGACACAAACCTTTGACTATGGGGAGCTAGACGTGGATGATTGGGAGACTTTTACGGAGGTCCCAGTGGAGATAGAGGATCTACAGGAGCGAGTCCGACGTGGACGATCGATTCCTCTTGTGCGCATCAGATGGCAGCACGGGAATCTCCAGGGAGCACATGGGAGCGGGAGGCTCAGATGCGTGCTCAGTACTGGCTTTGTATCCCTAGTTTGTGTTGAAGCTTTACGGGGATGTAAATCCCTATGGTGGGAGTAATGTAAAGACCCTTAAATTTAAAGGAAATTTTTTTCTTAATTTTCTTTGGAATTTTACAAGGGCGCAGTTTCTGACGGTACCTGATTCTGAGGCCCGGGGTGCCCGGAATCATTTTCCAAAGTTTGGCTCGGGTACGTTCAGTGAACGGATGAGCGGGTTTTTCTAACTTTTGAACCGGTGCCCGGAATCGAATTCCAAGGGCACCGATGAAATTGCAGCGCCGTTATTCTCTTAGAAACGCCTCTTCCGGAGTTGCATTTTCTCGGGTGTGGTTTTTAATTTTCGGGCATAAAGTTAAGAAATAAAATAATTTTTCGACAACTTTATTTTATTTCACTTAAGCCACTTGGAAGCCACTTGAAGCCACTTAAAAGTGGCTTAAACTGAGTTGATCCGGATAGGATGTTATCCAGAAAATATCCTACCCGCTCGGTAGGATATTTGTGAGGTGGGGCTCGCACGAGCCCCACCGTTTCTTTCCACTAAGTAATGCACCCGCGAAAACCCATCATTATGAAAGTCAACTGACACGTTTTCTTAATTTCTTAACAGACCATTTATTTGGGCGGTTTATTTAGTAAATTAAATGAGCTGTTTCTTTCGTTGAATTAATTCAATGAATTGATGGGTCGTTACATACCCCTTTTTCGTGTGTTGGCATATTAATAAAATAAGTCCAACCAGTCTTTTGAAAGTTTGCGCATTGAGAGGATTTGACAGAATCCTTGTATCTTCTTTCTCCTTCGCGAAGAACGCGAAGAACGTGAAGAACGCGAAGAACGCCGTAATCCGCAGAAATCGACGACGCTCTAATCTGAGATGTTCTTCCCCGACCCGATCTCTGATCACCAACTGTTTGAGGTGAGTGATTTCGGGTTTCTTCTAAAAGTTCTTTGTGGTTTAAAATGAAACATTGATTTAATTATTTTATAATTAAAATTGGTTGTTTCTTGGTCCGTCGAGTTCATCGACGCTACGCCGGATTCTACGATGACGCGGCACCCTTCCGCGACGACGCGACGATCTCCACCTTCCGCGATGAGCAATTCCGTGAAGAGCACTCGCGAGCGACGACCCGAGGTAGGGATTTTATTTTTGGAATTACCCCCCTTTTTATTATTCCCGTAAATGTTTCATTAAAAAGTTAATGAACCGGATTTGTGAACAATTTTAAATTTATTAAAATTGTTGTTTCCCGTGTGGAATAAAAATTATCTCGTTGTTTATATCTATCGCGGAGGGTGCGTGCCAAACGAACATGGCCCGACGACCCTCCACCATTCTTCGTTCTTGTGCGGATTGACGGGCGACGACGGAACGTGCCGCAACGGAGGTTTGATGATTCCACAGTGAAGAACGAGTCCCGGGAGGAGCAACGGCGCAGACGGGAAGAAAATCGGGCCACTGGAGCGACTCCGGTGGCGGCGCTCGCGAGACGCGGCTGAAGCCGCGTTCCCCCACCAGGGAGACACCCCACGGGAGTCGCGGGGGTGTCACGCGGGGGGCGGCGGCTCCCCCCCGCGTCACTCGGGATGCGGCTTCAGCCGCTTCCGGCTGTCTGGCCGACATCCCGCGGGTGTCGCGGGGGTGTCACGCGGGGCGGCGGCTCCCCCCGCGTCGGCCGCTCGGCCGCTCGGCCGAGCCGGGCCGGGCGGGACGAGCCAGACCGGGTCGGACCGGGGCGGACCGGGTTCGGCCGACCCAGGGGGGTCGGGCCGGGTCGGCCCGGGCCCAGACCCCCTGTCTTCGGACGATTTTCGTTCAAATGGCTATATCTTGAGCTACGAGCCTCCAAACAACTCTCCGTCAGCGGAAACACGATCCTTGGATTGAGACGGTCGTTTCGGTATATCACACTCAAGGTTTTGGAATAATTTGTGTTCGGTCGGGTTGGTTCGTACACGAAACCAACCGGGACCTCGGAGCGGAAACACTCATATCTTGAGCTACGGACGTCTGATTGACGCGTCGTCAACTTTGTTGAGTTCCTCTATGTGAGACGGATCTTTTGGCATACTCTGCCCGAGGTTTGGGCACAGGTGGAGTACGGTCGGGTTGGTTTTTCCTTAAATACCAACTGGGCCCCCGGGACGAAAAAGCCAATAACTCTCAGACCGGACGTCCGATTGACGCGCCGTCTGCGACGTTGAGTTCCTGTTGAAGATACGGAACATTTGGATACATCAACTTCAGACTTTGTGACAGTTGATGTATTGGCCTCTCGGCTCATGGAGCGGACCCTCCCGAACGAGCTCGCTGTGTGCGGGAACCCTAGAGGTGGCTGCGGCTGCTACTTTGACAGTGATGACCGTGCATAGATCCTCAGTGGACTGCGGCGACGACTGTGCATAGATACTTAGTGGACTGCAACGACGATCGTGCAGAGATCCTCTGTGGACTGCGGCGACGACTGTGCAGAGATCCTTAGTGGACTGCGACAACGACGGTGCAGAGATCCTTAATGGACTGTGTCGATGGGGACAGCTGGTCTTGTATCCTATGCGGGTCCTAGCTGTGCTGGTCTTGTATCCTATGTGGGTCCCAGCTTAGATGATTCAATACTGGTCTTGTATCCTATGTGGGTCCCAGTATAGTTGAATCAATGAAGACATCTAGTCTTGTATCTTATGTGGGTCCTAGTTGTGCTGGTCTTGTATCCTATGTGGGTCCCAGCTTAGATGATTCATACTGGTCTTGTATCCTATGTGGGTCCCAGTATAGTTGAATCAATGAAGACAACTGGTCTTGTATCCTATGTGGGTCCTAGTTGTGCTGGTCTTATATCCTATGTGGGTCCCAACTTAGATGATTCAATACTGGTCTTGTAACCTATGTGGGTCCCAGTATAGTTGAATCATTGAAGACAGCTGGTCTTGTATCCTATGTGGGTCCTAGCTGTGCTGGTCTTATATCATATGTGGGTCCCAGCTTAGATGATTCAATACTGGTCTTGTATCCTATGTGGGTCCCAGTATAGTTTAATCAATGAAGACAGCTGGTCTTGTATCCTATGCGGGTCCTAGTTGTGCTAGTCTTGTATCCTATGTCGGTCCCAGCCGTGCTGGTCTTGTATCCTATGTGGGTCCCAGCATAAATGAAACAATGAGGATGGTTGGTCTTGTAACCTATGTGGGTCCCAGCTTAGATGATTCAGTATCTATGTCTGATCATCTCTTTCACCTTTTCAATGATGTATACCTGTGTGAGCTGATTCTTCTGTTTACTCTCCTTTGTGGATTGTGTTGAGCTATCCTGTGTGGATTTACTGATTACTCTCCTATGTGGATTGTGTTGAGCTATCCTGTGTGGATTTACTGTTTACTCTCCTTTGTGGATTGTGTTGTGCTATCCTGTGTGGGTATACGTTTTGCTTTCCGGTGTGGACTGGGTTGTGTTTGGGATCGTACGTTGGAGCCGAACATGAATTGATGACTTAGGTATATGTATGGGCATATACCTAAGCAGTGTCGGTTGTTACTTTGTGATTGTATCTTTCCTTTTTGGTTTATCCTTTGTGGATTTCGGGATACCTCCGAGGGTCTCGGGGTCCCTACTGAGTAGCTTATACTCACCCCTGCACGGGCTATACCCGCACTTCGTGGTGTTGGTTGCAGACGACGGGTAGCGCTGATCGAGGTGGAGGCGTGCGGAGCAGGACGGTACCTGGAGGTGGACCACTGGGTGGGACGTACTCGGAGCGGACGACTGGACCGAGGAGCTGTGGAGGCTATATGTACCCACCCTTCAGGTGGGACTTCCAGAGGACGGCTCGACGCTGCGGCTTTTCTTTTCAGTTGCTGTTTCTCCTTTCAGTTGTACTTTACAGTTGGGCTTGTATTTCCGGCCCCTTTAACTTCCAGCACATCTTGTTACAGTTTTACTTAGTGTTTACTTTTCCTCTTGATTACTCTGTGGTGCTTGATTACTTTTCAAAGGCAATGCCTTCCCTTTTTGTTGGGATTTACGCCTTGGTGCTAGTCTCCAGCCCCTGGCCTATGGAAGGCGGGCTTGGGGTAGTCACGACACGGGCCCCGAGGACGGGTCGTGACACTTGATGGAAGCAGAAATTTGCATGTATGCATTGGCATAATTCATTTTTCCATAGAACAAAAAGTATTTAAAAATTGGTTTATATTATAAATGTATTATAAATTTTATGGATATATCATTTTTTACTAAATATGAAAATTAAATAATTATTTCAATACGTATATATAATATTTTGACAAAGTGGTAGAATAAATGTAGGATACGGAATAAAATGTGAGTAATTTATAATTTTACCTCACTCTTTCATGTTTCTCCTTTGAAACATTTATTAAGGATTTATGATGTGGTATTTTGAGTATAAATTATGCTAAAAGATATTGGGGGGGGGGGGGGGTTGGGGTACAATTTTTGTCGAAAACCTGAGGCTTTGGGATAATATAGAAGTGTTGTGGTTATATATTCTTTTATAATAGAGAATTGTAAAATTTTATTAATAATATAAAAGGAATTGCCACTATTTAAAGGTCAGGTGGATCTAATAATCAAAGATAATGGATTGCGGGGGATTTATGGTTGTTAACTCCTTAAACAAAAATTTTCACAAATTTTTATAAAATAATTCAAAATCATTTTTTCTTAAATTGTTTAATTTTATAATTTTTTGTTTTATAATGTGGACTAACATCATCACAAATAATTGAAATTTGATTTATAAAAATAAAATGTTGTTTAATTATTAATTTATAACCAATGACTTGAAATATTAAATTCATATTTCGTAACAAATTCCATTGGTTGATAATAAGTAATTTTAATATTACTTTACAAAACACTTAAAAACTAATTTTAGAATGAATTTGTATTTATACTAAAACATATTATTATATTAAAATTATAAATGTTTTAAATTTATATGAAATAAAATTTTTTGTTATTTACCAAATAAAATTCTGTCTCGTTAAGAATAAAATTTAATTTAATTCCACTGTGTGGATATATTATTAATATAACGAGACTAAAAATAGTTTCGATTAATGTAAAATATTATTTATGTTTCAATTATTCTATTCATGGGTTTTATAATTCCAAATAAGAATACGTTTATTATTTATCTTTATATATATATATATATATATATATATATCGAAAAATGGTTTTATAAAAATTCAAATAATTCATTTCTTATTGTAGTGCACGAAAAGTGACCATATTTACCAAATCTATAATTTTCTCTTTTCAACCCAAAATTTATCATTTTTAGATAATTATAAAAAATTTACCATTGAATAAATGGACTTAATGATTTAAAAAAATATTTTCATTTAGTAGAATTAAGAATCTAAAATTTATGATTTTGGATTTTAAATGTATGTAAATAATATAATGAAAATATATTTTTTGTGAAAAGAAATCATTTTTATGGTTTATTAATTGTATGTCATATTATTAAAATATATAAATAATGTTAATATTTTTTACATAAATAATAATATTTTAAAAGATGTTAATTCATTTTATTTTTATATAATTTTCAACAATATAAAAAATAGTAATTTGAGAAATAATAAACCATTTTAATATAATATTATATTTATTATTTTTCATATAAATTTAATGAATTTTTGTTGAATAATATATTTTTAAATTCTCAAGGTTTTGTTATTTTTATATTTTTATTCTTAATATTCATCAAATTTGTTGTGAATAATTTTATGTTGGATTCTAATGTGTAAAATTCTATCGAACACATTTCATTTATATATCGAAACAATTTATATTAAAATAATAGGGAGTTTAATTATCTCCATATAAATAAATTTCAACTTCTAAATTTTAATTAATACTCTATAATTAAATAGTAAATGGTGTACATAAGATACACAATAACTAATAATTTATTTTTTATGATGTTGAATCCTTAGTAACATGGGTAGGTGTGGGAATCAAATATATTCCATCATTATAGATGTATCACTATATTGGGATTCCCCTTAAAAACATAAGCTAAATATCCTAATCAATGTGTTTTGAGGGATATATGATTAAATTAATTTCATTGAAAGATCATTATTATCCTTATATTGATACGTGATCAAATGTGGAATCGAGAAATGAAATATTATTTTTTTATTTTACTAATATGAATTCTAGGTGGAGATACCCATCCATTTCCAAAACTACAAAAAATTCATCTAAAAGAATGATAATAAGAAATCCCTGAAGTATATTATATTAAACTCAAATTAGGATAATATAATAATAGATGTAATTCCTTGTATATATGAAATAATTGGGATGGGTATTTGATAGTTTTAGTGAATATATTAATTGTATTTGAGTGTATGTGCAAGAAACTAATAAGAAATTAATTAATTAGGGGTAGAGAATTAGAGTACCATTAAATCCCTAATTATCACAATAAATGTAATTATAATTATTTTTATACATTTCCTTTGTATTTAATTATTATAGATTATTGAGGATTATAATTATTGTTTATCCTTTTAATAGAGAATCAATTTTCATAATTCCCCAAATAATTACATTTAAATCATTGGTCATTATTCTCATTCGTTTTATTGAGTGGATTCTTCACCACAAGTCGCTTTTCCAATGATTGATGTTCAATAATTACATACATGAGGCACTTTATTATTCTATTAGGAAATTTCCTTGTGCTTTTCTTCAAATACTAATGACACTTATGAAGTTGAATCAACATTCTATTATCTTCCTTATCACTTGATCATCTATGAAGCTACATTCTTCCATCTCGGTTGTCCATTTTCATTTCCAAAATATATTTATATCCTACATACTGGTTCATAAAGAGTATGATGACTTCAAAATTCCAATCCAATGGGATTTTCAAACTAGTTGTTCATATATTACACATTTACATGAAATAGGTAAAGATATATTTAATACTCAGTTAGACTTTTCAAAGTTATTACTCTTAGGTGCATCTGTTCTAGATCTTGTATCCCCTTGTTGTATTAAAAAATGATGTTATTTCATTGTAACCAAATACTCAATACATTAGGATAATGTTTTTATATTTTCCTATTAATTGACATATTTCTAGGGATTTAACTAATATTATCATTTCTCAATTTGGAAATAAACTAAACTAATTTTCAAAAAATAACTAAACTCTCCTTTTATAGAAACTAAGTTTCCTCAAACATGCACTCCTATGTTTGTTGTTAAGAACATATTATTCAAATATTTTATTTAATATCATGTTATATTACCCAGGATGAAAAAAATTTATATTGAATAGTTTTGATAAGTTAAAAGTTTATATCATAAATTAACACACAATAACAGGAACAGATGGTATAGTCTCATTGATGATCGAATATATAAGAAATTTACGACCTGATAATTATGACCATTTCACCATAATCAATACATATATGTCTCATTATATGTGATAATAATAATCTTCATATTCTTTTGAATGATATGATATGAAATAGGAGAGATCAAATACTTAATAAGGGAAGAATTTTACAACATTTCATCAATGGGTGGATCATAACAATATGTGAAATCTTGAGCATGGGAGAAATGACTTATTAAAAATAATATGGGGAAATAGTTTTTGTATTCACGGATTAATATAATGACTCATAGACTCAAATTATAAATCATATACCATAGAATGGGTGTGTAGAAACAAGATCCAACATAAGAGAGACTGTTTTGCGTCATAATCACATAACATAATTTTTTTTCATAAGTGAAATCAATAGAAATTTTGATCTAGTATTATTGGTATCACATCCATATTCTCATAAAATAGTTCATCATTAATGTCCATCTAATTCCCATAATCATTATGCATAATTACAAACTATCTGATTCAAATTTTATTGTAGAGGACGCATCACTACATGATTCCCCAAACATAATATCAAAAGAATCACTAAATTATTCCCATAAAATAGAGGAAAATGCATCAAATCATGATTCATGTAGTACAGTGATGATTGGTACTTAATTACTAGAATTATATCATGAGATATATAACATAAAAAATTGATTGTAGTGTGATAAATGGAACCACCCATCATCATCGATGAATACATTTTTGATTATATATATGTGACTCATCATATAATGAAATCCCATGGAAATAAAATGGGTTATATATCATTTCAAAATGGTATTTCATAAAATGATATAAAATGTAGAGATATCTATATAAACAAATCAATCACCCAAAATGATTTTTTCACATCATCATTTAGAATTTGATAATTAAAATACCACTCCGTGGGATTTAAAATTTTTTGGATGTAAATGAAAATTTCCGACATAAAATTATTCAATAAATAAATATTATAAATAATAATAAATATCCATTTTTAAAATGATTAAAAACAAAAAAGAATTCCAAAATTTAAATATATTGATCCTAGTAAAAAAAATTTAAAAATTATTTTTTCAACAAAAAAACATTCATAAATAATTTATAAAAGAAATATGTTTTGGAAAACATTATTCTCGATTGAGTAAAATTAATAATAATTTCATTAAAAAAATATGACTTCAAAAAGGTATCTCAAAATCATGAATTAATTTTAATTATCATTGTTTTACATTTCAAAAATAGAAAAATATTTCATTTTTAATCAAAATAAATAATAATTAAAATCATTTGGAAATCAATTTCAAAACATGTAATGTATATTACTGAAAGAGTAATATCGATTACAGTTAATGAAACTATAAAAGTGTTTTTAGAAAAAAAATTCCATAGTCTTAAAGGATAATGTTATGGGTCACAATGAAAGGTGATTTTAAAAAAAAGGTGATAACAACCAAAAAAATTAATTAAAAAAATATGATAAATAAATATTATTTTTAAAATGTATATGTTTTATCTATGAAATCATTAGTGGAAATACAATATAAAAATGAATGGGATGTATTTTAAAAAAATTAGAATACCTTTTTTGATAACCCACTTCATAAAAATAAAGAACAGAACCCCCTTTTGGATATAGGGAACATGGAATATTACAGTCATATAAGATAACACATAATTATATTTACAAATATAAAGGGTGACATTTATTAGAATAAAAAACATAAACATATAAGTGAAATCATCATTAAAGAGGATGTGAGTTTTTCAAAAAAAAGATATACTTTTGTGAAGGAAAATATCAAGGTATAATATTTGAATTAAAATTTTTAATTTTCTTATAGATTTAAGAATCCATAGTATTATCATATAACTTGAGAATTTTTTCCTGAAAAAAAATTGTTAAGGAGGAATAATTATGAATAATGAAAAGTTATTTATTAACAAATTCCTTCTTCTGTTGATGAATAATTTAAATAGAATCATCTCGAAAAAGATTTTCATGAACCCCCTATTTGAAAATGAGGTAAGGGGAGGAAAAGTGTCATGTATATACTTCTTCAAGATGAAAAATAGATAATAACATCGTTGTCCCGCCTCTAGTATGCCCCAAGGTTGCGACCAACACCAAGGGTATACAAATATCACAAAATGAGAGGCATTTCATGTTTTCTAGTTATAAATATTTGGAGATAATTTTTATCAACCTCAAAAAAACTCTATGAAATATATATAAAAGAATAAAAAATTCATCCCACATTAATGTTTAAGGGAAAATCAAGAAATACAATCAACAAAACTATTGTAAATACCAATAGAAAAAAACTAATCAGCGAACCAGTAAATATCCCAATGCCTATGCTAATAAAGACATACATAGTCTATATATTGTCCTAGGAAAACATAAAATAGTTATATATAAGTAGGGTGAGAATACAATTACACGTAGTAGTAAAAGATGATGTCACTCATTCACAAGTGAGAGAATCATAGAAATTCCCCTATGAGATAACATTTGTAACTCAAAAGCAACTAAAATGGTATTCTATCCACCCCCACCTCACCAAGGTAGGCTCAATAAATAAACAAATTAATGTAATGTAATGTAATGTAGTATTCATGTCAATATTTGGGTACCCTTCACCTCTTCCCACTGGTTAACTACTCATCCCTAACGGTGAACATTCAGACCCTACAATGATCTTCTTTAATCCCCACTACCAAAAAATTCTAACACACACCTGGGAAACATACCACATACTTAAAATAAACAATTTGGCCCAAAAAATCACATCCCACCAATAGACACCTAACCCCCCAAAACGCACTCTCATTCAAAATACACCTTTTAAATAACAACATATCTCATCCCAAAGACACCTGGGAAAATACACCTCACCCATAGAAACTTGGGCCTCAAAACTACACCACAACCAACCTAAAGATTCTTTGGTTACAGATTCCTAGAAGATGGAGTCTAGAAGAGACAATAACCATACATTCATCCTCGCACTAGGATGTTGGTAAAAACAGCCTCCCCCAAGAAATGAGGTTGTTTGGAACATAGTGCTCAACTAGGGAGGGGTTCTCATTGAAATCAAGAGGAGAAGAAGCCTATAAAGAATGATTTTAAACACTCAGACAATCCTATGGTTTCCAAAATAGCCAACCAGACCACACAAAACAACACTTGATTCCACATATAATGCATTAAAACCATACATAGAATTAATTCCTAACCCCAACAAATTAATTTAACCAATTATCATTCTGTATTTAATATCTCCAAAATTATTTATTCCATCCCTACCTAGGAAACTACACAACACTGCACGCTTTATAATGGAGATGTAACGGTACCAACCACTTCCAAATAAAAACAGAGAATGATGGATGTAGTTAAATGAATCCAATTTAAGACCCATTCATAATATACTTGTCTCTGGAATATCTAGGTAAAACACCCAAAAAATGTAACATCATCCTTCTCAAAAATTATCCCTCACAAACCATCATTGGTTACCCCATTACTAGAAAATCACCACATTGATCAAAAAAATCAACTAGATTTAATTCCCACTTCACAAACAAACCATGCCCAATAATGATGAAACAACCTAGATGAAAAAACACAATTTTACTAATTCATCCATTCCACAATAAATCAATCTATCATCCTGAGATACCATTTCACCCTCAAACCATCTGCACACACCATCATGCTCCCAAAAATAGTACCATGTATCTTAAATGAAGCATAATACAAAAACAAATATCCCCATGAATCACATATACAAACCAAACAAGGCAATGTATATTCATATTTAACACACTCATTATAAAATTAAACTGATAAATCGGGGGTTATTGCAGAATAAAGTATTATTCTGAGGAATCCATTTAATTAAATAGATATATGTGATTAATAAATTTTTCAGGATCACAACCATTAAATAGTATATTTAAGACAATAATTCATGAGTCTAGTGTGAAAATAGATACCACCAATTACCATGATTTTTAGAAGCCATATGGCCAACCCAATTCAAAATGTGGATCATAGATAAAAGATAAAATAAAACAAACAATATCATCCTCTTAAAATGCCCTTATTCATTATTAAGATATTTTTTTTAACTTCATAACACGATTAATTAGGATTTTTATTTGACCATATTTTCATAGAGACTTGAGTTTACACACAATGCATGCTAGAAAATATAGAGGGTATAAGGAATTATTACCTCAAAGAATAGATGATCAGAAAATATTATATTATGAGGTCATCAGAGTAGTATGAGACTCCATGGAAAATTGAATCTGATGGCCATATCTCAACACATAAATCCATGAGGAATTAAGGATTTGGGTGCTCCAAGAGAAAAATAGAAACATGTGGGGAAGAGAAGATATCAGAATAGAAGAGTCAGATCCTATATAAAGAGAAGGAAAACAGTTTCATAGTCCATTAATGTCAGATTGTGGTCATCATTACATGGTTTGACAATTTGAATCTCCTTAGGAGCCTTAGGATAATATATATATATATAATAAATTTATTTTTAAACATGAAAAAAATTCTAAAATAGGTGTTTAAACTTGATTTATGTCAAATAAAACATAATTGGATGAAACTGGAAAAAGATGAAAAAAATAATTAACTCCACGATTGGTGAGTCACTATCACGAGTCATCAACACCTGAGCCACTGATGCTGAGACACTGATACAGATCTACTAAAAAGATCTACTGAAAAGTTCTACCAATATGACCTATTAATGCTACCATCGAGGCTGAGTCACTGACATAACCAACCGTCATGAGATACTGATTCGATATACCAGTATAACCTACTGACATGACCTACTGATGGAGAGTCACTGATGTGACCTACCAATGCTCTGACATACCAACACCCTGGCCTACCGACACACCAACCTACTGATGCCCTGACCTACATATTCTCTAAACTACAGACGCCCTGACCTAACGATTCCCCAACCTACTGACATGCTAACCTAATTACTCCCTAAACTTCTAATGGCATGACCTTATGATTCCCTTAACTACAGATACCCTGGACAATGGATCGAAAAATAGTAATTTTAGAAAAATCATGAAATGAGATTCCCTTGCCTCCCAGAACACCCAAAATTATAGATTTTGACAATTTAATAGACTGGTAATTTATGGGAAATTATATCAGATACACCTTAAACTATTCTTTCCATCATTATATGAATCCTCCACATAAAAGAAAACCTCCCAAAACATCTACTACCCCCAAAATACACAACCACCACCCAAGAACAAATACCACAATGTCCAAACATGTGGATCAACAAATTCATTCTTCCATTTCATGATACTATCCGATTTGGAAGGCACTGACTTGCTTGCATGGGTTTAATCACATCTATATTAATGCCTGCAGATTGGGGATTGGGTCCTCCTCTATCCTTATGTCAGGAATACAAAATATATTAGAGAACAATAAGGAAATCATTTCATAGAAAACAAGGTTCATGAATTACATCGCAAAGAAAACACACCATAAAAACTCAAAATTACTCCAGATACTATGCAAGAATATACACTTCTTGCTCCCTTGTACTCTCCTCCTGGCCACCATGCCTCCAAAAAACGAAAATCAAGGGAATTTAATTCCCATAAATATCCTTCACATGAGGATCCTGGATCTCCCATGTCCTCTTCATGAATAATGCATCTTTCTTGATATCCAACTCTCCCCAGTCGATGATGTGGGAGTCAGCATGTAGATTCTAATGAAGCTAAGAGATGTGAAAGACGTCGTGGATCTTATCTATCTACCGTGGAAATAAGAACTATTATTACACATATCCAAATTTCCAAAACACCAAAAAATTGTAGATGAACATTGTAGAATTTTTTCTCCACATACCGAACATCTACTGCCCATGTTAATGAAAAATCTTCAAGAACACTTGGTCTCCAACCTCAAAATATAAGTTCCTCCTCCTATGATCGGAATACATCTTCTATCAGTATTATGATTACTTCATCCTCTCATGTAAAACATTCACCATCTCTGTCATACTATGCACCACATCCATACCATGAACAGTTGTTTCCCCAACTCTTTTCCATCTCAAGGGTGAATGACATGGTCTTCCATCAAAATATTCGAATGGAGCCATGCCAATAAATAAGTGACATATATTATTGTAGGGGAACTATACCAAGGGAATGTTTTATACCCATGATCCGATGAAGTCTAGAACACACACACACACACGTAACATATCCCCTAGTGTCTAGATGGTCTGCTTTGTCTTCCCATCTATCTGATGGTGGAAAAGTAGTACTGGGGCATAACTGAGTTACAAAAGCATGCTTAAATCCCATTCAGAATTGTTAGGTAATAAATGAATCCTAATATGATACAATGGATATAAAAAATCCATGAATTCAAACAGTATCATCCATATACATTCTGTAACACCCCGAGATTTTATGAAAAATATTCTTTTTAATTTCATTAATGTATTGTGTTGTACGCTACACCAAAAGAAGCTTTCTCAACACACATCCTTGACTTGCCTTTCATTACACGCAATCACGACCTTCCTCGATAGCGTGTGTAGTACGCAATACCGAGTTTCACTAAACAACGATATGCTATTAAAATATTATTAAAACTAGCCGTTATGAATAGTAATAACCACATTTTAAAATTTTATAAATTTTATCTCTCAAAATGGACTTCATTTTTGGATTCGGAGTATCGAATTTAGCCTAAGGTGAAATTTTGGTACTTTTCGGATAACTTTCATATACTGATGAATAGTGAAAATTACTAAATTATAATTTAAAAAAACATTTTTAATCAAAATAATTAATAGTGATAAATTATTAATTTGAGTGGTTTTAAAGTATATTAAGAATATATTTTTACAATTTAATACAATGTTGGTCATTGGATGTAATTTCACATTTAAACCAGTCATAAACAAGTGTCAATCTTTTGATAGTTATTATCTCTTAAGAACACGCTATTTGTTTTGACGACGGGAATTAATTTTTAAATTAATCAATGCAACTAATATGTTTTGAATTTGATAAATTAGACATCATTTTTGAATTCATAATATCAAATATAGCTTAGATCTAATTTTTGGTATTTTTCTAGAAACTTTCATTTTTTGATGAATAGTGAGACCACTAAGTGATAGTTAAAAAACTGAATTTTTCATAAAACTTAATTTTACCGCTTCTGTGAGTGGATTTTTGAAAATCCGAGAAATACAGTTGATGTCAGTAAGTAAAATTTGGTTGAATGAGATGAAAATAATTTTTTTGTGAACAGTAACTTTTTACTCATTTTTACCACGGTTAAAAGTAAATAGGGTAATTAAGGGTAAAAATGATATTATTATTACCCTAACACATGTCCTAATTCTATTGGACAAGTTTAATTCGACCAAAAACAACCTTAGTAATAAAATATGACCATTTAGGCCCACTTGGATTAGATTAGGACATTTATTATTAATTTATTTAAAGAAGGGTTAAAATAGTTAAAATCAAAGTTTAATAAGTAAATCATTTTTAATATGGGGTTATACATAGGCTAAATTAGACTATAAATATTAATCAGAAATATAAAAAGATTTCCTACATAATGGTAGTTTATTTGTAATTTTTAGACATTAAATAATTTAATTTATTTATGACACAACGATGATGCAGTAATTATCTTATTAATGAAATATTGACATAATTGAGGTTATAAATACCCAAATAAATATAATTTAAGACTTTATATGAATTAAACTAATTTTCTAGGTTAATATGACATGTTAGTATTTATTTAATTAACTTTTTTCGAACTTATCATTCTGTTATGATTTATCACAAAAATCAATTAATAAATTGTGTCAAAATTGACATAAAATAGTTTTTAAAACAAATATTATATTATTAATTGTTATTTTATTCCTAAAAATCTAATGTTCGGCCAAATGACTTAGATAAGGTTATATATATTAATAATAATCAACTTGGGGTTCGTTTGGATTTATATAGTATGTTTATTAACCTTATAGTATAAGAACACAAGAAGACATATTAAAAGTCAAATTATTTATCTTAATGTTAAATCTAAATGATAAGGTTAAAATAGGAACCTAAAATTGTCTAAATTCTATTGGATGAGAGGATTTCGACCCAACCTCACCATAGACTCTAAATAAATCAATTTGGAGCTATTTAAAAATGATCTTGACTTTATAATAAAATAATATTTTTAGTTATTTCAAAGGAGCCCCTCTCCTCCCTTATAAAAGGGCACCTCCTCCCTCTCTTCCTCACAACACTTTGAGCCTTTAAGCTCGGCCAAACCCTGCCAATTTCTTCTATACACTTTCCTAGAAACATCATAGAGGTTATGGTCTTCTTCAAAGACCTATTATAGTTCCCTAAAAGGAGGTCACAAAGAAGCACTTCAAAGAAGAGGTAATGTCCATTACCGATTCTTTCATCTTTATTTCTTCTTCCACTTCTTCTTGTTTAGTTGTTTCATTATGAAGTAATAACATAAGTATCACTCATATACTGATATTTTATTATAATTTTGAAACCACCCTATTTCACCATCTATCCATCCTACGGAAAAATAAATCACCGCGCGTGCGTACGTACGGAAACCCGTCTCCACGTCGTGGTGTAATCTATTTTCCACCACCACCTTACTTGGATGGGTATAATGGTGTAAATAATGACTATATATGACTACAATAAAGTGATACTGATTCTGAAATAGTATACAAACACTCCAATACAATTCCACGATCATAGGAACGATATCATCACTCGTGCGTACTTACGGAATACCGTCTCCACGATGTGATGTGACTCGTTCTACATGATATTCATTTCATAATGATTATATAAATGAATTGAATGAATGAATATGATATATATTACACTAATACCATTAGGGAAATGAGGTATCTATAACCTAAAGAGAAGAATAAAAATTTATTCGACAAAACACGCATAAGAACAAAAAGTAATAAACACCCGAATAACAAGTAGTAATGAAATATTACTAATAATAAGCTAATAATATGCCCATATATGATATCATAAAAATAATTATGATTCTTTAATAAGTCAATAACATTATTTATATCATTATACAGGAGGTTCGGACACGTACAAAGCATATCAGACCAAAGGTAAGGGAAATATCACAATCTCATTTTTATCAGAGATTGTTTATACTTTGGTATTTACTAGGGTGTATTTTATCATCCCCATCAATGTTTCCTCAATATGTAATATTTATATCCTTCTACAATAGTTTATATTCAATTTTACCTTTCGATGAGTTTTTTATTAAATGATATGAAAGGAATCTTTTGTCGTTTTTCGTACGAGGTACTTTTTGACTTTTCTGACAAAAGTACGAAGAATGTTGTTTTTAACTTATACGGCATGAATGGATTTTTAAAACATTATTTCCAAGAAGATTCCTTTAGAAGTTTTCATGTTTATTTTAAATAAACGTCTTGTATTTTAAAATTGTGTGAAATGTTAATAAAGGAAAATGTTTTTTGAATTAGAAAGAATATTTTCCTCAAGAATGGAGTTCAAATGTTTTATCAAAATTATTTTCTATCTAAGACAATAAAGGGTTCATTTTATATCCCTATTATTACATTGATTTGATTATGTTGTGATGGAAATATTTTTATGAATTCCTTTATCTTATATGAATTGTTTTATGATGTCACGATGTTTAAGAATCCCATTTTTATTACATGGGTTATGCTATGATGTATGGTTTATGATTTTGTGGCACACATAAGAATGATATCATTATGAGATGGGTGGGACCTATATCTCCATCAAATGCATTGGGTAAAGATTTTATATCTCATGAGATAAACATGGTTGGAACGGTAGGTTATACCGGTTCAGTGAAATATGACTGAAACGAGGAGTGAACTCGTTTCAGAAATGGACTTTGTCCACTAAGATAGTCTTGGCAATGAGTCATGACTAATAAGAAATGATTATCTATGATTATGTGTGTATGCCACAAAGTTTCCTGATTTATGTTATGATTATTGGGATTTCATTTCACTACTATGATTTATCCCATGTTATGAAATTATGCTCTCTTTTGCAGGTTAAGATTTTCAAAATGTTATGTTCTTATGTTGTGATTGATATTTCTTTTGTTTACCCTTACTGAGAATTTGAGCTCACCCTTTTATGTTTTCTTTTCCCCAGGATATAAAGAAAGGGTTTAGGTAAAAAAAAATGATGATCTTTATGGGATATGTTGAAGATCTTTCACAACGATTAGAAGATTATATTCCGAGTTTCCAAAGATACTAAACTATTACGATCCTTGTGTGTGTGTTTTTGTTATGTACTAAGTATTCCACAAAAGTAATGTAATTTCCATGTACGTCAGGCTTCGGGTCTCTACAGTTGGTATCAAAGGAAAGGTTTAGTCAGCCTTTGGAAACTAGGATGTGAGAACATTAGTAAGATCTCTAGAGATATTTATAAGGTATGTCTAGGGATGTCCCTAATGCTAACTATACGTATAGGATATAGTCCTAGAACTACGGTAACGAACATATAATTTAACCTATGATGTAAGATACTTAAGTTACTCCCCCTTTATTATATTGTTTTCCCTATCATGATTTTTACCTCTCACACTATTCTTTTGGGGTTTTAGACGATGGCTGGAACCCGAAGGAACCGTGTTGATCAATGTAATGGAAAATGCAATGATTGTCCTCATGAACAAACAAATGTTATGGGAGATGGAGTGAAAAATCGTATTTCTATACTTACACAAGCTATGAATCATTCTGGACTTCCTAATGAGCAGAGTAGGGAACAATATTCTATTGAGTCCTTCATGAGGGAACATCCACCTTCTTTCAGTGGGTCTTCTGATCCACTTGTTGCTGAACAATGGATCAGTACTACTGAAAAGATAATTTCAGTTCTTCAATGTTCTGAACATGATAAAGTCATCTTAGCAGTATATCGTTTGGAAGGTGAAGCTGAACAATGGTGGAATCTTATCAAGAATACGAGGCCAAGAGATGAAATTGAGTCCATGGAATGGGACGAGTTGAAGAACATGTTTTTTAGTAAGTACTTCCCTCGTATTCTTCGAACAAAGATGGAAAAGGAGTTTCTTGAGCTAAAGCAGAAGGATGATGAATCTGTTGGTATATACGAAGCGAATTTTACAAGGCTTGCAAGGTATGCATCTGGATTTATCATCCAACCTAAAAGTAAAGTTGATCGATTCTTCAGTGGCTTAAAAACAAATCTTCGAAGGGCATTACCTATAAGAGACTTCAGTAGCTATGAAGAAATTGTACGTTGTGTTATCAAAGTAGAAATGGAAGATGGTGTTACTTATCAATCTCATAGTTTTGACAAGAAACAAAAGATGGAGTTAAAGGAGAAATCTCAAAATAATGGTGAAAAGAAGATGAATGTTTCCTTATGCACAAAGTGTGGAAAGAAGCATGGTGGAGATTGTCTTAAAGGGACTAGAAAATTTTTTAAGTGTGGAAAAGAAGGTCATCGAGCAGCTGAGTGTCGAAGTAATGGAAAAAGGGTTACTAATGATGTGAATAAAGAAAATACTACAGAGAACGCACCACCAACACTTCAATGTTTCAAGTGAAAATAGATGGGACATTATGCCAATAAATGCCCTAATCCAAGGGTTAGTGAAGATCGACATGAGCAACCGCTTAAGGCAAAGGACAAAGGGAAGTCACATGCGATCACTATTGGTGATGTTGAATATGAAAACGATGTGGTGGAATGATTATGTGTTTATGTAATGGGATTCCAAAATGATGTTGTATCATGGAGTATTTGAATATATATGTTTTGGTCTAATGTGGTATTCAAAGTGATTGATATATTTTTGGAAATAATATGATATGCGCATAATGAAGGGAAAACGTGAAAATGAAATGTTTAACAGTATTCATGAGCTCATGATTGATATAAGGACTAAGTGATATCATGGTATGAGTATATAGAATTTTGAGGATGTTGGTATGTGGAAAGTGATAACTTTTAACTGCATTCATGTTTTCACTATGGTTCAATGGGTATTCATTTTTCAAGAGAATACATGATTAAGGTATTCACATGATTGGATTGTGACCAACAATATATATATATATGGGGGATAAATGATGGTATTCACATGCTTGGTTGATGACATTTCAGGTAATCATTTTCTTTATTCTATGAGCTTGGACCGAAGTATTTTAGATAAGCCTAAATATTGGAATGGATTATGTTGGACATATTCTAAGTATTGTTTAAGGATAGAACTTTTTTTCGATATTACTGATGGGATTTTCTAGTAATGTAGTTTTAGAAAAAGGACAACCTGTAGGACGGGTGACAACCAATCGCGTCGGACAATGCTGTGGGAATCGAACCCACAACCGAAGTGCGACTGGCCTTTATCGCCTACCACTGGCCTACAAGAATTCCCTGTTTAGTAGAAACTAGTTTTATTATATTAAGCAGTATGATATATGAAGTATAAGTCCATTTTAGGAACTATATATGATTAATCTCACTATAGATGGACTTATGTATTATTTGATAACTTTTCTAACCTTTTGTTTGAGACAGATGGAATGAACCATCATTCTATCACATGATCTGCTAACACATCACGAATGACAAATTCAACTTCATTTCTTTAAGAGATGAACCAGAAATTGTCCAAAGAACGAAAAACGGTGAGACTATACCAAAATCACGAAAGTATTTCTTCTAATTTCATCAACTTTAGTGAAATGATATTAAAAACCAAAAATGTTGTCCTAGTGCTCTTATATCTGATGAATCAGATGGTAGCTTAGATCGTCACAAATTTATGGATTTGTGATTGCTGTCTTTTCCATAACCATGTTCTCTACCACTCTCCATCAGAACATGATGGTTATATTTCTCTTCCATATCCATATTTTCTCCTATGTGGAAACCCAGTGATTAGTTTATTTGGGTAACTGTTACGTTTCATACTTTTGTTTTTAAATATTGGTTTTGTTATTCCTTTTTATGATGTGGGTTTCTATTAAAGAAACTTTCGAATAGTAAACCATTTATAAGCCCGACGAATTTCGAGGGAGAAATTCATTTTAAGGGGGGTAGAATGTAACACCCCGAGATTTTATGAAAAATATTCTATTTAATTTCATTACTGTCTTGTGTTGTACGCTAAACCAAAAGGAGCTTGGTCAACACACATCCTTGACTTGCCTTTCATTACATGCAATCACGACCTTCCTCGATAGCGTGTGTAGTACGCAATACTGAGTTTCACTAAACAACGATATGCTATTAAAATATTATTAAAACTAGCCATTATGAATAGTAATAACTACCTTTTAAAATTTAAGAAATTTTAGCACTCAAAATGGACTTCATTTTTGGATTTGGAGTATCTAATTTATCCTAAGGTGAAATTTTGGTACTTTTCGGATAACTTTCACATTCTGATGAATAATGAAAATTACTAAATTATAATTAAAAACAACTTTTTTAATCAAAATAATTAATAGTGATAAATTATTAATTTGAGTGGTTTTAAAGTATATTTAGAATATATTTTTACAATTTAATTCAATTTTTGTCAGTGGATGTAATTTCACATTTAAACCAGTCATAAACAAGTGTCAATCTTTTGATAGTTATTATCTCTTAAGAACACGCTATTTGTTTTGACGACGAAAATTAATTTTTAAATTAATTAATGCAACTGATATGTTTTGAATTTGATAAAATAGAAATCATTTTTGAATTCATAATATCAAATATAGCATAGATCTAATTTTTGGTATTTTTCTGGAAACTTTCATTTTTTTTGATGAATAGTGAAACCACTAAGTGATAGTTAAAAACTGAATTACTCATAAAACTTAATTTTACCTCTTCTGTGAGTGGAATTTCGAAAATCTGAGAGACATAGTTGATGTCAGTAAGTAAAATGTGGTTCAATGAGATGAAAATAATTTTTTGGTGAATAGTAACTTTTTACTTTTTTTTACCACGGTTAAAAGTAAATAGGGTAATTAAGGGTAAAAATGATATTATTTTTACCCTAACACATGTAATAATTCTATTGGACAAGTGTAATTCGACCAAAAACAACCTTAAGAATAAAATATGACCATTTAGGCCCACTTGGATTAGATTAGGACATTTATTATTAATTTATTTAATGAAGGGTTAAAATAGTTAAAATCAAAGTTTAATAAGTAAATCATTATTAATATGGTGTAATACATAAGATAAATTCGACTATAAATATTCATTAGAAAGATAAAAATAGTTCCTACATAATGGTATTTTATTTGTAATTTTTAGACATTAAATAATTTAATTTTTTTATGACACAACGATGATGCAGTAGTTATCTTATTAATGAAATATTGACATAATTGATATTATAAATACCCAAATAAATACAATTTGAGACTTTTTATGAATTCCACTAATTTTATAGGTTAATATGACATGTTATTATTGATTTAATTAACTTTTTTCGGACTTATCGTTCTGTTATGATTTTCATGAAAATAAATTACTAAATAGTGTCAAAATTGACATAAAATAGTTTTTAAAACAAATATTATATTATTAATTGTTATTTTATTCCTAGAAATATAAGGCTCGGAAAAATTACTTAGATAAGGTTATATATATTAATAATAAAAAACTAGGGGTTCGTTTGGCTTGATATAGTATGTTTATTAACCTTATAGTATAAGAACACAAGAAGACACAGTAAAAGTAAAATTATTTAACTTAATCTTAAATCTAAATGATAAGGTTAAAATAGGAACCTAAACTTGTATAAATTCTATTTGATTAGAGGATTTCAACCCATCCCCACCTTAGCCTCGAAATAAATTTATTTGGAGGTATTTAAAACCGAATTTGACTTTATAATAAAATAATATTTTTAGTTATTCCAAAGGTGCCCATCTCCTCCCTTATAAAAGGGCACCTCCTCCCTCTCTTCCTCACACCACATTGAGCCTTTATGCTCAACCAAACCCTGCCAATTTCTTCTCTCCACTTCCCTAGAAACATCCTTGAGGTTCTGTTCTTCTTCAAAGACCTATTATAGTGCCCTAAAAGGAGTTCTCAATGAAGCACTTCAAAGAAGAGGTAATGTCCATTACCGATTCTTTCATCTTTATTTCTTCTTCCACTTCTTCTTAATTAGTTGTTTTATTATGAATTAATAACATCAGTATCACTCATATAATTATATATTATTATAAGTATGAAACAACCCTATTTCACCATCTATCCATCCTACGGAAAAAGAAATCACCGCGTGTGCGTACGTACGGAATACCGTCTCCACGCCGTGGTGTAATCTATTTTCCACCACCACCTTACTTGGATGGGTATAATGGTGTAAATAATGCCTATATCTGACTATTATAAAGTGATATTGATTATGAAATAGTATACATACACTCCAATACAATTCCACGATCATAGAAACGATATCATCACTTGTGCGTACGTACGGAATACCATCTCCACGATGTGATGCGACTCGTTCTACATGATCTTCATTTCATAATGATTATATAGATGAATTGAATGAATTAATATGATATATATTACACTAATACCATTCTGGAAATGAGGTATCTATAACCTAAAGAGAAGAATAAGAATTTATTCGACAAAACACGCATAAGAACAAAAAGTAATAAACACCCGAATAAAAAGTAGTAATGAAATATTACTAATAAAAAGCTAATAATATGACCATATATGATATCATAAAAATAATTATGATTCTGTAATAAGTCAATAACATTATTTAAATCATTATAAAGGAGGTTCGGACACGTACAAAGCATATCAGACCAAAGGTAAGGGAAATATCACAATATCATTTTTATACGAGATTGTTTATACTTTGGTATTTACTGCGGTGTATTTTATCATCCACATCAATGTTTCCTCAATATGTAATATTTATATCCTTCTACAATAGTTTATATTCAATTTTACCCTTCGGTGAGTTTATTATTAAAAGATATGAAAGGAATCTTTTGTCGTTTTTCGTACGAGGTACTTTTTGACTTTTCCGACAAAAGTACGAAGAATGTTTTTTTAACTTATACGGCATGAATGTATTTTTAAAACATTATTTCCAAGAATATTCCTTTACAAGTTTTCATGTTTATTTTTAATCAACTTCTTGTAGTTTAAAATTGTATGACATGTTAAGAAAGGAAAATGTTTTTTGTAGTAGAAAGGATATTTTCCTCAAGAATGGAGTTCAAGTGTTTTATCAAAATTATTTTCCATCTAAGATAATAAAGGGTTCAGTTTCTATCCCTATTATTACATTGATTTGATTATGTTGTGATGGAATTATTTTTATGAATTCCTTTATCTTATATGAATTGTTTTATGATGTCACGATGTTTAAGAATCCCATTTTTATTACATTGGTTATGCTATGATGTATGGTTTATGATTTTGTGGCACACATAAGAATGGTATCATTACGAGATGGGTGGGACCTATATCTCCCTCCAATGCATTTGGTAAAGATTTTATATCTCATGATATAGACACGGCTGGAACGGTAGGTTATACCGGTTCAGTGAAATAGGACTGAAATGAGGAGTGAACTCGGTTCAGAAATGGACTTTGTCCACTAAGATAGTCTTGGCAATGAGTCTTGACTAATAAGAAATGATTCTCTATGATTATGTTTGTATGCCACAAAGTTTCATGATTTATGTTATGATTATTGGGATTTCATTTCACTACTATGATTTATCCCATGTTATGAAATTTTTCTCTCTTTTTTAGGTTAAGATTTTCAAAATGTTATGTTCTTATGATGTGATTGATATTTCTTTTATTTACCCTTACTGAGCATTTGAACTCACCCTTTTATGTTTTCTTTTCCCCAGGATATAAAGAAATGTTTTAGGTAAAAAAAGGAAGATCTTTATGGGAGATGTTGAAGATCTTTCACCACGATTAGAAGATTATATTCTGAGTTTCCAAAGACACTAAACTATTACGATCCTTGTGTGTGTGTGTTTGTTATGTACTAAGTATTCCGCAAACGTAATGTAATTTACATAAAAAATTTATTTATTATTCATATAATTTATAAGGATATTCATCTAATATGGAACATATTATTTTATTTCACAATATCATATAGATAAATTTATTGAACAGAATATATTTATACAATGGAAAGATATGTAGAAAATCATTTGGGAATTAATGATATTCTATGATGTCAATTTGAATGGTTCTAACCCAATTAGGAATTTATTTCACTTTTTTAGGTCAAAAATTATTATTATGTCCAACATCGTCAAACATATTGGTGATCTACAAATTTTACCATGGAATGATTTGTAAGAAATCATTTGAATTTTTGAGTGGAAGCTGTTTTTTGTATGAAATTTTTACAAAATTATGGTATTGATATCAACCACCATTTCCATTACTATTTAAATATATCACCATATCATCATGTGTTTAAATAGTACTCTAATATTGAAAATATTTCTGAGGCTAATATGCAAGTCCAAAACTCATCTCTATTTCAATTCAGGCTAAATAATGTTCCAAAACACTGAGGAAAACATAAGATATAAAAAAAATTAGAATATTTACTCCATGAATCCATAATTGTTTTAAAATTAATAACCTAGTATATTGGAAATATGAGAAATTTTATCTGATATCAATTAATTATACTAACATTATCAGGTAATAATTGACAACCCAATAAGTTTAACGACCTCCAGATGGATTGGGGAGTCCTAAAACGAAACCAAGGGTCGTGTTTTAAATTTTTTATAACGGTATAGTTAATTTATGAATCACCCATTTTAATTATAACACTCATCCATAAATTACAATCATAATAAGTATCTATATACTTACGCCAAAACATACCTCATCATGTAGTCTCACAAGAATTATATTTGATATTTCTATACATCTTCGTAATTCTAGGATGGATTGAATATTAAGAACTAAATTCATAAATAAATAGTTTCATAATTAATTCCATTATTTATGGTGCACAAATTATAGATTTTATAGTTCCATTCCATCCTAATAATGAATGAAATATGAATAATTACTTACCTTCTATTGTAACTCTATAACTTTATTATGTTATTATTATTCTTCAAATGAATGGATGGTTTAATAATCATATGAGAAATGTAGTATTTATTCACATTAAATTTCAATCTATTTATTGTTGTTATAAAATCCATAAATATTGAATATTAAAAATCCTCACCATGATTATGCTAGGAAGATCCCTTTGACTAAATTTAGAAACCACCTTGTTTGAATTCCAAAGGTGGTAATGTATTGGGAATTTATTATATTAAATCAACTAGAACCATATACTTAGGAGAATATTCAACTATTTCAATGTTTATATATACAAAGAGATAATATAAATATAATGTTTTTCATGCCTTTTTCTATAGATATAATTCCTCTATATATTAAATTTAAATACTACCACTACTATCACCAAATCACGAGTTCAGCCATTTTACCCATGAATAATCATTTGATGTGAGGTATATGCTGCCAAAAAGTTGTAATTCATATTTTAATAACCATAGAAATTATTTTAAGTCTCACTTTATATAAAAAAACCTCCTCCACTACAAGAATGTTTGATTGTATGGGTAGTAAAAAACCTTCTCTTTATCTCCATAAATTTAACTTCACATTCAATTTTTGAGGGATAATTAACTCATTTACAAGTTAACATGGTCAGTTGATTTGATAGAAATAAAATATATATATAAATATTGATAATATTTAACTAATACAATAAAATTACACATCTAAATATTATTTTTAAAGTCCCTTTTTTAAGGTATGTTCTGCTTTGGGTTTTTCATTGGACCTTGGTTGCCGAGTCATTTTTTGAGATAATGATCCTTTCTTTGGGGAAAATAACCTAATGATAAGGGATGTAAGTTTATCGGAATTAATATAGTCTAGTTATAAATTTCTTAAATGTGTTTAAGACGGGTTTGGTGAGATTTTGAGTATTTATAGGTAGTTTAGGAACACACATTGAAGCTATCCTGAAAACAATACGCTGGACAATTAGACATCATGTACATACTACTCAACTTTTTTCTGCCTCCATGAACATTTAGTTAACTATTTCATGATGTGAAATGGATACAATTCATGGGGAGAATTCAAACCATTTAAATTTATATCAGAATTAATATTAACCCGAAGTGATGTGTTTTTTAGTAAAACATAAAAATAATGAAATTCAAAACCTGAAAGGACTACACCCCGTGTATTCTTTAGACCCCATGTATTTAAGTGTTCTATTAGTATGATTAAATCATTTATCTAATTAATACATTCCTCTATCACCCATATAATTAATTCCATGATATTTTGGAGTCTCTTTCAACATTCCTGATATCCCATTTTCAAAGTAGATCACTTTTTATTCTTGTGGAATATTATACTTTTTTACTCGTTGAGATTTTCTATTGGAAACACCGTGATAATTTCCCATTAATGTTACGTATTCGAAAAATATCCATATGGTCTATTTAATTTTTAATTACATGGAATATTTTGATTTCAACAACATAAAATATGCCATAATTATTCAATGGATTAATGGTAAATCATTTTTTGGAATATTGATTGTATCTCATTGGATTTAATGGTTTATATGACCTGGTTTGTGGATACCCTTTGGGAAAGAATACCTTTGAGTAATAAGATCCTAGTTAATGGTTTATAGTATAATCATAAGATAGTTGACCATAGGTTATTTCTTGATATATAATCCCTAGTTTATGGCTTCTTGCATATTGATATTACTATTGATCAATTGAGATATAAATTAAAGTGTAACTAAAAGACAAATGGTAATATTCATAATTTTCTAATGAGGGATATGATGTGATATCATGACACCCTTTTTGTATTTCTTTTGTTGAGTGGTCATTACCTAGTCCCATGTTTTAATTCTTATATTATGTTTTTTATACCTAGTACCATGTTGTATTGCTTATATTGAGTGTGCACTACCTTGTTTGAAGCTGTAAAACTTATATTGAGGGGGTGTTTCCCAATCCGGTGTTGTAACTATTATATTATTCATACACTAAATTTTCCCAAGATAAAATTCATATATATGGCGCTTGGCCCATATTTGTGCGATTTTTTCATGGATAGATTGTTATTTGTTGGAATGGTTGTGCTACATTCTCATAGATATAAGAGCATTGGACCAAAAAAAGTTTATTATTATAATGTATTGATTGAATGATTAATAAAATATGTTATTTATTTATTTAAAACCATTATTATAATATTACTTTTCATAGAAATGGTGGTTTTGACAAATAAAGGTTTACTCACTCCAGATTCTGGCTAACATTTTATACCCGAGAAAATTGTACGAAAGAAGGCCAGGACAAGGGAAAGAGACCTTATTGATGAATCTTTCGTTGCTGAATAGATGAGATGGAGTTTGGAGATGGGTCCAAAATGGGTTTGAGAGTCCAGTCTTTTCAGATTATTTTATTCAAGTTAATTTATTTATTATATTATTTTTTGATTTTCATTTATATACAAATCATGTTGTCATTACGTGATTTGTGAATTTTTGATATTTGAAATCTCCTAATTTCATTATTTTATGAAATTCAGTTTCTTCAATTTCACCATTAGTAATATATTTTTTATTACCTATTTGTTTCCACTATGTATTACTCTATACTATGTGGTATATTCTACCCGTTATACAAATGACATGCCCGATGCTACTTGGAATCCTTTAGCTTGAAGGGATATGGGTTTTTGGTCATGGAAAGAACCCATTTCAACTACATGTGAGTTAGTCTGATTAGAGGATGCTACATAGTGGTATCAATGGAGAAGGATTCCCTTTTTTATTTTTCTTCTATTTGGGAAATTTAGAAGGAGACTATAATGTTTCAGCTCTTAGTAAAAAGTGTTGGAACTGGGGATGTTCATTCATAGAAATATAGATTGGTTTTTTTCTTGTTGTCAATCCATACATGAATGATTATGGAGATTACAAGGAAAATTATCATACAATTCAATATGAAAGTATTAATTAATGTGGTTTCATTTCCCAGTGTTTGATAAATTTTGGCATCTAAAATTTGGATGTTTTCTTCCAAATGGGCAAAGTCATTTTTCTAGCAGGCCTTATGAAAATCAGGAAATGATAGCTGTTTTATGGAGATGGGATATTGAAATTATTTTTCATAAAGACATTAATTGTACTGATGGTGTGATTAATGATTATGATGGGCTTCATGATTGGAAACAGAGATCTCTACACTTAAATGTTTTTGAGATTTGTGGTTGTTGATAGAATTCTAGGTGAAATTGATGTGCCCCATTAAGGGAATTGAAGGAAGGCTCTATGATGATGATGATCTTTGAGAAAATATAATTTCCATGTCTCTTTGCAACGGTATGAGCACCACAGAGATGTTTTTGATGATACCGAAAATCCACAATGAGGTGGGGGAGAATCACGATTGTCTATGCCTATAAATATGAGGCCACCCCTCTCCACTTTCATAGAAGTTTTGAGGGAAAATCAAGAGTTTCTTTGAGTTCATGAAGAGCTTCAGGAAAATGGATTTATATGTAATCTAGTGCATTGCGAAGAGACTATAAGTATTAATTAATTCCCATGTATTTGAAAAAATGGTACACCGTGAAAATGATGCATTTTGTGTTTACTTAGTGAGTTTTTCGATGTTATTTCAATGAAGTAATTGAAGGTGAATGATGATATATAGTTCTATGAAGGCTAGGGTGCTTCATGATGTAATTTTGTTCCATGAAGGCATAGGTTCTTCACGATGGAGTGTGTCATGCAATGTGGCTTCATGAAGAGCAGTTTTGAACATCTGTTTTTTGTGAATAGGGAATTCAAATATCACCTACACTAGTCTATAGTGCAAGAAAAGTTCTATTCTAAGTTAGGGAAAAAGCCTTTAATTTCAAATCATTAATGCGAACATCAATTTTCTGAACTGATTTGGACTTCTGTCAAATCAATTAGCTAGGGGAGTTGGGAGAAGTGTTCATAAAGGAGAAGTGAGATATCCCTAAAACATTATATAGGATGTGATCCTATAATATAGTAACTATGCTTGAACCTTGGTATTCCACTACAAGTGATGATTAGTGGCTTTTGGTGTGACTGACAAACTATCAGTGTATACTCCATAGACATATCCCTTAGTCGTGAACCAATAAATATTATTGTGTCATCTCTATGCATGTGATAGTTTGTTTTCTGTTCTCCTTAGTCTTATATGATTAACGATTTTCTACCAACGTGGGAACTATATCATTGTTTTAAATGTAAAGGTTGACTCCCTTATTCACCGCACCACTCTTAGGGTGTCCTATGTTATTACAATAAGCTTGTGCAGGGGAGTATCTAACCCATGTATATGGGAAACATTGAGTTCTGAAGGATGTAATTATTGTTTTATCTATTCAATTTTTATAATTGATGATATTTGAACCTTAATGATTCAATTTTTTTGTGATGATTATTTTTTCTTGATGTTATTGAATCAAGATATTTACACTCTTATATTGGTAAGGCATGAGATGGGTACACATGAATAATGATATAATTATAGGGATATATCATGTCATGAATTGTTCATTAATGGGATTTATTTATTTCATTAGATATATACATGCATGATTGTTCTTTGAAATGATATTTTTTATATCTAATCAATGTAATTAAATTATCTTTATGAAATTATTAATAAATTTTAGTCTTTACAATGATGCATTAGTAGAAGTGGATCTATATTCACCTCTCATATTACACATTTGATTTTAGATAATGTTCTATGTAATGTGTTGGTATTGTAGAGAAAACTCATCCTCTTCATTGTCATGTTGAGTTTCAATATAGTGGGAATGATAAATATCCTAAAATAGCATAGTTGGAGAATCCTATAACTATTGAGGATATGATGGATGTTCAACATCATGGAAACATATTGATGGTCATGTGATCCTTGGAAAGTGTCATTTTATACACTATTCCAGTGATGTATGAGTTAATAAAACTATTTTTAATGCAATATGTTCTGATGTTCATTGTTTAAGGAGGCCCCTATATAGTCGTGTTCTAGATTGAGTCAGAAACATATAATATTTATGAACATCAATACACTCATGATATGAGGGTGAATCTCGATGAATATTTTCTAAATGGGCATTCCAAGAGTTGGTGGGATATACAAGTGAAGGATGGTTAGTAGAAGGAGTTATGATGGATGTAATTTGAGTATGTATTTTTTAGACACATCTTTCCAAATTCCTTGATGGATGAAAAGAATTGCACATTCTAGAATCCAATATAGTCGGGCATATCAGTAATAATCTAAATTGAATGTTTCATCGATGTGATGTTATATTCACAATCATTATATCATAATGAGAACTCAATGTCGATAAGTTTTCAGGATGGTCATCTCTATGAGATCAGTTCATAGGTTAATATTTTTTTTGAGTATGTTTTTAGGGCAATGATTCAAGAACTAATCCTAGAATGAAATCATAGAGTGGACTCAAGAAGTGGACATACTATTTTAGTAGGGTGAACATTAGGCTATTATTCTATGACAAAAAAAGAACAACTATGATTGTTTCCTTTAAGGAGATAAAATAATGAATAGCTAGTGAAGTCGATATCTATCTTCGAACTGTGTTTCATAATAGTTATATTCATGCGGAAAATTTGGCCACATGAAACCTTAGTGTGTTTAAACCACATCAGAATGCCTAAATTGTGTAAGTATGGTCATCTATAGATATTATTTAATAATTCTCATAATAGGGATGTTGAAGGGGATCCGGATATGTACCATATTTTGAGAAGGGATAATCTACTCCTCAGAAAATAGGTAGGTGGTGTACCATATGATGTTTATGTCGAGGAAGGGGATGTGGTACCCTAGTGTAGGAATGGTTGTATCATAAGATGTAATAGCTCAATGGAGTCAAGTTAGAGACCAGGTAAGAGGTTCTGGTCAGTTCCATGTTATGAAGACCACTAAAACTATTGTGGATGTAGTAAATTATATACATAGAGGTAAATTTCACATATTATCTACCATGGATATTGTATTATTATAAATAAGATTCACATTATTTTTATATTCTCACATTTAAAACGTTTTTTCCTTCACTATGTATTTAATCAATGGTTCTTGTACCATTGTTACATAGTAGAGAAAGTGGATAGAGAATATCAAACATTGCAGGGAAGGTTTTCTTGATATTGGTGGTTTCACATTCTTATGGAAACCATTTTTACAAGAAATGATAGGCATGAATTTGATTCATGGTATTTATTTGTTATTCCAATACCAAATTCCTATCAACTATTATTGGATGAAAAATATATTTATATCTTTAGAAGGAGGAAGCTATTGCCACCAATTTGAGCGGGATCATCATGTGGGTCATGTCGGTCCAATTCACTCTAGATTGGATTTCTATAAATGTTAAATTTTTTTTATTATTATATATAATGGGAGAGAGAAATGGTATTATTTTTCACCAGAGGATGACTTTTTTTAAGATGTATGACTTATCACATAAGAGGGATATCGTCTTCAAAATCAATTTTTTTTGGGAATAGATCCATTTTTTTCTCATCATTTATTAAGAAAAGTGATGTTATTTATAATTTGAATGTTTATGTAGAATATTTGGAAGATAAATGTTTCAAATTTCGTTGTTTATCTCCATGGATTTCTCTTGTTCATTTTGAAAAAAAGGCTTATGGTTTCTTCTATGTATGTGTTGATTATTAGAGAATAAACTAGAAGACGATCAATAAACATCATCCCCTTTTTATTGTTGATGATCTATTAGGTTAGGTGAGAGTCGTTACGATATTTTACCAGATCGGTTTAAGATCTTGATACCACAAGTTGAGGGTGAGACCATGAGACATACCTCAGACTACATTTTCGAGAAGGTATGGATTGTATGAGATAATAGTGATGTATTTTGGTTTGACCAATGTACTAGCTGTATTCTTTTCCTTTATGAAACATATCATACACTCTTTGACGGTAAAATTTCTGTTGGTTATTTTCTAAAACATCTTAGTAAAATCTCAGGTACCATAAGATCATGCCAATCATCTTGACATCTCCCAAAGTACATTGAGATAACATTGGATTTATGCCATGGTAACCAGATGTAGTTTCTATGATGGTAAGTTGTAGCTCTTTGGCCATGACATCTATGATGCTGGAGTGTCAGTGGACAAAGAAATTGTTTTATCAATGGTATCATGGGACCGACCCAATAATGACATGGAGATTATATTTTATTCAGTTTTATGTGGATATTATCTACGTTTAATATGAGACATATCCTATCTACAAACACCAATGTAAAGGATGAAAAATAAGGGATTAATTTTTTTTGCATTGATTCTTGAGAGAGTTAATTTCAAGAGATAAATGTTACGCTAAACTCAGATCATATATTCAATTTAAAAATTCTTGGTAAATCATATACCATGTACTGTAAAAAATTAGGTGTTGGAATATAGGATGTCCTGGTGCATGAAGACTGAGTGGTTGCTTATAGCACTAGATAGCTGAGACCACAAGAAATGAATTACCCAACATGAGATCTAGAGTAAGATAAAGTAATACATGCACAAATATTCTATAGAAAATATCTTCTCAGAGAGAGTTTTTTTTGTGATCATGGACCAAAAGAGCCTTAGATAAATATATTTTTACCAAGACTTGAACCTTTAAAAGAGATGGTGGGTCAAGTATCTATAGTCATTTGACATTATGATTGCTTATACACTAGGATATGTAAATTTAATTGTTGATGGGTAGATCTGGAATACATAGATAGAGTTTGTGGAGATGACTTGGATTTGTGGATAATGATGGAACTCATTGGAGATATACATCTCGAAGTTCATGATTCCCATGGGAATGTAGCACTGAAAAACAAATTTGTTATCCCCATTATTTTGGAATGTATCAAGGAAATGTCTTTATTTGTTCACTATTTCTTAGATATGAGATATATATTATGTGGTTGGACAACACCCTGAGGATGGTCTCTTAGAAACATAAACTCTCTTCTTTTCCACGGTTGAGTATGGGTTTTAATGGGATTTCGAGAGGAGGTGATGATTGAATTTAATACATCAATATGGTAAGTACATCCTGGTTTGAAAAATATGTATTATGATGTCTATAAGTAGTAAATGTGTTGAAGAGGTAGTGGAATTTGTAGAAAGATGCCTCATCTGTTAGTCGGTGAAAGCTGAGCATCAAATTCTAGCGAGACTACTGTATACCCTGCCTATTCTTGAGTAGAAATGGAATGATATCACTGTGGATTTTGTGATAGGATTACCCAAGATAATGCATCATAATGATGAATTATTGGTGATTATGGATTAATTAAAAAAGGGTTCACACTTAATTCTTATATGGATGTTCATCAAAATTTATTATTTGGGTTTTCAATATATTTGTGAGGTAGTTCAGTCAAATGATGCTCAGGGGAGTATCATTTACAATAGTGATATTTTTTTAACATCGAAATTCAAATATAGAAATTTATAAGTATTTTTTGATAAAAGGTTCTTATGAATATTGACTATTAACTTCAGACTAATGGTAAATCTGATTATAACATTCAGGTTTAGAA
Source organism: Viscum album (assembly GCA_963277665.1). Classification (NCBI taxonomy): domain Eukaryota; kingdom Viridiplantae; phylum Streptophyta; class Magnoliopsida; order Santalales; family Viscaceae; genus Viscum; species Viscum album. The sequence goes on along the minus strand of OY728128.1, from coordinate 31,803,844 downwards.
GGATATGTTACAAACCTCTGTTTTGGATACCAATTGTTCATGGGAGAATAATATTGAAATAATAGAGTTCAAATATAATAATAGATTCTAATCATCAATATATATGGATCATTTTGAGTTTTTTATGTAAGGTTGTTTCATTTTCCTCTTTTTTTGTTGGAGTTCGATGGGTTAGTGGTTGTTGGTCTTAGTCTTGTATAAGAAACAACTGATCATTTTCACATGGTTATAATGTGGTTGTTGAACACTCAGAAATGAATGAAATCATAATATAACTATCTTATATAACAAATGGAGTTCAGGATTGGTCATGGAGTTTTCTATTGGGTGTCACATTGGTTGGGGAAATTCCATATTAATAAGAAGTTGAAGTTATCATCTTGATTTTTTTTGTTTCATATAATGGAGAGAGCTGATCTAGTGGCATGCCATTTATCACTTCCAAAAAATTCTAGTTCTATGTATTAAGTGATTTATATGTCACAACTTCAGATATATTGTTCTTTCCCATCTTCTGTTGTAGGTATTGAGGACATCATGTTTGGTGATGGTTCATTCTTTGATGGGATTTTTTATATTTATTTTGGAATGTAGGGAGATATATCTCTGAATTAGGAATATTTATTTGGATTGAGTATTGTGGTGGCATTGGAATTTTCAAGAGGGGTCTTGGGATTGGTAGTTTGATATAAGAACATAGTTTCTATAATTTTCCTATTATACACCATTTTTATACTTAGTTTACCTCAAGTATGAGATGCTATATAGCCGGGATGGTTTATAATATCATCTATTTCCTGGTATAATCAACATTTATTTTTTCATTGGAATATTTTTGAAAAATATGTTAAGGATATGAAGATCCATTTCTAGGTAAAACGACCTATTTTTTAGGCATGTATCATTAAATTAATTGATAGAGTCCTGGTAAAAAAAATTAAATGTAATTACATCAGTTTTCGATGAGTTTGTAAGGCTTTGTAGGTAGTTTGTGAACATATATATTCTAGGATGAAACTTGTATGTTGCAAAAGATCACATTTTGTATATATTAAACAACATGCAACTATCATGAGAAACATGTCATGAATAGTTTGTGATTTGATGTGGTAACACGTTGTGAAATTAATTTAAATCATTTAAATGAAAATCAAGATAAATATTAGCCCTTGGTGATGGAGTTTGTGATGTAACATAAAAATGATTAAACAAAAAATGTGATCGGAATAAAACCATGTATTCTACAAACCCATCAATTTAAAGTGTGTCATGTGTATAGTTCTTTAATTTTTTCGATTTATCCCTTCTCCCTTAGCCTTATAAAGAATTCTTAATGATTTTAGAGTCTCTTCACCCCTTACAGACATCCTATTTTCAAATTTGATCTATGGTTATTCTATCAATCTTCTTCTCCTTCTTTATTATTAATTTTTTCATTTGGAAGGGATGAATTAATCACCAATTAATGGTAATGAGTCTAATACTAACACTATTATATGTTTAATTTTGAAGCATATAATATATTGGGATTTAACCAATTAATATGTTCTGTAATTAATCCGTTGATTTTTGGTAAATCATTGTTTGAAATATAGATAGGATTCATTGGGATTTAATGGATGATATATCCAAGCTTATGGCCACCTATGGAGTGATCTATCTGTGGATAAATAATAATTTTTGTATCTTTTTAATGTGTATTTATCATAAAATGAGACCATAGGTGATCTCTTAATATACAATACCTATGTAAGAACGTATTTCTGAATGATGTGAATTTTTATCATTCGATATATAAAGGAATGTGTAGTTGAAAGTCAAATGGAAATTTTCATAATGAAATATTGAGTCTAATAATGTGATATTGTGATATTTTTATATCCTTTCTGTAATTATTACATTGAAATGGATTTACCAAGTCCAATTCTATAATGATTATATTGAGATGGTGTTTTATAGTCACATGATGTAATAATTATATTGAGAATGCATTGCACAGTCCCATGCTGTAATTATTATTTTGAGTGGGAACTTCCAAGTACCATGTTTCAGATCATATATTGAGAAGACTCTACCAATTCCCCTGACAAAATGATTATATAGTGGGATCATTCTATATTTTTTTAATATTTATATAGATATATTTTTATCATTTACAATAGTTTTTTTAAAAGCTCTGTGATACTACAAAATGGTTTTGAAGTGAGTTTATTATAATCTTATTTATATTAATTAAGTATTAGATGTTCTTATTACATTATTACATAAAATTATTATCAAAATGGTTTTCATAGACATGGTTTTATTGACATAATATATTTTACTCACACTGTATTTTGGCCTCCATTTCATACATGAGTATTTTTTAGGGATAGAGATTTGGGAAATTATATTGGAACTTGTTGTTCATTATATTGTTTCTTGATAGATGGGATGAAGTTTGGAGATGGGTTCGACATGGGGTTCTGGATAGGGGAAATTTGGGATTATTTCATGTTAGAAGATTATATTGTTATTTTTTTGTTTTAATTATTATATTTAGATACATCTCATTGTTTTATTACCTGATGATGCCTTATGGGTTTTTTGGTCTCTCCTTATTTCCCAGGTGAGTTGTGTTATGTTTTATGTTTTTTCTATTACTGTGATATTCATTAGTACCAATGTTTTTTCATTATCTTCTAATCTATACGAGGGGTATATTCTCCCCACTATACATATCCCACCCCCACTACCTATTAGAAATATCTCGAATATGAGGAGGCATGATTGGGGTCATGTAACTAACCTGTTTTGGCCAAATGAGAGAGTACTTGATTGGGAGACTTTATAATAATGTTTTTGGTCCATCGTTCAATAAACTATATTTTTTAAGGATCCATAGATATACTGAATATTTTAAATATATATTCCTATAATGTTAAATTCTATATTTATAATTCACACTTGATAATAATGGTATACAACTTGTCTCTTTATTTTTCCTTTTACACAATCCTGCAATGTTGGTATTATATTGCTTGATCATATAATATATAAGATTATATTTTAGAGAAAATACCAAAAATTAAATGAGATAATATTTTTAGAATATATTTATAAGATCAATTATGATTATAGTGGAATTTTTTAATCTAAATGATTGCACTTTAAATTTATTATGTACATACCTCATGTAACGACCCAGCATGTACTAATAAAATTCCATATGTGATTAAATTAAACATCTTCTCATGTAATATGTTAAGGGACAACAGATGGAATTTTTAGTATTATTATATCCTATAGAATTTAAAATAACAATAAATATCATTATCATTGTATTATAGTCATATAATATTGATCACATGGTTAGTATAAATATATAGTTTTCCAAAATCCAATTGACACAGAAAAAGGAAGTGATGGCCTCAAACAGTAGCATAGTACCCTATAAAGACCTTTTATCAGAGTTTCCAAGGTAGATTGTATCACTAGCCTATTCCCTTTACCAAGAAAAAGCTGAGTTCCAAAAACCTAAGAATTAGTGACACAATATATTGTATATGATCAAGCTCATCGATATCATGAACCAAACCATGTATGTCGAACCACCCCAAGAAATTATCACAATAACACACCATACACTTAAGAATTATTTGTGTGTATTAAAGGTATATGTATCATGACCATAATAATATGAGTATTTATATTGTATTTGAAATAGAATAATTAAGATATATTCGTTTAATCATAACATTATAAATGATTTTAATTTTTATACAATAAAATAGAAATTATATTTTTAATAATATTCAAGTTCAATTAAGGAATTTATTTTGAAGAATTAATGCATTCTTGAAAAAAAAATTCAATAAAAATATATTATTAAATAGTTTTTATCGAATATAAAGGATCATATAATTTTTATGTATTCAAATATATTTTTAAGGGTTCAAAAACTGTTATTGTAAAAAAACAATGTTTCTCAATAAATAATAAATTTTGATGTAAAATAATAAATGAACATATTTAAAAAATAAATATATAATGAAAATAAATTTTTGGACTCATAATGTTTAAATTAACCAATTATTATTTTTTATATATATTTATGAGATAGTCAGATTTTTAGGTAAAAATTAAATACAGTATAAATATACGGTGTGTATTATTACATCATAATTAAAAAACTGATGTAATTAATACTATAAATTTTATCCAAAATGAAAAAATATTATTATTTAAATTAAGTTTAATTTATTTTTTTATATATTTATAAATACTATATGAATTATAGAAAACAAATAATATGTTTTAAGGTTCTAAAATCATTTCGTTAAGTGTTTGGCTCACTCCAACAAAAGAAGAGGCCTTATTTAATTGTGTTAGGATCATGGAATTATAAACTAATTAAAAACACCTCTATTTGTAATAGATCATTGGAAAAATAATCGGAATGTTTGTGGTTTTGGTTATTTAAGTATGAAGAGCCCAACACCTATGTTTGATAATTATAAAGAATTCCCGACTCATTTCCTATGTAATCTGACATAACTACCCACTTATTTTCACTAAAAATACATGGATAGCTTCCATAATCTAACCTTAAATATCTATAGTCCTCCCAAGCTTCCCCCAATCTATCAAGGAGTGCATCCAAATAATATTGAGTCATACTCTCAAGTTAATGGGGGCACTCTCTCCCCATTTCAATTAAATAATATTCTTCATTTAATTCCTTTTATTAAATAACTAATATTAGTATATTTTATTTAAAATCTAACTTAATACCAATGTTTTCTTATAAATTATGATATATCCCTTTTAATTACATTAATCCCTCTCATTAAACGTTTTGTATACAAGTTACCAAGCTGAAATATAGTAAGTGATCTTAAACATCTCTTCTTTATTAAGGTATTTTATTAGATTATGCCTTCTATTTCCAATTCCAAATGTTGGGACATGTAGTTACATTTATCTATTACTTCTCATTTAATAAAAAAATTATCAAATAACACTTTCAATATAATCAACAATTTTTATAAACTTTTAGATGATGTTATTATGCTACGAATATTTCACCACGATTTTCTATTCTAAGGCAATTTTGTAGTGAATACCATACCCATTTCCTATGATAGGTGGCCACATTTATACTTATAAAATTCTTTGAAATGGTACATACATTAATTCATTCTACACTCTTTGATCATGGAATATAAATGGTGACGAATGATTCAATGTATTATGATCAATGTGGCACACTTATGCATGTGAATTATATTAATGTGATTCATGCACCCAGAATTATATAGAGATCGAATGCATTGGGTAAGGTTAAGCCTCATGAGATATCATTTTTGAATAGGTAGTGAACATTAATCTTTTATTGGACTTTTCCAAAATTATTTCTTGGAAGTTATACTTAACCTATGTTTATGATATTTTATTTTATGTTGTTACCACATTTCCCGTGTTTTATTTATGATTATTATTCTATAACCAACATTTTTATTCATATTTATTATTATAAACCATTTTATCCTCCATTAATATTCCTTTTGTAAAAAATGTATTAATTTATTCATGTTATTCTATGAATATTCCCTTTCTAGGCCTTATTTCTCACCACATTCTTATGTATTCCCCCAGGCTCTCTGATGTAGTTTTATGTGTGATAATATTAAGGAAGATTTAAATAAATATATTGTTTTTCATATTTTAAATTGTTATGTAATGTACTTAATTAATCAACACACTATATTTATAGATATTTTCAGTTTTAACATTTGATATTTTATATATTTAATCATCAATTACTGTGTAATGATGTGAAGGGTTGTTATATTTTATAGAAAAGAAAATATTGTTTTATTTTTATTATTATTATTATATAACTCTAGAGAAAGAATTATGGATAACAATATGTATATGAAAACATAACTAAAATACAGTAAGTATAAATTAAGTGGTTTATCAGAAAAAATACATTCATGTCTGGATACAAGAAATCGATGCGGCACTATCACATATGTACATGGGGGTAAAATAAAAAAGAATCCACATTGAACTATACATAAGCATGAATTGTTGCATGACAACATGACATAATGAACACCTAGTTCGACACTCCCAGGAGGTATTATTTGGTAAATTCATAATCTCATTATGAACCTTTATTAAGGAAACAAAAAATACCCAAAGGAGTATAGGTTAGGAAATAAATCATGAATAACAGATATTGAATTCTATAAATTCATATTTCAATAAAATTAATGTAATTTATATGTTGTCACTTTAATTTAATTAGATTACCTTTTATGTGTTCAATAGTTTAGAAATAATCATCCTTTATTTTTATTTAATTGTTGACACTGGCTAGAAATATGTGGAATCAAGTAGACACCAAATGTAATTAGAAAAGTGAATATTGTCCCAAAGAGATGCCTAACTGGATGGGAGAAGAAATCATGAATGTTATAATGACACTCTCTTAGCAGAATCTGGTTCTGAATAATATCCATGATAAAACGGAGCACCCAAACCCCCCATATGAATAAACAAGTAGAAATTGAGTCTTTTATGAGCCAACGACCTATGACTTTCAACTAATCAACTGGTCCCTTGATCATAGAAAAAAAGATCTTATTCATTGAAAATATATTCTAGATACTCCAATTTTTTGAACAAGATATTTTCATATTTCTTATTTATCTTCGAGTGGGAAAAGCTAATCAGTGGTGGGAAATAATTAACAATATGAATCCTGAGGAAGATACCTATGTGATGGGTTGGAAGGAATTCACAATTTTTTTTCTATATATATTTTCCTCACACTATCTGACATAAAATAGAAATGTATTCCATGATTTCAAGAAAAAGCTGATGAATATTTCATTGGGTGTGAGAAAAAAAACTTCAATTCCATGATATTCCTTTAAATTTATTTCTACCAACGAATTCAAGGTTCACCACTTATTTGGTTGGATAAAACTACAATGCCACAACCCCAGATACCCAGATCCAATAAGTTAATTTCCTAAATTGGAATGATTAAGTGAAATAAAATCCTGATGTACCGTTGATTTTAGTATTTTTGGATGACTAGGTTACATACATGATACCCAAAGTACATTTTGGAAATCATGAAATTACAATATGATACATAATTAATTTAAATAAACTACCTCCTGGACAGCTTATTCAATGTTCTATTCTACATAACATTGGGAAAGCAACCATAATAAGGGTGATCACAAATGATCAATAAGGGTAAAATTTAGTGGAATCATTAAAAAAAATTGAATCCTAATCAATATGTCAGGACTAATATGACATGTTGAATAAATGAAAAAATTTTCCATCAATAACATGAGACTAAAAATTCATACAATGATTTTGTTATGATGAAAACATCATGGTTATAAACAACTAAATATTGAATATATACAATTATTATGAATTGGATGTCACTTATTACACACATGAACCATTTTACCATTGTGATGGTTAAAGACTGTGGGTAGAAACCCGTATGATGTTTGGAATCAAACTCGAAGGGTTTTCGGCAAAAATAATTTTCTCAAGAGACCTATCTATGAATTGAGGGGTTATAGTAGGCCCCAAATTCCACTACTTGTCTATATAATTATTTATAAATAAATTATATACAAGAACAATTTTTCTTTTTGATATCCGTTATGAATAGAGGATATAAATTCATCAATATTTCATGAGTTAAAATTGCATTAAAAAACACTGTATGTGAAATGGTATACGGATTAATGTAATGATCATATCCATGTTACAAGAAAATGGATATTGATCAGAATTATAATTTAAAATTATAAATTATCTCTATAGGTTATTGCATACACCACATAATAATGATTAGGTGCACATTACCAAGTAACTCTCAATGAAATTGAGATTGAGACAAAGTCCCTTACCATGTGGTAATCAACTGAGTTATATGACCATAAAATAGTAATCACCAAACGAATCAAAAAATACCATTAATATAAATAGAATCATGATATTATATATCAAATGTATGTACACATACACCACATGGAATAAATATGTAGCTAATAATGGAAATCTCATGGAATAAAATGTGAGATGAGAAAATCATTAACTTATACTCGAATTTGATTTTTTGAGTGATTGTAATGAACAGAATAATCAAATTTAACTTCATTAGGACCTTTTATACAAGTAATTTATTTATTATATCCTTATTATGTTCTTTCATGGACTTTTCTATGGGTTTATGAGGATCGATTTTATTTCTTTGGAATCATTTTCATCCTTGGTTATGAAGATCAGTTTACCTGTGTTCATTAATGGAAGTACATTTGAAAGGTGGTTAAACATTATGAATTGTTAATATGTATTTTTAGTGAAATTAATGATATATAAATAATTTTTTAATTATTTCTATGATATAATATGAGGATGACTCATTATATAATATTTAATGGTAAACACTTGGATTAACATGGCAGTTTTGTGCCAAATGAACATGATTTCCCTTATTATATTATATTATGAGTGTTTAATCAATTTGGAACATTCCATAAGATAAAATAAATATATTTTGATCTCTTAAACCATTAATTTGATTTCCTAACTAGTCATGAAGATAATAATAGAAATTGAAAATCTGTCATCCCTGAATGTGATAAAATAACTCATCGCAGATGGTGTTTTCATTTTTATTATTACAGGATTGGAAAAGGAGAGATGATGATGAAATATTATATTATAATAATGAAATTATATCTAATTTATGGCACTAGATTTATAATATCATTTGGATGGGGGTAGGTGAGTAGAGAGAAACAACATAATGGAACATGAAAAATAATTTGAAAGAAATGGGGGAGAGGTTCACCTCTTGAGTACTCCTCCTTGAGAATATCATTAAAGAAATTGTTTTTACCTTTGGGAGAGACCATATGGTCTTGGAAGTTGGGGAGGGCATGGGAATATTATTTGATAGAACATAGTAAGGGCTCAAACTTGAGTGGTTTGAGAGGTAGAGGGGGTGAGGGGTGCCTTATATAGTGAAGGGGAGGAGGGTTTTCTTAGTATTTTATTCATTAGTTTATTATTTTTCCCTTAGACAAGAAATTATTATTATTCCAAGATCAAAAATAGTAATATGTGCATGTGATTTCGAACCAAGTCTACTTAGTAAATATGGACATCATCTAAGACTCAATAAATTATATATTTATCATTTAACATAATTTATCATATTTTACTATTCACCAAAAAGTCAAGTATTTCAAAAAAATAAAAAATAATTCACCCAAACAATTTTTGAATCTGTACAATCAAATTATAAACTCTATTTTTTAAAAATTGTTTTTTTAAAAGTAACAAATTTAATTTTTAATTATAATCATTATTTAATCAAAAAATACTAACACTTAAAAAATTCATCATCATTTTTACAGACCCTATATTTTATTTACACTATCATGGGAAAGGTTACCATTCATTAGGGTCATATTAATATTCATAACGTTTGGTTACTATTCATATGTTGATGTTAATATTCATAAGGGTAAGTTTCTATTCACTAAAAATTAAATTTATTCTATCAGACTCCAAATATCTCAGTGATAGCAATTGTGTGTGTATGCATTTCGAAATTGAAAACACAGAAGTGGAAAATTTATGTTTAATGTCTATGTTGTGACTATATGATATAAATAAAAAAGTTTTTCTTAATAGAGACTAAGTGATTCTTGAAATATAGTATATCTAATGAATTGAATGTATTTATGAGAAACATAAAAAAATTTGGGATGTTATGTTATTCACTCATTCATAAATTTAAACGTCGAAATTTTTCATGTATAAAGGCCTTTAATAATTTGTGGGTGGTTAGTCATCATAACTTCCATAGGTTCCCACATTAATTTCTCCATTTTATGATTTCTCCAAGGGAAATTTACAAGTTGAGTTGTCGGATTTCTCAATACCATATCTCTTTTATCAATAATCTCAATTTCCACTTCCCAGTATGGAAACTCCGGTTCCAACACTATTTTTTCATAGTTTAGTACAATAATTGGGTCTGGAAACTATTTAATTGACAACAAAACATGGAACACATTGTGAAATATTTAGAGACTTGGAGGCATTGCTAAACGATTGTCTACAAATCCAATTCTTCTAAGAATTTTGAATGGTCCAATATTCCCAGGGCTCAGTTTTCCTTTCATACCAAACCCTAAGGTACCCATACAAGGTGATAATTATAGAAATACATGATCTCCTACATGAAATTATAAATCCTTCCCCCAGTTGACAATATAACCCTTTTCCTACATTGGGATGATTTTATAGGGTCTCTAATTTTCCATACCTTTGCAGTTTTCACTTCTATATGTTCCGGGCCCATATGTTCATATACCCAACATCGTCGCAACATTTCAGAGTTCGACACCTATTACAAAATAATGATTCATATGGACCCATTTGAATGATTTAACGGAAAATATTATGGTACGAAATTACACAAAAAGAAATTATTGATCCCACATACCTTGAAAGTCAAGATAAAATGATATCATTATGACTTCCAATGTTTTAACAACCCTTTTAGAAAGTCCATGGGTTTGGGGGTGTTAAGAATTTCTCATATGAAGCTTAGTATCCAAATCCTTCTAGATACTTTTCTAAAATTTTGAATAAAATTGGGGATTTTGATAAGACACAATCTATTGAGGTTCACTATAAAGTATTACAACAACATTAATATAATGTATGGTGATGATCTCAAGTGGTAAGTCCTCTATTATAGCAAGTAAATGATCCGATTTTGTGTGAAAATAAAAAATTACCTATATAGAATCATTCCTATGGGGTTTCTACCGTAGTCTTGTGACAATGTCCATTTTAATTTCATCCCACTTCAACATAAGAATAGTTAGTGGTTTTGTGACCCCTCTAGGATGTTTTCTCTCAGCCTTAACTTGTTAAAAAACATGACACCTTGACACATAGTTATAAATTTATCTCTTTATGTTATCCCACCCACAATGTACCTTAATATAATTATACATATTAGTTCTACTTGGGTGTATAGAGAAATTTGAGCTATGAGTATCATATAATAGTTCCCTTTTGAGATCAGGTACTGATGGAATGCATAACCTCTTCACAAATTTATGAACTCCATCCTCATACACGACCTCTACCAATATTCCATCCATAACAGCTTTAATATTATTTTTTATATTTTCATCATTATAATGAGAACTTTTTATCTTCTCTATTAATGATTATTTAACAATCATTTTAAAAAGGAAATATTTTTCCCCTTCCTTAACAATTATCATACCCACCATCAGCAGATCCATGAATATAGGATCTCTCTCAATCCTCATTTGGGTCAGTATTCCATGATCCTTACTCCTTAATGAATCTTACATCATATTTAATTACCCTTGGATAGTTTGTATTAAAAATTAATTAAAGTTGATTAAATTAACCCATATCTATTCCTCATGATGAGTTCTTTCTTTGTAAATATGTATTTCAAACTCTTATGATCTGTATATATCTCACATCTCTCACCGTAGATATAATGTCCTTATATTTTGAGAGTATAAAATTTGGATTCTAATTCAAGATCATGATTTTTTAAAAATTTTTAATGTGTCTTCAACTATATCTATGCATAATCAACATATTTATGATTTGGAATAAGGATGCAACATAGTCTATTATTTGATGCGCCACAGTATATAAAAAATCCATCATTTCCAAATGGATGAGTCAAAATTAGAGCATTTTACATTAATATCTTTAATAATTTGAAGAATTATTTACATTCGTTCATCCATACTTAATCAACCTCGTTACATATGATATTTTCTATTGGGATAGCCAGTCGAGAAAAATTTGGAATGAAATTAAAATAGTAACCTGCTAATCAAATAAAACTACATACCTTAGTTATGTTCAATGACATGATATATTTATGGATTTCCATTGTATTCGCAATATCAATTATGATTCCATCACTTGAGACAATTTTTTCATTAAGAGAAATTTATTGAATCCAAAATTCACACATTCTATGCTTCCCATATAATTCATTTCGTCTAAGAGTTCTTAGGATGATCCAACATATATTCTCCATGACTTTTTAGCTTTTGGACGACACCTTGATATCATTGATAAATACCAAAAAAATCATCACACTATTCCTTGACAACCCGCATCATTAAATCCTTGAAAACTGAGGGTGATTTAGTGAGTCCAAAAGGAATTCTTGTAAACTCGCAATTCCCATACCTGGTTAGAAATGCTTTCATAATAATATCTTCTTTCCTAACATGTAGCTGATGATATCCATATCGAAGTTCAATAAATGAAAAATATTGGGCTCCATGATGTTTATCAAATAATTCCTTACTGTAAGGAAGTGGATACTTTTTCTTTATCGTAATAGCATTGATCTCCCAAAAATCAATGCATAGTCTCATAGATTTATCTTTCTTCTTCACAGTGAGAACATAGGCTCCCCATATAGAAACAATAAGATAGATAAATCATTTATCACCAATTACTCTTATTTTTTCTTGGGTTCTACTAATTCAAGAGTGGCTATTCTGTAAGGATTATTCGATATAGGTCTTCAACTAGGAATTATATCTATAGATTACTCAACTTCCCACTCTTGAGGATGTCTAATAAAAATCCTCCATAAACACATCAACATATTCCTTCACAATATGTACATACTCTATTTGAATATTCCTTTCCTCACCAAGAGTTATTTCATTCAATTCCTCCCAATTATTTGATTTATTAGATATAATGTTGTTCGATCAAGATAAGAATAAATTGGTGAGGCTTATAATCTAATGATAAGGGATTTGACATCGTTCTCCAAAATTCTTACTTCCTCCTTCTTGAAATATAACTTCCCATCATAACTTGATATCCAACTCTGACCAGCAATTATATCCAATTCAATCATGGGTATGTTTGTCATGAACCATCCTCGGGGAACGTGCCGTGGCTACCCCAAGCCTGCCTTCCATAGGCCAGGGGATGGCGACTAGCACCAAAGGTGTAAATCCTAATAAAAGGGAAGGCATTGCCTTTATATAATTAAACAAACACAACAAGGAACAAAAGAGGAAGTAAACACTAAGTAAACTGAGTAAAAAAGTAAGTGGTTGAAAGTAAATGGGCGATAATACAAACCCAGCTCAATGTACAATACAATAGTAAAGAAATAACAGATGTAGTAATGTAAACCAGCAACCACTGAGTCATCCTCCGGATATCCCACCTGAAGGGTGGGTACAAATGGTCTCCTCAGCTCCTTGGGTCTGGCAGTCCACTCCGTTTACGTCCCACCAAGTTGTCCACCTCCAGGTACTGTCCCGCTCCAGAAGAATACACCTCGATCAGTGCTGTCTGTCGTCTGTATCAAACACAACGTAGTGCGGGCATAACCCATGCTGGGGTGAGTATATGATACTCAGTAGGGACTCCGAGACCCCCAAAGGTCTCCCAGAATCCACAAAGGATAAACCAAAAAGTAAAGATTCAAACACAATGTATCTACCAACTATAATTTTGTATATTCCCACACATATACATAAGTCATCAATTCCAGTTCATCTCCAACTCACGAGCCCAAGTACGACCCATTCCACACAGGAAAGCACAACCTAATCCACACATGATAACAAGTCAATCACATCAATGATAATGACTGAATGTCAAGACTCATCCCACACAGGTATACTACTCACAAATAGGGGTGGAGAGGATATATGTAGCCTCTGAATCATCTCCCCTACCAAACCCACATAGGATCCAAGTATAGAAGTCGTCGCTGCCGAACCCACGTAGGATCGAAGTATAGTATCCATCGATGCCGAACCCACATAGGATCCAAGTACAGTTATCATCGCTAATGAAACCATGGAGGATCCAAGTACAGTCGTCCTTGCTGCCAAACCCACGTAGGATCCAAGTACATTCGTCATCGTTGTCGTAGTCGCAGCTAGCTCTAGGGTTCCCGCACAGAACACGGTCGATTCCGGGAGGGTCCGCTCCACGAGCCAATGAATTCGATACATCAACTATCAAATTTTTTAGATTTGATGTATCCCGAAGTTATTTTTCATCAATAGGAACTCAACACAATAGACAAAGAGTCAATCGAACACCCAGTCTAAGAGATACTACTTTTTCCGTTCCAGGGACCCAGTTAGAAATATACTCGTTTCTAACGCAGTCAATATCCTTAGTCGTCCAAAACTCACTTAGAGTATCGCAAAAGAACCGTCTCGTCGAAAGGGTCCAATTTCCACAGATGGCGCGTCGATCGAACGCGCGGTATTTACGTTATTCGTGTTTAATTGATTAATAGGTCCGGCCCGTTTAGCCTAGTGGGCCGACAGGTCGGGTTGACCCAGTTTGACGGGTCCGACCAAGCAGGGGTGTCAGACCGGTCCAAAGAAAATACCCAACTCGGCCCGAAGAGGCATGGACCAGTCTTTAGGGGCGCGGCCCGGCTCGGCGCACGGAAAGGACGGCTCCGTCGAAGGCCGAGCAAGTTCCAGGGGGGGAGCCCCCCCCCCCCACCAGTTTTCCTCACCGACAGAGCCGCCCTTCCCCAAACCATCCTTCTAGACCGACCAGTCATCTGCACACTCGTCCCGCATGGGCGGGCCGCTGGTCTTCCATTGCTGCACCCTCTTGGTGTCGCGGTCCAGCTCCGCCCGACCAGCCAATGGGCCGGCCGATTCCTCAACGCAACTCCCTCCTTGCGCCGCGGTTTGCCTCCACCCGGCCGGTCGTCGGGTCGGCCGGTTCTTCCATCGAAGAGGCCCATGTAGCGGGTCGCGGTTCCTCCCGCACAATCGGAACGACATAGTCGGCCTCCTTTTTTGTGTACCCGGCATGGCGTGATGGCGTCGTGCCTCCTCCTCCTTCGATTGCCGATTCTAGAATAATAAATGAGAACAACAGAGGGTTTTCTGGCCGTGTTTGTTCATCCCGCACCCTCCATGTAAAAAGATAACAATAAGCCATATTTAAACAGTTATTTCCCACGAGTAATAAGTACGTAAACATCCAATTTCATTAATAAACCCCTACCTCGAAAAAACGTTTGCGGTTGACAAGCATCGTGAATGAAGGTGTCATTTCAGTCGTTTCAGTCGTCGTCGGTGTGCATCCGAGGAAGTGACGTCTCCTCTTTTTTCATGAAGAGATGAATAAAATATTCCCCGTCATTAGCACGCTCCCACATTGGTGTCTCCTCCAGTTATTTGGAGGAAGAAGAGGATGAAGAACTGTGGTCACCAAGTCGATGTTCTTCATCGGAGAGTTGGCGTTCTTCAACAAAGGAGATGAAGCGTTCTGCAAAACTGAAGAGCTTCCTCCTCAAAATCTCAACACAACAAGCCAACCAAAATTAAAATAAGGCTTCTACTTATTTTATTTAATCATTCCATGCATTAAAAATTTAAAATTCAAACACTTAATTAATTAATTGAAGTATTTCAATTAATTGATTAAAGTTTGTTGGCAAGATTTAAGAGGGACAGAGAGAAGGTGGAAAGGTTTCACAAGTAATAAGGAGTTTACAAAATTAAGAGGGGGTTTGAGGAGTTTTAGGGAATGTAAAGGGTTGGGGATAATGTGGGCCCCACCTCACAATTATCCTCACATGGGTAGTTAGGTGCTAGTGGGTCCCTCTATAACTCCCCCATGTAGGATAAAACCACCATAGATATAATAAAAATTCAATAATTTTATTCACTTCTCATTTAATCCACAAAATTTAACCTCCCCTCCTGTGAAAATGCAATTTCAGTAAAGGTCCCCCAAAGCAAATATCGGCTCTACGTGTTCATGAGTGCCCTTGGATTTCAATTCTGAGCACCAGTTCAAAAGATATAAAAACCCACTCGTTCGTTCACTGAACGTACCAAAGCTAAAATTCATGAAATTATTCCGGGCCCACCGGGCCTTAGAATCAGGTGCCGTCAGAGATTGTGTACTCGTAAAATCCCAAATAATTTATGAAAAAAAATTCCTTTAAATTTACGGGACTTTAAATTACTCCCAACTCAGGGCTTCATGTCCCCATAAAGCTACATCATAAACTAGGGAACCAAATGAGGGTATTGTGCACGCATCTGAGCCTCCCGCTCCCATGTGCTCTCATGGAGGTTCCCATGCTTCCAAGGAATATGCACCAGAGGAATTGACCATCCACGTAGGACCCGCTCTTTTCAATCCTCGGTCTCCACCGGAACCTTCTCAAAAGTCACCCCTTCATCGATGTCCTGCTCCCCGTGATCAATGATATGTGCCCGGCCATGCACATATATTCTCAGCTGAGATTTGTGAAAGACGTCATGCACCCGGTGCAACTGAGGTGGAAGGGATAGGCGATAAGCCACATCACCTACCCGGTTGATAACCTGGAATGGTCCGATGAAGCACGAAGATAACTTGCCACCCCGGAAAAATCTCTGTAATCCATGTCGAGGTGAGACCCATATGAAAACATGGTCTCCATTCTCGAACTCAAGTGGTCTCTGCCTCCTATCCACAAAGGACTTTTGTCTACTCTATGCAGTCTTCATCCACTCCTGGATGATCTCCTCCTTTTCTGTCTTACCCTGAACCATCTCTGGTCCTCTGAGTGCTGACTCCCCAGGGCCAGTCCAGCATATAGGTGATCTGCATGGTCAGCCAAACAGTGCCTCGTATGGTACCATCCCGATGGTGGAGTGGTAGATGTTGTTATACGCAAACTCCACCAAGGGTAGGTTATCCTCCGAGCTATGACCAAAGTCGTGGACACATGCACGGAGCATGTCCGTGAGAGTCTGAATGGTCTTTTCCATGTGGACATACTTATGAGGGTGGAAGGCGGTGCTCAAGCGTAGCTGCGTCCCAAATGCCTCCTGGAACCCCTTACAAAGCCAAGAAGTAAAAAGATCATCTCGATCAGAGACGATAAATGATGTCACACCATGAAGTCATACGATATCTTGAATGTAGAGGCATCCCAAGATCTCCACTAAGCACTGCTATCAGATAGGTAGTAAGTGGGACGACTTGGTGATTCGGCTGACAATCACCCCGATGGAGTCGTGTCCTCTGGAAGTACGTGGAAGCCCCATCACGAAATCCATAGATATCCCATCCCACTTCTATTCTGGGACCTCTAAGTACTGCACCAAGCCTACTGGTACCTGGTGCTCCGCCTTCACCTACTAGCTTGTGATGCATCGTGAAACGTACTCTTCCATATCCTTCTTCATACTCGGCCACCAGTGCTGTCGTCTGAGATCCTGGTACATCTTCGCTACTACTGGATGTAGCACTAAAGGGAAATAGTGAAACTCCCTCAACACCTCCTCTTATAATGAAACGAGTACCATGGTACGTCCTGTGAAGATGATGGAGTGCTCTCCTCCTACAGAATATCCATCAAGTGCATGTCCTATGGATATCTGTACATGTCGCGTCTCAAAGTAAACATCCCCATGCTATGCCACTCTGACCCGCTGAAGTATTGGAGGAGTGACCGTGAGTGACTGTATAAAGGCTTCTCCATCTCTATCCATGAAGTATATCTGCAATGCGGCTAGTTGTTATGTCACCTCTCCATGTAGCTGAATGCCCGATCTCCTGCTAAGAGAATCAGCTACCACAATCCCCTTCCCAAGAGTATAGACTATCTCAAAGTCATAGTCCTGGAGGAAATCAAGCCATCACCACTGTGTCAAGTTCATGTCCTTCTGTGAAGAAGATTTACCATAGACACTGGTGGTTAGAGTAGACTGTAAAGGACTCGTCCATCATATAGTGATGCCACATCTTCAGGGTGAAGACCACTGCTACTAAATCCAGGATAGGGGTAGCGTAGTTCTACTCATGCTGCCTCAACTGTTGTGAGCCCTAAGAGATCACTTCCTGCTCCTGCATCAGGACACACCCGAGTCCGGTCCCTGATGCATCGTAGTAAACTACGTACTCTATGCTATCCTCTGGTAGCCTCAAGATGGGTGCACTGTTCAATATCTGTCTCATCTCCTGGAAGCTATGCTGATATCTATCTGACCACAAAAAGGGTTTCCCTTTCTTTGTCAAAGCTTAATGTGGTGATTCCACTCTACATAATTCTGGCACAAATCTCTGATTGTACCAGGCCAGACCTAGGAAACTCTGCACCTCCGTCACACTCTTGGGAGGCTCCCAAGAAAGTACTGCCTTGATCTTCGCAGGATCCACCACAACTCCCACATCAGAGATGACGTGCCCCAAGAAGTGGACCTCTCGAATCTAGAACTGACACATCGAGAGCTTACAAAAATGATGGTGCTCTTGGAGTGTGTCTAGTACAACCCGAAAGTGGTATGTGTGCTCCTCCATAGTGCTCAAGTAAATTAGTATGTCGTAGATAGAGACTATGACAAATTGATCGAGGTAAGGCTAGAAGATCCTGTTCATGAGACTCATGAACACTACTGGAGTGTTGGTTACGCCAAAAGGCATAACCAAGAACTCATAGTTTCCATACCGACACCTGTAGGACATATTCTGCACATCCTCATCTCGAACTCTGAGCTGATGATAGCCTGACCTGAGGTATATCTTTGATAATCATCGTGCTCCCTTGAGATTATCAAAGAGGTCTTCTATCCTCGAAAGTGGATACTTTTTATTTACGGTCACCGGATTCAGGCGACTGTAGTCATCACCTAGTCGTAAGCTCCCATCCGCCTTCTTGGCAAATAAAATCGGAGAATCCCATGGTGAAACACTAAGTTGGATGAATCCCTTTCCCTGCAAATACTCCAATTGTACTCGCAGCTCATGATGCTCTGCGGGAGCCAACTGGTATTCTGTAGAAGATATTGGGGTTGTCCTGGGGTATAGGTCAATATAGAAGTCTACCTCTCTGGGAGGAGGTAGTTCTGAAATTTCATCAGGGAAAACTTATGCATAATGATCAAGCACAACAAAAAACTCGGACTCCACAAATCAAACACTCTGAGGATGAGAATAGACAACCGATGTGTGATCGACTACCCTCTCTTCTGTGTAAGACCATCCTGTGCTGCAAAGGCTCCCTTCTCGCCAGTGAAGGTGAACCTGCTCCCATATGTGCAGACACACCGCACTTTGCGCCTAATACAGTCAATCTGGGCATGGACTATTGATAACCAGTCCATACCCAAGATGACATCGTAAGGCCTCATTGACGCTACAGTAAGATCCTAACCAAAGATCTCGTCTCCTAGAGTAAGATAACACTACCGACACCAGTGTGTAATCGTTGATTCTACTCCAGTAGGAGTCTATATCTTTGAGGATCAAGCCAACGGCTCTGTCGTAATCTCCGAGCTCTAAACAATGGTAGTGGCAATGAATGAATGACTCACTCATGTGTCTATAAAAACTGAATAAAGGGTTTATTATACACAGATAGTACCTCGAATCATATCAGGTGCTCCATGGTCATAAGCCTCCACTTCCTGAAGTTGAGCATGCCTCTGTCCGCCAGCTCCCTGTGGTTGGGGTGGACCTCTTCGTGGTGGTGGTGGTAGAGACTCAAAGAGTCCCCCACCACCCACTACTCGGCCAGCTCCTCTGCCTCATCCTCATGATGGCCTGGTATGCTTGGACCTTTGCGACATCTGCCTACTACTGGCTACAGAAGACTCTGCTACGTGTTGCCTTGTGGTAGGCCTCGCTGCTGGCGTAGGCTCATCATGGAAGCTCTCCACAAGAAGGGCTAGCTCCATTACTCCTACCTGCGTCGGAATGCTGAGGAAGATCATTGAAGCCCTGATCTCATGCCTTAGTACCTAATTGAATGTCCGGGCCCAGAAGAATGGGTCCTTCACTACGTCCGTTGAGTGGCACGAGAGTTCGGTAAATCTCGCCGAGTACTGGGCTACTTTCATTATGCCCTACTGCAGCTGTAGTAACTCCTGGATGTGCACCGCATGGAGGGTGGCTAGAACAAACTCTAAGTGGAAGAGGCTATCAAAGTCCATCTAAAGTAGAGATGCCTCTTCGTGCACCTGGAGCATCAGGCTCCACTATCTACCTATTGCTGCGTACAGGAGACTCGCCGCAAAGATCACCATAAGATATGCTGGTGTCCCTTATAATATGATGACTCAGACGATAGCCTCCATCCAATCCTCGAATGCCTGAGGGTCTGTCTCTCCATGGAACCTGACTGGTCTCTATCGCTGATACTCGTGTAGAGCATTCAGGTGGCGTGCACTCTCCACTGCTAGGGATGGTGGTATCTGTGGCCCAGTGGGTAGAGGTACCGTCGGTGCCTCCTCTGTAATGGGGCCCTGCACCGAGGCCTCGTCGTTCTGTGGGATGCCATCTCTCACAAAGCACAAAACCCTAGCTGGATGCCTTTGTGGGGCCATCATGAAAAGTAACAGGTGCGCCACGGTTAATACAGTATACCTGCTGAGCAGACACAAAGTAATCACAAATAAAACTTTTGAAACAGACATGCGATAAAGGTTTTCATGCACTGATTCGGAAATCAAAAGGCAGGGTCCTGGTGTATGGATACGTCGGCCTCCGAACCAACACTGGACTCCCTGGACAGATAACCACACTCAATACGCTTAACACTATTTCTTCACATGAAGAAATTATCAGAGTCCTATACACTGTGGTAGAAGCATCTCCTCTGATACCAATTTGTCATGACCCATCCTCGGGGCCCATGCCGCGACTACCCCATGCCCGCCTTCCATAGGCCAGGGGCTGGCGACTAGCACCAAAGGTGTAAATCCCAATAAATGTGAAGGAATTTCCTTTATATATGTCAACAAACACAATAGAGAACACAAGCTGAAGTAAACCCTAAGTAAACTGAGTACAAAAGTAAGTTCTGGAATGTAATGGGCCAGAATACAATCCCAATTGAATGTTCATTACAACAGTAAAGAATGAACAGTTTCAGTAAAGTAAACCAGCAACAACTGAGTCGTCCTCCATATATCCCACCGGAAGGGTGCGTACAAATGGTCTCCTCAGCTCCTCGGGTCTGGCCGTCCACTCCGTGTATGTCCTGCCAAGTGGTCCACCTCCAGGTACCATCCTGCTCCACTAGACTCCACCTCAATCAGTGTTGTCTCTCATCTGCATCCAACACAATGTTGTGCGGGCATAGCCCGTGCAGGCATGAGTATACGATACTCAGTAGGGACCCCGAGACCCCTGAAGGTCCCCCGGAATCCACAAAGGATAAACCAAAATGGAAAGATACAAACACAATGTATCAACCAACTCTACTTATTTATATGACCATACATATAACTAAGTCATCAATTCCAGTTCATCTCCAAATCACGATCCCAAGTACAACCTAGTCCACATAGGAAAGCACAACCCAGTCCACACAGGATAACAAGTCCATCACATCAACGATAATAACTGAAAGTCAAGACTCATCCCACACAGGTATAATACTCACGGAGAGGGGTGGAGATGATATATGTAGCCTCTGAATTATCTCCCCCACCGAACCCACATAGGATCCAAGTACAGAAGTCATCGCTTCTGAACCCACATAGGATCCATGTAGAGTAACCATCATAACTAAACCCACATAGGATACAAGTACAGTCTTCATCGCTACCAAACCCACGAAGGATCCATGTACAGTCGTCCTTGCTACCGAAACCACGTAGGATCCAAGTACAGTCGTCATCATCGTCGTAGTCGCAGCCAGCTCTAGGGTTCCCACACACAACACACTCAATTCTGGGAGGGTCCGCTCCACGAGCCAAGGGGTTTTATACATCAACATTCATGATGTCTAGAGTTGATGTATCTTGAAGTTCTGTCTCGTCAATAGGAACTCAAACCAACAGACAACGCGTCAATCGGATGCCCGGTCTGAGAGATATTGTGTTTTCCGTTCTTGGGGCTCGGTTATGAATACACTCGTTTCTAACCCAGTCGATATCATTAGTCGTCCAAATCTCACTTAGAGTATCTCAAAAGAACTGTCTCATAGAATGGGTCATAGTGCCACATACAACGCGTCGATCGGTTGCGCGGTCATTATGTTATTCATGTTTAAGTGATTAACAGGCCCGACCCGTTTGGCCCAGTGGGCCGACGGGTCGAGTTGTCCAAGTTTGAAGGGTCTAACCCAGCAGGGGTGTTAGACCGGTCCGAAGAAAATACACAACTTGGCCTGAAGGGGTGTGGCCCGGCTCTGCCCGGCCCGGCGTGGCCTGGCTCGGCACGGACCGGCGCGGCGCGGCTAGGGGCGCATCCCAGCTAGCTCGGCCGATGGCCGAGCAGGTTCCATGGTGTCCCGGTTTTCCACACCGGAAGCTCTAGGCAGCGTGTCCCTTCCCCAAACCAGTCGGCTAGATTGACCGGTCTTCTGCGCACGCGGCCCGCATGGGTAGGCTGTCGGTCTTCCAGCGCGGCACCCTCCTGGCGCCGTGTTCTAGCTCCGCCCGGCAGGCCAATGGGCCTGATGTTTCCTCAGCGTGATTCCCTCCTGGTTCCGCGGTTTGCCTCCGCTCGACCGACCTTCGGGCCGGCCGGTTCTTTCGTCGAAGCGGCCCGTGTAGCGGGCCGCGGTTCCTCTCACACAATCGGCACGACGACGTCATCCTCCTTTGTCACGTACCTTGAACGGCTCGACAGCGGCGTGCCTCCTCTGCCTTTGACTGCTTATTCTATAATAACAAACAAGAACAACTGAGGGTTGTCGGGCCGTGCTCAATTGGCTCGCACCCTCCGCGTAATAAGATAACAATCGCCCATATTTAAAAAAATGATTTCCAACGAGTAAAAGCAACGTAGACATCCACTTTCCAAAATATACCCCTACCTCGAAAAGAAATTTGTGGTTGACAGGCGTCGTGAAGGACGGTGTCACTTCCGTCGTCGTCGGTGTGCACCTGAGGAAGTGATGTCTCCACTTTTGTCATAGAGAGATGAATAGAAGGTGCCCCATCATTAGTGAGTTCCTCCATCAGTGTATCCTCCCCTGCCGCGAAGGAAGAAGAGGATGAAGGATTGCGGTCGCCGAGTCGATGTTCTTAATCAGAGATTTGGTGTTCTTCAACAAAGGCGGTGAATCGTTCTTCAAAACTAAAGATCATTCTCCCCAAAATACAACACAACAAGCCACCCAAAAATAAAATAAGGCTTCTCCTTATTTTATTTAATCATTCCATGCCTTCAAAATTTAAAATTAAAAAAAATAATTAATTAATTTAAGTGGTTTAATTAATTGATTAATGTGTGTTGGAAAAAGTTAAGAGGGAGAGAGAGAAGGTGGAAAGGTTTCCCAAGTAATGAGTAGTTTACAAAATTATAGGGGGTTTAAGGAGTTTTAGGGAATGTGAAGGGATGGGGCTCATATAAGCCCCACCTCACATTTATCCTCAAATCGGTAGTTAGGGGCTACTGGATCTCTCTTTGACTCCCCAATGTAGGATAAAAACACCTTAGATTTAAAAATAAATGTGTTCCACAATTTTATTCACTTCATATTTAATCCACAAAATTTAACCTCCCCTCCCGTGCAAACACAATATTGTTAAAGGTCCCCCTAAGAAATTACCAGCGCTTCCAGTTCATCGGTGCCCTCATATTTCAATTCCGAGCACCGGTTCAAATGACAGAAAAACCAGCTCGTTATTTCACTGAACATACCCAAGCTAAACATCATTAAAATATTCCAGGCACACTGAGCCTCAAAATTAGGTGCCATCAAAAACTGAGTACTTATAAAATCCCAAAGAATTTAAGAAAAAAATTTAATTGAAATTTACGGGTCTATATATTGTTTTTATGGTTAGACAAAAAATATAATATATGTCTAATAAGGGGGACTAATCAACACATTTTTTTTCAATGGTACATTCCCTACGTGTTTTGGCTAAAAACAAATTTATTAAATAAAATTTTATGGGTATATTTTTCTTGAAAAAATGGGAAGATATAAATTAATGTGAGGATTTAGAATCAAATAAATCATAGGATATGTTTGAGGAAGCAATTAATGTACCTTCCACCACATTATTAGGAACTTCAGCCTCTATGGTTGTAATCACATAAATTTCCCTTGCAATCGTGGAATTGTTTAGGAAAGTTTCCTTGGTGCCTAGGACACTCATTTGTATAATTCCCCATATCTCTACAATTTCAGGATTAATCATCATTGTATTTTATCTTCCCCTTTAATTAAATAGATCGGGGACCCTTTTCTACAAACTTATTGAAGACTCTCAATCCTTTCTAGAATTTCCCATGATGATTCTTTCTACACTTCTCAAGTAATGGGAATTTTTTCATTCCCGTCATCTTAATCAGGGCTTCACATTTTATATGGTTATCAGATTATATATTCATATCTTGATTTCCTTTGGAAAATTTTCATCTAGAAAATTCTTTCTCAGTTTTGATGGCACCTAATAAGATATCATCTTATGATGAAAATGATTGAGAATCTAGTTCCTCAACAATACTTTGATTAATACAAATAAAATGATAAATATTTTCTTATAAATCACGTACATAATCTATATCATACTTGTCTAATATTTTGAAGGTATCCTCATACCACATAACACTCTCTTTGTTCCCATAGCATTATGTTAAGAAATTTCCTCTTTATTTCTCTTTGTTTCTCATGAGGGAAATATTTGTTGAAAATATTTTATAAAAATGACCTCCATTCCATATCTTCAAATTTTTCTTCCTCTATGGTATTATAGATAAAGGACAACTATTGTTCAACATCACCATTGAGACAATATATTTCCAACAATACCATTTCATTTTCTATGAATCATAATTCCATGAATATCATTTCAAGGGACTTGATCAATTGCTCAGCTACCACTGGGTTAGTAGTCCCACTAATAGATTGAGACTTTTGTCACATGAAACAATCCAACATAGGTGTAGCATGGTAATTTTTCACATCCTGATTAATTTTTCCCTATATGTTTAGGATATGATATGCTCCAATAATGAATTTGTTGAACTACTTAGAGGTAAAATCACTACATTTTCTATCAGTATTGATTCCTCTTCATCCATTAGGCTCCACCACTATACAATGGATTACTGTAAATTGGGTAATAATTCATAATTTCTAACAGGAAAACACTTAACCTAATCAGTTAATTTATGCACTTACAATCTCTTAATCATAAACATTGTTTCTATTTAATTATAAAAACATCATAATTATTTATAAAGGAAATGTGAATTATCCTAAGAATATTCCTCTGGAATGTCAAACCAAGTGCACAGTAAGGCCTTATGTAGTGTACTAGGAAACCTCAGGTCATGCCTAAAACTCCTTGTTAGAGTTGTTATTCACAGATTCTTATGTTCCAGAACCATATCAACTTGTAGTATCCATATAGGGCTAATTTTTCTAGGAATATCCACACAGTCTCTACCTTAACAAAAATCTAAGATGTTACTCTATGATTTTCCACAATTTATATCATAGGATTATATCCTATATACTATGTTTCAAAAATCTGGTCTCCGTGGTTGCCGCTAAACTTTCTCTGATATCAACTATAATGCCCCGACCCCAGAAACCCAGAGCAGATTCATTAAATTACTATATTGGAATGATTATATGAAATAAATACCCAATGGGTATATTATTTTACAGTTTTTGAAGAACAAATTAGAAACATGATACCCAAAGTACATTTGGAATGATATAAATTCAAACATGATACATAATAAATTGAAATAAAATGCCTCTACGAAATCTTATTCAACGATATCATGTTCATATCCTAGGGAAATAAAACATAATAATTTTGTGCCCAAATTCTGAGTAAGGATTACATATAGTGGAATCATAAATCAATAATAAGTGGATCATAAGCAATTATTCATAACTAATATAAAATTATGATTAAATGAAAACACTTTCCATTAATATCCTGAGAATAAAAATGCATCCATATATTTTGTCATAGTGTAATCTTCATGGATAGTAATTAATGCATAATGAATAAATATAAATCATATTATTTGGAATTCATCTATACGACAGATGATCTAATATACTGTTGAGACGTTTTAATTATGTGGGTAGAAACATGTCTGATTTTTTGAAACTAACTCGATGTGTTTTACACCATCTCATTTTTCTCATGAGACATGTCTATGCATCAAGGGGATATAGTGGGACCCACATATCACCTCTACTCCAAATCATTATTTATTAAAATATTTAATATTAGATCAATATGCCATTTTGATATCCAAATTTAAAAGAGGATACATATTTTTCAATATTTCATTTGTTAAAATATCATTGAAAATAGACATCATAAGTGAAATCATATACATCTTAAGAAAATGATAACATCCATGATACAAGAAATGTGATATTTAACATAACTATAATTTCAATTGAAAAATTATTTCAAAGGGGTAGGGGATACCACACATTATAATGATTAGGTTCCCAATACAATGTAAGTCCCAATGAAATTAAAATTAAGACAAAGTCATTTACCACATTGTAATCAAAGAAGTTATATAACAAAAAATTAATTATCACTAAATTAATCATATACTACCATTAATATAAATGGAATCAAGATATTATATATCAAATTTTAGTATGAATACACAAAACACAAAAAATAAGTGGCAAACAATGAAAATCTTATGGAATTAAAAGTGAGATGAGAAACCCATACCTTTTTCCTTAATGTGTTATTCAATTGATTTTAATGACTTGAATAATATAATTTAGAATCATTAATTAATTATTCCAGATCCTATTATTCAGTTAACGGAATTTGTATATCCTTATTATGCTCATTAATATCTTTTTTATGGGTTTAGTAGATTCAATTTTATAGTGTTGTAAGCATTTTTTTCCTTGGTTTTCATGATCAATTTACTTGAATTCGTGAATGTTAGATCATTTGAAATGTTGTCAAAAATCCAGATATGTTATTATATATAACTAGTTATGTTAAAAAGAAATCTATAACGACCCATACTTTACATACATTGTTAATAGTTCAAAATTGAAGCATGCTTATTACAACATATAACAAAACCACGTAAGGACCGTATAGGTATAGTGTCTTTAGAAACTGGGAAACATAAACAACTGGTTCATAAAGCGTCTACACTATCTCCCATTTATTTCATCATATCTATAGTCCCTTCTGCAATATCTTACTTAATAACCTTCTTCCTGATCTGGGGAAAGAAAACATACAAAAGGGTGAGCTCAAATGCTCAGTATGGGTAAACAAAAGAAATATCAATCACATCTTATTCATAAGAACATAACTTTTGGAAATCTTAACCTTTAAAAGAGACCATAATTTCATAACATGGGATAAATCTTAGTAGTGAAATGGAATCCCAATAATCATAACATAAATCATGAAACTTTGTGGCATACACACATAATCAGAGAGAATCATTTCTTATTAGTCAAGACTCATTTCCAAGACTATCTTAGTGGACAAAGTCCATTTCTGAACCGAGTTCACTCCTCGTTTCAGACTTGTTTCACTGAACCGGTATAACCTACCGTTCCGTCCATGTCTATCTCATGAGATATAAAATCTTTACCCAATGCATTGGAGGGAGATATAGGTCCTACCCATCTCATAATTATACCATTATTATGTGAGCCACACAATCATAAATCATAAATCATTGCACAACCCATGTAATAAAAATGGGATTCTTAAACAATATGACATCATAAAACAATTCATATAAGATAAAGGAATACATAAAAATATTTCCATCACAACATAATCAAATCAATGTAATAATAGGGATAGAAACAGAACCCTATATTATCTTAGATGTGAAATAATTTTGATAAAACACTTGAACTCAATTCTTGAGGAAAATATCCTTTCTACTTCAAAAAAACATTTTTCCTTTCTTAACATGTCATATAGTTTTAAACTAAAAGAAGTTGATTAAAAATAAACTTGAAAACTTTTAAATGAAGCTTCTTGGAAATAATGTTTTAAAAATCCATTCATTCCGTATAAGTTAAAAAAAACATTCTTCCCGTACATTTTTCGGAAAAGTCAAAAAGTACCTCATAAGAAAAATGACAAAAGATTCCTTTTATATCTTTTACTAAAAACTCATCAAAGGGTAAAATTGGATTTCAACAATTGTAGGTGGATGGAAACAATATTACATATTTATTAAACATTGATGTGGATGATAAAATACACCCCAGTAAATACCAAAGTATAAACAATATCAGATAAAATGAGATTGTGATATTTTCCCTTACCTTAGGTCTGATTTGCTTCATAAGTGTCCAAACCTCCTCTATAATGATTTAAATAGTGTTATTGAATTATTCCAGAATGATATCATATATGGCCATATTCTTAGCTTCTTATTTGTAATATTTCATTACTACTTGTTATTCAGGTGTTTATTACTTTTTGTTCTTATGCGTGTTTTGTTGAATAAATTCTTATTCTTCTCTTTAGGTTATAGATACCTCATTTACATAATGGTATTAGTGTAATATTTATCATATTCATTCATTAAATTCATTTATATCATCATTATGAAATGAAGATCATGTATAACGAGTCGCATCACATCGTGGAGACTGTATTTCGTACGTACGCACGAGTGATGATATCGTTCCTATGATCGTGGAATTGTATTGGAGTGTATGTATACTATTTCAGAATCAATATAACTTTATAATAGTCATATATAGTCATTATGTACACCATTATACCCATACAAGTAAGGTGGTGGTGGAAAATAGATTACACCATGGCGTGGAGACGGTATTCTGTATGTACGCACGCGTGGTGATTTCTTTTTTCGTAGGATGGATAGTAGGTGAAATAGGGTTGTTTCATACTTATAATAAAATATAATTATATGAGTGATACTTATTTTATTACTTCATGATTATAAAACTAAAGAAGAAGAAGTGGAAGAAGAAATAAAGCTGAAAGAATCGGTAACAGACATTACCTCTTCTTTGAAGTGCTTCTTTGAGACCTCCTTTTAGGGCACTAAAATAGGTCTTTTAAGAATACCAGAACCTCTAGAATGTTTCTAGGGAAGTGGAGAGGATAAATTGGAAGGGTTTGGCCGAGATTTAAGGCTCAAAGAGGTGTGAGGAAGAGGGGGACGAGGAGCCCTTTTATAAGGGAGGAGAGGGGCACCTTTGGAATAACTAAAAATATTATTTTTATTATAGAGTCAAATTCGGTTTTTAATAGCTCCAAATAGATATATTTCGAAGATAAGGTGGGTAGGGGTCTAAATCCTCTCATAAAATAGAATTTAGACAAGTTTAGGTATCAATTTTAACCATATCATTTAGATATAACATTAAGTTAGATAATTTATGATTTACCGTGTCTTCTTATTTTCTTACACTATAAGGTTAATTAACTTACCATATCAAGACAAACGAACCCCAAGTTGTTTATTATTAATATAAATAACATTATCTATGTCATTTGGCTTAACCTTAGATTTTTAGGAATAAAAGTACAATTAATAATATATTATTATTTTAAAAAACTATATTATGTCAATTTTGACACCATTTAGTAATGGATTTTTTTGAAACTCATAACAGAATGATTAGTTCGAACCAAGTTCCTTAATTCAATACTAACATGTCATATTAACATATAAAATTAGTTTAATTCATAAAAAGTCTCAAATTACATTAATTTGGGTATTTATAACATCAATTATTTCAATATTTCATTAATAGGATAATTACTGCATCATCATTGTGTCATAAATAAATTAAATTATTTAACGTCTAAAAATTACAAATAAAATACCATTATGTAGGAAATATTTTTATCTTTCTAATTAATATTTATAGTCGAATTTATCTTATGTATAACCCCATATTAAAAATGATTTACTTATTAAACTTTGATTTTAACTATTTTAACCCTTCTTTAAATAAATTAATAATAAATGTCCTAATCTAATACAAGTGGGCCTAAATGGTCATATGTTATTCCTAAGGTTGTTTTAGGTCGAATTAAACTTGTCCAATAGAATTAGGACATGTGTTAGGGTAATAGTAATATCATTTTTACACTTAATTACCCTATTTATTTTTAACCGTGGGGAAAAAAGTAAAAAGTTACTATTCACCAAAAATTATTTCCATCTCATTGAACCAAATTTTACTTACTGACATCAACCGTGTCTTTCGGATTTTCTAAATTCCACTCACAGAAGTGGTAAAATTAAGTTTTATGAAAAATTCAGTTTTTTTAACTACCACTTAGTGGTTTCACTATTCTTCATAAATTGAAAGTTTTCAAAAAAATACCAAAATTTCACCCTAGGCTAATTTCGATATTCCAAATCCAAAAATGAAGTCCATTTTGAAAAATAAAATTTATAAAATTTCAAAAAGTGGTTATTACTATTCATAACGTCGAGTTTTAATAATATTTTAATAGCATATCATTGTTTAGTGAAACTCGGTATTGCGTTCGACGCAAGCTATCGAGGAAGGCCGCGGTTGCGTGTAAAGCAAGCCAAGCTAGTGTTGTGTGTAGTGAAATATTCCTTTGATGATTTATATAAAATAAAAACAAAATATTTCACATAAGAGTCTCAGGTGTTACATTCTACCCCCCTTAAAATGAATTTCGCCCTCAAAATTCGTCACTTTGTAACAAACAGATGAAGATACCTCTCCCTCATCATATCCTCAAGTTCCCATGTAGCTTCTTCTAATTTGTGGTTCCTCCATAAAACTTTCACCAATCGAGTGGTCTTGATTTGTAGGACGTTTTCGCTACGATCCAGAATCTCTATCGGCTGTTCTTCATAAGAAAGATCTTGCTCCAGTGGTACAGCATCTGAGCTAAGTACATGTGAAGGATCAGGTACGTACTTTTTCAGGAGAGATACATGGAACACATCGTGAACTTGAGAGAGATTTGGTGGAAGTGCCAATCGGTAAGCTACCTTCCCAACCCGATCCAGTATTTCGAAATGACCGATATATCTAGGGCTCAACTTCCCCTTCTTTCCAAATCTCATGACTCTCTTCCAGGGAGATATTCGTAAGAAGACTTTATCACCCACTTCGAACTCTAGTTCTTTTCTTCGGTTGTCGGCATAACTTTTCTGTCGACACTGATCTGCTCTTATGTGTTGTTGAATAGATCTGACCTTTTCTGCCATTTCATCAACGAGATCAAGTCCTAATAGCTTTCTTTCCCCAACTTCATCCCAGCAAGTTGGAGTCCTGCATTTCTTTCCATAGAGAGCTTCATAAGGAGGCATCTGAATACTGGAGTGAAAACTATTATTATAAGAAAATTCCACCAATGGTAGGTATTGATCCCAACCACCTTTGAAATCCATAGAGCAAGCTCTCAACATATCTTCTAGAGTTTGAATTGTTCTCTCAGACTGACCGTCTGTCTAAGGATGATAAGCAGTGCTGAAACTCAACTCTGTATCCAGAGTATGTTGAAGACTTCGCCATAACTTTGAGGTAAACCAAGGATCCCGATCAGATATAATAGAAAGTGGTACTCCATGCAATCTTACCACTTCCTTCACATATATCCTGGCAAGCTGATCTAGAGGGAAATCCTCTCTAATAGCAATGAAGTGTGCAGACTTGGTAAGACAATCAACTATGACCCAGATAGCATTATTTCCTTTGGACGTTATAGGAAGTCTTGTGACAAAGTCTATAGTGATGTTTTCCAATTTCCATTCGGGTATGGGTAATGGTTGTAACATTCCCTTAGACTTCTGTCTCTCAGCATTAACTTTCTGACAAACCAAGCATCGAGAGACATATTCAGCAACATCTCTTTTCATGTCATCCCACCAGAAGTACTCTTTCAGGTCCCTATACATCTTCGTGCTTCTCGTATGAATAGAGAATGAAGAACTATGAGCCTCATCCAGCATCTCCTTCTTTAATTCCGGGATGGGAGGAACACAAACCCGATTCCTGTACTTTATTATCCCATCACAATCAAGGTTGAATTCATGAACATTTCTCACTTTCTTTTGTAACTCGACATCTTCTTTCTGTGCCTCTTTAATTATAACATGTATATATGGTTGAACATTCATTTGAGAAAGATAATATTTTCCCCTTCCATTATAATTCCAAGATCCATCCTTTGTAAATCCATAAATATTGGATATTTTGTGATCATCATCATGGATAAACTGGCATGGTCTTGTCGACTTAATGCATCTTCCACCTTGTTTGCTTTCCCAGGGTGGTAATGAATTGAGCAGTCGTAATCCTTAATCAGTTCTAACCATCTTCTTTGGCGCATATTCAGCTCCTTTTGTGTGAAAATATACTTTAAACTTTTATGATCAGTATAAATATCACACCTTTCACCATAAAGATAATGCCTCCAAATCTTTAATGCAAAGATTACCACAGCTAACTCCAAATCATGAGTTGGGTAATTTTGCTCATGTATTTTCAACTGTCGTGAGGCATAAGCTATCACCATATCATTTTGCATAAGAACACACCCCAAACCCATCATGGATGCATCACTGTAGATCACAATCCTTTCTCCATTACAAGGCAGTGTGAGCACAGGTGCACTGGATAACCTTCTTTTCATCTCCTTGAAATTCTCTTCACATTCCTCCGTCCAGACAAACTTAAGTCCTTTCCGAGTCAACTTGGTGAGTGGATTAGATAATCGTGAAAAATCTTTCACAAAACGTCGATAATATCCAGCCAAACCAAGAAAACTTCGGATCTCAGTTACTATTTTTGGTCTTCACTATCTTTCGATAACCTCTGTTTTTGCTGGATCCATAGATATCCCCTCTTTTGAGATTATGTGACCAAAAAATGAAACTTTTTGAAGCCAAAATTCACACTTGGTAAATTTGTCATAATGCTTCTCCTTTCTCAGGGTCTTAAATATAATTCTCAAGTGATATTCATGTTCTTCCTTTCTCTTTGAATAGACAAGAATATCGTCTATAAAGACTACCACAAATTGATCAAGACAGTCTCTAAAGACTCTATTCATCAGATCCATGAAGATAGCAGGGGCATTTGTAAGACCAAATGGCATCACTATAAATTCATAGTGTCCATACCTTTTACCGAAAGCCTTCTTTGGTATATCCTCCCTTTTGACCCTTAATTGATGATACCCTGAACGAAGATCAATCTTGGAAATGTATTGAGCTCCGCGTAGTTGGTCAAATAAGTCATCAATGCGTGGGAGAGGATATTTGTTCTTGATAGTGAGCTTGATAAGTTCTCGATAATCAATGCAGAGACTCATTGATCCATCTTTCTTCTTAACTAACAGAACAGGTGCTCCCCAAGGTGATGCACTAGGGAGTATGAACCCCTTATCAATATTCTCGTGGAGTTTCTTCTTCAATTCCTGCAACTCAATTGGGGCCATTCTATAAGGTCTCTTTGAAATAGCCAAAGCACCCGGAACGAGTTCTATTGAACACTCAACTTCACGATTTGGTGGAAGACCCGGTAATTCCTCCGGAAAGACATCATCAAACTCTCGTACAATGAGAATATTCTAAATCGTGAGTTTATCACCAACCATTTGTGATAAATAACCTTCATTTAGTGGAATCAAGACTCATAACGTAGAATGACTTTCTACTGGAAGGTTATGTTCATCCTTGCATTGATAAACGATCATAGATTGATCTGGAATATGAAATGTGACTTCCCTTATTTGGAAATTGATATGAGCTCCATATAAAGAAAGCCAATCCATGCCAAGAATCACATCAAATTCCACTATAGGAAGGAACACAAGATTTGCAGGAAGAAATTTCCCAAAAACGTCGATCAGAGAAGAATTATAAACTTTTGATGTGACTGTTGTGCCATTAGGTGTTGTCACAGCTAACTCAACATCTAATTGTTGAGGTAATACGGTGTTACCCTTAGAAAATTCTTCAGAAATAAAAAAGTGAGTGGATCCAGAATTAAATATAACATTTTCTACTTTATAATGGATGGTAGGTGTAACTTTCACCACATCGTTATCGTACTCCACATCGCTGATAGAAATTTCATGTGACTTTCCTTTGTCTTTAGCCTTAAGAGTATGTTGACATAGACCATCATCATCAACCCTTGGATTAGGGAATTTATTGGCATAATTTCCCATCTCCTTGCACTTGAAACATTGAAGTGTAGTAGGTTCATTCTGTGTATCCCTTCCTTTGTTTGCATCATTAGACATCTTCTTCCCATCATCGCGGCATTCAAATTCTCGATGAACTTCATTTCCACATTTGAAACATTTACTTGTCCCTTCAAGACAACTCCCTCCATGTTTCTTTCCACACTCTGAGTATAAGGGAAAGCTAATCTTCTTTTCTGTGTGCTCTTTAGATTTTCCTTTGAATTCCATTTTCCACTTCTTAACAAACCCATATGACAGATGGGTTAATCCAATCTCCATCTCGACTTTGAGAGCACATCGAACGATTTCCTCGTAGCTATTGAAGTCCATTATGGCTAACACCCTTCGAAGACTTGATTTTAAGCCACTAAAGAATCGATGGATCTTACTCTCAGGTTGGATAATAATACCAGAAGCGTACCCTGTAAGTCTTGTAAAATTTGATTCATAGGTACCAACAGATTCATCATCATTTTGCTTCAGTTCAAGAAAATCTTTCTCCATCTTTGTTCGGAGAATACAAGGGATGTACTTATTGAAAAATAAGTTCATGAACTCATCACATACCATGGACTCAATTTCATCCCTTGGCCTCGTATTCTTAATAAGATTCCACCATTGATCAACATCACCTTCCAAACGATACACTACTAAGATGACTTTATCATGCTCAGAACATTGAAGAACAGAAAATATCTTTTCAGTAGTACTAATCCATTATTCAGCAACTAAGGGATTAGTAGACCCGCTGAATGAAGGTGGACGCTGTCTCATGAAGGATTCAACAGAATGTTGCTCCTTCCTTTGCTCGTTTGGAAGTTCTGCATGATTCATAGCTTGAGAAAGTTGTGTGAGCATGGCTACAAGATTTTTCATTCCATCTCCCATAACGTTTGGTTGTTCAGGGGGACAATCATTGCATTTCCCGTCGCATTCTGCATTAACACGGTTCCTTCGGGTTCCAGCCATTGACTAAAACCAATAATAATAGTGTGAGTAACACTAATTATAATAGGAAAACTACATAATCAACAATAAAATTTCACACTTAGGGTCCTATCCTAGGTTATTCATGGCCATTTCTAAAACACTAAGATTGTGTTCTATGCTTAGAATTACCCTTAGGGTTCTTACTAAGGCTTTCACATCCTAGTTTCCAAAGGTTGACTATACCTTTCCTTGGATACCAACTATAACGACCCATACTTTACATACATTGTTAATACTTCAAAATTGAATCATTCTTATTACAACATATAAAAAAACCACTTAAGGACCGTATAGGTATAGTCTCTTTAGAAACTGGGAAACATAAACAACTGGTTCATAAAGCGTATACACTATCTCCCATTTATTTCATCATATCTATAGTCCCTTTTGGAATATCTTACTTAATAAACTTCTTCCTGACCTGGGGAAAGAAAACATACAAATGGTTGAGCTCAAATTCTCAGTAAGGGTAATCAAAAGAAATATCTATCATATCATATTCATATGAACATAACTTTTGGAAATCATAACCTGCAAAAGAGAGCATAATTTCATAACATGGGATAAATCATAGTAGTGAAATGGAATCCCAATAATCATAACATAAAACATGAAACTTTGCGGAATACACACATAATCATAGAGAATCATTTCTTATTAGTCAAGACTCATTGCCAAGACTATCTTAGTGGACAAAGTCCATTTCTGAACCGAGTTCACTCCTCGTTTCAGACCTGTTTCACTGAACCGGTATAACCTACCATTCTAGCCATTTCTATCTCATGAGATATAAAATCTTTACCCAATGCATTTGAGGGAGATATAGGTCCCACCCATCTCATAATGATACCATTCTTATGTGAGCCACAAAATCATAAATCACACATCATTGCATAACCCATGTAATAAAAATGGGATTCCTAAACAACATGACATCATAAAACATTTCATATAAGATAAAGGAATTCATAAAAATAATTCAATCACAACATAATCAAATCAATGTAATAATAGGGATAAAAACAGAACCCTATATTATCCTAGATGGAAAATAATTTTGATAAAACACTTGAACTCCATTCCTGAGGAAAATATCCTTTCTACTTCAAAAAAACATTTTTACTTTCTTAACATGTCATAAAACTTTAAACAAAAAGAAGTTGATTAAAAATAATCTTGAAAACTTGTAAAGTAATCTTCTTGGAAATAATGTTTTAAAAATCCATTCATGTAGTATAAGTTAAAAAAAAAATTCTTCCCGTACTTTTTTCGGAAAAGCCAAAAAGTACCTCGTACAAAAAACGACAAAAGTTTCCTTTTATATCTTTTACTAAAAACTCACCAAAGGGTAAAATTGGATTTAAAAAATTGTAGTTGGATAGAAACAATATTACATATTGAGTAAACATGGATGTGGATGATAAAATACACCCCAATAAATACCAAAGTATAAACAATCTCGGATAAAATGGGATTGTGATATTTTCCCTTACCTTAGGTCTGATTTTCTTCTTAAGTGTCTGAACCTCCTGTATAATGATTTAAATAATGTTATTGACTTATTCCATAATGATATAATATATGGTCATAATCTTAGCTTCTTATTAGTAATATTTCATTACTATTTGTTATTCGGGTGTTTATTACTTTTTGTTCTTATGCGTGTTTTGTGGAATAAATTTTTATTCTTCTCTTTAGGTTATAGATACCTCATTTCCAGAATGGTATTAGTGTAATATTTATCATATTCATTTATTCGATTCATTTATATAATCATTATGAAATGAAGATCATGTAGAACGAGTCGCATCACATCGTAGAGACTGTATTCCGTACGTACGCACGAGTCATGATATCGTTCCTATGATCGTGGAATTGTATTGGAGTGTATGTATACTATTTAAGAATCAATATCACTTTATAATAGTCATATATAGTCATTATTTACACCATTATACCCATCCAAGTAAGGTGGTCGTGGAAAATAGATTACACCATGGCGTGGAGACGGTATTCCGTACGTACGCACGCGCGGTGATTTCTTTTTCCATAGGATGGATAGATGGTGAAATAGGGTAGTTTCATACTTATAATAACATATAATTATATTATTGATACTGATGATATTACTTCATGATGAAACAACTAATGAAGAAGAAGTGTAAGAAGAAATAATGTTGAAAGAATCGGTAATGGACATTACCTCTTCTTTGAAGTGCTTCTTTGAGACCTCCTTTTAGTCCACTAAAATAGGTCTTTGAAGAATACCAGAACCTCTAGGATGTTTCTAGGGATGTGGAGAGGAGAAATTGGCAGGGGTTGGCCGAGCTTGGAGGCTCAATGTGGTGTGAGGAAGAGGGGGATGAGGTGCCCTTTTATAAGGGAGGAGAGGGGAACCTTTGGAATAACTAAAAATATTATTTTATTATAATGTCAAATTCGGTTTTTAATAGCTCCAAATTGATATATATCCAAGATAAGGTGGGTAGGGGTCTAAATCCTCTCATCCAATATAATTTAGACAAGTTTAGGTATCAATTTTAACCTAATCATTTAGATTTAACTTTAAGTTAGATAATTTAACTTTTACCATGTCTTCTTGTTTTCTTACACTATAAGGTTAATTAACTTACCATATCAAGCCAAACGAACCCCAATTTGTTTATTATTAATATATATACCCTTATCTAAGTCATTTGGCCGATCCTCATATTTTTAGGAATAAAATAACAATTAATAATATAATATTGGTTTCAAAAACTATTTTATGTCAATTTTGACCCTATATAGTAATTGATTTTTGTGAAAATCATAAAAGAATGATTAGATCAAAAAAAGTTACTTAAATCAATAATAACATGGCATATTAACCTATAAAATTAGTTTAATTAATAAAAAGTATAAAATTACATTTATTTGGGTATTTATAACATAAATTATGTCAATATTTCATTAATAAGATAATTACTACATCATCATTGTGTCATAAATAAATTAAATTATTTAACGTCAAAAAATTATAAATAAAATACCATTATGTAGGAAATATCTTCATATTTCTAATGAATATTTATAGTCTAATTTATCTTATGTATAAACCCATATTAAAAATGATTTACTTATTAAACTTTGATTTTAACTATTTTAACCCTTCTTTAAAAAAATTAATAATAAATGTCCTAATCTAATCCATGTGGGCCTAAATGGTCATATTTTATTCATATGGTTGTTTTTGGTCAAATTACACTTTTCCAATAGAATTAGTACATGTTTTAGGGTAATAGTAATATCAATTTTACCCATAATTACCCTATTAACTTTTAAATGTGGTAAAAAAAGTAAAAAGTTACTATTCACCAAAAATTATTTTCATCTCATTGAACCAAATTTTACTTACTGACATCAACCGTGTCTCTCAGATATTCGAAATTACACTCACAGAAGCGGTAAAATTAAGTTTTATGAAAAATTCAGTTTTTTTAACTACCACTTAGTGGTTTCACTATTCATCAAAAATTGAAAGTTTTCAAGAAAATTACCAAAATTTCACCCTAGGCTAATTTCGATTTTCCGAATCCAAAAATGAAGTCCATTTTGAAAAATAAAATTTATAAAATTTCAAAAATTGGTTATTACTATTCATAACAGCGAGTTTTAATAATATTTTAATAGCATATCATTGTTTAGTGAAACTCGGTATTGCGTACGACGCAAGCTATCGAGGAAGGCCACAGTTGTTTGTAAAGCAAGCCAAGATAGTGTTGTGTGTAGTGAATTCTTACTTTGATGATTTATATAAAATAAAAAAACAAAATATTTCACATAAAAGTCTCGGGTGTTACAAAATCAATTATCTTATAATTATTTTGGTTATGTTCTGTTAAGGTGACTCATTAGATAAAAGTTAATGATAAACGCTTGGATTGACATTGTGGTTTTGGGAACAATGACCTAGTTTTGTGTTATTATATTATATTATGATTGTCTAAGGATTCCATAAAATTTCATAAGACAAAATTGATATAATTTGATATGGTTCAACCATTAAAATATTTTCATGACTATTATTTAAGATAGTAATAGAAATTGAAAAGGTTTTATCCTTGAATGTGATAAATTAACACATCTCGAAAGGTATTTTCATTTTTAATATTATTGGAGGAGAAAAGAGAGATTCTTCTAAAATATGACATTAGAATTATAAAAATAAATTTTATTTATGTTTCTATAATTATTATTGCATTAGGAAAAGGGAATGTTAGGAGAGATAAACAAAATAATATAACTTGTAAAGGAATTTGAAAGAAAAAAGAAGAGAGTATCACTTCTTCAGTAATCATCATTAAGAATATCCTTAAGGATTTTTTTGGCCTTTCGATTATACTAGAATGTATTGGTCATGGGGGTAGGTCATGGGAAATGTAACTCTCAAAACATTGTCAAGGATCATAGCTTGAGTAGTGTAAGAGGAAGAGGGGGCGAGGGGTGTTTTATATATTAGTGTAGAGGAGGGTTTTTCATAATATTTTATTCATTAGATTATTATTTTTCCATAAGGCAATTAATATTGATGATACCATGACAAAAAATAATAATAATAGCATGTCTTTTATAACCAATTGTGCTTAACTTAGTAGAATATCATCCATTACTCAATAAATCATGTATTTTTCATTTATCATAATATATCCTATTTTACTATTCACAAAAAAATTAATTTTTTTTAGATATTTCACAAAAACTAACCCTAAACATTTTTCAACTTGTTGAATCTAGAAATGAACTCAATTTTTCAAATATAATATTCAATGTTTGAGAAATTCAATTTTTAATTAAAATCTTCATTTAATCAAAAAATACCAACAAATAGAATATTCATCTTAATTTTTTAGGTGCCTAAATATTTTTTACACTTTCATTGGTAAGGTTTATATTCAAGAGGGTAACAATAATATTGATAAGTTTATATTACTATTCATATGTTTATGTTCCTATCCAAAATGGTATGTTATTGTTCACCAAAAATTAAATTGATTTTATCAGACTCTAAATTTCACATTGATCACAAACCAATATGTCCATTTTATGAAATTCAAAGCACAGAAGTGGAATATTTATGTTTAATAGCAAGGTTATGGCTATATTTTATAAATAACCATGTTTGGATTTATAGAGGCTTATTTATTCATTCAATATAAGATATATAATTATTTATAAGTATTTAATGTTAACATACCATAAATTGTTTGGGGTGTTATATTCTTCCCACCTATGGAAATTTCATCCAAAAAATTTTACATGTATAAAGATATATTAAAATATGTTTGTGGTTTTTCTTCATAACATCATCATTTTACCATGTTGAAGCCTCCTTATTATGGTTTCTCCAAGGAACCTTTACTAGTTTATTTTACTGATTTCTCAATACATGCTCCCTTGTGTCAAGAATCTCGATACGCTCTTCATTGTATGACAAATCATGCTCCATCTCTATTTCTTCATATGTGAGTACATGCATTGGACATGGCATGTATATCATTAACAACAACATGTGGAACACATTATAAACATCATATATAGTTGATTTCATTGCTAAATGGTAAGTTATAGCTGCAAATCTTCCTAGAATTTCGAACAGTCTAATGTACATGGGGCTCATTTTCCCTTTCTTACCAA
Source organism: Viscum album (assembly GCA_963277665.1). Lineage (NCBI taxonomy): Eukaryota > Viridiplantae > Streptophyta > Magnoliopsida > Santalales > Viscaceae > Viscum > Viscum album. Next base: position 31,762,937 of record OY728128.1, on the reverse strand, counting down.
ACCATAATACACCATTCTACGGTGATTCTTTTAGAAAGGATTGATCTCCTACATGAAATTCCAAATCCTTCCACCTGTTTTTTATCATAATTATTTTTCTTTATTTGGGATACTTTAATATCATCTTTAATTATCATTACCTTTACAGTTGTGTCTTCGATAAGTTTTGGGCCTATAAGTATCCTCTTGATAACTTCATCCCAACAAGTTGTAGTTTGACACGTCTTACCATATAATTCTTTATATGGAGCCATTTAAATTCTAGATTGGAAACTATTATTGTAGGTAAACTCCACCAAATACAAGTCTTGATCCCATATACTTTGAATGTCAAGAGAGAATGAGCTTAAAATGCCTTCTAGTGTTTGAATAGTCCTTTAACACTGTCCTACAGTTTGGCGATGATAAGATGTACTCATATCATGCTCAGTATCCAAACACTTTAGGATACTATTCAAGAATGTTGATGTAAATCAAGGATCTATATTAGACATAATCTATTGAGGTCCACCATGTAGTCTTAACACATCATTAATATAAAGTCTTTCCATATGCTCAAGTTGTAAATCCTCACTTTTTGAAAATAAATATATCAACTTTGTGATATGATCAATAGTTTTACATATCTAATTATTCCATATAGGAGTCCTCAGTAGTTCATTTACAATTTCCATCATAATGTAATTCCACAACCACAAAGAAATTTGTATAGGTTACATGAACACTTAAGGATGTTGTTTCTTTGGCTTCTATTTCTGATAAACTAGACACCTGGACAGATAGTCATCAATTTCTTGCTTCATGTTATCCCACCAAAAATGTACCTTCACATCATTATACATCATATTGCTACTTGGGTTTATAGAGAAATTTGATCTATGAGCTTCATTTAATTGTTCCCATTTTATCTCAAGTACTTATGGAACACATAACCTCTTCCCAAATTTTAGAAATCTAGATTCAAACATTATGTCTTCCAATATACCATTCTTAATTGCATTAATTTTTTTAGTATATTTTCATCATTAGATTTAGATATTTTCATTATCTCTAGTAATGATGTTTTGGAAATCATTTGAAGAAGGAATAATGGTTCCCCTTGCATAAAAATTACCATATCCATCATTAGAAAATCCCTGAATATATGATCTCTATTTATCATTATTTTGGTAATAAGTTCCTGATATTTCCTACTTACTGCATCTTCCAAATTATTTTTCTTTCTATTGTGGTATGGAATAAAACATTCAGAATCGTTGAGTAACTTGAACCATCTCTTTTTCCTCTTGTTGAATTATTTTTGGGTGAAAATGTATTTCAAACTCATGTTATCCATATATATTTCATATCATTCAATTTATAGATAAAGTACCCATATTTAATTTTCTTCATGTGACTTCAACTGTCTTGATGAATAAGAAGTAATTGTATCATTTTTTTCATAAGGAAGCAACCTAGTCCATTCATTCATGCATTATTGTATATTAAAAATCTATAATTTCCAGATGGAAGTGTAAAAATTAGATCATTGGCCAATATTATATTCAATTCATCAAAGAATTCAATACATTATTTCATCCATATTAACTTAACCCCTTCAATGTGAGTTTGGATAGAGGGATTTCCAATTGAGCAATATTCTCAACAAAAATCCAATAGTAAACAACTATGAAAAAAACTACGTAACTCATTTATGTTATTTGGTAGGGTCCGTTCTTGGATTTACTTTGGCTTCATATGATCCACTAAGATTCCGTTTGTAGAGATAAAATGTACAAGAAAAGAAGATGATTGATGAAAAAATTCAGTCTTTCTAAACATCCCATATAATTCGTTTCATTTAAAATTTTTCATAATGATCCGCACAGGATTCTCATGGTATTCGTAGATTTTATAGTATACCGGGATATCATTGATAAATACCACATCAAATTCTTCAGGATATTCCTAGAAAAAAATATTCATTAGATCCATGAAAACTGAGGGTTCATTAGTCAGTCCAAAATGCATTAATGTAAACTCGTAATGCCAATACCTGGTTTGAAAATATGTCTTAGAAATATCTACCTTCTTCACACATGTATGATGATATCCAGATCGAGGGATGCCATTAATAAATATTGATCTCTATGATGTTGATCAAATAAATAATCAATGTGAGGAAGAGGATACATTTACTCTATCATAATATCATTGATCTCTCAGTAGTCAATGCAGATCCTCATAGATCGATCATTCATCTTGAAAAAAAGAACATGGGCTCTCCGTGGAGAAACACATGGGAAGATCAATCATTTATCACTCAATTTCCATAGTTGTTTCGTGTGAAATAATAATTCCACATTGTCCATTCTGAAATGAGTCTTTGATATAGGTCTTGCAACTAGAATTAAATCTATATAGAATTTAACTTCATGCTCTGGAAGATTTTGTGGTAAATCCTTCACAAACACATCAACATTTTATGGCACAATAAGTATGTCCTTTGATTGAAAAATACATTCCTTAGTCATAGTTATTGAATTCCCTTCTTCCCCTATAATTGAATTCAGTAGAGCTTATGGTGGTGGGTCTACATTAAAACCCATGGGTGAGGTTTCTCTACTAAAGATAAAGGTTTTGACATCACTCTCAAAGAATTTAACTTCCCTCTAATTGATATGCATCTTCGCATCATAGAATGAATGAAAACTCAGACCAATGATCATATCAAATTAAATCATGGGTATTATGACAAGGATAGAAACCAACGAACATTCATTTTTCATGGGATGGAATAATCGACACATCTAGGTTTTAATGATACATCCCCATGTGGTTTTGACTAAAAACATCTTTGTTAAATAAAATTGGTAGTGTCTATTTTTTTTGAAAAACTAGGAAGATATAAATGATTGGGATGATCCTGAACAAAATAAATCATTTGATAATATTTAGGAAACAATTAAGGTACCTTCCACCACATCATTGTGAACTTTGACCTCTGCAGTTGTAATTGACTAAGCTTTCCATTTCTCTCATGGCCTTTTCTTGAGGAATGCTTCCTTTTTATTTTGGAAACTTATTTGTATAGTTCCCCATATCTCTACAATTTTATCATTGAACTTCATTTACTCATTTCTTCCCCTTGAATTTATTAGATTTATGAACCTTTCACCCACACATAGAGTACACTATCATGCCTTTCATGAATTTCGCAAGGTGATTCTTTCTATAGTTATCGCATAATGAGAATTTATTATGTTTTTTCTTCTTCTTTGGTTCTTCACCTTTTACATGATTATCAATGTATTGCATCTTATATTGGATTCCCTTAAAAAATTATCTGAAAAATTTCATCTCTTTTTTATGGAACATAATATGATTTCATTATATGATGAAAATGTTTGTGAATTCAGTTCATGTTGAATACATGGCTTAAGAACATCAAATAAATGATTAATCTAATCTTGCGAATCATTTATATAATCTATATAGTGTTGAGCTAATCTTGGGAAGGTATCCTCATACTTCATACCACTCTTACCATACCTTTTCTATAGGATAACGAATCTTCTCTTCATTTCAGTTCATTTCTTCTAAAGGAAATTTTTTGTGTAAGGGAATTTTTGTAAAATTCCCTTATTCCATATCTTTTGATTCTTCTTCCTCCATGGTATTCTGGATCGAGGACTAAAATTGATCAGTGTCACCCTTGATACAATATTCTATCAACAATAACTTTTCATTTTCATTGAATCTTAATGCCAGGAATACATTTTCTGGGTACTTGTTCCACAACTCACCTACAACTGGGTTAGTAGTCCAGTCAAATAATAGGGGCTTCTATTGGGTGAAACGATCCATCATAGGTGTAGTATCATTATTTTTCATATCTTGAGTATGTTGTCCGAATATTTTCATGATTTGATCCACTCCATAAATGATTGTGTTTTTATTCTCAGTGGGAAAATTCCTATATTTTCTTCAGGTATTTATTCCCCGTCATCTATTATATTCCATCAAGAAACAACATAATACATTAAACAAGGTCACAAATTGATATATCTTACTAGAAAACACATAACATAATATGAAAATTGGTGTAGAACTAATCCTATAATCATAAACATTGTTTCCATTTAATTGAAAATAGTTCATAATGGATTGGAAATGAAATGTGCATTATCCATAGAATATCCTAGAGGAGTGTCATAAAAGGGGTGCATAATGGCCTATTGTTGTATACTAGGATACCCTGGATCGTGCCCAAACCATTCTTTTCACTTATTTTGATTTTTGGTACATCTGTTCCAGAACCACACCCACTTGTAGAATCCTAAAAGGGAATTATTTTTCTAGGAAGATACACATAGTCCCTACATTACCAAAATTCAAAGATGATACTCTACTTATCCTCAAAGATTATCTTAGGGTTATTTCCTCAAAACTATGTTTATTAAATCTAGTTTCCAATGATCCTACTAGACTTCCTCTGATACCAACTGTAATGCCCCGACCACAGATTCATAGAGCTGGTGAATTAATTTACTATATTGGCATGATTAAATGAAATAAAATATTAAATGCCTGATTTGTTAATTTTTTTTTGAAATACCATATTAAATGCATGATACCCAAATTACATTGGGAAAGATATAAATTACATCATGATATATAATAAGATGAAATAAACTGTCTATTTGACAGATTATTCAAAGTCATATTCTATATAAAATGAGGAATGAAAACGTAATAATGGTTAGCTCAAATGCTCAATACGGGTTATATATAATGGAATAATGAATCAATAACAATTGAATCATAATCAATTAGTCATAACTAATATTTCATGACAAATAAATTAAAACACTTTTCATCAATAAGCAGTGAAAAAAATGAATCCATAGATTTTTCTATAGTGAAAAACTTATGGATAATAATAACTGAATAATGAATAAAAATACTGATTATTATTTGGATGTCATGTATCCAGGAATGAACATTATATAGTCGAGGCATTTTATGTCTGTGGTTATAAATCCATCTAATTTTTGGAAACAAACACGAAGGGTTTGCTGCCAACTGATTTTCCTCGTAAGACCTTTCAATGCATTGAGAGGCTGATACGGGTCCCACCCATCACTTCTAGTCCAAATAATTCATTATAAAAATATTTTGTTCAAGAAAAATATGCCTTTTAATCATCCAGATTTAATAGAGGCTACAGATTCAACAATATTTACCTAGTTAAAATAATATTCAAAATAAAAATCGTACGTGAAATGGTATTCAACTTCCGAAAATGATCATATCCATGATACATGAAAATTGATATTTAACAGATATTAATTTAAAATGAAATAATTTCTCAATGGATATGTCGATACACCACATAAGAAAGATTAGGTGCACAATACTATGTTAGTATCAATGAAATTGAAATTGAGATATAGTTATTTACAATGTTGTAATCAATCAAGTGGTATGATAAATAATTAATAATCATAAAATGAATCACACAATACCATGAATATAAAGGGAATCATGATATTATATATCAAATTTATGTACACATACACTACATGAATGAAATAAGTGGGGAACATTGGAAATATCAAAGAATTAAATGTGAGATTAGAGAACCCTTACCTTATGCTTGAATGTGTTCGTCAAATGATCTTAATGACCTGAATAATAAAATTTATATTGTTTAATTAATAATTCAAAAAACACTTATACATTTAATTGATTTATTATATCCTTATTAGGTTCATTCCTAGAGTTTTTTATGGGATTAATAGGTTCAATTTTATTGTTTCGGGAGCATCTTCTTCATTGGTTTTCATGATAAGTTTACTTGTATTCATGAGAGGAACTTCATTTGAAATGTGATTAAAAGTAATAAACATTGAATATATACTATTAGATAAATTATTGATATATAAATTACCTTATAAAGATTTTGGTTATATACCATAAGTATAACTCATTATAAAACAGTTAATGTTAAACTCTTGGATTAACATGGTATTTTTGGGCACAATGAACATGTTATTATTATTTTATATTATAATTTTTTAAGGATTCCAGAACATTGTATATGATAAAAATATATATATTTTGACCTGTTTTAACAATTAAAAAGTCTTCCTAACTAGTTATTATGACAATAATAGAAATTGGAAACATGTCATCATTGAACGTGATAAATTCACACATCTCGGATAGAGTTTTCATTATTAGTATAAGATGAGGGAAAAAACATATATGATAATGAAATATTCCAATAGCATAATAAAATTAATGTTCATTTAAGGTGTTGGAATTATCATTTCATATGAGTGAGTGGAGGTTGGGAGAGATCAACAAAATGATGGAACTTGTAAAAGATGTTGAAAGAAAAAGGAAGAGAGGTTCACCTCTTTAGAACTCCTCCTTAACAATCTCCTTAAGGAATTTTCTTTTAGACTTCTAGTCAGACCATATGGTCCTGGACATGAGGGAGGTCTTGGGAAGTGTATTTGGCAGATAATAGGTATGGAAAAATTCTTGAGTGCTGTGATAGGAAGTGGGGGTGAGGGGTGGTTTTTATAGTGGATGGGAGGAGGGTTTTCTAAATATTTTATTCAATAGTTTATTATTTTCCCTTAATAAAAGAAATAATTATGATTAGATGACCAAAAATAGTGATATGTTCATGTGAGCATGAAAAAAGTGTTCATATAATATTACTACATCATCCCTGACTCAATAAACAATTTATTTAGTATTTATCAAAATTTATTGTATTTTACTTTTCAATAAAATTTCAAGTATTTCAAAGAAATCCCAAAAACTAACACTAACCATTTTTTTTTTGCATTCGTACACATCTCAAGACATCGGTGAAGCATAGTCTATTATAATCATTTTTATCAGTCTAGAAAATCATGAGATCATGTGCCAGGTAGTTCTGTTCATAGATCATCAACTTCTGTGAAGCATAGTCTATTACATTATCATTTTGCATTCGTACAGAACTCAAGAATTTAAATAAATCATGTTTCTAAATCAAAAAACATTCTCCAATTTGTGGTAATGTGAGTACACATTAAATGATCATACTCTTCTTCATATCGTCGAATATTTATTTATAGTCATCCATGCTATTTTAATTTACCACTTTCCTTATAATCATTTTTATCATTCTAGAAAATCATGATAAATTTCTGAAAAAACATATGTAGTACCATACTAAGAAAAGAAAACTACGGATTATCATGACACTAGTGGGTATCATACATTCCTCAATTTCTATTTTTTTATTGGTACATATAAATTTCTTCACTTGTGATCATGTGTCCAAAGAATATGACTTCATACATTAAAAAGTTACACTTTCTAAATTTGGAATAAAATTTCTCCTTACTTAATGTCAGTAGAAGATTACTTGTTTGTTCTTTTTAATCATCCATTCTATTGGATTATATGAGAATATTTTTGATAAAAACCACCATAATTGTCTCAAGGTAGTCATAAATGTCATTATTTATCAAATCCCAGGTGATTGAAGGGTCACTAGTATGTTTGATGGACTTGAATAGAAAGTCATAGTGTTCATACCATGCATGGAGGAAAGTATAATTAATATCTTCCTTCTTAACCATTAGTTGAAGATATCCCGAATTAAGTTCAAAATTCAAGAATTATTTTTGAACCACATAGTTCATAAATCCATTGAATATGATACTTGTTACTTATGCTTTTCCTGTGGATTTCTCGATAATCAATAGACAAACACATTGATCAATCCTAATTCATAACAAAGATCTCTTGAAAACACCAAGTTGATGCAGTAGGTAATATGAACCATTTATTAATGTGATCATGATAATGTTTTGTTAACTCTTCATGTTTGATCATGGCTATCCTTTAGGGGAATTTTGATAAAGGAGTTTCTAATTTCACAAATTATATATAGAAATATACCTCATGATCTTGGGGAAGTCTGTGTAACTATTCGGGAAATACAAAACAATATTCCCCCACAATGGAAATATCCACCAAGTTGATACCTTCCTTTGAATAAACCATTTATGTGAGGTAAGCATCATTACAGGTCATCAAAAACCACATCATTGATGATTTTTCTAAAAGAGATCTATGATCTTACATAAGTTTATAGGGAAGAAGGGGATGGTTAAGAGTTTTAAAATATATTTTCAATTCCAAAAATTTGATGTGTGTTCTATATAATGAGATCCAATCCATCCCTAGAATAGTGTCTATTAAAACCAAATAATGTATTAGGCTATTTTAGGAAGAATCATCCCATATACGAAAATATAAGAATTGTGAAACACTTGTGTTGTAATGATAACACTGGTATGTGTTTTTATAAAAATATCTACTTTAGGTTATCAAGGATTTGATTCAATAGTTCAATAAAACATTAATGATATAAAGGAATTAGTTGAACCAAAATCAAATAAGACATTTCACATTCTTGGGTGAATACGAATTGTACCTTGTACACAATAATTTTTTCTCCAATTTAACTGTAATGATGGAATAATACTTCCCTTGATCCATTTGCATTGGTGTCTATTTATGCAGATTACTATCAAGTACCCAAGTTTTGCTACACTGGATTTAATATTCCACCTTTCTCCCAATTGTTAAATAATTTATCTGTGGGTTGTGATATTCTTTCATCGGTTACATTGTCCAGATTCTCCACGTGTCTCTGACAGTTAAGATTTTTGTGTCCTTATCTCCCATACCTGAAGCATTTCTCCATACCTTTGACACAATTCCCAAAATGATACCAACCACATTTTTAATATCTGAGTTGTTGAAATTTATTTCCACAATTTCCATTATATCCTCCATATTGATACTCTATATTCTTTTTCTTATCTCCATAGCCATGTGTCCATTATCCAAACTCCATCTCCATATTGGGACAACATCAATCAAATTATTCATAATTACAAAATTAATATATTTATAGAACATTTTTGTGGTTTAGGTTTAAACCACTATAGAATATATATATACATATATATATCATTGTTGATTACAAATACATAGGCATACCTTTAATGTGTTTCGAAATATAATTTGTATGTCAGAAATGATTCACATTATATTTTCTTCATATAATTGAATAATATATCCATATTTGTCTGATGAGTTCAAGGTAAATAATGATTAAAAAATTTATCCTAAATTCATCCCAATACATCTCTTCAATTTAATCCCTCATAATTATGTTGTTAATTAACATCCATCATATGTTGGCCTCCCCATCAAAATGATAAATTACAAATGAGGACTTATTTTTCTCAGAACATCAAGGTGCATAAAATATATTGTCCATTTTGTTGAACCAAATTTATGAGACAAGTAGATGCAAAGATCCACTAAACATCAATGGTTGTTTTCGCATTAATTACTAAATATCCATTTTCTCCCATATAGGGGGAAGAGGACGTTCGACAATTTTTAGGTTATTTTCCTTAGAGTGATATGTCTTGTTAATGGTTATCATGAAATTGTGAAATCTGACTTCTATGAAATTTAGGATTTCATTCAATAATTCACTACATTTTACCCTACATGGGTTGTTGCATGGTTTCTTCGGGTTCCCACCATTTTCTAAAAAATAAAATGTCTAAACAAAACATATGTGAACAAGTAATAACTAAATAACTAATTCCCAAATTTAATTAATTATAATGTCATATCTTGTGGGATCCCCAGTTTTATAAATTTTCTAAACGAATTCTTCTTAGGTTATTACATAAAATTAATCTCATACTAAGTGTTTAACTAAGGATCTCTAATTCTAATTCCCAATGTATCTAAACTATAATATGATACAAAATATAGTTATCCCAATCTTATTAAATATCTATTAAATTACATTTTATATAAAAATCATTTATGAATTATGAAACTCAGATCAATGGTCTACTATTTTTGAAAAATTAAAACTATACATTACATTATCATAATAAAATATAGTGATTATTTAAGTCATTCTAATATAGATTCTTAGTGGCCCCCATTTACTCTTTAATATATGTAATTAACTCAGGGTATAATTCAAAGAAAGTGGTGATATAAAATCCTAGTAAGAGGATACATAAGAAAATAAAGAAATATAATTTCTGAGTGAATAGTAATCATCATCATGACATATATATGGGACCATAATCAAAATTTTGAGAGGAAGCATTAGATAATGACATAGAATGAGGTGCATAAAAATGAAACAACATGGCTTAGTTTTCAAATTACACACATTATTTTAAATAAATATAGTATAATGTTAAGGTATAAAATATGTTCATAATCATAACATCATCATTGTTAAATAATCTAGCATAATGTTCGTGTATATTTTATATGATATCATGACATACATCTCATTAACCAATGCATTCGAATTCTTTAAAATTCTAGGTGCACATGTCACATCATAAAATTTATTTTAATCACAGATTCCAAATAGATCTTATATCAATCATAAACATAAAATTACTCATGTAGTGTAATTTGTTTCATTTCATAAAACATTCATTCATTAATAATATTTTGGCTTCCTAACTTGAGTGATGTAGGAAAAATATCGAGTGGAGTCAATATGTGATTTGAAAAAGAAGAGTTCTATTGGAAAAATCAAATTTTTGTCATAAATTCTGATTGGACGCTTGAATATCCTATAAAATAAAAAGGAAGAAAAAATAAATACTATTTGAGAATATTATAAGAACATACAAACTGAAATTGGAAATGAAATAGGAATAACCCAATGAAATGTAGTTGGGTTCATGAAATCCTCTTAGCGTAATTCTTGCATAATTACATAACATTTTCACATACTTAATAATAAAAATATATTTATTAAAATATTAATATAGAAGTGAATTATATTCATTTGTAAAAAACATTTTTAAATTATAATAATTGTATTAAATTTCATAATTGTTTTTTCAGGAAATTGAAATCTTTTCACATCTGGTATTTTCTAGAAAATTTCCTATTTTTTCTTGATTTCTATATTTTGTAAAATGTAAATTATACATTAGTATAATAAATTATATAATAATTTAATTTTTGTAATTAAATATTTATATGTTATATATAATTCATACTGTGCATCCCTGATTGTGGTTATTAAAATTGTTTTAGCAATGTCTCCACAGGTTGTCTAACAACCATCAATATCACTTTATTGAAAGCATGAGAAAAGGGAGTACGAAAATTATATAATTTATATATAAGATACTTTTATTTCGTTAAAATAATAAATGTAATTTTAATGTATTTTACAATACATTTTTATAGTATATTGTATTTATTATAATTGTTAAAATAATAAAGAGAATAAGAAAAGAGGGAATAGATAATAGAGACTTACTCTTTCCTCAGAGTGAATTTTGATACATAACACTATAAATACCTTGGTGATTGGATTTTTATGGCTCTTGGACATCTATATGATTTCTACAATTCATTAGAGAATTTATTTGGGTTTATATGTTTCTTTGTAAATGGTCGCATGATTTTAATTATAAGGTAAGGAAGAGGTGTCATTTATAATTGATGATAGAGGTATTTTAAGACTAAATTATTAAATAAATATAATATTAATTGTGAGACTTCTAATACTAAAATTTTTACAATATAAATAATATATTAATATAATTAAATTTCCTTCATAGTTTAAAGCTCCTTTATAATTATAATTCTTTATTTTATTAAAAAGGAATGTGGAATGAAGAAAAATTCTTACTTTAATTATTAACTTTTTATTTTAGGTATTGAAACTATTTTTACACTTATAAATTGTGTTTATTATATTATAACACGTCATATTTAGAATTAAAAACATAATAGTTGAATATGTAGTTGTAAAAATCATTATGCCACATATACATCATGAATGATGTAATTTAAGTGACACCATTTAGGTTAAAACTGTTTATTCATTATTCTATAGAAAATTGAAATATCTCAAAACATTACCATAAGATCTATGTTTAAAATTTTTGACATAGTGATTAAAAATGTAATCCATTTTATGAAAATGATTTTCTAAATATGAGAAATTTAATTTTTAAATAAAATATTCATTTATTCAAAAAATACCAATTTTTATTTTATAAATCATCTGAAGAAACATTAAAAAATAAATCATGGTATCATTATATTAAGTGATATTTTAAAAAAATTATTAATTTTTTAATCTATTTTATGAAAATAAAAAATATTTTAAATCATTATATTAATTTTAACATTGAAAATAATCATTTATGTTTTATAAAAATACCCAAACATACATTTTCATTTTAAAAAAATTATTTACATATTGTATAATATAATTATATCATGTTTTCATTTATAATATTATTAAATTGAATTTATAATTGCATATGTGATCTTTCTATTCTCATGGCAAGATTAATATTCTTAATAGTCATGTCAATATTCCATGGGTAAAGTTACAATTTCATAGGTATAGGTTCCTTAATTTAAATGAATACAACATATTTTATTCGTATTTTAATAGAAGAATTTTTTTATTGGGATCTCTATTCTATGTTTTGTGTTTTATAATATACAACATTATTATAATAAGGGAAAAAATTCCAAAGATAAATGTTAGATTGTGACATTTGGATTTCCTCCCCATTAAAAATCATATCATTCAATATAAATTTACAAAATTTCCTTGAGATTGATATAATTATGGACCCAAATATCCCAATATAAAAACCATTCATACGTAATCCACAAGAACATAATAGTATGATTTTTTTCATCATAATTTAATTAACCAATGAAAAGAATTATGTTTCTGGAAATTTTTCTTTAAAACATAAAAATAAATCAATACGATATGAAATATTGATGGAACGGTTAAAGTATATCCATATTGAATAATAATTATAATTAAAATATTTCAACATATCTTAAAATGAATTTATAAAAGTATTAAAATATTTTTTGAAAAATAACAAAATTATATATTCCTTTTCATAAAAAAATATTCAATAAAATATAAATATAATTTTCTTTTTAAAACCATGGAAACATGGAAAGTAAAATTAATAAATATAAATTTTCATGATATGTTAAAAATAAATACCAATGGTAAATGGTAAAAAACAATATTTTTTTATTTTTACAACGAATGTCAAAAGTGACCTACATTGATTAAATTTCAAATTTTTATCCTAAATAATATTTATTAATCCCAAATATGGATAAATATTGAAAATAAAATAATTTATGTATTGGGAAAAATAATCTTGAAATCTTATAAAAAATAAAGATATGAATGAAAATTATTCCTGACTTAGAAAATGTTATATGAATTTATTTTATGTATGGATTATTTTTAGTTGATTTCTAAAACAAAGGGGAAGGAAAAAATTATATGAAATGTAAATCCCTATGTATAAGATAGTTATAATAAAAAATTTGTTCTTTGAAATTTAATGATCATACCATTCTTGTAAATTTAATTTTAAACAAAAGACTTCTTGATTAAAAGTGAAATTCAAACATATACCGTAACATTGGACTTTTTCTGGTAAAGAAAATCTCTAATATCATATTTAATTAATTTAAAATTATTATAAATCCATTTCATAACACAGATAATATTTATATTACTGTATATTATTCACATATAATTACTTCATTCCCATTTTTTTCTAATTTGTAGTTAAAATATTTAGGTTTTTTTAAGTATTCTATTTTCCATCCATGATTCAGTTAAAAGTTTTAAGTCCATTAAATTATTTAATTTCATTCATAATAAAAATAATAATTACATTTTTCATAAGTAATATATATGTATATAGTTAATACACTTTTATTACCATCCAAGCAGGTGGGGTTAAAAATTATTTCTATTATTCAAGGATGTGGTTGTCCACATGTGTGTATGAGAAACATTCTCATTTACCAATGGGTATAATACAAATAAGAGAAATAATGAATTAGTTATGTTGAATAATAAAAATTTAATAAATATCATAATTATTCAATTTATCTATGCTTATATTAATCTATGTGATACGGTGATAAAAAATCAAACATTCCATTTAAGGAGATGGTAGTATGCATGTACACACCAAAAATGTTTTTCATATAATAGTGGATGGTATAAAGGTAGTTAATCTATGTTACATCAATATAATAAAATTTTATTAATACCATATTATTCATTTCCCTATTTTTAGGATGGATTTATAATATTTTTTGATTATTTATGATGAAATGTTATTGAAATAACTTGTTTTGAAAAAATACGTCCTTCCCAGATTATTCCCCATTATAAGCACCTCAAACCCTCATAGATTTTTCATTTGGGATGTAACCATATGACGATTATTGGAATGATAAGAAGTGTCTTGGGAAGATATTTGTTGAGATAAAATTGTCATTGTGTGTGGATAATTGAGGGGGTAAGGTTTTATGTTAATAAGTTATAGGTGTCCCACCACTGTAAATACTATTATCATTAAAAAAATAAATATAATCATGCAAAGTAGAAAAAATGGATAATGATTCAAATATACGATATGTTAGAGAATTAATAAAATTATATAATAATATTGCGATTTTTAGTGACATTTTTGTGTTTATCTTCTTGTTTAACTATTTATAACAATTAACCAATACAATGGGGAAAAAGTTTTTACTACGGTACCCTATTTGACTGAAAATAATATGTGACTTATTAACTAATTTTGAAATTATGATTAAAAATATGGATAAACATTCTTATACTTAATTTAAGAAGTTAGCACAAATTAATTCATATAATCTAACACTAGACACATAAAACCTTTTTTTATAAACAATTATTTCATCATAGATCAAATTGGTTTTATTATAAATGTTCCCACTTAAAAAATTTAGAATAATTCGATTTTTATTGAATTTGAAATAGTAATATTTGATTAAATTCATTTATTTTTTTTATTAAATTAATTTTTTATGATACATATGCAATGCATATATAAAAATTAGGTTTTAGAAAAATATATCATTTTATATTCAAATTAATTTATATTCAATGTTAACTAATCGATAATAAATGTATGAATGATTATTAATTTATTGTAATATATAAATAATAATTTCAAATAAATTAAATAATATATATAATTGAAATGTATGTTATGGATAATAATACATAAATAGTTTTTTATAAAAACAATTATGTTTAGTGAATAATGTTTATATCAGTATTCTACATTAATATGTCATTATTTTAGGGAAGTTGTTAATCAGTTTTGATAAATAATTATTAATTAATTTTATTCTTATAATTATTAAAAATAATTAAATGATAATAAAATATATAATTCAGAAAAAGTTCAAAATGGTTTTTTAATGTCCATGGTATAAAATAATTTATTTTTTCTCAATATTTTGAACATCTATTAATGTGATTACTTTTTTATTATAGTAAAGAAATATTAAATTTAATAT
The DNA here is from genome assembly GCA_963277665.1 of Viscum album. Lineage (NCBI taxonomy): Eukaryota > Viridiplantae > Streptophyta > Magnoliopsida > Santalales > Viscaceae > Viscum > Viscum album. The sequence continues at coordinate 31,747,457 of OY728128.1, read as the reverse complement.
TTATGTTTTTGTCTCAAAATCAATAAATCAAATCCATTTTTTATAGGTAAATATAAACGCAAATCATGTGAGGTTATAGCTTTTTCTTGTATCGTTATATGATTAATCTACAAAAGAATTAGTAAAACGTATAAAAGTATCATTACCTTTAGCAAGTGGGTTTGATAAATTTCATATTTTAACTCATTCATATGTTCTTTTTATTATTGTGATTCCCTATGTTAAAAATTATTAGTCGAAACCATTAATCTTCTAGCTTCATAAATGGAATTTGATTCTTACATCAATGGATCTGTAGGAAATAATGAAAATTTGCAATTTATATTTTATATGTAAAAAACGAGGGGAAAAGGATTAAATCTAATGATATAGAACCTTTTATCTGATACAAATAGAAAAATCTAATAGATCTACAGAAAAACACACTAGTGAGAATTTGTTTTTTCGATCATTTTAATAAATTCTAAATCCACTTTTTATATTTAAACAACATTTGTATTTGAACCCATATTAACTATTAATAATATAATGTATCTATTTAATTTACCATATCACATATACCATATATAAATCCATAATGCAGTATTGTATGGAACACCATATTTTTACAAGGTTCTAATTTTATATACAAAACCAACTCCTGTGATTAGGTTCATCATGTCACAGATTTTCCACTATAAAATATTCATCAATTACATGTGGTTTTTAAAACTATACCATCAGGAACATATTTATCCAAATTATAGAGGTGAGTGTGTTGACTATACTATAAAAGATAATATATTAGATTTTACAATGCACATTAATATACTGACTTCAAACCAATTATTTTTAACACAAAACATTATAAAAATAGATAAGAAATTCATATTGGAATGTCACTACATCTATCAAACTAATATTATTCATCATCAGAGATTCTACTAATTCATTGTGATATTTTACAAAAAAATACCCTCAACTAAGACATTGTTTTGTACAATACTATTAAATATTCTCAAAAATATTTTTGATGGGATTCAATCAACTCAAAAATAATGGATCTTAATATACATAAAATGTTTTATATGAACTCTTCTTAATAGTCCAATTTAGCCATATTATTCATGTATAAATTCCCCAAAACGAATTATCAATACTATAGAAGGAATGTTTGTGGTTTGTTTATTATGACTACATGTAGACCCATGTATGTATAATTATTGTTATTATTTTCATATGAAGTCTTTCAGACTACTAAAATACTTTGTCAAAAAATGATTTGAATGATAACTAGTTTTCCCTTTCATGTTCTTCATCAACATTATTCTTTAACACTAACATGATTCTCTAAACAGTATAGGGTCAACACCTTCTTTATTTGTTCTTATAAAGATCCCAAATCATTCATCTTGCTCACATTTATCACATAGATCTCTCTGAAGTTCTCTCCCATAATTTAATCACATCAAAGTTCCTATTATTTTTCCTAAAGTCACCCTAATTTTTATTGGGTCACATTAAATTGAAATTAATGGAAATATCACATAACATTCATAAATTTTTAATTGCATAATCCAACATTTTATTCTCCCCATTATCCTCATAAATTACTTTTCTGAACTATGTTCTCTCTTAAAATGAAAAAGTTACCATATTCATGATGAAAAAATTATTCATATTTTATTTAGGTGTTATCAATTTACCTTATTTTTTTAAAAAATGTCACTATTAATGTTATTTGAAATCATTTTTAATGGCTTTATTCAAATATTCAACCCAACATTTTTGGATTGTATATTCTCAATTTTGGTATGAGTGATTCGAGGGTAACTTGTTTTGATTCAGCAATAATCATTAAAATAAAAATAAACTCTCAACTGAGTAGCATTTTCATTAAAAAATAATCACACAGTATATTATATTATTATTAATATTAAATATTAGCACAATCATCATTAGATTTCCAAAATATGTAGACGATGAAATACACACATTGAATTAAAAGATATTTACTCATCACTGATCTTATTCCTCTCATTTATGAATATTATATTCTCACACAAGCATGGTTTATCGCAATTAAAATTATAATTTATCAACCATTGAAGAAACACTTGGAAATCATCTAATTTTCAATACATTTTGATCAAATATATTGAATTTAAGATTTGATCATTTAAAATTCAATGAATAAATAGGGAACTTATGTAATAATCTAATCTCACAAAAATCCAAAATTGAATCATGTATTATTATATATTATTGATGTTTTTATCCAGAAATAAAATCTCGAAAAATAAAAAAATATTTTTATTTCTTATAATTAAATTCTAGAAAATTTGTCTTCATTCAGTAGAAATGCTATATTTGTTTAACTCCAGCATGACACATACACAACTACATGTGAATAATACACTATATGAATATCAATTAAATTAATCATAAAATCACCCAACAATAGAATAATATGATATATATAGATAACATATTGAGTTGTGAAACGTATAAATGAATTGAAAATAGACTCTTGGACACCCATACATTGATTAGGCATTTTTAAAAATTTGATCCATATATTGAGAATAACTAATATTTAGATTTAAAATGACTCATAAAAATCCATATATGTCTCTAAAATTGATTCATATGTAGATTCAAGAATGAATAATATTGGAAAACCTACAAATAAATATATTTTTTTGAATAATTTCATATTTCAAAATATTTTTTAAAATTAACTCCGAATCATTCCGAAACAGTTTACAAAATTAAAAATCATATAAAATTTCATTATAACTATTTAAAATAAGTGATGGAATTATTAAAAAATTAAAAAATCCCTTATAAATCATTCATTGTAAATTTCATCATTTAAATACTCAAGATTGATAATTTCCAAAACCCTTACTCTATAGGCTTATGGAGTGCCACATCTTGAATCTTACTCTCGGGACATATGGGGGCATCTAATTTGGTTGAAAGTGTTATCTCCCAAACATAATTTCATTATTTTGTGTATCCACAACCATTAGATCCCCATTTATGAGGAGGTGTTCATTAAAGGGGTCCATATTTTCTCTAAATTCTCTTTTTGCGTTCATCTGAGTGTTGAGATGACTAGTCACTTATTTTTTAGAGTGACAGGGAAGACATGTTATGGACATAATTGGGTGCTTTTAATCACTTTATTTTCTCATATCATATTATAGATAATCTTTTATAGTGGTGGTTCTAAGGAATGGACATCAATGCAACGAAGAATAATGTAATAGCCATAATTCTCTCAGCCAAATGATGGTGCATTTGGGAACTGTGGAACCAAGGGAGACATGGTAGCCTTTCTTTCTCTAAGGTGGACCTGATTTATTGATCATGGTGGTTGATCTATGACTTGGGTATTAATCAAATATAGTTTCAAGATTCCTACCAGATGAGGTAGGTGCTAAGGTTCAATAGTCATCATGTTGGTTGTAGAGATCATCGACAAGGTCGGTGGATTGTTTGGATTTCCCCTCCCAATGGGTTGAATATACACACTAATGTATCTTGTGTTAATTGTAATATGAGTGGGAGGGGTTGTTTATAATCCAAGTGGAAGTGTGGTTCTCTCCTTTAGTGAAAACACTGGAAGAGGAGACTCATTACAAGCTCAGGATTTGGACTTTCTTAGATATCTATAGATTTTTTGTCCATGCATATCTCCCTCTCAATAATTAAAATTGTTTGAAAGATTGTCTACAACACTCTCAAATACCGAAGTTACACTACCTATAATATCTCCTATCATATCCAGAGGTGCAAGCCTCTTATCGACTTCCAGACCATCTTACATCACACCTCGAGGGAGGGTGACAAGGTGGACAACTCCCTAGTATCATGGTACACCCATGAAACTGAGTTTATTTTCTTCTCAAGCTTAGGTTCCTTACCATTAGAGTTTGATGGTATCGTTAGAGGCAACACCCTTGGGATCCTTTACTTTGGGCCTCCCTGATCTTCTACCCCCATCCCCCGATCGCTGGGTTTTTCCTTTTTCTTCCGTTTTAATGTATATTTCGTAAAATAAAATTCAAAATATACTTTTGTTGGTAATTATACATTACATGGGGATCATCTCAACAATCATCTGATGTTAGGGATTCTCATTGAATAAATTCTTTATTTGAAATATTTCCATTTTTTAAGGTAGAATATTTGGATTATTTATTTATTGGACACATAATATATCACCCAATTTCACAATTACATCTATAAACATGACATTGACAATGAATAAATTCACAATTGAATTGGAAAATTATATATCACAGGCTCTACTATTTTAATATATAGGAAAATAAAATTACTATAGAAGATGATATATTAGTTTCATTAAGCATTTCATATTATCTATTTGGGAATGTTTGAGTAAAATTACCTCTATAAATAATTGATTTATATGATAAGGAAATATCACCATGTATAACCTACATTAATGGTATATCACCATATATTAACCCTTCATCAACATTTTTATACAATAGATTGTAATAGTTATAGATTAGGTAATTTTTATGTGTCTTACTATGACATTCTAATATCAAATCTTTTGACTCTATTATATGATTTTATATTCATATATCATTTACATTAATATGAAATCCATTTGTACATTCATAAATGATATTAACTATAAACATAAAAAAATATTCTAATTAACTATCAACCTACCTTATAATCATTATGATATTTTTAGAGCACAAACAACATAAATACAACTTAATAAACCCATATTTTTTGTTACTAATTAAAAAACTCTTTGAGAAAATCATAAAATATTTATAAAGGTGATTATATTGTGAATGAATAAAAATATCTCATGGATATTGAAAAAGAAGGATCATGTGGTTCAACTACATAAAACAAAATAGGAATAAAATCATTGTTTGAAATTTCTAACCAATATTGATAAATTTTTAATAAAAATTACTTATATTGATTGATACCAAATAGAAAAAGAAATAATGAAATTATATTATCATTAATGAATTTCATGTTATTTTATGGATGTTTATTTGAATTTAATAATGAATCATCAACTATGCAATTGAAAATATTACCAAAGTATCCTATATCATTTGGATTAATCTCTATTATCAAATATGATTGATGTATTTGAGATATAATAATATAAGAAGATATAATAATATAATGAGTTATATTTTTGTGGTAATAATTTTCTAGAGGGAAATGGATGAGATGTATATAGGAGAGGTTGAAAGATAAGTTTGTCTTTGGATGAAATTATAGGGACTATTCTAATATGAGATGAGTACATATGATATCATTTGGACTTGTAAAAGGATCATGTTGAAGTTTCAACAAGCCATTATTTTTTTATTAGTTCAGTTGACTTCATTTGATGCATGGTATCTTCATAAATAGATATTTTTTCATTAATCTAAAAATCAATTTTATTGAATCAATCTTATAGAAGTGCGAGTCATTGTTTATCTAGTTAAATTTCACTTAATGATTTCCCAAATAACCATCAAATATATTATATATTTTCCAAAGTGATGGAGTGAATGTAAAATATATGTTGAGATACTAAATATATGGACAGTATAACCTATTGATGAATGCCTCCATTTGTGTTAGTGCTAGTATAAAAACACTTGATTCATAAACTATTTTAGAGATACAACCAAAAACATACTATTTGTATAAAGGAAAATTTATTCGATAGCATGAATGTGCATTTTAATGAATAAAACTATATTTATAACAATTTCTTATAACTAGTTGATAAGATTGTGATATTTCATTATTGTAACATTTATTGAAATTTAAATAAATTGTAGTTATGTTTTTTCATTTGGTATTTGAGTCATAGAAAACCATTCTATATTCATAATCTTCTAGTATATTCTTATTCTATATTTTAACAACCACTATTCCATTTATATTTTATCATATAATATGATCTAAACTAAAATGGAATCCAATATATAACTTCCTCAAATGGTCATAATTTTATCTTAATCATCTGCTTTGATGTATTTATCCTTGGTTATTGATCTAGTGGATACCACTATATCCCCAAATGATCATCTCACCCCTAAAAATTTATGTTACCAAAAATGGTATTCAGAGAACGAAGAATACGACTCCTCTAAAACACTACTCTTGGAGGAAGTCTATATCTTAAAGGAATAATCTTATATAGGGATTTATATCCTCTAGAAAGTGGGATGTTCCATCGATTCGAGTACCCATTCTCTTTGTAATGGATGGTTGAATATGTAGTTATAAGTATTCATCACATTGTAAAATTCGTGAGGTGTATATCTATCCTCATATCATAACTTTATCTCATTATTTGTATAAGATAGTAAATATTGATCTCATCAAGTCATCAAAATAAATTTTCCCTGAGTTCATGGGGATAAAGGAACATGTTTTCCAATGTGTGGAGATATCCTCTCATTATAAATATGATAAGATCCATATTTTTAATAGTATCTATTAACCCACAATCCATTAATGAGACTTTTTATTTCTAAAAAATCATTTTCCGTTGAATATACACATGAAGATGGTTCTGATCTTACTCTCTATTTAATAATTATAAGTAATAATATAAAATGGAAGAAATCTCAATTAACCAATGCACTGAAAAGGTATCAATACTAATATAGAAATGGTTGGTCTTCCCCTATCAATTTTAATTCAGGTCCACATACGGCCTTATCTTTCATCTTTATATCCCTCATTTTACTGAATCATTGGGGTATTCAATAGCCAACCAAATGTGAGTAACTTCTCAAATACCCATATAGCTACCATATCTATCTGGGGGCATTAATATACCAAAATTCAATAAATCCAGAATTTTAATTTTTTCTAGGATATTCAAACTAGATAATTAAATATATGGTAGTCCAATGGATAAACATATCTAGATTTTATAGTTCATAAACTACAATTTAAATAAATTGAATCTTCTCATAAATATATCATCATTATGTTCTATGTATTCGATACATTTTATTTATAGGTGTCATATAATCCATGTGTGATTATAGTGGTAAAAGGGGCACTATAATATTTTATTTCAACCTTTGTTATTACTTTTAATTTATTTTCCACCAGGGATGGCATCAATGCCATTATGGAGTAGACTACATAGTGTCGATGGGATATTTACAAAACAATTATTCTTGTATGTTCACTCTTTTTTAAGAAAAATACACTTTTGGAATTTGTTTTTTATGGGATAATTATGGATAGTTTAGCAAAAATTTTATTCTAGTATGATATAGATTGGGATGGATAGTTTTATTTGGAATTTGTATACATATTCTAAAATACCTATCTAATTAAATATGAATTCATGAATACCCAATCTAATTAATCTATAGTTATCTTACAGATTCATTGATCAAGGTTTATAGAGAAAGAATTATTTTATATTAATAAGTGAATGGATCAAGATGGATTTAATGAGATGTTTCAGACATTATATATGTCTCCATTTTAGGGGTAGAATTGGGTTATTCTACATAACAATATTAAAAGAGTAAAAATTGATACCCTATCATGGATTAATACTCACTGTAGGCCTTGTAGAAACCTTCAAGTCCTCCAAGAAGACAATATTGGGGAGGATATATTCTTACTAGATCATTAGGATGTTGACCCAGTAAATGTAAATATTATAAAATGTATATGTTTCGAATTATAATTATTTGATAATGAAAAAGTAGCTACAAAAAATGAGGAACTAAATGCATGAGGTGATGAGATATTAAAACAACGTTCTTTTATGACTGTATAAGGGGAAAATTAATTGGGAAATATACTTATAGGTTGAATATTGGTCATTCACTAGCTATTTAAATATCAAAGGACCTCTAGAGGTTTATGACTACAACAAAATACTCTCAGACCCTCATTCTCAATAGATAACTAAATCCATTGATGAAAATTTTAATAATGGCTCGTTTTATAATTTCCTAACTGTATTTTGTGACATTGAAAAATCCAAATTTTAATACATTCAAGATTAATTTAAAATTAAAGAGGTAATTAAAATCAGAAATTCAATGAGTGAACTTTATCTTGATGTATCTTTAGGGTACATCTACTATACCATATGGGATATCATTGAAAAAGAGATTTTAGAAGAAGACTATGATTTCTTAATCTAGGTCACTCTCCCTACAGTCACCACATCCATTTTTTCTTAATACATATGTTCATACAACATAATTTCATCATGAAATATTGAAGAATATGTATTTGTAATCACATATATAAACTGATCAGTACTATTTTAAATAAATTAATTTTACATAAATTAACTCATGAAATATTTTCATGAAGGCATGTATTTTAAATAGAAGTACCATACAAGGAGTGATTTCTCTAGATCATAACATTATATGAAATCCTGAAATATGGTTGGTTTGATGTATCATCAAGGTGGAAATATGTATATATGGAAATGTTTTATTATATGTTTTAATGGGGTTTCATTATAAATTTTATAAGATATCATGTATTCTCAATGAGGGTATATGAAATTATTTCTGATTTCTAATCTTTTTCATTGTTAGATATTTCTCAATAGTCAATGATATGAGGATTCTTCATGTCTGGTAGGGGTATAATATAAGAGGTCCCTCTCTCTATGAGTCTGTTTATCATAGCCCAATCTATTCTTAGAATAAATCTCAATTAGAATATCACTAGTGGTTTGGTATGTCTTTTTAATGGTTGGTCTATGTTTTTTAGAATAAAAAATTTATTATTCATTAATAAATAGTTAAATTTTAAAAAATATAAGTATATATTTAAGAAATGGCCTCAATATAATCTTGAATTGTTATAATTTAAATGTTTGAAAATGTATTAAAATTAAAAAAATTGTTGTCTATATCTCTATATGGTTTATGGGTAGATGTTCAAAACAAAACAAAGAGTACAACGAGATTTCATGAATGAAAATTTCAATAGATTCCGTGCTAGACCCATTATGAACAGGACTAATTTGTATCCAAAATATTGATGGATTTTTTTATAATATCACATAAGGTATCCTCCACTTGAAAAGTCTCCTTTTCTTTTCTATATGGAGGATAACCACAATCAATATGGTTTTATCCTCTAATTCAAAGTGTTTTATTTTAGTTTCTAGATTTCCCAAATATGCAGAAAATGATATTGAGCTCTCCCATGATATTTTAATTGGGGAATCCCATATAGTGGGTCATCACCACAAGGATTTATAGGGTAGAGTGGTCAATATTGTTATTAATAAGGGAATTTATCTTAATGGAATTGAAGAAATCATGATATGTAAACAAGAACACTAATTTTTTCTATGATGTCATAAAATTCTGTCAGAGCCAAATTAATTTTATAAAAGTGTGTAAATTCATTAGTTAGTTGTACGTAAGTATACAATAGCTCTAAATCATGGTGAAGTCTTCAAGGTAATATCCACTAGATTCATGATAGGTATTACTAGATTATAGGTTGAGATTATATTTCATTCTTGAAGGTGAATTGGGCGGTTACCATTCTTCTATTCCCATGGGGTCTATTCTCTAACCTCATCTTTAGGAATGTCAATGCCTATATATCCTTTAACTATTTAGTTATAAATTATATTCAAATGAATCAATTATCCAGCATTTATCTCGCTAATATACTAGACTAATTTGTATTATACTATTTAGTATCAGGTAAATTTTTGTCAATATATTTCTATAAAAATTTTGAACAAACAATAATAGTAGTACTCATTGATAATTATTATTTGGTTCAATGAAAATACATTTAAATATAACCTTCTCATTTTGAAAATCTGAAATCAGGAAATTCTAATAGATAGAAACATTCGACGAAAATGTATTCAGTTATCCTACAAGCATATGTGTTGTGAGAATAGTAAATAAAAACAACCCTTGAACCTATTCACAAAATGTGAATAAGATTGATATATTTGGACATCAATAAGGGGTCATAGAGGACCAAATGATATACCTATATATATATATATATTTGATATACTAATGATTTGACTTTATTCCCGTGCAGTTGAAGGCTTTGACACCTAATGAAAATGAATTATTTTCACTATTTTCTTATCAATAATATGGGAGTCTTGTAATATGGTCTATCATCATAACCTAAATTCTAATGAAATTTTTATTAAATTCAAATTCTTTAATCCTCTTTAGAGTGTTAGTTCAGTGAGAAATGTGGTTGTTATCCAACTTATCGTCCTAATGTAAATTCATAATTTCATTAATAGTAGTCCAATGGAAAATTGATGGAGCGCTGGAATTTTTGTATGTTGATGGAACCTACTAAAGATATTAATCTTATTATAGATAATTCATATGCCAAAAGTATCATACAGGGGGGATGTGTCATTCATGATTCTAGGGGATCATGTTTAATGGAATTTTGTACATACATATGTGAGGGTGTCTCTACTCATGAAAAATCCAAATAAATTGTATCTTTAATCTCTCATTGTTGAATGAATAATATCATGATTTCATTGGTTGAATTCAACTCCATTATTATTTTCCATTAATTTTAGGACATCTTTTTAGTCATTGATGTATTTCATAATCCATTAGAATGTGTAGAATTATTCTTTCATACTATATGTAGATTTCATATACTAAAGGGGACGTAAATGTAACAGTTTGACTTATAATTTCCTAAGGATATAAAGCGGAAGGTCTCACCATTTATTCAATATTTAGATTAGATCTTATGAATAGTATTGTAAATGTATAATGTAAATTCCATTGATAACATATTTTCCAACCTCTAAGACTTTATTTGCATCTTCTTATCTTCCTATTAAAAAAATTTCAATTTTTATCTAGAGATATAATACTTTTCCATTTGTATTTGACATAGTAAACATTGAAATATATATATATATATATACAATTTACTATTATCACATGTAAGGTATGTTGTACATAAAAAAGAACTATTTTTGGGGATCAGTTATTAGGGTTTCATTTGTTATTAGTTAAAAATAAATAAAATTTAAAAATATACAAAAACATAAAAACATTTCAAAATAATTTTTTTAAAATCATTAATTATTAAAACCCAAAAAAATTAAGAAAATAATATATTATTTATTTCATTTAATTATTTAAATAAATATTTATTTATTCATGAGTATCAGTTTCTTATTTATATAAATATATTACTCTCAAAATAATTTTATTTTATTTTTGTGCATGAATTGTATAGGAATTGAACATTTTTAGTGAATTCTCCAATAAAAACAAGTGTGACATGACACATTGGTGGATAAAATAATCTATTTTCTTGGATATATATATACATATATATATATATATATATATATCAATTTTTAGAAATATTATGAAATCCATATCCACAATATATTTAGAATAATATTTAATGGATTGATTTAAGGGACAATATGTTCGATGTAAAATTAAAATAGACAAATGAATAATAACATGACTTTTTATAACAGTTTTTATAATGAAGTAAATCAATATGAAACTACCAATTTGGGAGAAAATGTTTTCTAGGTCAAATGAAAATATAAAAATTTCTAAAAGGATAGTACCCCTTGTGGAAATTCAACATCCCACACTTTACACCTGCACAAATCAGGATTAAAACCAGCTTTATGTTGAATATCATAAGGTGGAGGTTAAAATACAATTATATGATTATTTTAAGGATTTTAATAAAATTAAATATTATGAAGAAAGAAATTAGATTTTTAATATATATGTAATTTATGGAAAACTCAAGGAAAAACAACTTAATACATTTTCAGCCTCATGGGAAATAACTACGTCTTATACATTATTGACCTTGTATAAAGACTCCATTTTATATTAGATATGGATATATCAAAGGGTTTATTTTATTATTTGATATTAATGGTATCTTATAGAGTTCCATTCATGTTACTGTTGAAGTGTTCATTCTAATAGGGTGTGTATAATCTAATATGTTCTGGATCATTATTAACAATTTTCATGCACTAATAAATTATAGATATAGTTTTTGGGAGAATTTTCACTAATTTCATAAATTAATGAAATCTTGTAAACAAACCCATTTTTATTTCCCTTATCATTTCATTTTTATATTTTTTTAATTATTAATCTAATTAAAAAAATTCATTATAACACTCTTGATGGAAATTAGTTTTTCAAAACATTTATGTGAATATTAATCAGTTTTCATCCCTACATCACATTATTGTGTATATTCGACGCGATCTTTTAATGTTGAATAATGTGAAATTGTTATGATGTGTAGTAATTATTTGTATTAGATAAATGTCAAAGATATTATAACATGTTTTGTAGTATTTTTTGGTCATTGTTTTTATTTTTATCATAATGAGCTATTCTAAAATAAATTTAAGATATTGAGGATAAGGATACCCATATATGTTATGATTGGAAACTGTTAAGATTATATCCCATAATTTAATTAGTTAATTTCTGTTATATAATAGATAAATATTTTTATGATTCCACATTAATTTAAATTATTGTAATTAACTATCTATTTTTTATTCAATGAAATATACATCAATGCATTTTATATTCTATAATAAAGAGATATTTTGAAACAATTATAATATTATTTTGGTACACTATGTCTGGATAATTATGGAAAATATTTGAAACTAAAACATTTTAGGATTTATGTTTAGAAAAATATGATTCATGTTCACTATATTTCACTATATATACTATTGTTTTTTAAATCCTTTAAAAATATGTTAAGTCCATATTTATATCTAATATAATCTATAGAGACAATGTATAAATAGTTAGGTCAGTTTCATTACAAGACAATAAACCCTTGACTCATCATTAATATTCACTTCTCTCGTATTCTTCATAGCCTTTATCCCCTAGGGTGTTTTTGAAAAAATGGTCTTATTTTCAATGTTTTATATTTTTTATGGTAATATGTGTGTCAGAACAATGTAGATATCACCAATCCAAGTATATCGAATCTTGAATGTTAAATATTTCACTATAATATTTTTTATTTTTTTTTATTTTTTTTATTAACAAATTTACCCTCTTATTTTTGTGTCAAAGAATATATGGTTACCAATTGTTGGTATAACCAACCCATATAGGATGATCAAATTACTTAAATGTGACTACTTTTAAAAGAATCATACACTTATTATTCGAAGGGGATTCATTCTATCTCTCTATTTCAGTATATATTTATTTAATATATAACTTAAATCATTATTTCACCGTTTTAATGAACTAATGTAATTATTTTAATTTATAAATACTATATTAGTAAATTAAAATAAAATGTTCAAATCAACTTCATTAATAAATCTCTATACAATCAATGATCTTTTTTATTTATAGTAAAATTTAATTATAAAATAAAAAATATATTTCATATTTAATACATTAAAATGATAAATAAACTGTTTAATTATATAATCTAGTGTACAAAAGTGGTGTCCTAGAATTTTAGGCTCCAATAAGAGTATTAAATGGGGTTTTTTGTATTTTTATTTATTGATGTAGTCTGTAGAAACTGTTTATATTTTTGAAATGATGATTATGTGGTGGTCTTTTGGTATAAATTACATTAGGAGGAGTTATAGGTGTTTGGTATGTAAATAAATAATATTAATGGTATTAGTGAGACATTATGTACACACTCTAAGGATATTGAGTACCTAGTGGAGACTTCAAGGTCAAAAAGGTGGCCGGTTCCTTATGTTGGATCCTCGGTGAAGCATAGAGTGACCAGTTAAAGTGAACTAGAACCCAAAAGATCCCTACAAAGTATTGGCATGTTTTTCCTATTTTCTTTGGGTTACAATTTTAACCCCCTCTTAGTTAATCTGTCTCCAACCATAAAAAAATGTGGTGAACATCTTTTTATCCTCCCACTTTTCATCATGAATATCACATAACTATAATGGTTTATTGTGTGATTATTTATTATTTAAGGATGGTTTTCCACTATAAATCACCACGTACTATTTATTTCTCATTATATTTGATATTAAATAATTTTAAATAGGTATTTGGTCTCGGTTCTATGTAATCTTCTTGGAATCAGATCGATATGATGGGGATTTCACTCATAATTCTTATGGGAAAATGAGGTAGTATAAACTCTAAAGGTTTAAAATAGTTTCAAAAGTGGTATGTTGGTAGCATAAATTATCTTAGTTTTTTCATTGATTTAATGTGCTTTTGGTCATTAAATAAATGTTATATTTAATTTTTTTTCCTGATAATAGAATCCATGGTGGATCGAGAATCTGCTGTATCCTATTGTTTGAGGTTTCAGAGTGTTATAATCACCTGATCAGTATTACCACGTTGTTAATAAATAAAAATTACTAAATTAACAATGTACAATTAATTTTAAAAAATATAACTAATTATGGTATCTCTAGGATGCATTATTATTTCATGGAAAATGATTACAATGTTTGTTTATTTTAGGCCGAGTAAGGAGTGTGATATATTAAGGGGATATATTTGAAATAGAGTGAGGTAATTTTTAGTATTTTTTCAATTTATTTGAGTTCCAGGCTTGCTTGATGTGTGAAAATTGGCTAGAATATGTAAATGTCTCTATGAAAATCCAGATACGGCTTCCTTAATTATATGTAGTAGAATATATTTTGTAATATCCATGATTGGTACATTGTTTGGTATGATTTGATTACATGGTCAACGATGATCATGAGATTTATTAGAAGTGTTGTAAACTTGTTTTAGGAAGCCAAAAGTATTTTTCAAATGAAATTCAGATATATAAAGGGTATTATTATTAATATATATTTCCTTGATTAGGGAAAATATATTTTTGTGATATTTAATCTAGGTGTATCGAGGCCCATGTCCCTAAATAATTGTTATGAAACATTGAAATTCAAAACATGTTAGGTTATACCATAAAATGTAAAGAAATAATTGATCATTATGAGTTTTCTTAAGTGTTCTATAATAATATGGAGATATTTTATTTGAAATGAAGCCTTGTGGATTGCTTAATATTATATTCTACATTCATTTTTAAAAATTTGGTTTGGTTCAACATGTGTAGGGGTATGGTTTTCCAATCTTTAAATTAAATTAATCAGGTTATATTTTAAACTAGTTACCTAATTTGGATAATGGATTATGGGTATGATACCCAAAAAAATATATAATTTGAAATTTAATTTATGAAAATTTATAATAATTAGTATCATATATTTTGTGCGATGATTTGATATACATTTGTATTCCTTAATATGTAATTGCGCATAATGTGTTATGCCATGAGGTATGTTTTTTAATTGGTTGGGAATCATTAGATATTATTTATTTGATATGGATAAAAAATGAAATTATATTCCATATAGATTCATAATACACATTTCAATTATTATTGATTCATATGTATTTTAAGATAATATTTTTTAAAGTGATATCAGGAGACATCTATGATGACACACATACCACAAACGATATTGGGAGATAAGTTTGACGATAGATTTTCCAATGGAGATATGGTGAGATGGGTTATATAATATTCTTTCATGTGATGATTTGGATATATGTGTTTGAGAATAAAATTTCAATTAGTGATATGGTTAGATGAATTAATGACCTGATAATTGTTGATGATATGGTGAGATGCCATTATTGGTACCTTTTCATTAGAGATATAGAATTATGACTTTGATGATTCAATTTTTCTCTATGATATCAAGATAATATTATGAGGACACACATATATTTGATGATATGGATAGTTCTGTTTGGTGATATGATTTCCTCTAGGAATATCATAGGAAAATTTCAATGATTCACTTTACACAAAAAAATTTGTTAGTTGAGTTCAAGTATATTCTCCACTAGTGATATGGTGGGACAAGTTAGAAATGTCCCGACTCATCTCACCATAAATCTGATGGCCGAACTGGTTTCCACATGCCCTCAAGTGCATCTACCTATATACCAAAAGCTACCGAATAGCAGTGAGGGTCAATGGATAGTCAGTGGGGAGACTATACCTTCATATTAGAGTTCAGTAGTAGATAATCGTAATAAATAGGGGAAGCAGTCTAATAAATGATGAAGTAGTGGAAGAAAAATAGTACTCATTTTATAAAAGTGTCCAATTCCAATTATACAGTAGATGAATGCAAGAAATGATAATGTCAAATAAATGTAAAATAGTGAACAAAACAACATGCTTTACAATCCAATATAGAAATAAATAAACAATGACTTAAAGCACCGAGTGTGATCTCCTCGAGCATCCTTAGCTTTCCCTTGGTCCTCTGCTCCTATCAACCCTGTAAATGAAAACAACATAATCCTGCAACCCAATATAATCTACTCAGGTACCCCAGTGCAATGGTTTCCCAATTAGGTTTTGAGATATAAATCGCTGTAGGTTGGGACCCGCATTGTTTACCCTAAATCTAAATATTGGATAAATATTTTAAATAGTGTAAAAGCATGCATAATTAAAGTGAGCAATACAATGTAACTATATTCCCAAGTACCTGCTACATCTCTCTACTGGCGTATGAACTTCCATTATACATTTTTCATGTATACACAACAGTAATCACAGAGTTATTTCCATTTATCATTTATTCAATCCTTGATAAATTACATAATTCTCATGATCTAGTCTAAGCTCGACATCCACCGTGTAAGTCACTCACCAAAGATTTCTGTAAAGACCATCTAAGTAATGAAGGTAAAGACCGAATCCAATCTTTTGCATGTCTTGGATAACACATCATATTCAATTTTATATTTTATATACTATGTCTAATCCCATTCACTACAATTATTGATTCTCTCTAACGTTCATCCACTAATAGTGATTCAACCAATTCTTTAATAAATATGAACCCTTTCTTATATTCAATTCATAATCATCAAGTTAGAATAGTTTTCATTAACCATTAATTCAATTCATGTATGACCAATTGGACCCATAGTCCAATGTTAATTAATGGGAGTATGTCTAGCACCATCATGAGTATTTTGAGCTTTAGTCCTTTTCTCACAACCGATGGGCATTTGGAGCATCAGTCCTTGTCCAATAAAATAATTCTTGCATGCAAGCTAGGTGTAGAACTCCATGTCTAGAACCTCATGAGTATTTGGAAAATAAGTCCATGTCTTATAACCCATTAATAAATCATACATATATATTTATCATTGGTGTAGAAGGCCATGCCTAACACCCCAAACCAATCCATTAATTAATTCATAAATTAATTAATCTCTTCCTTTAATTAATTTAACAACTAACTAACAACATAACTCTCATATCAAGTAATTTTATAAATAATTAACCATTCAACATCTCAATAGTTAATAACTAATTAAAATTTAATTATTCTTATCATGACTACTAAATAATTAACTCACAATTTAATTATCCCAATTCGTTAACAAGTCTGAACTCGTCCACTCAAATAGTGATTCATCCCAGACATTTTCAATTAACGTGCACGTCATAAAAATCCTAAGTCAAACATTTTGAAGATGGCCCAAATATTTAGAAACCATCTCACAAAGAGTATCATATTTTTTAGACAAATCCATCCTAAAAAACTTATGGCATGGATAATAAACACTCATCCAAATGTATTATTGGAATACAGTAATAAAAATAAAACAATTCACAATCCTAAATTTAATACATGAATATTAACTATTTCAACAATTAATTTAATAAATCTTATGTCTTTAACGACTTCATCAATTAATTATCCATTTACTATTTATCATGTAATAATTAATCCATACATTAATTATTACTAGTTTCCAATTTATGTTCCAAACATGTCAAAATATTCAATATTCTCAATATTTAGAAAAAATGTCACAATTTTTCCACATATGACTAGATAAATATTTCTTTAATTAATTACCCTATTACCTATACCACCACATTCAAATCATCTAACCATTTAATCATATCACTTTAATGAATTTAGAAATACATACATAAAACCAACACATGATCAAGTCCACATTTATCTCACATGGTTTTCAACATTTAAAAACATAACATGTGTCAAGAATCGACATATAATATACCTTGACCAGCAAGAAGACATATGAAATGCCAAACCACAATAACCATGATATGAAATTACCAATAACCATCAATTTATCATTAATTATCATTTCATGATAATTTTGCACATCCATAATCAAATAAACTCACATTCTAAATTTATTTAAAGAAGCTATAATTATTAAATTAACTGATATAGATTTGGGTCCCTGCCTTAGGGTGACATCATTTTAATTATATATTACATTAATGTACTTGGCGGCAATTAGTTGCAAATGGCATGCAGTCTCATATGCACCACCTTTATATATATGTATATATGTCTACATATATATATATATATATATATTTATTTATTTATTTTCACGCGCGCGTTCCCAGCAACAAAAATCAATTAATCACCAAAACAACTTCAAAAGACCAAAACCAAGGAAGAAAGGACTACTCATCTACCTCTACATAAAAGGGACTTAGATAAAATATTAGACTCTTATTTAGGTAGTGTGAATGAAAACAATAGTATAATTCTTTAACTTTGAACAACATCGACTAACTGAATTGGCCCGAACCACCATTCCATCCGCGGCAGTTTCCAAAACACGAACCAATGAATCCCAAGAACCTCATTGCACAACCGTGGAACTGAAGAACACAAAAAATTCATGCTACAAAAAAAACCCTAAATTTGGAAAAACATAAATGGGAATCAAAACAGAACCAATCCACAAAATAAATGATCTGAAACATCATAAGAGATCCTACCTTTAATATTAATCTAAATCCAAGGAATAATTCAAAGAAAATGCTTGCAGACGGAGGACCTGGGAAAGGGGGTGTTTCACACTATAGGGAGGCTGCCTGGGGGGTTTCGTGCAGCTGTAAGGGGATTCCAGCAATAGAGAGAAGGTCTCACCAGGAGTATCTTGTTCGCTGGTGAGCCGCACAGAAGAATCATGTGGAGGAGTTCTGTGTTTCTCCTCACATGAGATGAAGAAGAACCGGGTGGGAGGAGTTACGCATCCCCTGTACAATGCCTACCCATTTAAAAAAACAATTCTAATATACATTAAAAAAACACTACTCATAATAATAATATTAATTAAAATAATGAAAATATTATTACTATCATTTAAATTTATATCATTAAAATCAAAACACCCCATTTAATTAAAATAGTAAATCAATAAACCCTCTTTATTAAGATGTATTAAAAGAAAAAATAAGGAACCCCTTTTTATTATGGATGAACTCCCCATTCAAATCCACATTAATTATTTAATACATTTTTAACATTTATTTATTTAAAACCATAACCCCATTTTTAATTTCCATAAAAATAATAATTATTACATTCATAAAACTAAAATAATAATAATAATATAATTATTATTTTTCTAACCTTTGATAAAACAAACTCCTCTATTTAATATCAAATTTACATTAAATTTGAAAACCCTCATTTAAGTAAACATTTCATCATGAATCTCAAAATCCACATTAAATTATTTTAACATGTATTTAAATAAATTAAAACAATAATAATAATTATATAGTAATTATTTTTATTCCAACTTTTATTTCATTAAAACCCAAACCCCCACTTTAATAAAATACCATTATTATGATTTTAATGATAAAAACTCTAACCCATAACATCCATTTAATAATAAATTATCCTTTAATAATTCTGAAACTCTCCATTCAATTAAAATGGTTCTATGATAAACCCAAAAGCCACATCAAATTATTCAACCATCATTTAATTAATTCATTATCTTTCACTTAGTTTGTACAACCAGAATAATAATAACAATTACTTAATAATTATTATTATTATAAATTTCTATTAATTAATAATAATCTATCTTATAATAAAATTTAACTAAGATAAATAATTTATTAAATAGGGTAAAATGCACTGGTTGGTCTACAACCATGTGCTACCTGTGCAGATCCATTGAAGTAGACATTGCTAGATCCAGTGCTCCTGAGACTCTTTAGAACACCTGCTAAAGATATTTGGTAATTACACAATTCCAAAAACGACTCTTTTAGGCGTTCCAACTTTCAGAATAAAATTCTATAACTCAGTTTATAAACTGACCATTCAATAAAAGGAATTTTTTTTGAAAACCCTGTTATTATTACCTGGTTAAAAAACATGGGACATTACAATCTAACCACCTTTAAAAACTTCTCTTCCCTAAGAATCCATCGAGAACCATTACTAAAACAATTGACCTACCAAGGTCACTTAATCTTGTAAGAGATGATGTGTTGCATTCTCAATGCCAAACACACCTTTAACCCTTCACAAGCATAACAGATAAGCCTCTAAAACCATATCAAAATCTCACTGATTAATCATCTAAAGAGAGTTTATATTTTTTTCCATTATGGGGACCTTGTCAACGAAAATGGCGGAATCTCGATCAACCAACAAAACACGTGGTGCACGCTTCCCTTGAAAGATGTCGCCAACCCAAAACCCACATTCTCCCTTTATCTGATGAAATTCCCTTAAAACAATTCGAAAAGTATAATCATGTATAAAGAAGTCTTTAATAGGCCTTTGGTGAAATTTCCAAGTCAATCTAACTCATGGATATAAAAAACAACTATACCACAACACAAATTTAGGAGTATCCTAAAGAAACCATGCATCATGGATACTACCCAGATAAAAACCACTCATCAAAGCCAATAAAATTTATACTATTGTGTGATGTAAGACCAATGATATATTAGTGTCTCCAATATAAGGTCAAGATAGGGAAAATGATCATCTTATTCAGAAGATATCACTACGGAAAAAACCAAGGTCACTAAAAAGATCAGTCGAACTACTACCGAACAACTCTATTCTAAAAGCTCAGCATCTTCTACCGACACGTTAACCAATAATGATGTGACAACACCCACCATAGGATTGTCTATGATGTATCAAGAAAAGATCATCCATTCACCGAAACACTATTTTAGAACACATTAATGCATGTATGTGACCTTCATTGAACCATGATCACCACATCAATCCTTGATCATAAAATCCATAACATAAACCTATCGGTGTGCCATAATAGCCGAGTCCCATGATGTCCTTATGAGTAGAGGGATAAACTTACTTTACCATCCTAGAACATTCTAAGGGTACTACCTACCACGAAATATCCCCTTAAAAAACATAAATATTGACCCTCTCACTTGTTCATGCAAAACCAATATCACGAGGTTCAAAAACCCCCAATTTTTGACATCTTTATTAATTCATTTCTTCCTTTTTAGAATTTGGAAAAAAATTCAATAAACACAGAAGTTATTTTTCACAACAATTACCATGGATTTAAAAAAATGCCCAACAGGAAAAATAGACATTCTATAACAAACATCCACTTTAAACCATTCACATACAAAGTTGTTAACATATAACATGAAATTTAGCATCTAAATTCCTTTTTACCAAAAAGGACCCCTCCATGTGTCCCATTTATTCAATCTGTTTTCTTAAAAAATTAACCCCACAATTGTTCATTACAATCATAACTCTGTAGTTTTATATTCATAACCATTTTCGAACATACAATTGTTATATAGTTCAGTCATATGGATGTACATCTACCAGTCGATAAGGCTCACATACACCTTACTATTGGCATTTTCATCCCATTTAATATATTTTCACATTTATAATATGAACTTTTGCATCCCTTCTTAATTTTTTGAAAAAAGCAGATACCCTTATTGTAGTTATAAGGCACTCTTACACCTTACGACTGAAAACTGGTTCTATTGTAACTACAAATAATAAATTTATCCAATGAAACCAATCATTTATCAGCAAGATAATATGTCACTACAAGTAGCTAACACATATCAACATACCAAAATCACTAAAACATTCTATAACATGGAATCATGGAACATAATCATTCTATATTATTACTCAAGCATGTTAATTATATCATGGAAAAATTATATCTAAGAAGGAAAGAAAAATTAGTACAAAACATTGCATATATTCAAGGTACACAATCCATATTAGCAAGAATCCTTCTAATGAAACTACATGACATGTTATATGCATGACAAATGGATCTATAATTTCCTAAGATGATGCTTGTATGAATCATTATATCCATATCTGGCCAAGACCATTATTTTTTCCAAACCTTTCAAAAATCAATAGGCAGTGGAAAATACACTAGTCACTCAAGGTGAAATCATATCAACTGTAACCTCAAATACTATTAACATCAATTCTATCCCTGGACACTTGGTCATTTCCCAAATGTGGGGTGAGAAGTCCCATGCACGACTATTATCCCAAGCACTGAAACTTTCATAGTATCATATATACAATCCCAAAACTGAAAGACAAAAGGGAAATAAACCATTTGATACCACTTTGTAACATCCCTACCCAACTCACCAATATACCGGTGGCCGGACTAGTCTCCACATGAACTCAAGCGCATCTCCCCATATTCTAGAGGTTGTCGACTAGTAGAGAGGGTCTATATATTGTCAGTGGGAAGACTATACTCCCATATCAAAGTTTAGTAATAGATAATTGTATTAAATAGGGAAATCATTTTAATAAATGGTAAAGTAGTGGAAGAAAAACACTATTCACTTTATAAATGTGGCCAATACCAATTATACAGTAGATGCATAAATGAAATACTAATGTTAGAAAATTAAAAATAGTGAACAAAACATCATGATTTAGATTCCGATAATGAAATAAATAAACAACGACTCGAATCCCCATGTTCGATCTCCTAGAGAATCCAGAGCTTCTGCTCAGTCCTCTAGTCCTATATCCAAAGTAAATGCAAACAACACAATCCCGCAACCAAAAAGAATCTACTCACATACCCCAATGCAATGGCAGACTGAGTAGGGTGTGATATATAAATCTCAGTAGGCTGGGACAACTGATGTTTACCCCAAATCCAGAAATTCAATAAATTATTTAAATAGTGTGAAAGCATGAATAATTAATGTAAGCTATACAGTGTAAATATATAACCTAGTACCATTTTCAGCTCCCACATGGTGTCTGAACTAGAATTATTCATTTTTTCATGTATACACAATAGTCATCACACATTAATTTCCATTTATAATTTATTAAAAACATGATAAATTACATAATTCTCATGATCTATCCTATGCTCGATATCCACCATATATGTCACTCACCACAGATGTCCTTAAAGAAAATCTAAATAATCAAGGTAAATACTGAATAAAAAATTGTTATTTTTCATGGATAATGCATCATATTCAATTTAATCTTTCATATACTATGTTTGAGCCCTTCTACTAAAATCATTGATTTTATCCTAGGACTATCCACTAAGATTGATTCACCCAATTCATTAATAAGTCTGAAATCTTTCTTATATTCAATTCAGAATCATCATATCATAATAGTTTTCATTAACCATTAATTCAATTCAGGTATGAACAATTGGACCCAAAATCTAATGTCAACAAATGTGAGTATAAAATCATGTCTAGCACTGCCATTACTATTTGGAGTGATAGTCCTTTTCTCACAACCCTTGGGTATTTGGAGAATCAATCCTAATCCCATAATATAATATTTGCATGCATGTTAGGTATAGAATACCATGTCTATCACCGTGTAAGTATTTGGTGCATCATTCCTTTTCGCACAACCCATTTATCAATCACACATAAATATTTATAATTTGTGTAGAACACCATGTATAACTCCCCAAACCAATCCATTAATTAATTCATAAATTAATTAATCCCATCAGTTAATTAATTTAACAAACTAATTAGAAACATAAATCACAAGTAAAATAATTCTATAATTAATTAAACATTAAACAAATCCATACTTAATAACTAATTAAAAATTAGTTATTCTTATCAAGACAACTAAATAATTAAATCAACATATAATTATCCCAATTCATTAACAAGTGTGAACCTATCCACTAAAATATTGTTCCTTCCTGGAGTTTAACAATTAACATGATCATCATTAACATCATTAGTTTAACATGTTGAACATGGCCCACATATTTAGCAATGACCTCATAATGCATATAATATTTTTAGAAAACTCCTTCCAAATAAACATAGGGAACAGAAGATAAACACGCATCCAAAGGTATTTTGGAGAGTAGTCATAACAATCAATCAATTCAAAATCCTAAATTTAATGCATGCAAATTAATTAATAAATAATTTTATTAATCAAATCATATCTCTTTTACTAGTTCATCAATTAATTATCCATTTACAATTTACCATTTAATAATTAATCTATACATCGATTATTACCAGTTTCCAATTTATATTTATAACTTGTCAAAATATTAAATATTCTCAATATTCTGAAACAAATACACTATTTTTACAACAGGTGATGTGATAAATAATTCCTCAACTAATTACCCTATTACCTATCCCTCCACATTCAAATAATTTAACCATTTAATCATTGCACTTTAACCATTTCAGAAATACATGATTAAAACCAACACATGATCAAGCCCTCATTTATCTCAGGTGGGTGAAATCATTTAATAACCTAAGTTGTGTCATGCATCGATATATCATATATCAACACCAGCAAGAAGACATATTAAAATCCAAACCAGAAAAATCATGATATGACATTACCACTATCCAGATATTAATCATTAATCATCATTTGAAGAAAATTTAGCAGTTTCATAATCATAGAAACTCACATTCTCAATTTATTTAAACAAGCTATAATTATTAAATTATGTGAGATTGATTTCGTACCCTACCTCAAGGTTACGTCATTTTAATTACGCAGTACTTTAATGTACTCGGTGGAAATTATTTGAAAATGGAATGCAGTCACATGCACACCAAATTTATATATATGTATATATATCGTCATACATATAACTATATATATTTTCACGCACGCGTTCCCTTCAACATAAATCAAAAAATCCCTAAAACCACTTCGGAAGACCAAAATCGATGAATCAATACATATTCACCAACTATTAGATACAATGGAATTAGATAAAATATTTTACTCCTATCTTGGTTTTGAAAAACAAAAAAATGGTATAATTCATTACCTATGAACAATGATGATGCAATAAATCGGCCTAAACCACCTCGCCTTTAGTGGTTGATGCCAGAACACTGACCAATGAATATGGAGAACCTCTTTTCACAACCATAGAACTGAAGAACACTAAAAATTTGGGTTACAACAGAAACCCTAAATTTGAAAAAACCTAAAGGGTACTAAATCATCATAAAAAAAATTGATGATGGTAAAAATCATAGGAGATCTCACCTTGAATATTAGACTAAATCCAAGGAATAATTCAATCAAAATGCTTGCAGATAGAGGACCTGGGAAAGGTGGGCATTTTTCATTACACGGAGGCTACTCGAGGGCTGTCGTGCTACTGCAAGGGGAATCTGAACGAGGGAGATATAGCCATGGATATGAGGTCATTCCATAGGTAGATTTTTTGGTGGATAAACACATGGAGGAAGCCTATAGAGGAGGTCTGCATTGTGTCTCATATGAGAAGAAGTGGAACTAGGTGGGAGGGGTTGCAGCTCTCCTCTATAACGCCTCCATATCATTTAATAAAATATAATATACAAAAAAAACATTACTCATAATAATAATATTAATTACAGTAAGAATTATATTATTATTATCATTTACATTAATATCATTAAAATTTAAACACCCCATTTAATTAAAACATTAATATGATAAACCCCTTAATTAAACTGTATTAGAAGAATGAGTAAAACGCTCCTTTTTATTATGTCCAGCCCCCCCCCCCCCATTTCAATCCCCATTAATCATTTAATTATTTATTATCCATCAATTATTTAAAACTAGAACACCTAATTTAATTTCCATAATATAAATTATTATTACATTCATAAAAATAAAATAATAATAATCTCATTATTCTAATTTTTCAACACATCGATAAACCCAAGACCTGTATTTAATAAAAAAAACATCAGAAAATATGAATACCCTCATTTAATTAAATATTTCTTTGTGAATCTCAAAATCCACATTAAATTATTTTAAGCTTTATTTAATTAAATAAACACAATAATAATTAAAATAATAATAACATTATTATTATTATTCCAACTTTCATTTAATTAAACCCCCCCCCCCAATTTGTTACAATACCATTAATATGATTTTAATTATAAAAAACCCTATCCAAAACCTCCATTTAAAAATAAATGGTCCTTTATTAATTTTGAAATTATTTATTTTATTAAAATAGTTCTTTGATAAACCCAAAAGTTGCATCAATTACTTCAACTGTCATTTAATTAATTATTTATCATTCAAATAATTCAAAAAACCAAAATAATAATAACAAATACATAATAATTATTATTATTATTAAAACATTATTTTAATTAATCACGATCTTTTATATAATTATATATAATTAAAATAAATAATTTATAAAATTGGGTAAACTACCCTAGTTGGTCTTCAACCATGTGTTCCCTTTGAAGATCCATTAATGTGGACTTTTCTAGATTCAGTGTTCCCGAGACTCATCAGAAAACCAGATATAAATATCGATTAATTACACACGTCCAAAAATGACACCATTAGGTGTTCCGAAACTCAGAATAAAATTCCATAGCTTGGTTTAAAAACTGAAACTTCGATAAAATAAAATAAAATGGAAACCCTTGTATTTAGACTCCATTAAAAAACATAGGATTTTACATAGTTTGGGGATATAATTCACACTAGTGATATAGTGGAATGAGATAATGGGATACTATTGGAAGATATTCCCAAATTTATTAACAATATTGTGAAATAGGATGACATTCACATGTATGTTCTAATTATTATGTTATGGAATAAAATGAACTTTTTAATTTTTATTGTTATTTTATGGGATTGAATGATGATTTTTATTCGTATTATTATCATGATTTCAAATATTCCCATGTTTATTAATATTATAAGGATTTTATATTACAATACCATTGTTATTTTCATTATTTAGGATGTAATATTATGTTACCAAAAATCCAAATATAGTTATAGTACTAAAAATAATGATAACCTTTCTTCATAACTATTTGGTAATGGATTCATGGGTGGATGATATGTCAATACAAATCTGATATATTGTGATACAACAATATAGATGAAGTCCAGTGGGGTCACACATTGTGAGGCATGATTAGATTTTGAGGATATAAATTTTTTATTATCTATAATGGTTATTATGATACTATCATATCACATCATGTATGCATAAATGTATTCTAGAATAGTTTATGGACTCCATTTTTGGTGCCAAACTACGTTATAATCATGTCCTGTATATGCATATTGTTATGTGTGTTTGGATTATATTTGAAAAGATTGTTTTGATGATGGATATATAATAGGTGGGATGATATATGGAGCTCGGATTGAATATGGTGATATTTTCAATGTTAGTTAAGGGAAAATATATTGGTTCTCCCATTTATGTTATTTTTTTATTCTATATTTCATGTGAATAGACCCTTGGGTGATATTGTATGAATATGTAAATCTGTGACCGTTATGGTATAGTTTTTTTATGGCATGAAGTTTTTTTTAATTTTGGAATTATTTTTTATTAAATATAGTATAAATTCACAAATATTTTTATGGTTATGTATTTTTTATCAATTTATTATTGTTGTTCTTAATTATAATAGATGGTATTGTCTTACCACATGGTTTATAAAAACCTCAATGATAATTGGGATCCTTTGTAACATGGGTATGTGTGCATTAATTCATATGATGGTAGTGATTTATCTAATATTTGTGTATAGAAGGCCTAGGTTTTATAATCATTTTTAATATATATAATTATAATAAAATGAAATTAATATTTTACATAACAGCATATATGGTGTGACAAGTTTCCATCCCCACTTACATTCATAGTTCATAAGGCCCATAGAAACTATAAGGTCTAACAGGAAGTCCTAATTTAAATATATATAATTACTTTAGATAAATTTAAAATTATAATATATTGTTAAATTCAAATTTGTGTGAGAAATTATAATAATTTTTTAAAATTATAATAGAAACCCACTAACCAAGGTTGATCTAACTGAAGTCTAATGATTTTCTTGTAATTAAATTTATAATTTTTATCGAATGGAATACAGAAAATCAATTAAATTAAATTCAAAATCTCATTTAAGTATTAAAAAATGGAATTTTCATATAATATGAATATTCAATAATAGTGAATAAATAAAAATAATAATCTATTCATTATGTTATATACAATTTTTATGAACATTTTTTAGTTTGAAAGATAGAAATGATAATTTCATATAATTCCTAAAACATAATCATTCATAAATATATCGAATTTCCATAGAATAAAAATATTAAATATTAAATATTATATCACGAATATAAATACACATATTTAATAGTTAAAATATATAATTTTTGAAATAGAAATCATTATATTATATACATGAATCCGATCATATTAATTAATATATATAATTCATGAAATTGAAATCATCATATTATATATATATTTATTTAAATAAAAATAATAATAGATTGTTATGTATCATACCATTATTTTGACTCCCGAAAATGAATTCCCAGATCTTGAAACCTGAGATATGGTTCCATGAGGTCTCAGGGTCATGGCTTGGGTTTGGAGATCCATTTATTTTGGCCACAATGTTATAAAAAAATATCCAAAAAAAATCTTAGTTTTGTGAATTATAAGTTTTTCATAGTGAAGAAGAATGTTATAAATCTATATATATGTTTAAAAGACTAATTTACCTCTTTATAGTGGATGTTGATTTACCAGGTAGTTTGGTTAGGAAGATATATTGATAGATATATTTTAATATTTTTTATTTCCTTATATCAATGTAGGTGTTCTCAACCATTATGGGTATAGATGCATAAATTTCCAGGAATTTTAATAATCTTTATAGGGTTGAATTATAATGAGAATGGTATTAAAATTTTGTTTTATTATTATAATTGTATTTCATGTATCTCAATGTGATTTAATTAAAAAAAATCAAATTGTTTTCAAATAATTTATTTTAATTTAGTTTTTTTGAATTAGCTATGGCCATATAATGAATGAAAATTTAGGGAATTTGTCAAGACAATGTCAATGAATGAGGAAATTATGTCATTATATTATTATTTTTTATATTATGATCTTATTCTTGATATTTGAGTAATGACTTTTAGGATTATAAGTGTTTTTAGAAGAATATGAATAACTATAATTATGATAATGGATTTTGGTTGGTGAAATCGTGGCTCCCACAAAGAAAATTAATTTTTCTTTAAATTATGTCATTTGGAATATTTTATCAATCAACGTGAAGGAATATATTCATGTGGATATGTTTGGTATTTAATAGAGTGCACTATTTGATGTAAAATTTTGATACAATGTATTGAAAAATTAATTTGACAAAATATATCATTAAATTGGCATTGAATTTTATATATAAAATATTTTTGGTCTAAAATAGAATTTTAATCGTTGAATAACATCATTCATCTAAGGAATATATACATTATGCATGGAAGTGGTCTTATTATGAATCATCATAATTAATTCAAATCTCTTAATTCATGGTTCCAATCAAGTTATAAAATTATTAATTCATTCACATAATCTCAAACTATGGATATGGATCAATCGTTAATGTTTCAATGTGAAAATACATTATAAGTTTTGTGAGATTTTTGGTTTTAATAAGACCAATATTTGATGAAAATAATAAAGTGAATCATCTATTTGTTCCACACCCATGAAACATTAAAGGTGGATTTTATGAGTATATGCTGAATGAGACAACATGAAGTGGGATGGATATGGATGAAGTGGAAAATATACATTATGATATTTATTCTATAGTATTATGATAGTTATCATTTTAGAAGTTATACTCCCAAGACATTGAAAATATAGATGTCTCATGAGTTTTAAAATCTAGAGAAAGGGAATATGATAGAACATTAGAAAATAATATTATATTCTATGTCAGTTTTATTTTCAACACAAATTATCTCCAATGATAATATTAAGTTCAAAATATTTTATATGATTTTATAATCAAAGATCGGGTTGAAGGTCGAATTGTTCAACCGACCTAGGTTTTCAAAGTGGATAGACTAAGCAGTGGTGGAAGAGTCTAACAAGAAAATATTTTAAATTGTAATAGATTTTCTTCCAGTTATAGATAAAATGAATTATTCATCTTCTAGAAATAATTTTAAAGTAGGTGACATTGGTTTGAGAGGTTTCTTTATATTTTAGAATTTCTCATTTTATTCTCAAGGGAGGTGTAATTAACATACCTACATCATCTTTCAAACCAATACATAAAACCATTTTTCTTGAGCTCATTCCCATATTTTAAATTTAGGATAACTATAATCAATGGTATAAAAAATTATTCGGAATCCTTTTCCCCACATTTCAAAATAATATGTGCAAATACTGAATTTTACTAAAAATCTAGCATAAGACAACAAACCATTGGACATACCAAGAAAATATGAACCTAAAAACAAGGATCCAAAATTCATATCTGATTATACAATATAATATTATAAACTGAAAATAAAATATATAGATGTAGTAAATACAGAGTATTAATTAATATAAAAAATATTAAAATAAATAGACATTCAAAAATAAAAATTAAATATGTTGGTGGATGTTCCTGATATCATCCCCTGCTAATATCATCCCACCCCCACTCAACTTCCTAGAGTGGTAAAATACTACTACTCCCATACACTAAATTTTTATAGACTATAATAGTAGTTATCAACATGTACCATCCCGTTTATAAAATTAAATATATTAAACTATATATATGATGAGGTAAACATGTATTGTGTGAGTATAAAGAATAAGTAAGAACCAGTAAGAGACCTTAATAGTAACATGTGTAAATAATTAGGTTCATGAATATGCATGTGTCTATTGATTTTTCTAATAGTAATATATCACATGAAAATATATATGTAATCATATCATAAAGAATATCACTATGTATAAATCATGTAATATCAAAATAATCATCTCACAACACTAGGGAGAGTTATACTAAAATAATAAAAAATTAAAATAATAATACTATAACAATAATTTTAGGGATACAAATATACATCATTATAAACTATGATAAACAAGGATAAACCATAAAAACTAATAGTCCATTTGAAAAACAAAAAATATACACCCCAAATTTCTAATTTAATATATAAATCTAATAAAATTAACTATTGAAATAAAAAATATATGTCAATCAAAATCCCAATCGATTAATTATATAGGTGGAATGAAAATACATAAATAAAAACTGGGAATATGAAATATATTATAGATATGAAATAAATAACAAGTGAACATATATAAATGAAGATAAAAATTCCCAATAATTTTCTATGACCTAATATTTAACACATGACATCAATATAATCATTATTTACAGAAATAATCCTATAAATTAATATAATCCATCTCTTTTATTATCATATAAATTATTTTCCTAATACCATTAGGGAACTCATATCATTTCATAACCAACTAATAAACAATACTTCCCGAATATGTTTTCTATTTGCAATCCATATAATTCCATGATGAACAATGTCTATAAATAACTCCACATTACATATTTCTACCCCTATTCATAAATTATCATATTCCTCTATCCTATCATAATACATCTTAAGTATACAATAATATCTCTAAAAGTTACACCATGTATCATAGATAACCATCATGTCATAAAAAATCCATTCTTTTACCTCACTGTAATGATACCATCACACACTACATACAAATTCAATACGTATAACTTAATCATCCATACATGAATAATACTTACACCATTTAAGCTCTCAATAAATAACCACAATAGATCCCATAATATTATACCTATAATAACACATGTATAAACATATGTGTATCATGGTGAAAGTGAATGGTGTGAATACAATGACCTATTGGGAACCTCTAAGTGGACTAACTAGAAAAAAAAATTAAATAATTAGGTGTAATAATATGTGTGTCTATGTGGGATTTATAATAATAACACATTTGGTAAAAATAAATAATAATTATATCCTTTAGGTCACCTAACAGAAATCCTAGCATAAATATAAACTCTTATCCCACAACAATTTTAGTTATACTAAAATCAAAACAAACTCCTCATACACCACCCAGACAATTGATATAAAAATTACATACTCATAAAACATAGATCAATGTGGGGATCAATATAGTTAACAATTTAAATCATAGAGTTATATTAGAGAAAGTCAAATATCCTTATTATGGGGGAAAATAATCCATCATCCTAAAATCATGACACCTCACTATATAAATAATTTTTAATCATGGTATCTCGTTATATGTCCCATTATTCATTATTTACATACCTGTTACTAATATAAAATAAACCCATGAAATATACAATATAATTTAAAAGTTTAATAGAAAATTATGATCAACTATATATAAAAAAAATAATATTGGTACATTAAAACATAAAAAAATTATGTCAAAGTAGAACACATACATGAAAAATTAAATGCAAAGCATTATATCCATATGAAATAACATACCACAAAAGATGAAATGCTAGAAGATAAACCGATCATAGTAATTTCCTACCACCAAATAAATTATAGGATACATTATTATTTATAATATTTGATGAAATAACTGGTGAATATAATGTAATCTAATTTAAATGATATTATATAATCTATTTCTTAATACCATTGCACCAATAATTTCATGGAATACCCAAATCATCAATAATTATTCCTGAAAAATTTCCACCGTAAAACACAATTAATTCAACCATGATCAGTATCTATAAAAAATCCCACATACACTATTGAATTGATTTTATAATTTACCAAAATTCTATAGTCATACTTAATGCATCAAAAGGGATTAAAATATATCTAATAGTCATAATTAATATCTTATAAAATCAACATGTCAGCAAAGTATTTCCCTAAATATCTCTAAAATAATAACATAACTATATTTATTTGTCCTTAATATGAATATTTTAATCTACCCTATTAATTAAATACACAAAATATTGAATCACACGTCAAAAAATAGTAGTGGAAACCATAATGAATAATGAATATCAAAGTAAATATTAAGGAGATAAAATGAGTGATATATCATAAACCATATACGACCACAAAACTATATGAATACAATAGTGGTATTCAATAAGGATAAATGGAATAATAATTAGGATTCACAATAAGGATACTAATATTGTGGAAATGAAGAATCAAACGATATAGATAACAACCAATTTTTTTTATCAGAACTCATATCTAAGAAGACTTCTCTAGTCAATGTTCCTAAGTCATAGAGTTGGATAAAATTCTATAAAAACATCGCATTAAAGGTTTTTTACATAGGATAACAAGACCATCAATGATTGTTTTAATATATAAAAAACATAAACTAAATAAAAAATCTATCCACGTAAATTTTTATTACATTTTTGTTAATGAACCATTCCATTAACATCATTCAAAATCATCCATTATATCACCGATATTGGGAAATATTAACCTTATATTTGGTGTCATTAATTTTCATAAAATGCATTCAATTTTTTAATAAAATATAATTGATAATACTCAAAATAATAAATGTAGTTGGGGTTTGTATTAATGGTAAGAACCCTGTAATCCTACATGAAAAATGCGGTTTAAAACCCATTGTGTGTAGGTACTGTAGTGTACTGTAGCAACAATGGGAACTATAGTAGTGGTGGGGCACTATAGCAGCAGCTGGTACTGTAGTAGTGGCAGGTTATTGCAGTGGCAGTAGGTACTGTGTGGTACTGTAGCAGGTGGGTATTGTTGCAGTACAGTTCACAGAATGAGCCTAGGGGAAAAAAATTTCCTACAGACCATATAATGGGTTAAATTCCCACTTGGCCTTTGGGGTATGTAATGGGACTCCCTATACCTAGTTAAAGTGGTATTTTCTTTTCTGTAATAATTAATGAGGCTTCGGCATCAACCTATAAAAAATACACAAAATAATAAATGGGAATCCAAGAGATTTTATTAACAATAAAAAATATGTGTAAGATGAAACAAGAAACTTAACATATCACATATCAAATGACAACGAATTCAGAAATCAGAGTTATGTATAAGGTAACATAATAATGTTCCTAAACATATAACACTTATTCTCTATAATATAATCTAACAAATATTTTACCTAGGTATATAAAAAATTAAAATAATTATAAACACTAACAATTAATGTGGCATAATTACAATAGGTGTAATTAATGTCATATACTTCAGAAATATATGAAAATATGGGTTCTCC
Organism: Viscum album; assembly: GCA_963277665.1. Lineage (NCBI taxonomy): Eukaryota > Viridiplantae > Streptophyta > Magnoliopsida > Santalales > Viscaceae > Viscum > Viscum album. The sequence continues at coordinate 31,712,904 of OY728128.1, read as the reverse complement.
ACTACATAATATAAAATATTAAAAAATAGATGAATCCATAATAAAATTTATGGACTTTTTAATATCCAATTTTTATTCCAAAATACATCATTCAGAGTATATTTGGAGTTAGAAAATAATGGGTAAGAACATCACTGACAAAAACCTACTAAAACACTAAGGGGGTTTAGAACAGAAGATAATATAACCAAATGATAAAAAATATTCCATCTCGACAGTTCCAAGTAATTCTTTGATAATAATAATCCAATATTCAAAACAAATAAAATATAAAACACTCATAGAAAATTGAAGACAATATTTTTACACTCTTATATAGAAATCCAATTCATCTTGGATAAATATCATCCTAATCATAGTGAAATATGATATCCAATCACTAAAATAATATGTCAATATCAAATAGTAGAAAGAGGGGAAGGTAGGCAGACTGCCTATGTGTTACATGATTAAACCAAAATACCCCAATAAATAATTCTTAATCGATATATAAGAAATAAAGAAAATATAATGCTTATGAAAAATAAGTATAGTAATTACCATTTACCTAGTGGGAATCACCCAACTAAGTGGTTTCTCAAGAAGATTCCAACTGAATCTCATTATCCACTTAGCATGTAAAAGTTTTGTATCTTCTATTTATTACTCCACAGGGTTCCTAGTGGAACCATATCAGGTAATCAATATCTCATACAGACACCTGCATATAATTTTAAATTCCAAAACAATAATAATTTTTTTTTTCAATATTCCCCACTTTAATTATTATCTCCTAAAACTGACCACAAACTCTTAAAATATCCTATAATGATCTCTCTATTGTTAAAAATATTTAGAAATTATATTATTTGTATTTCATACAATTATATAATATTATTTTAGAATATTATTTCAATAAGTTCAATAATATCATGTTGTATTTTTGGTAGAGTCTGAATAGATTATACCAGTGAAACACCATAACCCAACAAATGTGGGACTGTCTATAAAATCTGAATACAATACATCAGTGTAGAGTGAGGGATCATATGAATAAGTTTTATTAATTCCTAAATAAATTTTCTGATATTACGGATTCTATCATAACATATAGATTTGATATACTCGTTGAGAGGCAAATGATATTTTGATCCATGTTGTAGGAAAGGAATTATATTAACTGTCAATAATATCCTAAAACATATCATTTAAGACATATAATTTCATTGGATATCATCTTATCACAGAAAATAATTTGAAACAATATTTTAATAAATTAAAACCTATAATATCATATATCAAAATATATTATATCACTTTTACTTATACTAGATCAATAATTTAAAATATTTATTTTTTATGTAGGACCATATCATGAGAAAGTATATCTACATATCCCACCATATAATGACATGTTTCTTTATATAACACAAAATTTTCTGAGAACTCAAAAATTAGACAAATCATTAATAAATTGAATATGATAATAAATTTGGTGTTTGAAGATATATGAAATGTTTAATATGACTTATAAAACAAATATGAATTCCAATATCATTTGAAACATTATTAATGGAATAAAAAAAATAAATATATATATTGGAGGAAATACCTCACTATTTAATATAAACACTCATGAAAATTGTGTTTAATGATGTTCACTAGATAATAAAAAAAATTATTTTTACATCCTTATTTTGTTATTGATCTATAGAATCAAAATATACTTTTATAGGACATTCATATCTTCTTCAAAATAGTAGAACATCACATATAATGGAATAATTAAATGTAATATAGGGAGAAAGGGAACATTGGATGTTATGTAATCAATAGTGTGTTTATATTTATACGAGACATTGATTTCTTATATATATATTAAAAAATAAATTAATTCGGATCGATGTTTTGAATTGTTCCATAATAATTGTTTTCATTTGTATATATTTATCATATATTATACTATGTTGAATTTAAAAAAATGACCTCATTAATTCATATAAAATATTCAAAAAGAAGTTTAACATTTTTAAACAAAATTAATTGCATCATATAATGATGCCTTATTAAATGTGATAATAGTCTATGGGGAAAATTAGAATAAAAATAGTTATTCAATATCATATATATCATATCAATACAAATCACAAAATATGATTTAGTATATATTTTATTCTATAATATTTAATCACTACTTTGTTTATATATGTATCAGATGATTTGTGGGAATGAAGTAGTTTGAACTTGGAATAGTCATTGGATTTACATTAAAAGATATAATTATTAATAGGTTATTTTCATATTTTTCATATTTAATTTTTTAATTTATATAGATATAGTCAATATTATATTGGGTCTAATGTGGTTGGTATTATTATCCTCTAATGTTCTCATTAATTGAATCTAGGGTTCTTCACCATTATAATGGGTTTGAGGGAATGGAATTAGTGATTTTATAAAACGAGGTATTATTTATCAATGAAAAAAATAATGATTAATTATGGAATTATTGGTAATGGTTTTTGTGGGATGATATACTATTTTGTGAAGAAAATAATGCTTCTGTTACTTCTTTTATATGTAATTTTTTTATGGTGGGGGGAACCACATGGGATAATCAATATCATAAACCTCATGTGTGATTGGAGAAATGTTGCAATTTTTTATTATATAGTCCATGTAACACCCAGAGATTTTATGAAAAAAATTCTTTTAATTTCATTAATGTATTGTGTTGTATTTTACACCAAGATTACCTTTCGCTATACGCAACACCGTATTAGCTTGCAGTATACGAAACACTATTCTTGGATCGTGTTACACACAATTTTGAGAATAGTTATTCTACACAACATTGAGTATATATATATACATTAAATGTATAAATGAAATATGGTTGGATTCTGGTATACGAAACAATGAAGGATTCTTTCACAACACGCAACCCTGACTTGGCTTTCATTACAAGCAATCGCGACCTTCCTTGATAGCGTGTGTTGTACGCAATACCGGGTTTTACTAAACAACGATATATTATTATAATATTATTATTAACTAGCCGTTATGAATAGTATTAACTAAATTTTGAATTTTATAACATTATTATTCATCTTACACATTTTCTAGAACATGGTATAAGAACAAAATAAATTTTTCGGGTAAAATAAGTATTTTTCAAAAAATGCAGTTTTGCCACCTTTTGATGGTGCACCCACATTAAATCTAGTTCTTGACATTTTTATAAGTTCAATTTGACAAAATATAATTCTTATTTGGAATCAAGAAATAAAAATTTACTTTGGATAAATTTTTCGTATTATTCTGGTAACTTTCATATTTTGATGAATAGTAAAAACATGCTATATTTTAATGGAAAACAACTTTTTTCATCGTAATAATTTATATGGAAAAATTATAATATTTAATGGTTTTAAATTATAAATAGAATATATTTTTACCATATAATATAATTTATTTCATTAGCATAGATTTTACATTGAATTCGTAGGTTAAATCAATTCAATATTTTGCAATGTTTTAAACAAAAAACCCGTTTTCATTCGACAACGGGATTAATTTTAATTTAATTTCTGCAACTTCTGTGTATTGAATTTGAAAAAATGGATTCCATATTTGGAATAAGTGGGTCCAAATTATGTTAATATGCTACTTTTTATTTTTAGGAATTATGAATAGTTACTACGGTAAATTTTATTTACCATAGTTAAAGGTAAATCGGGTAATTAAGGGTAAATATAATATTATAAAATTACCCTAACACATGAAAAAATTCTATTGGATGGCCAAAGGTAAACCCATATCAACTAAGGGTCGGATTAGATTCATTTTATGGACTTTTGACCGTGAAAATAATTTAATTATTATTAAAACCAAAGAAAGTGACAACATGTCACTCTCTTAAATCTTATAAGTATAATAATTTTAATATAGTGATAAACATCATAAAACTTCGAACATGAATAGTCTCCAGAAATCTAATAAATTTATCTACATCATGATAATTTATTTAAAATTTTTAGGGATTAAATAATTGTCATTAACGGTGATACATTAATGATACAGAAATTATTTATTAAGTGGAAAATAATTAATATAGTTTTCTATTGAAATAATAATTCCCATTAAAAGGCCCACAAACCAGACCAAAACTTATTGGTAGTGTATATATACACCTTAATCATCCAATTACCTAATATATAACCGTTTGTATCATTATAAAAGTGATTATGACGCTTATATTTTTTTATTTTAAATGATGCCAAAGTTGTCACCTTCATAATTTAATAAATATAACAATTTAAATATTGTGATTTTAAGATGATAAATTAGAGTAAAAGTATTATTGTGAAATTTAATAGATTTATCTTCATCATAGGATTTTATTTTAAATTTTTATGCAAAAATAATTATATTAAATAATTATACAAAAATGTTGTAGTAATTATGTTATTAAGAGATAAACCAAATAAATGGTTTTAAAAATAATAAAATATATAATATATGAACTATTTAATGTGATCCACTAATTTTATAGATACACATGAACTTTTATGAATATATTAAACCTTTTATTTCGAACATATCTTCTGTATATATTTTATTTAAATTCAAAATAAATAAATAGTGTCAAAATTGACACCAATGTTATTTTTAAAAAAATAACATATTATAAAATTGTTTAAAAATCCCAAAAATATTTAAAAATTTTAAATTTAAATTTATATGGTCTATAATGTTATAAAGTAAACAATTATGGAATATTCACAACAAATAAGTAATTATTTGTTATAATTTAAATTTTATAATTTTATTACCACAAATAAACTGAAATAGATTAAATAAGGATAAATCAAAATGATAAGGTTTAAAATAAGATCCAAACATGTCTAAATTTTATTGGTTGATTATATTACAACCCTATCTCATCTAAGCTTCGAATATGTGTCATTTTTGGAGGTTTTTAAGTGGGGTTAGATTTATTATAAATTAATTTTTTTAAGAATTCCAATGGTGCCCCTCTCCTCCCTTATAAAAGGGAACCTCCTCCCTCTCCTCCTCACACCAATTTGAGCCTTCAAACTCGTCCAACCCCTGAAAAATTATCTTCTAAACTTCCCTAGAAACATCCTAGAGGTTCTGGTCTACTTTAAAGACCAATCTTAGTACCCTAAGAGGAGGTTTCAAAGAGGCGTATCGAAGAAGAGGTAATGTTTTCTCCCGATTCATTCAAGATTATTTCTTCTTAAACTTCTTCTTCATTAGTTGTTTCATTATAAAGTAATAACATCAGTATCACTAATATAATTATTTGTTATTATAAATATGAAAACAACCACATTTCACTTTCTATCCATCCTACAGAAAACAAAATCACCGCGCGTGCGTACGTACGGAATACCGTCTCCACGCCGTGGTGTAATCTGTTTTTCCACCAACACCTTACATGGATAGGTATAATGGTGTAAAGAGTAACTATAAATAGTTATTATAACATCATACTGATTCTGATATATTGTATCATCCACTCCAATTCAATTCAATAATTATGGAAACGATATCATCACTCGTGCGTACGTACGGACTACCGTCTCCACGACGCGATGAGATTCATTCTCCATGTTAACCATTTAAGAATGATTATAAAGTATATATAATCCATAATAATGAAATATATGAAATTTTAATGCTACTAGATTTATGTATATATGTATGTCATCTACTTAATTCCATTCAACTCAATAAGGAAACAAAAACAGCGTTCATGCGTACGTACGGCCTACAGTCTCCATGAACTGTGTATTTCGTTCCATTTATCGATCTATTATATATATGTATATTTTGAATATATATATAAATCATGTTTTATATTTTGGAATTATGTAATCGTGATCTATGTAATCATATGAATAATTACAAGTCAAAACACGGATGACAAATGAAACGATTTTACCCAAAACACTCTTTAACATGGAATTTACAAAAGAACGGATAATATAAAGTCATAAGTGAACCATATATGATATCATAAAAATGAATATGATTCTGTAATAAGTCAATGACATTATTTAAATCATTATAAAGGAGGTTCAGATACATACAAAGCACATCAGACATAATGTAAGGGATAATTTTGCAAATCTCATTTTTATACGAGATTGCTTATTCGTAAGTATTTACTAGGGTTATTTCAATCATTCATTTCCATGTTTTATAAAAGTGTTTTCATGAATTTTTAAAGTCCTTTTTACCCATTATTTAATTTTACTACATGGTATGTAAGTAATCTTTCTTTTTTTTACGTTATGAGGTACTTTTTGACTTTTCTGACAAAAGTATGTGAAGAATGTTTTTTTAACTTATACAGCATGAAAGGATTTTTACGGTTTTATAAAGCCTTGTTTTCATGAATCTTCCTCCAAAAGATTTCATGACTATTTTCAACAAAATCCTTTTCATTTAAAATTTCATGAAATTTTGTGAAAAGAAAATAATTTTGAAGAAAAAAGGATATTTTCCTCAAGAATTCATTTCAAGTGTTTTATCAAAACCATTTTTCATCTAAGATGACATTATTTCATATGTGTATGTTTCAAGTATAATGTCTCTATGATTTACATGGTTTCACTTCTCTTATTATGAAATGATATCCATTTTGTTTATATGGATTATGTAATGATTGGATGATGTTTATGAAACCCATTTTATTTATTGGGTTATTATGAATGATGCATTTTTTTGTGGCACAAGTAAGAATGATTTAATTTTGAGATGGGTGGGAACTATATCTCCCTCAAATGCATTGGGTAAAGATTTATATCTCATGAGATAGACATGGCTGGAACAGAAGGTACCATAATGTGTCCTCTGAAAAGGATGATGTGCTCCCCACCTTTAGAAAATATTTCAAGAGACTGTCCTGAGGATATCTGAGCACATCGACCCTCGCAGTGTACGTCCCCAAGATGTGCCTCCCTGAATCGTTGAAGGAGTGGGGGAGTAAGTGTCATAGACCGGAGATAAGCTACTCCATCACTATCCATGAATGATAACTGCAACGCGGCTAGCTGCTATTGTAACACCCCGAGATTTTATGAAAAATATTATTTTTTATTTCATTAATGTCTTGTGTCGTACGCTACACCAAAAGAATCATTCACAACATGCATCCTTGAATTTCCTTGCATTACACGCAATCACAACCTTCCTCGATGGTGCGTGTAATACGCAATACCGAGTTTCACTAAACAACAATATGCTATTAAAATATTATTAAAACTAGCCGTTATAAGTAGAAATAACCACTTTTTTAAATTTTAGTTTTCAAAATGGACTTCATTTTTGGATTCGGAATATCGAAATTAGCTTAGGGAGAAATTTTGGTACTTTTCAGATAACTTTCATATTTTGATGAATAGTGAAAATTACTAAATTGTAATTAAAAACAACTTTTTCAATTGAAATAATTAATAGTGATAAATTATTAATTTGAGTTATTTTAAAATATATTTAGAATATTTTTTTACAATTTAATACAGTGTTGGTCATTGGATGTAATTTCACATTTAAACCAAAAATAAACAAGTGTCAATCTTTCGATAGTTATTATCTCTTAAAAACACGCTATTTGTTTTGACGACAGGATTTAATTTTTAAATTAATTAATGCAACTGATATGTTTTGAATTTGGTAAAATAGGCATCATTTTTTAATTCATAATATCAAATATAGCTTTGGCCTAATTTTTGGTATTTTTCTGGAAACTTTCATTTTTTGATTAATAGTGAAACCACTAAGTGGTAGTTAAAAAAATGAATTTTTCATAAAACATAATTTTACTGCTTCTGTGAGTATAATTTCAAAAATCCGAGAGACACAGTTGATGTCAGTAAGTAAAATGTGGTTCAATGAGATGAAAATAATTTTTGGTGAATAGTAACGTTTTACTTTTTTTTACCACGGTTAAAAGTAAATAGGGTAATTAAGGGTAACAATGATATTACTATTACCCTAACACATGTCTTAATTCTATTGGATAAGTGTAATTCGACCAAAAACAACATTAGGAATAAAATATGACCATTTAGGCCCACTTGGATTAGATTAGGACATTTATTATTAATTTATTTAAAGAAGGGTTAAAATAGTTAAAATCAAAGTTTAATAAGAAAATAATTTTTAATATAGGTTTATACATAAGATAAATTCGACTATAAATATTCATTAGATATATAAAAAGCTTTCCTACATAATGGTATTTTATTTGTAATTTTTAGACATTAAATTATTTAATTTATTGATGACACAAAGATGATGCAGTAATTATCTTATTAATGTAATATTGATATAATAGATGTTATAAATACCCAAATAAATGTAATTTTAGACTTTTTATGAATTACACTAATTTTATAGGTTAATATGACATGTTAGTATTGATTTAATTTACTTTTTTCGAACTAATCATTCTGTTATGATTTTCACAAAAATCAATTACTAAATAGTGTCAAAATTGACATAAAATAGTTTTTAAAACAAATATTATATTATTAGTTGTTATCTTATTCCTAAAAATCTAAGGTTCGTAAAAATGACATAAATAAGGTTATATATATTAATAATAAACAACTTGGGGTTCTTTTTTATTCTTATAGTAAGTTTATTAACCTTATAGTGTAAGAACACAAAAAGACACGGTAAAAGTAAAATTATCTAACTTAATGTTAAATCTAAATTATAAGGTTAAAATAAGAACCTAAACTTGTCTAAATTCTATTTTATGAGAGGAGTTATACCCATACCCACCTTATCTTCGAAAGAAATCAATTTGGAGCTATTTAAAACCAAATTTGGCTTTATAAAAAAATAATATTTTTAGTTATTCCAAAGGTTCCCCTCTCCTCCCTTATAAAAGGGCAACTCCTCCCTCTCTTCCTCACACCACTTTGAGCCTTCAAGCTCGGCCAAACCCTGAAAAATTATCTTCTCCACTTCCCTATAAACATCCTAGAGGTCCTGGTCTTCTTCAAAGACCAATTTTAGTGCCCTAAGAGGAATACTCAAAGAGGCGCTTCAAAGAAGAGGTAATGTCTATTACCGATTCTTTCATCTTTATTTCTTCTTCCACTTCTTCTTCTTAGGTTGTTTAATTATGAAGTAATAACATCAGTATCACTAATATAATGATATGTTATTATAAGTATGAAACAACCTTATTTCACCATCTAATCATCCTACGGAAAACCAAATCTCCGCGCGTGCGTACGTACGGAATACCGTCTCCATGCCAAGGTGTAATCTATTTTCCACCACCACCTTACTTGGATGGGTATAATGGTGTAAATAATAACTATATATGATTATTATAAAGTGATATTGATTCTAAAATAGTATACATACACTCCAATACAATTCCACGATCATGAGAACGATATCATCGCTCGTACGTACGTACGGACTACCGTCTCCACGACGTGATGAGATTCATTCTCCACGCTAACCATTCATGAATGATTATAAAGTATATATAATAAGTAATCATGAAATATATGACATAATAATGATACTGGATTTATGTGTATATATATGTATGTCATCTACTTGATTCCATTCAACTCAATAAGGAAAAGAAAATAGCGTTCATGCGTACGTACGGTCTACCGTCTCCATGAACGATGTATTTCTTTCCATTTACTGATCTATTATATATATATATATATTCTGAATATATATTATATATAAATAATGTTTTATTTTCTGTAATTAAGTAATGATGATCTAAGTAATCATATGAATAATTACAAGTCAAAACACGGATGACAAATGAAACGATTTTACCCAAAACGCTCTTTAACATGGAATTTACAAAAGAACGGGTAATATAAAGCCATAAGTGAACCATATATGATATCATAACAATGAGTATGATTCTGGAATAATTCAATGACATTATTTAAATTATTATACAGGAGGTCCGGACACTTACGAAGCAAATCGGACCTAAGGTAAGGGAAATATCACAATCTTATTTTTATCCGAGATTGCTTATTCGTAATTATTTACTGGGGTTATTGTTATCATCAATGTCCATGTTTCCTAAAAATGGTTTCATGTATGTTTAATGTCCATTTTACCCACTTTTTAGTTTTACTACATGGTATGTAAGGACTCTTTCTTTTGTTTACGTTATGAGGTATTTTTTTGACTTTTCCGGCAAAAGTCCGATAAGAATGTTCTTTTTAACATATACGGCATGAAAGGATTTTTATGGTTTTATAAAGCTTCATTTTCATGAAGCTTCCTTCAAAATATTTCATGACAATTTTAAAAAAAAACCTTTTCTTCTAAAAATGAATGACATTTTTTGAAAAAAAAATGAATTTGAAGAAAAAAGGATATTTTCCTCAGGAATTCATTTCAATTGTTTTATCAAAACCATTTTCATATAAGATGACATTATTTCATATGTGTATGTTTCAAGTGTAATGTTTCTATGATTTACATGGTTTAACTTTTCTTATTATGAAATGATATCCATTTCTTTTATATGGATTATGTGATGATGGGTTGATGTTTATGAAACCCATTTTATTTATTGGGTTATTATGAATGATGTATGTTTATTTTGTGGCACAAGTAAGAATGATTTCATTATGAGATGGGTGGGACCTATAACTCCCTCCAATGAATTTGGTAAATATTTATATCTAATGAGATAGACATGGATGGAACGTCAAGTTAAACCGGTTAAGTAATACAAGACTGGAACGAGGAGTTAACTCGATTCAGAAAGGGACTTTGTCCACTAAGATGGTCTTGGCAGCAATGCCTTGGCTAATATGGAAATCATATCATGTGCTTAATGGTTTCCACAATTACATGTTTTATTCCCATGATATTTTATCATTATTAATGTTTCTTTGTGATCTATGCCTTACATACTTCCATGTTTTATGTCATTGCTCAAGATTTTGATGTTTAAACATCATGTTCATGTTTTTAAGTTCAAATGTATATGGTATGTTTTATTTTATCCATGCTTACCCTTACTGAGAATTTGAGCTCACCCTTTCTATGTTTTTTCCCCAGGATATAAAGAAAGGTTTTAGGTATGAAAAAAGGGGAAGATCTTTATGGGAGATGTTGAAGATCTTTCACCATGATTAGAAGATTACGTTCTATGTTTCCAAAGACACTAAACTATTACAGTCCTTGTGTGTGTGTTTTTGTTATGTACTAATTATTCCACAAAAGTAATGTAATTTCCATGTACGTCAAGATTTGGGTCTCTACAGTTGGTATCAGAGGAAAGGTTTAGTCAACCTTTTGAAACTAGGATGCGAAAACGTTAGTGAGATCCCTAGAGATATTTCTAAGGTATGTCTAGGGATGTACCTAAGGATAAGTATACGTATAGGATATGGTCCAAGAACTACGGTAACGATATTAGAATTTAACCTAAGATATTAGATATTGAGGGTACTCCCAATTTTCTATGTTTCTTTCCCTAGCATGATTTTTTCCTCTCACACTATTCTTTTTGGGTTTTAGAAAATGGCTGGAAACATGAAGATTCATGATAATGGAGGATATGACGGACAATGGAATGATATTCTTCATGAGAAACCAAATGAAATGGGATTTGGAAGTCCAAACATCGTTATTATGCCTAATCATCAGTCTCATAATATGATCAATAATCTCAACATTGGTATGTTTCCCGACTTAGATAATAAGAGAAAGATGGAGTTTCATGATGATCATAGAGGAAAGAAAGTTCAATTTCCCTCATGTAAATAATGTGGGAAGAGGAATCGGGGAGATTGTTTCAAGGGAACGGGAAGATGCTTTGGGTGTGGAAAAGAAGGACACAAAGCCAATAAGTGCAAAGGAAAAGGTTCAGTAAACACCATGGATGAGGATAACGGTATTGCTACGATATCAACAATGGTTAAATGTTTTAAATGTGGAATGTACAGGAATTATGCAAACCAATGCCCTAAGGGAAAGTCTCATGAAGAGAATCAGTATGGTAGTATGGGTAGTATTTATGTTGATGATGATGAAGAGACTACAAATGATATGTGAGATGAAAGAATTGTTGAAGCTTGGTCAATGGTTTAAGAATGTAGTGGAATGATTACATATTTATCATGTGTAATGTTGTATAAGTAATCTCATGGTATTATTGAATAAAGAGACATCTAAGGATTGTTACACTGTTGTCTTTCCTTGAGTTTTGAAAGTGTATGATTAATGGTACCAGTATCCATGAAAGGTTATTCAGATATTTTTGGAATGTAGGTGATATGCGCATAATGAAGGGATAAGGAGAAAATTAAATGTTTGATAGTATTCATGAGCTCATGACTGATATAAGGAGAAGGTTATATCATGGTTTGAATATATAGAATTTTTGGATTTTGGTATGTGGAAAGAGTTAAATTTTGACATAATTCATGTTTTCACTAAGGTTCAATGGGTATTCATTTTTTCAAGAGAATACATGATTAAGGTATTCACATGATTGGAATGTGACCAACAATATATATGGGGGATAAATGATGGTATTCACATGCTTGGTTGATGACATTTCAAGTAATCGTTTTCTTTATACTATGAGATTGGACCGAAGTATTTTAGATAGGCCTAAAGATTGGAATGGATTATGTTGGACATATGCTAGTATTGTTTAAGGATAGAACTTTTTTCGATATTACTGATGGGATTTTATAGTTTTAGAAAAAGGACAACCTGTAGGACGGGCGATAGCCCATTGCGTCGGACAATTCTGTGGGAATCGAACCCACAACCGAAGTGTGACTGGCCTTTATCGCCTACCACTGGCCTACAGGAAGTCCCTGGTTAGTAGAAACTATTTTTATTTTATTAAGCAGTATGATATATGAAGTATAAGTTCTTTTTTGGAACCATATACGATTAATCTAACCGTAAGATGGACTTATAACTTTTGGTAACCTTTTGTTTGAAAGAGATGGAATGACCCATCATTCTATCACATGATCTACTAACACATCATGAATAACAAATTCATCTTCATTTAATTATGGGATGAAGTTGAAATTGTTCAATTCATGAACAACAGTGAGATTGTACCAAAATCATGAAAGTATTTCTTTTAATTCACCATCTTTAGGGAAATGATCTTGAAAAAAAATTGTTGTCCTAGTTCCCTTATATCTGATTAATCAGATGGTACCTTAGATGATCGCAAATCAATAGATTTATGATTGTTGGCTTTTTATATCTATGTTCTCTACCACTCTCCATCAGAACTTAATGGTCAGATGTTTCTTCCATATCCATATTTTCACCTATGTTCTCCTACGTGGATACCCAGTGATGAGTTAATTTGGGTAACCATTACATTTCAAACTTTAGTTTTTAAATCCATGTTATGGTATTCCTTTTTATGATGTGGGTTTCTATTAAACAATCTTTCGAGTAGTAAACCATTTATAACCCCGACGAATTTCGAGGGAGAAATTCATTTTAAGGGGGGTAGAATGTAACACCCCGAGATTTTATGAAAAATATTCTCTTAATTTCATTAATGTCTTGTGTTGTATGCTACACCAAGATCACCTTGTGCTATACGCAACACCGTATTAGATTGCAGTATACGCAACACTATTCTTGGATCGTGTTACACACAATTTTGATAATAGTAATTCTACACAACATTGAGTATATATATATATATATATATATATTCAATGGATAAATGAAATATATTTGGATTCTATTATACGAAACAATGAATTATTCTTTCACAACATGCAACCCTGACTTGGCTTGCATTACACGCAATCGCGACCTTCCTCGATAGCGTGTGTTGTACACAATACCGGGTTTTACTAAACAACGATATATTATTATAATATTATTATGAACTAGCTGTTATGAATAGTATTAACTAAATTTTGAATTTTATAACATTATTATTCATTATACACATTTTCTAGAACATGGTATAAGAACAAAAAAAAATTCGGGTAAAATAAGTATTTTTAAAAAAATGCAGTTTTGCCGCCTTTTGATGGCGCACCCACATTAAATCTAGTTTTTGACATTTTTATAAGTTCAATTTGAAAAAATAAAATTCTTCTTTTGAATCAAGAAATAAAAATTTACTTTGGATAAATTTTTCGTATTATTCTGGTAACTTTGATATTTTGATGAATAGTAAAAACACGGTATATTTTAATGAAGAACAACTTTTTTCATCGTAATAATTTATATGGTTAAATTATAATATTTAGTGGTTTGAAAGTATAAATATAATATATTTTTACCATTTAATATAATGTATGTCATTACCATTGATTTTACATTGAAACCATAGGTTAAATCAATTCAATCTTTTGCAATGTTTTAAACAAAAAACTCGTTTTCATTCGACAAAGAGATTAATTTTAATTTAATTTATGCAACTTCTGTGTATTGAATTTGAAATAATGGATTCCATATTTGGAACCAGTGGGTCCAAATTACGTTAATAGGCTACTTTTTATTTTTGGGAATTATGAATAGTAACTACGGTAAATTTTATTTACCATAGTTAAAGGTAAATCGGGTAATTAAGGGTAAATATAATATTATAAAATTACCCTAAAAATGCCAAAATTCTATGGGATGACTAAAAGTAATTCCATATCAACTTAGGGTCGGATTAGATTCATTTTATGGACTTTTGACCTTGAAAATAATTTAATTATTATTACAACCAAAGAAAGTGACAACATGTCACTCTCTTAAATCTTATAAGTATAATAATTTTAATTTCGTGATAAACATCATAAAACATAGAACATGAATAGTCTCCAGAAATCTAATAAATGTATCTACATCATGATAATTTATTTAGAATTTTTATGGATTATGTAATTGTCATAAATGGTGATACATTAATGATACAGAAATTATTTATTAAGTGAAAAATAAGTAATATAGTTTTTTATTGAAACAATAATACCCATTAAAAGGCACAAAAACCTGACAAAAACATATTGGTAGTGTATATATACACCTTAATCATCCAATTACCTAATATATAACCGTTTGGATCCTTATAACAGTGATTATGACACTTATATTATTTTATTTTAAATGATGCCAAAGTTTTCACCTTCATAATTTAATAAATATATCAATTTACATATTGTGATTTTAAGAGGATAAATTCGATTAAATGTATTCTTGTGAAAGGTAATAGATTTATCTTCATCATAGGATTTTATTTTAAATTTTTATGCAACATATCAGTATATTAAATAATTATACAAATATTTTGTAGTAATTATTTTATTAAGAGATAACCCAAATAAATGGTTTTAAAAATAGAAAAATAAATATTATATGAACTATTTTATGTGATCCACTAATTTTATAGATACATATGACCTTTTATGAATATATTAATGATTCTAGTTCGAACATATCTTCTGTATATATTTTATTTAAATTCAAAATAAATGAATAGTGTCAAAATTGACACTATTGTTATTTTATAAAAATAACATATTATATAATTGTTTAAAAATCAAAAAAATATTTAAAAATTATAAATTTAAATTTATATGGTCTATAATTTTATAAAGTAAACAATTATGGAAAATTAAAAACATGTAAGTAATTATTTGTTGTAATTTAAAATGTATAATTTTATTACCACAAATAAACTTAAATAGATTAAATAAGGATAAATCAAAATGATAAGGTTTAAAATAAGATCCAAACATGTCTAAATTATATTGTTTAATGATTTTACAACCCTATCTCATCTAATCATCGAATATGAGTCATTTTTGGAGGTTTTTAAGTGGGTTTAGATTTTTTACAAATTAATATTTTTAAGATTTCCAAAGGTGCCCCTCTCCTCCCTTATAAAAGGGCACCTCCTCCCTCTCCTCCTCATACCAATTTGAGACTTCATGCTCAGAAAAACCCGGCCAAATTATCTTTTCCACTTCCCTAGAAACATCATAGAGGTTCTGGCCTTCTTTAACGACCAATCTTAGTGCCCTAAGAGGTGGTTTCAAAGAGGTGTATCGAAGAAGAGGTAATTTCTTCTCCCGATTCTTTCAAGATTATTTCTTCTTCAACTTCTTCTTCTATAGTTGTTTCATTATAAATTAATGACAAAAGTATCACTAATATACTGATTTGTAATTATAAATATGAAACAACCCCATTTCACCTTCTATCCATCCTATGGAAAACAAAATCACCGCGCGTGCGTACGTACGGAACACCGTCTCCATGCCGTGGTGTAATCTGTTTTTCCACCAACACCTTAAATGGATGGGTATAATGGTGTAAAGAATAACTATACATAGTTATTATAACATCATACTGATTCTGATATATTGTATCATCCACTCCAATTCAAATCAATAATTATGGAAACGATATCATCGCTCGTGCGTACGTACGGACTACCGTTTCCACGACGCGATGAGATTCATTCTCCATGTTAACCATTTATGAATGATTATAAAGTATATATAAGAAATAATAATGAAATATATGACATTATAAAGCTACTGGATTTATGTATATATGTATGTCATCTACTTAATTCCATTCAACTCATTAAAGAAACGAAAACAGCGTCCATGCGTACGTACGACCTACTGTCTCCATGAAGGTTGTATTTCTTTCCATTTAACAATATATTATATATATTTATATTCTGAATATATATATAAATCATGTTTTATATTCTATAATTAGGTAATCTTGATCTACGTAATCATATGAATAATTACATGTCAAAACACGGACGACAAATGAAACGATTTTACCCAAAACACTCTTTAACATGGAATTTACAAAAGAACGGGTAATATAAAGTCATAAGTGAACCATATATGATATCATAACTACGAATATGATTATGTAATAAGTCAATGGAATTATTTAAATCATTATACAGGAGGTTCGGATACATATGAAGCATATCAGACATAAGTTAAGGGATAATTTTTCAAATCTCATTTTTATCCGAGATTGCTTATTCGAAAGTATTTACTGGGGTTATTTCAATCATTCATGTACATGTTTTATAAAAGTGTTTTAATGTATGTTTAAAGTCCTTTTTACCAATTATTGACATTTACTACATGGTATTTAAGGAATCTTTCTTTTGTTTACGTTACGAGGTACTTTTTGACATTTCTGACAAAAGTACGAGAAGAATTTTTTTTTAACTTATACAGAATGAAAGGATTTTTACGGTTTTATAAACCATTGTTTTCATGAATCTTCCTCCAAAATATTTCATGACTATTTTCAATAAAATCCTTTTCTTTTAAAATTTCATGACATTTTGTGAAAAGAAAATGATTTTGAAGAAAAAATGATATTTTCCTCAAGAATTCATTTCACGTGTTTTATCAAAACCATTTTTCATCTACGATGACATTATTTCATATGTGTATGTTTCCAGTATAATGTGTCTATAATTTACATGGTTTCACTTCTCTTATTATGAAATGATATCCATTTCTTTTATATGGATTTTTTAATGATTGGATGATGTTTATGAAACCCATTTTATTTATTGGGTTATTATGAATGATGTATGTTTTTTGTGTGTGGCACAAGTAAGAATGATTTAATTATGAGATGGGTGGGACCTATATATACCTCCAATGCATTGGGTAAAGATTTATATCTCATGAGATTGACATGGCTGGAACAGTAAGTTAATCCGGTTTAGTGTTACAGGACTGAAACGAGGAGTGAACTCGATGTAGAAAGGGACCTTGTCCACCAAGATAGTCTTGGCAGTAATTCCTTGGATACTACAGAAATCATGACATGTGCTGAATGGTTGCCACAATTACATGTTTTATTCCCATGCTATTTTATGATTCTTAATGTTTTTTTATGATCTATGCCATACGTACTTCCATGTTTTATGTCATTTCTCAATCTGTTGATGTTTAAACATTATGTTCATGTTTTTAAGTTAAAATGTATATGGTATGTTTTATTTTATCCATGCTTACCCTTACTGAGAATTTGAGCTCACACTTTTTATGTTTTCTTTTCCCCAGGATATAAAGAAAAGTTTTAGGTAAGAAAAAAAAGGGGAAGATCTTTATGGGAGATGTTGAATATCTTTCAGCACGATTAGAAGATTACGTTCCAAGTTTCCAAAGACACTAAACTATTACGGTGCTTGTTTGTGTGTTTTTGTTATGTACTAAGTATTCCGAAAAAGTAATGTAATGTCCATGTACGTCAAGCTTTGGGTCTCTACAGTCTACCATTAAAATTGTGGTATAATGATGGAATGAAAATGGAAATGATCATACTTATTTTTTATGGGATATAAATTTTCATAAATTTAAGGAACCTAGTTAGTGAGTTGAGAAATTCTTAGTTCCATTTTAAAATCATCAATATGTTATGGGAGAATGTAAATTATAATTTGACTTGTAACTACCTGGTGATTTAATGTAATGCTTTATAATTCCTTTCAATATGAGTAATAAAACACCCCAATGTATAATTTTTCTGGTTTAATATAATTTTGATGTTTCCCCAGGTGATTTTGGGTTTCTCGGTTCAGATTTATATTGTTCGGGATATTTTTTTTGTTATGCCATGTTAGAGTTCACATTTTTAAACATGTGTGGGCTCCTAAGGGGGAACTGTGCAACCTATTCAATAAGTTTGTTAGGATTGAACAGTCTATGATGAAGGATCAGTAACAATGAAACCTAGTTCTATATACCATTAATCTATTAACATAGGCTATAAGCCTAGTTTTTTGTGGGTTGGAATGTCGTGAAAGATAACCGTGTGGCCTTTCTAGGTTGGGGGTAGTTTTTTCATTGATCTTGATTTTTAATTTAGTATTCTCCCATACCCCACCACACTAAAACCAACTGACCCCCACACATCCCATGTGGTTTATTCCTCCCTCTTATATCCTTCTTGAAGAATTCTAGTTGTTTCAATGGTGGTTATTCATCCAGATCAAGAGGTATGAGCTCTTATATTCTATTTCACTTTGTTTCATTCTTTATTTTCAATTACTCACCCTATTTGTCATCCAGGGATTAATTTTTTGGATATGGATTCTAAAATATTGGATTTATTGATTTAAAAGATTTTCATCCACTGTATGAGTCCCTTTTGGTTTGATTTCATCGAATGTGACATTTTTCCTCCAAATAAGGTAGTTGTTTCCATTTTATTTTCTTATATTTAAAAGATTCTTATTACATGGGTTCTATAATGCCATTTTTGGCATCTATAACCAGTTCATGGAAACTTTAGGACTATTTTGGTAATGTATTCATGGACATAATTTGTTTTTCATATGGAAAATGGGTGTAATTTCATGCTTGAAATTGTATGTTGATAACAAATGGAATGTTATGACTACCACATGATTAATTAATTTACATGTATGAATTCCATAAATAAGTGAAATTTATTTTGGGGATTCATGGAAAATTCGGTATCAAAAGTGATTTTATTTTGTTCTTAAATATTGTTGTCATGTTTTTTCGTGTGGTTTGATGTTATAAATCCTAATGTTGGTTTCCATGATTTTTTTGGTTTCACATGTTGATGATTATGTTTTATTTTGTATTTTTGTTCTCAATACAAGTATTTAAATAAATGGATTCCAAAATATATATGTGATAATTATAAAATTGATATCCTAAATGGATCTTTATGATGTGTTGA
Organism: Viscum album; assembly: GCA_963277665.1. Classification (NCBI taxonomy): domain Eukaryota; kingdom Viridiplantae; phylum Streptophyta; class Magnoliopsida; order Santalales; family Viscaceae; genus Viscum; species Viscum album. The sequence goes on along the minus strand of OY728128.1, from coordinate 31,693,176 downwards.
TAGTTAATTGTGCCCTTTTTGAGACCCCTTAATTTAATGATTTTATTATTATCCATGTGATATAGGTTTAGTAATGTGACTCAAGTTGTTATTGAATGATGGGGATCATGTTAATGGTATTGTGGTCGGAACAAAGGATATTATTGTGGTGTTACAACTTGAGATTTTTACTGTAATTTTATACAATAATTATACATGTAACACCTCTATTATTTTTTCATGAGGAGACTAAGTTATCTAAGGGGGATATAGTGGGACATTTCTTGACTATATGAGGGTTTTAACTAGCTATATTTCCCATAGATTTATGTAACATCAATATTTGGGGTTCTTCACCAATGAGACTATATATAGTGATTTTTTTTATATTGGTGTTACTATTCCTTACAGACTATTAGGTTCTTGTTTACATGTCTTATACATACCTTTTAGTCCTCATGGCATTTTCACAAAATATATATCTATGTAATTCCTATTATTATATATGTTGTCATGTGTATGATTTGTTTCATTGATGGAATTGTTTTATGTGTGTTCAATTATGGGTTAGTCATTTTTTTACTAGGTTTATCCCATGTATTTAATCACCATCATTATGAACCTTTTATCTCAACAAGATATCATATATTCCTTAGATTTATTGTATTCTTTGAGTTGAGTGTACGTAAAAATTGAAAAAATAAGGGGTGGGTGATTTTCAAATGGAATTATTGGTTAATATAATTCATTTTAAATTCTTAAACTGTGTGAAAATTTAATTTCACATGATTAGTGTTTGATATAATGTTTTCCATACTCATGGAATTGGATTTTGTTTTGAAAATAATACTATTTTTTATATTTTTTCCAAATAGATTTTTTTAGGAATTTTACATTTTTCTATTTTTATACCCCCAGCTTTAAAATTGAAAAATGAAATCATATTTGGCCAATACATTTTCTTCTAAAATAATTGGTTTCATAAATGATAATTTGAAATTGGCACATAGGAATATTTAACCAGATTCAAATCACACCATACATACTCATGTTGTTGAATATGTAGTATTCTTGTATTGTGTTGGCATTTTCAAGTCTTCACATCTATTTTGGATCCATTATCATCATACATGGAATTAGTTTGTTGTCGCGATCATGGTGGTGACTTGAGTGTCCTGTGGAGGTGGTAACCGAACCTTCGGTTTGTATAACGGATTGGTCAAGTTTGTTTTGGCCTCCATGGTCATCAATATTGACCATTTTTTCATCCATTGGTATTTTTAACACTATATTATTTAGTTATTTATCATTATAACTCTTAGAAATTATCCAGTCTCCTTATTTGTATTCTGATATAGGTTGTTTATTTATGTGTTATTCCTTGATTTAGTGTTTCCCTTATTCATATTCTTAGAGGTGAATCCATCCCCAATGGTTATGTTGGATATCCATGATTTTATTAACCATCCTAGGGGGTTTGAGGAAACTCCTCGATTTGTTGGCAGGTCAATTTGGACGTTGATTTCGAAATCGACAAAAATGTGTTCATTATAAGAAACATGATACAATTAATATGTTTATTAATGTGAATAAGTTTGACAAGATGAATGAGATATTGAAATAAATAGTTATATGCTACATATACATCCAAATGCATCATGGGGAGGAGGAACTCGATAGTGGGATGTTTCAAATAAACCTATTTATTAGGAAGTTTTTTTATATTTAAATTAATTATGTCATTATATTAAATGTTAGTTTAATCTTTAATATTTATGTTTGAAGTCTAATATAGGTAATATTTTGATAAATATTTTGTTTATAGTTATTTTTTAAAAATAGAAGTCTCGCAATGTCTCAAACCAACTAGGCACTAGCTCTTCCATTGAATTTTCAATATCAAAGTCCTAGGGATGTTCAATTAGTATTAAAATGCTTCATAATGAGTATGATTTTTTATAGTTTTCTATGAAATACTAACCAAATTCCATTCTTCATATTTGAGAGTTCAAAATTTCCTATTGATCACATTTCTATTAGTATTGCTTCTAAAATGTCATCAATTTATCCTTTCATTCTTAAAATAATTGGAATTCCTTAGTAGTAATAGGATTAGGTTACTACGAATAAGGTAATCCAAATTATTTCTATTTTTGTCTAATGTAATTAATCGTTAAATCATCTAAATCTCCAATCGCATTTTTAGTTTCTTTAAAAATTCCTATATTTCAATATTTAATAATTGATATTTATGTAATGGTATGTGGATGTAAATTTTATATGTGGTTGAAATAAAATATCATGTTCTTAAATATTGATTGTGTTAGTTTTTGATTCATGTCTTGATAACTGTTCATACACATCCCAAATGCTGATAATTGAGCTCCAAAATTTAATGACTATTCTAATATTGATTATTATGGATTATTGTGACAATAAACACGATCCATATCAATTTTTTTTGTGTTCTATGATTTATTTATGATAATGGTGACATGAAAATTTTGTATTTAAAATTAATATTGAAATAAATAATATTTTTGTGGAAGTATAAATTTCTGTCCCCCATTCAAAATGATAGATATCCATAAATAAATAGGTAGTTGGTTTACTTCTTAATGGTATACTGAATATTTTCCACAAGGATGTTTCATATTGTTGATTTTATATGAAAACATTTAGACTATTATTGGAATTATATAAATTATGAATATAATTTTGATTATTGGAGACCCATGATTGTCGGTATCCATTAACATCATTAGTTTCTACTATATATTTAATTTTCATTACATATACATTGGGTGAATATTGGTTATGGTAATATTAATGTATTGCCAGATTAATAAATAAAAGAAGATGATGTTTATGTATCATGTAAAAATATTAATTTATTATCATAATTCATTAATTCCTTGTGAAATTTTATAAATAAGATTATATGAATACTATATCACATGTTTTTACATGGGTTATATCACTCTATAAGTTATATAAATTTTATTGAAATATTATATATAATTTGGTACAATATGCATCTGGTATAAGATATTTCATGGGTAGTACCAGAGATCTACATCCACATGATCCATCATCCACTGAGTTTATAAACTGTTAGAATATGTGTAATGATAATTTTAAAAAGATAAATTAATGGACAATGTTAAAAATAGAATTTGAACATACTATATTACGAGTTAAAATATTATAACATAAAATTAATTTAACCCAGATTTGGCCCGGCAATTATGAAACCATTATACATATGGATCCAAATTTATTTAATTACTATGATTTGTATAATGATATTTAATTTAAATCATATCTATATACAATGTTATAAAACATACTTAATGAACCAATATTATTCGATATCCTTAATAAATAGTGATACTAAAATATTAAGGTCATGAGAGAGTTCATATGTATATGATTAAAATATCCTATGAATTACCAAAGAAGATAATATCATAATGGTTCTTTCTATATAGAAATTTATTTGTTACCCTGGAAATAGACTTTTTATCAACATAGTCAATATGTGAACATGAATTTTTTGGTATTTAACTATTTATCTAATCATCTCCTACAACATATTGGTGTTTGGGATTTTTTACACTATATTTACACATATAAGAGTCCCCCAAAACACATAAATGGAATAAAATACAAATTTATTTATTTTTGGAAGAAAATAATATTTTTGAGTGAAATATGGTATTATAATGAATTTGGGAATCATAGGAAGATGTATAGTGATATTTCTACCTATGATACAGTTATCGATATCATTCTTTAAAACCACTAATTTTAAATTATATCATTTACTATGATATTAGGTATCATTTTCTATTATAATGTTTCTAGTGTATTTTTAAAAATAAGGCTCCAAAAAACTGAATGTGATATAAAATATAATTTGATATAGTGATAAAAATATGGCAAGAAACAAAAACATATACCACCTAATAAAAAAAATTGAATAAATATCATTTAAACCATGTAATTGATCCTCATATGCAAAACACTAGATAACATGTATCATATAAAAAGAATTTGAATGGGTGGAAAGTGAAAAGACTTGAATCCCTTGTCAACATTGTCCCTAAAAGGACCCTTTGTTCACATAATCATAGTTCCTGAAAAATAATGATATCAATAAGAAACCATTATGGTCCAATCATTGATAATAAGAGGCACATATATAGAAAATATATTAATTTCTATACACCCTAAGGATCATTTCATAGGGAATAACTCATTCTCCTTCTAACTCATATTATAAAAATAAATATTAGATATAAGACCATTATTTTCAGTAATTCATTGCAATATTACACTATAAACAATTAATGTGTCAAAGGATTGAAGGAATTACAATATGAAAACCAAAGAACAACAAATTCCAAAAAGTGAATAAAACCCCAATGACTATAATGAAAACAATATAAAAAAATAATAAAATAATAATAAAAAACACATGGGAGTAAATGACATGACATAAACTAAAAAAATTAAAATTAAAAAAAAAATTAATTTAACACCATATAAATCAATTAATTTATATTCTTTCCCATTTCCAAAAATGAAAAAATAATTGATTCTATCCCTATACCAAAGTCATAATAGTGTTAGAAAGAGATTAATGCACCTGAACAAGGAATGAAGATCCAACACCAAAATTATATATTGAGGACTATAAATGAACATGAATAGAGAATATATAATGAATTATTAAACCCTATAAGTATTATTCCTTATAAAAATTTAATGAATATAGAACATTAAATCTATAAAAATTATGATTTTGAATAGTGTGACATAGTTTATAGTATGAATATGATAGGGTGATTAAAAGAATTAATCACAGTTCATTTCTATCTCTATGAAGATTGTGAGAGTATCGAGAATCCTATTGATATCTCTGCTTTAATTTCAATCCTTCAAAACATCCTTTATTGTGGCCAAAATTAATTTCATATACAAAACTATATGTACTATTGAGGAATTTAGGATGCAATATAATTTTATTAGTGTTATGTTTTTTAGGATAATGTTTATATCAGGAATATCTAATTTTTTTCTATACTAGTTGGGTTGTATTATACAAATATTTATAATTATATTATGACATATCAAACCATATAAGAAGGTGACCAGATGAAACATTCATGTATTTGTACCTTAATTATCTATTAACTATAAATGAGAAAAGGTTAATTTTTTATAGGCTATAATTATAAGAACCTGATCATACATATTTTGCTTTATTATAATTTATAATAGTTTAATATGTTATTTGATGGATGACCTGCACATCTAGGTCCTAGTGACAATTTTATGTAATTTTATTGTTCCATGTAAATTTCCCTAGTGGTTGTATATTTCATGGTGGAAAATATTCTCATAGAAATTATTAAGAAGGAATGAAATGGAGCTGGTAGAAGATTAAATTTTATGTGAATTTTTCTTTGAAAATCAATGTAGAAAATGGTATTAATTATTTTATATTTGATTAATTTTTTCTTGTAGAATATATTTTGGTGATTTTTTATGATATGTTATTAATTTTTATTTTTTTCATGATATATTAATAAAATTATTATCATGATGTCATCGTTGTAAGGAAAATAATAAATAGAATTTGTTAGAATATTATTATAATATTTTTTTTGGTTTTCATAAGAATACAACACAAATAAACTATATAAAGAAGGTAAAAAAGGCAGAGTTGACCTAAAGGAGGTCTAAATTTGGGTAACATACGGTAAAAACCAAGAATAATCATATTAAAATATGGGAATATGGAACCTATGATATAATATATTATAAATTCATATTATTATCAGCATTACAATCCTATATATATACTTCCCTATAGCCATATGTCAAATATAAAGAATCTCCAAATGATAGTTAAGTAACCTCTGGCCTTCAAAAATTATATAAATGAGGGAATAGTTTCCAATAGTGAATCCATGTAAAAAACATATCGTAAAATAAAAATAACAATCATCTTAATAAGGTGATATGATTTAAATTCTATAGAGGCAATGCTCGTTTCCACAATTTGGTCTTTTACGATGAGCGAGTCTTTCATTGAATAGTATGGATTAAATTCCAACAAAACTGACGGTAAACTATCCAATATGATATCAAGAACTTTTATGATATAGAATACACAATAACTATATGTATTTAGTTTGAATTAACCCATTCAAACTATAAATGCTGGAAATTATATTAGATTCCAAGCATGAAGTGTGAAAATAATGCTAGTTGCTCTACACATCACTGCATCCACCAATCATGACTAAAAATTAGTATCTGGAGGGTTTTAAGATTAGAATATTGGTAAATCCAAATATATAATGAACCAATTTCAATGAACATATGTAGTATTTTATTTTTTTGAAGACTTTTTTCACTCAATTAACTATATGTCCACCTTCAATATGTGCCTCATGGAAAAACTATAATCCTATAATAAATTAAAACTTTTGATCTAAAACATAAATTGATGAAACTTCAATAATGTGATACCATGCATTTTGGAATTGGTTAATATTGTCATGTAAAATGGATACACCCATAAAATTCCAATGTAAAATCTAAATGAAGTACCCTCATTCCTCATCCAAGAATAGGTGATATTTTATCTCTATATTATAGTTCCAGAAACATAACTATTTAATAGATATCTTAATTACATTGTATTTAATGATATTATAAATTGGGATATATATATATATATATATATGATAAAAATTCCAAACATGGAATCTATATTTGATTGGTATTGATATTTTTCATAAGAAATGATCTCATAAGATATGTTTGTTTGGACATGGATATGTTCGAAATTGTAGTTAATGGATAATTATGCTAAAAATATAGGGGTAAAAAATGTTATAGATTTTAATTTATATTGATGAAAAAAATAAGGTACATTTGATTATAATCAAGGAAAACATTGAAAATTGCTAAATTATCCATTTTTACGTGGAAAAACAATCTATGACACATGAAATCAGGAAATTCATTTGAATGAATATACTAGAAATAATCCCAAAAGGATATGTCAATATTCCCTATGACACAACATGTATACTCTATAGGAGAACAAAATATTCTATAAAGACATTTCTTGATATTTTATTTCAATGATCTCCTATTATGTATAACATCAGATCCTCATATATTTTTATCTTATATATGTCTTCTATAGCGATTGTCCCTTAAGAGCATCCAATGAATTCTTCTTCTACATGGTTTTCATGAACACTTTAATATAACTTATATTGATACTAGTTTATATGAATGCTTTTTCTATAAATGACTATATCACCCAGTGAAATTTACATTATTTGTGAGAATCACATATGAAAACATTGAAAATGATATAAATACTAATGATAGCTACATATGTTCCCCAATTAATCTATATAATAAGAATTTGAATATAATATGGGATAATGGTAGTGAGGGTGATCCTACCTCTAAAAGAAAGAAACAAAATTTTTCAATTAATTGTAAAACCCATGATTCACTCAATGAAACTATAAAAAATATTGATTAAAATACATTCTATTGACATTAGAGATCACATATAGATCATGGAAAATCTAATTATATAAAATACAATTCAAATTTTATGGTGCTGATTATATCTGGATATTTATCAATTTGAACAAAAGAAACTACTTTTAGATATTTTTACTTATATTCCAATATATACACTATATTGTTGGAGTATATAATTGATGTTTTAAATAGATTAATAAATTCCTTTTATTAATAATATTATATCATCTATAACTAAATATGTCAATATAACTATAAATCTACATGTACCTATAATATAAAACATCCCCCATAAATATTTCATTGATGATTTTTTTACTATATATATCATGTTCCATGATTAAGTGGTTGGGAGAAATATGATAACTATTATAAAGGATGGAGATGGCCTTTGTAAATACAAACCAGCTTCCCATGATAGTGATCCAGATAAATTGTGGGAAAGTTTCAATGATTGAACAAATCAGATAACCATTATAAGATGCATGGAATGTATAGGTTTTTATGCGATTTATAAAATCATGAATCTATGAAAAATATGGATGAAATTGTATCCTTTTTTATATTTTTGAATTCCATATCATTTTTTATGAATGGTTATGATATATTATAATTAATATGTGGCTCTGAATTGGTGGGATGTAGTTCGTGGTGTTCAATATAAGTAGTCTATAGAAGAATTTATAGAATTATTTTGGTAATAATTAATTTCATTTATACATAATAATGAATAAAAGTATGATATTATAGTAATAAAATAGGAATGATTATTTATTTGTTAGATAATAGTAAATTTCAATAGTAATGTAAGTCATTACCTGGAATATTATTTTATTGGAGAGATTCACCGTTGATATTTTTTTGCAATTGTTTTTAATGTAGATTTAGATAAAGAATGGTATTTTATAGTTAAATAACTGTACAAATGTCAAGGATGATATTAAACATTTGGAATGCATGTTTTCTTGAATCATGGTTTCTAATGAGACTCAATCATGGTATATTTTATTTTTATTAATAATTTTATTTAATTATGTAGTATTTTACTAGATTTTCTCAAAATAAAATCGTAATATGTTACCAAGGATATCAGATGTAATTAAAAGCCTTTTGTAATAGCGAATTTATCTCTTCAATATCATGGGAATTCATTTTCCTATTTTCAATGGGACCTGACATAAATCCTAATATTTCTATTTAACATATAATGGTTAATATGATAAAGTGATGGTTGGGGGTATATATAATTATCCAGAGTTATATGAGGAATCCAAAGAATACCAAACATTCTTATTCTATCATTTATTGGAGAAAAGATTATATATATCACAATATTTCACACTTGATGAATATAATGTATTAGTGTCCATGGTGGAATTATATATAATAAAATTATCCAATTTAAGAATAATAAAAACATTAAACTATCATTCATTCCTCATAGTACCCTTCTATAAATATCATGCATTATACCATTATTCATATCCTTCTGAAATTAAAACATAAGAAAGGTTTAGATAAAATTATCAGTAAAGGTATACATGGGATCTATCCATTTAATATCATAATTTTTCATTAAATTTGAATTCTTTTATATGAATATGATAAAAACTTGAAATAATTATACATAATTTTTCATAGAAAATAAATCATGATATATCACATAATGATTTGGTCCCAAAAAATATGAGTGTCATAAGAGTTTTGATATGTCAATCATCATCATTGATCCGTGTGATAATAAAAAATACATAAAAAGGATAAATCTGAGTGTGTTATATATATAATAAAAATAAATCATCTCTTTTTCCAAGGATCCCGACCATGACTGTCATCCCACTATGTAAAAAATCTCTAATTGGATTACGATTTCTATTTAGTACTTGATATGTCATATCATGAGATATGATGAATTTTCCAATACATTTGATGGTTGTATATTTCCATGCCTAATATTCACATAATGTGCATGGTCCATCAAGTATTTGGGTCACTCCCTATTCCAAATAATTTTACTAGATATAACATTAGGCAATATACTTGAGGTAGATTTAATCCCATCCCAACTATCACGTATTCAAAATAATGAAAATTTCTACTATATAAAACGAAAAATCATTATTCCATCACAATATTATTTACCTTTGGAAGAGAAATTGTTTCAGGAAAATTTCCACAAAAAGTCATCATACAATATCCAATGAATAAATGTGGATGGTATTATTTAATAATATCAATGATTAATCCTAAAAATAATTAATATATATTGACATAGGTGAAAAATGATTAGATTAAATTTTGAGAACATTTCTTTGATAAATGATTGGAAATATCATTTCCCACATGAAAACATTTAGATAAATCATACAAAAATGAAAATATGATTTTCATTGAAAAGGTAGATTAATTTTATGTAATGCTAATAATGAATAATGTATATGATTTTGTGGAATATTTTTCAAGATATAAATTTTAAAACCATTCATTCCACATTTTTTCAATGAAGTATGAATTTTTCCAAAACATAACTAGTCAAAATCATTCATTTTACGAACATTGAAATGATTTTCAATGAAATTTTATTTTATATTTTAAAATCATTGAAAAATAATAAATAATATTCATTATGCAGTCTTTAGAATGTGTATATAAAAGATAACTATTACTACCCTATAAAAGGATATAAAGGCAGTTTGACCAATAAGATTTCATTTTAATTGATTGTTGAACCAAAGTTGAATAAAATGATATGAATACATGTAAAAGCAAATATTAAACAAATAATAAGAATACATGTTGGTTTTAAGAGAGATAAATCCTAAAATTACTATAAATATAATTTAAATATAAAAAAACAATTACTAAAAGTTAGATGGGAACATAAACCCCTGCCTTAGAATTTTTCATGTTCATTCAAACTATATTATCTTTTTTATTAAATAAATACATATTATAAATATATTTCAAAGACCCTAATATATTTTTAACACTATATTGAGTTCAATTATACTATCTTATTACATTGTAATTAATTAATATTTGTTAAAATAATAATTTTTGTGTTACCTTTTCCATTTTCCTTACATGATTCAGTTCTGATGTTATGGTACTCGCACCATGATCATGAATTTTTCATATATAGAATATTAATCAAGAAATAACTATCAGATTTATTTATCATATAGAATCTTATATCCATCCATGTTGGCGGTTTTTAAATATGATAATTTTCATTGATGGGGTGGTAGTCTGCACATACGCACAAGCGACGTTCTCATTTTTCAATGGATGGGTCATAAATGAGGGACATAATGGTTTTCCATTCTATAATAATAATTCTGTTTAATTGTAAATCATTAATTTTATTTATATTTATAACTATCATAGTGATTTTTGAATGAGAAATGGAATATCATATCCATTTAGGTGGTACATCATACATACCCACATATAATGTTTTCCTTTTTCAATATATTTAGAAAATGTATAGAATAGTTGTGTCATAATCCAAAAAAACATTAGTACTAGAATTATATATTTAATTGTTTTATAATTGTTATAGAATATTTGGAGAGCTTTTAAGAATAAATATACTTGGAGGAACTTGGTTTTATTAGAACAAATACATCCTCATTGGACAACCTCCTTTATTAAACACCATATGTACAATTAGATTTGTATTTTTGGAATAAAACACTCTATAAGAGGGGTATAATTACCTTACAATGATATTTTATATATCAAGGTGAAGGTAAAGTTCTCAAAATTTCTGTATAATTATTGGGGAAAGGATCTCCTATTATATGTGAGATGAGTCGCTCCTTTTCAAACAAACATAACATAAATTATTATTGGTGCAATTTTAAAAGGTAAGTTCCATAAAATTTAAAAGGATACAATAATCATATTTGGAATGGTATAAATCCACTAATCCACTAAAAATTAGTTATTTATTTGTTAAATTGTTGTCAATATAATTTAGATTAGAAATTTATAACATTTAAACATTAAAACTAATAAAAAAAATTTACCTACGTAATATATTATTTTTGAATGAAAATAAAATTCAAATTATTACCTAATTTTAATGTGATGATTCCCAATATAGAAATAAATTCCTTAAATTAATTTTATAATGTATAAATAAACTGATTTTAATCTCCATGCACAAAAAGAAAGAGACCAATTTTTTAGAAAAAATAATTGATATTTCAGTATTACATGACTATATTATTATTCCATTAAAAGTAATAAAATTATATGAATATTAAAATATTTTATTTAATTCATTATATTTAATTTTTTTAAAAAATACTTCTTATTTTGTGATACAATTAATTTATTAACAAAAAATAAATTAATCACATAAAAATACTTTTAGGGAAACTATTTACTTCAACCATCAAATGATTTTATCCTCATTTATAAAAAATTAATAAATAATGAACGAATTTTTAATTAAATTTTTACATGACTGAAATTTTTTTTTCAATTATTATGATACTGCAAGTGAGATAATTTTATGTTTTATATAAAAATAATTATTTTAAACATAATACTACTTTTTTGTGACAAAAAGATAGAATGGAATTTGGTACAACTACATTGTTATTCCAGTGATACTCATAAGTGACTAAAAATGAATATTAATCAATAAATTTTACTAATATTATTTCTGAATAGATGAAATTATAACAATATTACACAATTCATCAAAATAGTAAAAAACACTTTCTGTAAAATCCCAAACATATAATCATTTATTTTACCATTTTTATATGACTACGTAAGAAATTAATTTATTTTTGTAATAAAAATTTATTATTTATTTATGATTTTTATTTCATGTATAAAAAGTTATTGAATGCATCAAACATATTTTAGAGGTAAAATTATCCAAAATTCAAGTGGTGTAACATTCTACCCCCATTATTGAATTTATCAATAAAAATCACTTTTCTCAAATGTAAACAACTAAAAACGCATCTACATCATTACATCTTTAGATTTCAGCATATCTTCCTCAAATATGTTGTTCCACAACTAGTTTTATATAAGATGGAATGTTTTATTTTTCGATATTTTTTTTCAATCTATAATATACAACAGTTATTCCACATTTTGGGGATAAATATACAATTATATATAAATAATGTTTAGTTAATTTCATGGATATTTTATGTACATATTATATAGAAATACAAAAATTACATAATTTACCATATAATTATTTGTCAAAGGTTCAATGAATTAAGGTATTGTCCAAATATGATCAAGGATATTAATGGGAAAAATTTATCAATGGTTCTACTACCCAATCATTCCAAATATAAAAAACCTCATCCATGGAGATATTCAAAGTAATATCTTAACCCATTCTTATAACCCTATATCCCACTAATGAATTTCAGAGTAAACCTCTTATTAAATTTGATATACCATATTTTTTTGAATGGTTATAACCATATCTACCATTTATTAATCTATCTCATGTAATAATATGTAGTGTTATCTAACATCATCCTATCATGTAAGAGTTATGATATTCTTTTCATATAGGGATTTATAAGGATCCCTTTGAATTCATGATTGGAATCATATTTTGTTTGAAAATACGAGTAGAGGAAGGTGATGATCCATCCCTCATTTAAAATACATAGATCCATACTCCAATATATCATAAAGGTTTTTAATGGTCCTCTAAGACTAACCATCCATATAATCAAGATATGTAGATCCAAAACTAATAACTATGTACAATACTTGCTGAATACTTCTCCTAAAAATTAATGAAAATCCGAAAAATGGTCATATACAATTGAGAGTAGTATACCATATAGCTTAGAAAATTTTATAATTTTAATCTTATAAATTTTATCAAGAAATAAATTTTCTTTGTTAGAAAAAAACTATACTAGAATAAAATGTTTATTCACCAAAACAAAAATGATGTTATTTAATTTATATTTAATGGGAAATATTATGAAAAAATACATGGTTAGGTTTTCCAATTTCAATACTAGATTTAGTAATTGATGTATCCTCAATTTAATATTCATATGTTCAACATTAACTTTATGGTATACCATGAATTGATATACATAATCCATAATATCACTATTTATGTATTCCTATAATAAATACGCTTTGAGATCACAATATATAATTTTTCATAATGTATAGATAGATAATCAGAAAGTATATTCTTGATCAAATAGATCATTTATTTATCGTATGAAGGGGGTCATATTTTTGTTTTGATTCTAATAATTTTATCATAGTCATGGATAAACTATTGAACAATCCTTACCTTACTTTTTAGCTTCCAACTTTCATTTTGTATCTCTTTAACCATCATATGGATGGATGGTTGAATAGTCATCTAGGATTTTATCCCAAGTTTTTTGATTCCAGGGTCTCCTCATTTCAAATACATATGTATTGGATCGTTCTCAGTTGTTTTCATAGACAAGAGAGAATGATTTTTCTAACTATGAGTATTAAACCACATATATTCTTTTCGAGGTGGTAATGTATTGACTAGTCAACATACTTAATCGACTACAACAATCTCCTTTGGTTCATATTCATATCCTTCTATGTGAATATAATATTATATATTTTATTATAGATAAAAATATATATATCAAATTTATAACCATAGAGATAATGAATCTATAATTTTCGTTTAAAATATTTCATCTTCAACCTTCATATCTTGTGTTGGGTAATTTTTCATTTTGAATAGAAAATTTCTTTAAGGAATATTCTATCACCATGTCATTTTACATATTTAAGAATCCAAAAACTGTATTTGATTCATCGTTGTATATCATGAACCCCTCATCCACTACATGGTAGTTTGAGTACATGTGTAGTGACCACCCATAAATTTACCTCTTCACAATTGTCTCTATAATCACATATCTAAAGGAATGAAACTACCTTAAAAGTAAACTTTTTCAGTTTATTTTATATCCATGAATAATTTCTAAAAAATCATTGACACTATACCTCCATTCCATGATATTGAGGGATCTTGGTCATGGAGAATTTTCATGTATATTTTTCAATAACCTTCATCTTTGAAGTATCCATTGATATACCCATTCTTAAAATTTCAGGACCCATTAATGATACATTGTAATATCAAAAATGACACCTTATCTATTTGGAATACAATGTCATATTTCATATGTTCTTATGAACAATAACACAATTATATTCTTTCTCCCCTATAATCATACAATATAAATGAAATTGTTCTATATATACTAAAATAATTAAATCATGGTTGTTTTTAATGACCATATTCATTATATATGTGAACATAGTGAGTGAATTTGAATCACCAAATGACATTACAATAAATTTATAATATATATAACTCATAAGGTAGGTTCTCAGCGGTATATCCACATTTATTACCATTATTTGATTATATATATATATCGAAGGTTATTCTTTTATAATTTTCTATATCCTCATTGTTGACCAAAATTGTCATAGATACATGTTGGATGGTACTTTTTCTTAATCTTGAACTTATTAATATCTTGATAATTTTCATTGACCCATCTGATTTCATAATAAATAGAATTAGTTCACTATATTTTAATGTCTCTAACCTAGTACTCCCTCATGTGACCAAGATGGGAAGCCATGTGACCTCAATCATGCATCCCTACATTCTAGTGCATGATGACTAGTGAAATTTTAATATTATGTATAGTGGGGAAATAATACCCTCTTCTATATAATAGTAATAGTACTGTAAATATGATAAAAAATAGAAATATAATTTTCTAAAAAATTGAAAATTAAAAATAAATTCATTGTAATCAACCAAGTAATGTTATGTTAAATTGTTTACTAATTTTCATAAAAAATTTAAATTGAGTGAAAGAAAAAAAAATTTTATCATAAAACTGTTATTTCACCAAATTTTTAATCCCATCTTCTAGATCATGTCCAAGATTATAGGTCACCAATAATTAAAATCCCCCCTTTCTGTTGTCTGCATCAGCATCCATGAATTCTTTAAATGTACCAATGTAGGCCCAAATAAGTTGTCAGTAAAACATAGTAGGCCATCACTAATAGTGTCAAAAAAAGTCTAGTATGAAAAATATTGTATTCAAAAATGCAATATTTATGATGAATTTTTATTAAATTAAATACACAATATAAATCTAAACACCCTAAATCATGAGCATTGGGTTGACACCTGAGTCTGGACAAAAATACATCATAACGTTGTTGGATGTATTTTCCATTACCACCATTGATTCCATGAATACTCCATTCCCATGTACCAAACATAATTTTAGATCTCATCCATCCCAAAAAAATATAATACCAATGGTGAATTAAATATTTAATAAATATGTAGATCCATTGATAATTCTTTTTCCTAGGCCATATAAATTCTCATAGAACATCATACCCTGCATCAATTCGAATTCAATGGATAATTTTTCATTAAAAATGTCAATGTAATCCCTATCCAATTCATACTAATTTAAGAAACATTCGAAACAAGTTACAATATTCATTATTTGTTAATAAGTTCCAATTATTGATCATCATTAATAACAATGATCACATGTTACTAATCCTTTAAGACAAATACAAATATCATAGATGGTTACCAATTCACAATGAAATGGTTTCAATTTCATTTTAGAGAAATAAATTACAATTTAACATGTCAATCCAAGCCCATATTCCACATTTTAAACCCCGATGGTGACAAGGTTCATAATGTTTGTTCCAAAGATCAACAAAAAATTATTACTTTGGATAACAAGGGTGCCACATTTATAATATCAGGTTAAAACCTATAATAAAGGATATGTACACCTCTTAGGTGGACAAAAGACTAGGGTATTTTCCATAATGGACCTGGTGGGTTTTTTGGAATGTCCAAGCATGAGGTTTGAAGATATAAAATTGCTTCCAATTAAAATAAGATGTGTTCCTAAAATTCAGGTACATATCCACATGCTTCATACACTGGAGAACTAATGCAATCCTTAAGGATTTAGCTCTATCCTCATACATCCAAATCATATAAGATTAAGAATATTGTTTAAAAACCAAAATCAATGTTTTCCACCAATATTACTTATCTACATAGATATACTAATCCCATTTTGGATGAAAAATAATCTCTTGGAGGAAAATGAGAAGAATTAACCAATTCCAATGAGGAAATAGTGATTTAGACATTTGGATTAAACCATTGATCAAGGAACCATGAAAAATATTTAGAGAAGTCAGGGAATCCCTAGAGAAAACATCAAAAAAATTAATCATGAATTAGGGTTGATGGTGTGTTATTAAACAAATTATAATGGTTTTCAGGTGGTGTAAATACATTATTACACTTAATATTTCCATCCTAAAATGGTGCACTAGATTTCCACCACCTTCCACTAGCTAGTTAGTGGTTTCATCTTGAATTGATTTACCCTAGGAAACACACCATTTCATTGGTGGTCTCAATCTACTGGAAAATGGTTTTCCAATAAGAAACCATTTCTTATAGGGATACAATGGTTGGACAGTGGTCCTCTTGTAGGATTAAAAAGCTAGTTCACATACCACTGTATAGGTAGTGGGTCTCTCTAGTGATCCAGTGTCACTACAATATTTCTTTGGCTTCATGAAAATTCTAAATCATTCTAGAATCCTTCCTTTAACCCACCAAAGCCACTATAACCCCATTTTAAATTGGTACATGTAATTATATTCTATATTTATATTAAATCAACTAAAAGCGTAATTATAAAATTACCTACATCAAATACGGGTATTACGACTCCTCTGTATATAAAATTTATACCTAGAAATATAATTTGATACCTCACTGAGAGGTACCAGTGAACTTTTCATGACATTTTACCTCAAATTTAACTCCATCTCATAGGTATCCTCCTCCATGATTCCATGTGGCCTCAATAGTCATACTATGGTAATATTCTTTCAAAATATATTCTTCTCCATATATTTTATTATATGAATTGGGAACTCCTCAAAGGATGTATCGACACCATGTTCAACATCATCGATATCTATTATGTGAGATGGATCTTGGTGATATCCTTGAAGCAGTGACACATGAAACATGTCATGTATGGCTCCATACAACTACAATAATATCCAATCCATACACCATTATATTGTCTCTGTCCACCCTCATAAATCTCCCAATAAACATTGTCTCTCACTTGTCTTTCATATGGACAATAAATTACCCTAATAATGGGAAAATTTAAAAAAATAAATGATAACAAAAATAAAAATCTATAGGTTATCTCCAATGGTTATTGTAATATTCATGCATTTTCTATATGGTCACAAACCACTTTATCATCAACCTAGACTAAAAGGAAATCACCTACACAAGACTTGGTCCAATAAGTTCTGAGTCACCAAATTCTAACACAAACAAAGTGTAATGGAAAAATAATCCATATAAATCCTTGAAAGGATCCATTTTGTTTGAAAACAATAAGAATTTATTGAATGAAAACTCCTCATCTTACAAATGATACTACTAGGAACCCCAATATTCTATAACAATTTCTCATAAAATTACCTCTAAAATATTTATTTTCTATTTAGATTCACCAAACATCAAATGATGAGAGTTTTTTCTTGGTAGAAACTATATAAACAATGCCTTATAAATATCGTACCAAAATTAATTTGAAAAATAGTGGTTTTAATTATAAATGGTGATCAATATAACACCTTACACTCTAGCTATCCCCCAAATATATTAGTTTTCAAATTTATTGATGGTAAAATCTATTAGATAGGATATAAGTAGGATACTATCATCATTGTATCAATAATCACCAATAATAATTTACTTTTATTTGGTTTACATAGTACCACTATAATGATTTATTGGGTTATATCATCCTAATTAAATTCCAGAATTGGGAAATGTTGTAGTAAATTATTAGGGAACTGATCCTAAACCTTCATGAGCTAACATGTCTAGATTCATTCCACAAATCCCACTATCACAGTATTAATCCCATTCCACAAGTATTCCCTAATATGATCTTGTTATTTCATTATTATTCCATAATTTTAAACCCATTTCAATGAATGGAATCCCTATATCATGTCTTCATGAATGATTATGGGAAGCTAGATGAAATGAAAAAAATAGAGAAGTAAAATATGATATATTGATAATAGTTTCCATGATCAAGAAATTTATGAATATCAAATAATATTTTTGGTTTCTCCCAATATGGAATAGTTTTCACCTTATTTTGGTCCACTAAAACTGCTTCATCGAGGATAACATGGACTATGAAGTAGAGTAATAAATCTATAAATGATGTTTAGATATCTTGGAATATATCTATTGTTATATCAATGTACTAGTGGTAATATCTCCATGATGGGAATGACCACCTCCAGACTGTTTGTGAACCAAAATTCCATCACTGAAATCCACTACATACTAATACAATATGGATAGACCCTCTGATTCATCATGTTCATGAATAATGAATGAGTATTCATCAGAAAAAAATTCATTCCCGTGCCCTCAAAAAATCCATAAATAATTATAAAAATAAATTATGTTATATCATTTGTTAATAGCCTTAATTGATTGTACCTAACCTAAAGACAATCATTGATAACATTCAAGCACATATTAGCTACTAAAAGATGTCATCATTGTTCGGAAAGGGATAATTTTTGTTTAATTTCATTAGTTGCTTCTTACGTTAATCCACACCCACGTTCTTGGTTCCATATGATGTTTTGTTGAATAACACTAGACCCCCCCAGTGATATACAAGTTTGTTTGCCCATTTTTTCATATCTTATAGCATTACAATCTACTCATGAATCACTTATGGTTATCTCCTCTAATGAGGGATAGAAATATGTTTGACTATAGAAAATAACTCAATAGTGAATATGATCTCCCACTTGGGTTTAATGCTAGAAAAATCATTATTGTAATTCCCTGAATATTTACCACTATTTGAAAAAAGTTAGTCTACCATAACTCACCGTCATCATGAATAATGATTATTACATGGGTTGTTAATGAATTGATTTTTCATGGAACTGGTTCTTCTTGACCAACATGACGATCTCATTCACCATGAAGGATAAAGATAGAACCTTCTATAGATATACATCTTACCCTACTATGATAACATCATATAATAGATCAGTATAAGACATCAAAATATATACCCAAAATCAAATTGAACCAAGAAATTTCAAGAACAAATAACCTTTGATAGACAAGGTAGCCACTAATTTTTAGGGAACACACAATACAGTATTTGTACCTTTTGATCGAAACACTAATGTTGTATTACTGATAATATCCTCCCCTAATAATTCAAAAACAGATAAAAATTATTTTAAAAATTATTTTAACCTAAAATAAGTTGATTCCCTAATGTCAAAAAATAAGAAATTTTATATTCTTTAAGAATCTATCCTCTGATGGTGGATGCTCATGTAACTAGAATGTTCAGTGTACACAACATATCATGAACATACTCAACCAACTTATAATAATTTCTATCCTAACACACATTTCACGATACGTCTTACATATATTTTTACTCTAAATGTTTGTTACCACACCTAAAAAAATGATCTTAGAGACTAGTGGAACTTCATGTTCATAATTGTGGATGAGTAGCCAAGTCCAATCCATACTCTAATTATTGGAACGGTCTTCTACCATTAAAAGTCTTATGAGTGCTTTTAAATAACAATTATATGTAGCTTATCTAACTTCATGATTGAAAATACACATTATGTAAGGGAATCTGAATTTTTTGATGGATATCCCTACCACACTGATAGCACAACACAGATTTGCGGCCTGAGGACAACTCTCTACACCCATGGCTACTCTTCCCACCACATCGTAATAAGAAATTTATATAAATGTGTTTATTTTTTCATAGAGAGGAAATCCCCAATCATACCTTTGGATCTTCATGAACACTAATCAGGTCCTTCTCCATGTTTATCTCGATTATGAAAGCAATATTCATCATTTTAGAGAATTTTTTTTGTGGAAAAAAATAACCTATGATGTGATTTCATATAAAATCCTATCATGGAATTTCATTGATCATGATACCTAATATCCATTTATACATGGAGAAACATGTTTTTGGTCAATAATGTGACAATAAAATTCTATCACTGACATGATCCCTTATCTCATGTAAATGAACTACTAGACCCTATAATCCATTAGTAAGTTAGGGAATAAGTGACTCAAAAAAATTCCTCCAATAATTTCCAGGTAATCTCCACATGTTATCTAGCATGTATTACATTGTTACACTAGAGATTAGGTGGTACTCATAGCATATAACCATCACGTTTCACCCTCCTATACATGGATGTCTCAATGATAACAAATATAATTTAGATGGAATCAATAAAAAACATTATTTCCTAATGGAATCCCTTAATAAATAACTTGTCTCAGTATTTATACCGAAACACCCGTGTTATCTATGACATTGATGGAATAATGTGATTATAATATCCATTAATGTATCACATAGCCTATAAAAACTATTACAGTGATGATCAATCATTATATTTCGTGGAGAATGAATATGTACTTATTCATCTATATGATGAGTGTTCTTATTATCTCACTTGTATCATTCATCTAGAGGAAGATGAGGGGGAATTTCTCTACAGGGATGACACACTCCATAGATCACAGGGTTAAAAACATTATCAACCTCATAAAAAATTGGATAATATGTAACCGTAGATACATGGCCACATTGTTTATTTTCCTAATAAGTGAGTAAGTCATATTTGAACCTATTAATATTATCCATTTTTAGTAGGAATGTCCATAATTTTCATACGAAATAACGAATCTCTTCATGAACATTCCATGATAACTTACCTTCATACATTCCTATTATGTTTCACAAAAACTCACCTCAGGCATTACTATCCCATTATTACATTATCATAAAATAGTAACAACACAAAATTACTACATCAACCAAGGAAAATAAAAACACAAATGTAACATTCAAATTGCTGGAACAACATTCCCATAACTAGATTCAAGGTTTACCCACAGACGTGAGTTTTCTACTCTCATGAATGATCTCATGACCAATAAATAAAACATATTTTTTATACTAACAACTATATACCATATTTTAAATAAAAAAAATACATTAATTTTTAAACATTTCATTCCAACATGCATTTTCACACTCATACAACTAATATGTGTAGTCATGTGACCTCAAGTAAACCTTCATAAAGGAAAAAAGATTTCGACTAGGGGAAATGGAAAAATATATTTACTAAGGATACTATACCATAAGAAACTCAATAATATTAATTTAAAAAATATGATAAAAAGTAGTACAATCACTATAGTAAGAAAACTAGAAAATTACTAATATAAGTAAATATGAAATCCCATATTAAATGTCATATTAAATGTTATACGAGAAAAAAAAATGAATTAATGAATCCAATTTAAATACTCCCAAATCAATTCATGAACCATATGCTCGATATAATATCTATACTCATGTCCCCACATTCAAATCATCAAATAAAACTTATGGTTCTTTTCCATCTTCCAAAACAACATCCATTATGTCTTCCGTAGTTATAAAAATGTCTTCAATAGTTTGAGAGTAAAATATAGTATTCTAACACCAATGGTGTCTAAAAAATATAGTTAAAATAATATTTCATGAAATAGTATGATTTCGAGACGAATTAAATGATATATTAAATACAAAAAGTCAAAATAAACATACCAACCCTCGAGCTCCATGTTGAAACATAAGTTTAGAAAAACCATCATTGGTATGATGCTGGAGATCATTATCCTTGCTCACCACTAAATCTAGGTATATTACTATACTAATGAACAATAATAGATTCATCTCTTTGTCAACCCAAGTTGGATTACCATGCCTTGGATGAATTACATATTTCAAGTACTAATGTACTCTATGATAATTATTTTTTTATATCTACTTAAATGACTAGAGGACAACAGAACCAGTTTGAATTCCCATGCATGGGATTATATGGAATTTTAAATTTTAAAGAAACAATATTCAATGAATACCAAATTAGGAAACATGTCAATATATTACATTTGATAACTCATTCCAATTACATATTATATTTCTAGTTTCAGTCACACGTAATTATTGCATTAAAACAAATAAAAACGTCATATGATTTTACCAATTCACATATAAATTTTATTAATTTTTTTTCACCTTCCAATTATTGAAAATTATTATTTCACTTGTTAATTGAATTACAAATTCCCAATTTCAATCACATAGGATGTAAAGGATCACAATTTCTGATGAAGAGGTCAACCCACAATTCATCAATTCAATAAAAAAGGTGATGGATTCAAAAATTTAGGTTCCATACTTGTATTGGGTATTGAAACTCCTCTTGGGTGGAAGAAGTTACTGGGTATCACTATTCAATAAAACTAATAAAATCCATGGAATTTTTAATCATATAGATTCAATCCAAGTAATTGGATTCAAATTAAAATGTATTGTGTGTTCGGTATGTCATCATGATCACACGCGTTATATATATCAGAAAACCACTACAAACTATAAGGGGAAATATATTACCACCAAACTCATTTTAAGAAAATATGAAGACTATTCCTCACAAATCTAAATCAACATATAACATCATGATTCCATATGTGTAGTGATATACACATCCCATAAGGGATAGAAGAAGATTATATAAGAGGAAAATGAGTGGAATTTGGAAATTCCAAGAGGGAATTATATGTTCATGATGTTATTATCAAACAAAAAATTATGTAGGAAAGAAAATTATTTGGAGGTGTTATGTAATCCCTAAGAAACCCCTCCAAAACATTAATCATAAAATAGGGTGGAAGGATGAGGATTAAAAAATTGGGTCTTATGTGGTGGAAATATATTATTTCCATTAATATTTCCAACTCAAAATAGTACCAACACCAAGACACCAGCTTCCACTAGCTTCATGGTACTGTCATCTAAAATGGATGCACACATACATACCCCATTGACTAGAAGGAAAATTAATGTATGGAACCAATTTTATATCAATTATTAACTAGCTAGTTTGTGGGTCTCGACATCATTCTTGTGGGCATCTTGTCGGTTTAGTGTGTAGATTCTCTACCCATTGGCTAGTAAGTGGGTATCACCAATTTTCCAATGTTCATATAATATTACAGGTTATGAATTCATCAGCTATATCATTATATAATTCCTCCATCAATCCCTTGATAATATCCAAAACTCTATTTTAATATTGTAAAATGTCTCATTTATAGAATCTAATATAACTCAACAGAATACCTAAATGTAAAAGAATATGGATAAATGATGTTTTCATATATCCATTGTGAATCACTAGGGATTATAAATTATTTATCTGGATTATAATGGAGTTAATTAATAAATTCATATAACACTATTTGTGTTTTTTATAAGGATTATTTGGTATAGGAATAATACTAGGTTTTAATTCTAATAAAACCCCATCATCTGGATTTAGAGTAAGGCTATTAAAATATTCCACAAGTTGTCAACCTAATCATGAAAAATAAGAATATCATCAATGATGTGTTTATACTCCATCATCTATGAAAAAATAACCTAATGAGTTTTTATTAAGACCCATATAATGGATTTAATTTCCATTTAAAATTAATCTTCCTACATTCAATAATAAATTACCATAGGTTGTTTTTAAGGATTATATTATAATTTCCATTCACAGTAATAATTCTATAATATGTATAAAGGGATCAATTCTATGCCAATAATAACATCAAATCCAACTATATATAAAATTATAAGAGTTTTGTGAAGCACAATCCCTTATAATTAGATCATAGAGGAGTTATATTATTGAGTTAAAATCGATATACCATTAAGATAATCCAATGATTGTTCAATATCTGATATTTTTTTGGGTGATGGGAAACCCTTTGAAATTTATCTATATATAAAATAGTGAGATGAAGAAAAATCAAACAATATATTTAAGGTTTGAGGGTTTATATTATGTGTACCTTTAACCACTTCATTATTATTACCTAAATCAGTAATTTTGATCACAGAAGTCATTTTTTTCATCCATGAAATTGATATTCCACACCATGTATCTTCAAAATTCATGTCCTTGGTGTCAAAATATTCCTTACTTGGATCATTTACCTATCCCCTTGTGTAGATTTCTCAAACACTTCTTCCCAAATTTCTAGTATAAAGTATGATTATTTTTCCTCTCTATGGATTTTATTATTTGAGATAAAAATAATAATAATTTTCTAGTCCCTAAAACCATGAGAATAATTTGTGACTCCAAAATCCATTATTAACATTAGAGAATAATAGTTGACTTATTAATTAATACTTATGTCTCTTATAGTCAATTATATTTATTGAATTGGTATTCATTCACTAATTAATCAATCAATTTATATGTCTACACTGATGATAAAACATTAATTGTGTCTTGAAAATCTTTTGAAATTGACATTTTATTTGATAATTGATTAATTATCCACCGAATTTAGTTTCATTAATTCCCTCTATATTTAAATGATATGTGTTTTTGGAAAATATTTATTGAAAATTCCTTTATAATCTCTTCAAAATTCATCAAGACAATTTCTTCCTCTCACCTCATATAATTAATAATATTAAACTATTGATCTAAATTACATTTAAAGTGATACATGAATTACACAAAAATTTATAACTATTAGAATTGTAGAATATAAATTATCATTTTTATAGAATTTATCGATTAATCGATAATAAGTGGATTAAGGGCCTCACTAATGAATAGTGGATGATGCCACATAAAGGAATAAATGGTCTTTCATTATTTCAATTATTCATTTGGATGCTTAGTATGGTTCATGTTACTATTCATAGATTAAGAGATTTCTGTGAGTATAGAATATTATTATTCAATCACGATTTGGTTTATCAGGATGATGGGAATTACGTTGCCTTCTAAATTTATTTATTTATTTATTTATATTTATATCTTATAACAAGGTACCCAAAAAACTTTTACCATGTCACCAAAGTAGGTTATGCCTCATCCCACACTATAATGGATGGAATGAAAGAACTATACCAATTTTATTAAAATTCATGTCTTGATGGAACTGGGTCATAGGGGCCTTAGAATATAGCTATCCTGGAGGCCCAATGGAAAGATGGATAAATACCTAGTTCTCCCTTACATTTAAATATTGAAGAATGTAATTAAAAATTTTATTAAACACAAAACCCCACATATATGGTCAAAAACCTGAGTTACTAGTCATGAGTTTTTTTATCCCCATAAAAGTGATAATAAATGATGTATGTTTGATACACCTTGATAGGGAACTTCTCCACCCCCTAATTGTGTGTGGGTGGAGGGTCCGATGATAAATTCCATCACACCATGTCTCTTTTGATTTTACAACCAAACATTTCTTATCTAGGGACCCACTTTATTACCAAATTTTTATTCTTTTATATCATTCTAGTAAATTTATAGTGATAGTCACTTGGATGGAAAAACATATATACCACATCATAGGAATTATTTTTAGATAATAGGTTTCATCTCTACTATCATAATTTCATGGTCACCCTCCTCGATGAGCCTCAATGTTTATATTATTTTTCTATATTCTAAGTGAAAGGGAATTATATTAGTCCTTTTATGTGCCTTATTACTTTCTATTAAATTATTATAAGCCAAATATGAATGGTCTGAAGGCCCAATAAATAAAATTTCCTATTAAATTTCATGAAATACCTCTAATTAATTGTCAAAATAGGTGTTACAATACTGTTATAGTACACTACTACAATACTTCTACAATAGCTGCAACTGGAGAGGGTTTTTCCCTTATCCTTGTGAATGCCATGACAGAGCCTTTACCATTCATTTATAGTCATTTATTAAAACCAAAATGAACTGTGTGAGAATAAAATGACCTTAATAATGGGACTAAATCATATAATAAGGATAATATTTCATAATATTCCCTAAAATAGGACACATTCTCACCAATGACATTCCAGGTTCATCTTATATAACTTTTACCAGTTGTTGTTCTAGTTTCCACTTCATTATTCTTTATTAAAAAATTCCAAAAAAATATTAAACACTTTTTTATAATAACCGAGCTAACATGAGATCAATATACATACATATTAAATCATTTATGTTAAAGAAATAACGAATCTCTCAATAATTTGATTTTGATAACTATAAATGTATTGTTTCTTTGAAGGCTATAAACATAACAAAATTTTTCAATAACAATATTCAATATATACTTCTATAATTCTTCACACATGTCACCCATATAGTATTATCAAACATAATATTGTTCTTAATGAAATAGGTAAATGAAATAATAATAAAGTGTGTGCTTATATTATTTGGAAGGGTAAACGAGGGTGGTAATAGTCAAAGATCAATAGTTAGCTTAATATTCACATAAGGTTATTATAAAATGATCAATACACAAAATAATTATACCCAATCCTTCAAAGATCAAAAATCATGAGTTATGTCATAATGTTTTGGTGTAACTAAATAAATGAGTCATAAGAGTGTAAATATATCAATCCTCAACCATGAGCGATGAGATGAAAACATTGACTTAATAAAATGAACTCTAAGAGTGGAATATACATAAGTAAATAAATCATCTCTATTGGCCATTATTACATCAAATACCATTTTAATAGAGATAATAGATTCCATTAATTTATTGGAGCTTCTCTATGATCCCTGGACTATCAGTTTGTGTGGTATAAGTCATTATAAATTCATTATGGAAATAAAAAATTGTAGGCCCATTAATCACATAATGGACATAGACCCTTAGGTGTTTGGGTTTAGTAACCACTCAGAATCATGTCATAGTATATAACATTACCCAATGCAATAGAGGGTCATTCAATTTTTCTCCAAAAAATGCATAATGAAAATCATTCGTCTATTTCATTCGAATATATGAATATTCAGTATTCCCCAATTACATAATTAACTCATGGAAATAAATTTGTTTCATGTAAATTTTCATAGAAAATCCTCAAAAGACATAATAATAAACTTCGTGGTTGGAATGACTAGATAATAACATTTTTTATATTTATAATGATCATTAAATATGTTGATATAAATGAAAAGTACATTTATAAAATAATTATAAAAATTCCATGAAAATTAATAGGAAATATATTTTCCTTTTTGTAATAATTAAATACTATAAATTTTATAGGAAAATCAAAAAAAATTAATTGAGACCCATGAAATCATGGAATGTAATCATCATATTGAATAATGGTCATGATAATTAGAAAATTAGGTGAAGTAGTAAATTCTAACAAAACATTCTTTTCACACTTTTTCAATGAAACACAAAAGTGAACCATTACAAATAATCAATATAATTACTTTTGAAACCACTTTACATAAATTGAAATTTTTTTAACAATATAATTAAAAAATATAATATATATATAATTTCTTTTTATATATTATATGGATAATATATTTGGAGTAAAAAGCTTCCGAAAATAATATAAGTGATAAGGTCAGTTTCTCTTATAAGAACATTTTTTAGTTTATTATTTAACAAGATGAAAAATAAATTATAATAGGACATGTAACCATTCTAGATTACATATCTAGAACAAATATACAGGGTTTAATAATGAAAATTCAAACAATTATATATTATAAAATAGAAACATAAACAAACCCAATTAAAGGTGATATTGGAAGATAAGCCCTTTCTTAAGACATCCCCATGGTCAAAAAATTTCAAATATAATGTATAATCAATTTTAACTTATTTTAAATATATTTTACAGACATTATATATTTATAAATATATATACCAATCACATATAATTTCATTTCACCAAATTATTATTAATTATTTGTTTAAAAAATTATATTGTAGTTAATTGTTATGTTTTCCAGGCAAGTCTTTGTTCTGGGACATCAATCTCTACTCCATGGTAAGGGTTTTTACATCAATATAATCTTAATAATTCCATATGTATCATATTATTTTTAAGAAGTAAATATTTAAATACATATATGTTATTTGTTTAGAATAATAATATTAATCATTCTTGGAGGTTGTAAATCACACCTACAAATAAATAACATATATTTTTTAATGGATAGAAGGGAAATATGGTTTGTAATAGTTTTCCTTTATAGGAAAATAATTATTTATTTGAGATAATATTTATAAATGTTCCTATATTTATATAATAATATGTGTTGATGAAATTTAAAGTAAAATATGTCGACCCTGGAGATTATTCTCCACATATAATGATAAAATGTTTTAATTTTTCAATGGATATATAGAAAGAACATATTTTTTGTTACAAAATAAATAAAAAATTATTATCATAATTATTATAATTTAAATTTTTATAGGGTTAAAGTGTATTTAGAGATGGATTATTATGAAATATACTAGAATGAACTTTGTTTGAAAAAAATACCCCCTATATGGATAAGCTATTAGATAAACACCTTAATCACAAATAGATTGATCTTTTAATAGAACTGATTGTCTTATATATTTTTAAAGATTTTGGGAAGTGACATTGGTATAGATTTTTCAATATCAAGTGATCAATTTTTATGGATTAGTGATTGGGTGATGGGATCCATTTACAATTGAGTATAGTGGAAACATTTAAAATACTCATAATTTTAGAACAATATAAATTTCTATCTCAATTTTAAATATAATAAATGGGTAAAATTTTATTTATAGGAAATTATTAGGCTAAAATAAAACCATAAAATCAAATTTGGACATGTTTTATTAATATTTTATCCTTATATATTAGTTTAACCATTATGAACATTTAATTTTCACCATGATAACTATATTTTTACTACAGTATATTATTAATTATTAATAAAAATAAAATTTAACTTGTAACCTAATTTAATTATTCAGATTTCAAATGTGTAAAACATTTCTCCAGAATAAAATTACTTATAAAAATATATTTATTGTTATTTATTTCCTATAAAATTCCATTAGATGAATTTTAATATTTAATATTGAATATATTTTCATAAAACATCATTAAAATGTTTCATCATTTGTTGTTAACTTAGTTTATTTTAATAATAATACATTGCACCCCTAAAAATATTTTTATATAAAATTTCTTTTTTACATTCAATTGAAAATATTTTTATTAATAACCCATTCATAATCAAATATATGAATGATTATTCATTCTTTTTAATTTAAAAATTATAATTTTCATTAAATTTATTACATTAAATAATATACATTTATCATTTATAAAAAACAATTAAATGATTTTTTTTAGAAAAATATTAAAATATTTTTATTCCTAATAAATAATATAATATTTCTAGGATGTTTTAATTTGGTTTTATATGATTAATTTATAAAAAATTATTATAACATTCTTCAAAATTTTTAAATCTAACAAAAACCAATATTTCATCAAAATAGTTCAAAATAATTTCTATAAAATCCATGATATATTATCATTTATTTGATCCTTTTCATTTGAACATATATTGTAGAATTTCATATTGTGTTTGCCTAAAGTATTACTAAACTAATTAAAGTATTTGATGATTTATAAGATATCAAACAAGAAAATTTATTTTATATGTAAATATATACTCTAATTGTATGGTGTTAAAATATAAGGTAAGATTTTTATATTATATAAATTTTAATTATTTTAGTAAAAAAATTTTGTTGATTTTATTGTATTAACCTATTGATAATATTCCTCTTGATTATGTTTTGGTATTCCATAATTTCATTAATTTTATATCTTTTTATAAAAATATTAATTAAGATGAATAATGGTGGAACTAACATACGAATGTTGTATTTTGTCATTGATTTATTCATGGATCTAGTTGTTATCTTTGTAGTTAAATCCATTTTAAAAAATATATATTTTGGTTTCATTCATTTATCATCACATGATGTAACTTTATATAATCTTCTTTTCTCCATTTTCATTATTATCCTAGCAGATGCTCAAGTCTTTTTTTTCATTTTATATTATAATGTTTATGTTTTTGTAAATTTGTTGGTTTTTATAGAAGTTTTAATATAATTACATGAAAAAATATATATTTATATTTTATAATTTTTGTGAGGGTTAAATGTAATTTTTCTTGTATTATCAAATTTTTTATATTACAAATTTTTTGATTGGATTAATTAATTTCATTATAATTAATCTTATATATTTATATTTTATAAGTAAATAAATGATTTATATTATGATGTGATAAATGTGTATATTTTTATGAATAAAAGTTTTTTTTATTAAGATAATTATGGAAATTGGAATATTATAATAATTATAATTTTTTATAAAAAATGTTATTAATCATCCATTGAAATAATTTTATCTTCAAATAAATTAGAATTTTTCAAAAAAGAATTAGTGATTTAATGGATGGTATAAAAAGGGTATGTTTAGTTTTTATTATATTATCATTTAGATGAAAGGAATTAAAAAAATTAAAGATATGTGTTATTAAATTAAAGAAATTATAATAATAGTACATATTAGATAGTTTATAATGGTTTTCAACAATTATGATAGATTATTTCAATAAATGATTCATTATGTACTATTAAATATGAACTAAAAGGATGTTTTACGGTGCTGTGAACTTATTAAATAAATATGTGGTGGTTTTAATATAATAATTCATTTGGATAATTTTTATAGTGATCATGCATATATATGGTTATATATGTGTGATATTATAAAATATTTATATTTTTGGTAATTAATTTTTCATTAGTTTACAATTCAAATGTTCAAAATGGATGAAATTTGTTATAAAATATCCTATGTGATATATTTTTTTACAAATATTTTTAATGGATTTATAAAAATGATAAATATATTTCTTGGTGACTAAAATAATTGAAATATAATTATTATGATTGGACCAATGAAATTTATTGTTTTTGATAAGATATGACATTAATAGAATTTGAATTCTATGAAATTATTTATTAATTTGATTTTCGTTCAAGTTATATTTATTTTACAATAAATAATTTATTATATAATGGGTGGTAATATAGTTAAGTATAGAATTAGAGTCACTTATTGGACAATTTATATTAAGATAATATTTTTGGTAGTAGTTTAAAAACATCATTATGAGTGAGAAAATATTGTTTTTCAAATATTTTGTTTATTAAATAAATGTTTTGATATGATATTTTGGTTCTATTAATATTATTATTGTATTGAATCGGAATTTATCTTTGTTTAGGATGAATGTGATGCATTAATGTAGTTTGAAAAAAACTAAATGTCTTGTGGGGGTACCACTAATGTTCTAGTAATGGAGAACTAGAGCTCTAGTGGGCCATCAAACGTATAGCGGAGACCACTAGAGCTACTGTTGATTTTCATGGCCAATTTTATGTGGGGTGATTTATTAATTTCCAATAATGGGGAATTTTAAAAATCCAACATATGGGAAAAGTTGAGAAAATATGTTGGGAATGGGTATATTTCTATTTCCCCCTTCACCCTTCATTATACACTATTTGGTCTATATTTAAATAGTTTTTGATTAATTATTTAAATATGGAATTGGGTACATATCTTCAAAATATAGGTAAACTATTCGGTTTCATAGTTTTTTCATTCATTAATCATTAATCAATGTCAAAAATATAATTTTATAGGTTATGAACCATGTTCATATTCACATTAAAATCGGATTGGATTCTACAAATGAATCACAATAATTGGGTAAAAAAATAAACAATGTATGTTGACAAAATTATTTAAGAATGATATTGAAATAGGTAGAGAAGACTGTTATGGGTACCAATAGTGTTTAGATTTCAATGATTAAATTCATATAGACAAAGTCAACAATTTAAAACACTCTACTATGAATAATTAATTTAATAAATATTTAGTGATTTCACCCCCTAATGAATTGTAATAGACAAACCCACGTCAACCAGACCATACACCTAAGGTGGTTGTCATATGGTGAGGTGATGAAAGAATATAAAACAATTCTTGAATATAATGAAATAATACATTTAGCCAGAGTACTATGAGGAAGAAAAAGATTCAACCATGTCGATATAATCTACGATTAACCAGTTAAATAATAAACTATGAATAAATAATTAGAAACAAGTCTCTATGATTCCAATAGTCACTCCAAACACACAAAAACTGAAGGCACCAACCTCAATAGAGACAACATTCTCCAAGGTGTCCTTCCCTTTATATTAATACTATAAGAAAACATCTAAATCACAAAAAGAAAAATATATTTTTTGAGAAAAAATATATTTAGGATATTACCATAGATTTTACAAAAGTTGTATCATTTATAATAAAATATTTTAATAATTTAGAAAAAAATATTTTTAAAAATAATTTTCATAAATTCCAAATCAATTTTTTAATAATTTACCATTTGGTTTTCCTAAAATCCATTAAAATTAACAATCCTAGAAATTATAAAATTATTTGTGATAAAACATTAAATCATATCATTGAATAATAATGTATGCAACTAAATATATATCCCTTAAATACTAAAACAAGTTCTCATGTGATACAACAACATATATAAACCTGTGGGCAATAATTCATCACTAAATAACCATCTTGTGATAAAAATCCATAAATTACCACAAACATATAAATTTGATTTCATTCATATGTGAAATAATTACTATCCATAAAAGGCCATAAACCATGCATAAATGACAAATCCAATAGTCATTGAGCCCTCCAACAATCATTCTCTATCAAACCAATGAACAGTATTGGTTCCACAAGCACACTAAGGTAGAATATGCTTATTTTATGATGTACCCAATGTTTCGTGAGTTTCATGATTTTAAAAACACATTTTAAAACCATGATAAAAAATTATATAATAATTTCAATGACAAGAATAACATTTTTGGTGTTTGAAACCCCATTCGCAAATCAAGATAAATATATTTTAATATAAACCCCCTTTTAAAACATTTATCTTCTTAGGAAATCATTTGAAACCATAAATCACAAATATTCACTAACAAATCTCAAATATTTTATCAATAATTATAATAAATTCATCAAATTAAAGAGTTTTATAGAAAACCATGTATCATAATAGTATTAACCTAGCTATTGTTGACAATAATTACTAAACCAAGACATTGGAATTTGAAATACATGCAATGAGAATAAAGTATAAAGATCAATTTAAAACACTATCTGATCATGAATCTGAACCATAAACACCTCAATCAATTTTTCTATGACCACCATAATGAAAATACAAAATAATTCATACATGTGGATCGACACCACAACAATCATGATGATTGATCATTGAAAGAATTATCTTGAAGGAGAGGAGATCTCTAAAATCACGTTGGATGATATCTTGGTTGATCGAGGGAATCATCATTCTTGAATGAAAAAAAATCACACATAAAAAACCCTAAAACCCACATCTCTTGATATTTAGATGGAATGTACTCACATTAAGCATCGTGTATTCCATCAAGGCGGGAAAACACTAAAAAAGAATATATTTTTTGTATAGAATAAAAATTTTAACCATTACACAAAGCAGTGTAAAAATATATAATTTTTAAACAACATGCCTTGAATGATATTTTTAGATTCTACCCAATGACCACCATACTGTCTACAATTTACCAGCATATAGAAAAATAATCCAATTCTTATAGAAAAATGTCAATGCACCTAGGATTTTCTCTGCACATTGGGAGAACCCCTCAAACCCATTAACACATTTATTTGAAGAATTACATAATTTCAAAAAACATATATCTCTAAAAATTAGTTCATTTCCCACAGTATAGGATCCCCAAACCATAGAAGAACAAAAAACATACCAAAATAAGGATGATAAAAAAATATCAACATGGGACCAAAAGAAAAGCATAACACGGCCTTAATATCTCTTCACTATAAGAATTTTATTTCCTAAATAAATCTAAATTATTTTTCTACCCACAAAAAGTGAAGTCCACTACAACCTCATCAACAATTACCTATCCTACGTCTTTTGTATATCATATCAACATTTCCATGGTACCTAAACTAGATGAATCATTTTACTGTGTAGTTCCATTATCAAGTGATCCATAATCTAAACTAGATTTTCGAAAAAGTGTTTTTAGTGTAATGATTTATATCCTCCCATCCAAACACATGGAAAGGATCTATTGTATAGCTCCTTAACCAGTAAAGATGAAATGGTTCTTGGACTGATGAAAATCTAGATGGAAATTTCAACAAATTGGTGCATTTTGTAGCCATCTAATGATCTCAATGATTCCAAAACAATCTATTGAACCAACATACCCTACATACCCAACCACTGATTTCATAGGAAAGGTAAAACTCCATGAAACTCCAGATCACCAAACTCAAACTCCAACAACCTATGATGATGGTCCACATAAGATTTATTTCATGTCTATTCGATGATAAATCAACTCTAGGTCAATAGCACATTCTCCATCATTTTAGAACGATCCACAAATGAAGCAAGGACCGGCCTCCCAACTCTACCCTACATAAGTGAGATATACAAGGAATCCCATATGAATCATCTATGGGATGCATCTTATTCAAGGCTATATAACTTCTATTATTGGAAAACTAGATCAGTGGTAAATTATTTTCTCATGATCCTCTAAAATCAAGAACAAAATTCTAGAGAATATCCTTAAGAACTAGGATATTCCACATTATCTTTCCATCCATCAGTGGATTATAATTTATGCTCATTCTAATTTTGGAACCCATTATCTCAAACAAAATTATTCTAAAACAAGGGTATGAACCTCAGGTCCCTATAAGATAAAACTAAATAGGGAACCCAATGAAGTATTTTAATCTATCATACATACATGTACATGATTTGTTACACCTTCTTTATATCCTTGATAAGAAATAATTTTCTAATTTATTTTTTAAATATATGACAAACAAAATCATATCTTTACCACTATGAGTCTATGTCAAAACAATGATAAAATAAATTTGTATATCATCCCATTTCCATACCGGAATTGATAAGGGATACAAAAAACCCACTAGTATTTTTCCCACCATAATTCTCCAACAAGTAATGAACCACGATAAAAATTATGGATTTGAACATCTCATCCTTATCCACTAATACAACCATCTCAAGTAGTGATTATTTATAGAATCCATAGGGTGTATAGACTAAAAATAATAGTGTTAGATATCCATTATATCGTACATTAGTAAAAATTGAACAACTAACATTCTATTGAACAAAAAATATCAAGTGTGAGATTATGTCTACTAGCATGACGTCTCCCCTCTATAAATTCATTTATCCAATCATCGTCAACTAGTGTCTATCATTTCATTGAGCCATACTATCTCATCAAAAAATTATTCAACTTGCATTAAATCTAAGAACACATATCAACAACCTTATCTACTACTAATCTCATCTCACCCAAAAATAATAATTAAAGACCACTCCTAAATAGATTCCTTCATGGATTTTTTCAATAGTTTTTTTTTCAATTCATCAAAAAAGAAATTTTCAATCCTAACGGTGTATTCATTATCATCATAAAAATTATTAAGTTACTTTACTAAACAACTTAATAAAATATTCCAATCCATATATGTAAAAATATATTGCACGATCATATATTTAGAATTCACAGTAAATTGTTCTCCAAAATGGTAGTGTCACCACATTATGACTGCATGCATAACCACTACCAACTCAATATCGTGGGTAGTGTATTTCTTATCATGAGGCTGTAACTAGAGTGAGGAATGTGCCACCACAAGTTTTCCCTACATCAACACACATCACATGCCCATACAATAAGCATCACAAAAATATTCATTACCCAAACCATGTTATGGAAACATCAAAAAATAGTTCTAAATTCAAAATCTCCATCATTTCCTAAAAAGATATCTGAGAATTGAATCTCCATTCTAACATTATGCACGTATGGGTTAAATCATCCATCAATGATTATAGTTTAAATAAATTCTAAACAAACCATCTATAGTAACATGTCATACCAAAGAATATTCAGAGACTAAAAAAATTATTGATTTCTCCTAGGGAATAATCGCTTGTATCATTTCTAGATCAACTAAAAAACCCCTCTCATATATCAAATGCATTAAAATTTCAATTCCCTATCTGAAACTTAAATTTTGAGATCATAACATAGAGACAATGTTTTTCAATGGTTTAGATAAGTATATCCAAATGGTCCTTGTGATCCAATGTCTTTGAGTGCACCACAATATCATCTATGAATGCAGCAACAATAGGTCGCAAGAATAGATCAATGATCTATTAAGTAAAATCCATAAACAATGAATTTGTATTATTCTGACCGAATGGTATCACCTGAAAATGAAAATTCCCATATCAGCTCCAAAATGTTTTCATAGTTATATCATATTCTCACACCCTCAATCGGTGTTACCCTAGCTGCATGTAAATATTTTAAAACAATCCTAAAACTATAATATAGTCAAAAAATTTATCAATCCAAGGGAAAAAATTCTTAAAAATTCTCCTAATTTAAATTCCTATAGTCTTTATAGTGTTTATGGCTCTAACATTCCTTTTTAGAAAAAAAGGGAACTTGAATCCCACGATGACACCATATACTGAATAAATTCTTTATGATAAAAGTCCTCCAGATAGACCGTAAGTTCCACAATCACATAAGGTTCCATTTAATTTGAATAAATATAAATGGGAATCATACTATGGAGAAATTAAATAGTAAAAATAATCTCAATATAAGGAGTTAGACTTGAAAAATTATCTCGAATGACCTTAGGGTATGCACATACCACTCTATGAATGTTACTACCCAAAAATGGGTCAAATTCACTATGAAAAAACTCTTTCAACTACCATAATATGACCTAATCATAAATAAGAACAACCTTCCCTTCAATATATAGAGTCCCACACACCATGGATAACATGAGTGACCCCATTAGAAGATATGAATAGAACTCGACTTAATTAACATCCTATCTAGGCCCTATCATTGACCACCCCATACATGTTGATAATCATGTTAAATATGTCACTAAAAACAACTAAAAATTACCATACCTCCACTATATCATCTATCGTGACACAACACATTGGGCACTTAAAACCTTATTCATACCTCGTTCACAAAGGCATGGAAATATCCAGAAAATATGAAATATGTTTAGTTCTCAAAACAAAAATTAAAAATAAAATTGATGAGATAAAATAATGAATAAAAAATATTTCAAATAAATTTGTAACCATAGAAGTTGAAATAAACACCATACCTCTAACTGTAGTCAAACCTTCATTAGGTTACATTGTTCTATAATACACTACATAAATACATCCATCCACGGATCCTCCCAATGAATTATTATCCACATGAATATAACAATACTTGAAGATAGGACCCACATACCTTGGAAGAATCTATACAAACTTTCAATCCCTTGGTTAATTTGGATCCTACCATACTTCCCTAGGATATCCTGTCACAAATTAATTTTTGATGCCCAAAACATCCCCAAATATTAAAAATTCATATGAGACACCATTAAATTAGGACTTTTATGACAAGGCCTCCATAATTTATAGAAAATAATTTACTTTCTTGATTAATCCCCAAAACTTTTCTTCATTTTATATCATGAATAGTCACCATAGATAATAATTTCACTAACTAAAGATCCACCTAAACCTATCTTCATAGCTATATATTCCATATCCAAATATACTTTTTCAACTACCTCAAAAATTGTTGTAAGGAACATGAGAATTAACATCTACCTAACATTAGGCCTCTTTCTTAGATCAATAGTCTGATCCATTATATACTCAATGTTTAAATTCTCAAGTTCCAAATATACCAACTCATCAAAATGGTTGTAATTCTTCATAATGGTATCCTCTACAAGCTCCATGGTTAGAAACTCGAGGATATTTTCCATAAATTAGTTATCCTGGAAAATTTAGTGAATAACATGTTTCCTGAAATAATCATGGTTATATTCCTTTGGAAACATAATTTTTGAAATTGTGTTCCATTATATCCTTCTCGTTCCCTTAAATAGTTATGTGGAAAACCCACCTTTGATTTTTCAGGAGTCTTTTATATTTATAAGATCCTCTCTATCCACAGAGTTACTCCTCACATTTTTTTGTCCCATTTCACCATGGAAGATTAGTGTATGATTCTTATGTATCTTTTAAACATTATACACCACATGTTTAGGGGTTCTTGATACCCACTTAACATAGATTCTAAATAGTGTGGATTAATTCATTCAAAAATGGATGGTCTCCTGGGGGATTCATTTATTGATCATATTTTAAAGCATCCAGTATTTGATTTAGAAGAAATATTATCATAGGAATTTTCTAATTACTACATTAAAATAACCAATTAGATCATGAGAACATTCTAGAATCATTGGAAAACGTTAAAAATTCAATCCA
Organism: Viscum album; assembly: GCA_963277665.1. NCBI lineage: Eukaryota > Viridiplantae > Streptophyta > Magnoliopsida > Santalales > Viscaceae > Viscum > Viscum album. The sequence goes on along the minus strand of OY728128.1, from coordinate 31,653,933 downwards.
GTGAATTAAAACAAAGATTGTTTAATGAAGTTATGAATTCTACTAATGAAATTCCTTACATAAAATGGAATAGTTATATTCAATTTACATCCAATAAATTTCATTCAAATGAACTCGATCCTCAATTATCGAACTGGTTAAAAATATGTTGACTACCCATGGTAACTAGAGTTTAGATATTGAAGTGAGATGGATAGGCCCCTATTGTACACTAACAATCAGAATTCTGATGATCCTAAATTCATTATACCATTGACACACAACCAAAACCCAGAATTTATAAAACACAATGGGACAATCCTTTACACTAATACCATTTTGTAATAGACTAACCTATGTCAACCAAACCATGCACCCCCGATGTTCGTCACATGGTCAGGTGAATAAGAAAACTTAAGAGGTGTTGAATATATCAAAATAATATAAAAAACTAGAGAACTATACAAAAGATAATTATAAGACTAGATCCATACATTCGAAGACAAAAGAGATAAATTATAAAGTTCAAATAAATAATGATCAATTGTTTTTTATGTTACTAATTGTCACTCTTAATCCAACCCCAACCAAAGGGAGAAAAGAAATCCAAAATACTATAATATTTTATTCCTTTTACCAAAATTATATATTACAACATCGACAAGAACCTAAAGGTAAAAATTTGGGTTTTAGGAAAAATCACTATAATATACCACCTCATAATCTATAAAGTATCTAACATCTATAATGAAAGAGTTATATCTTTTGAAATAAAAAAAATAAAAATAGTTTTCATAAATCCTTAATCCATTTGATGATCAATTTCCATTTTGTTTTAATGAAATATATTCATAATTTCAAAACCAAAAAATTATGATACGTAGAATTCATGAAACATTTAAGCATGTCCTTGCATCATATTTCATGAAAGTTGACTCATATAATTGAAATAAAATCATTTGACATCATATTATATAACAAAAAATAAAAACATTTGAGAAGCCATCCATGATAAAAATCTATCATGAAATAAAAATTTATAAATGGTTAGGAAAAACATAATTTTGGATCTAGTCTAAGGGAAAAAAATTCTAGATATAAAATATCCTAAAAATCCCAATCATTATATCAAACTAATATAATGCCTTTCCAAATTCTATTAGTGTCTACAAAAAAACACTAGTGATTATACACACACTAAGGACACCTATGTATATTTCTCGATCAACCCACACCACCCAATTTTTATTATTGTAAAAATAAATTTTCATACCATGTTCATAGTTTATAAAATATTTTCAAATCCTACCGAAACTGATTTAGGTTTTAAAAACTCGTTTCCAAATTAAAAAAAATACATTTTAAAATTAAACCCATTTCAAAAAATATATCATACCATGAAATCCATTAAGCCCACAAATCACCACTATTAATTGAAAAACCCAGATTAATTAATCAATAATGATAATAAATTAATCAGATTTACCCATTTTAAAAAAACACCTACCTCAAAATGGCATAATCCTACCCCCAATTATCCATGGTGACTCAAATCTAAGAAAAATAGCTTATAAATAAAAGGTATGATAAGAAAATACAAAGGATTGATATAAAAAACAATATAGTCATTAATATGAATAATAAAAAGTATCCAATTTAGGGGCCACAACAATAGGAATGAGGAACCAAAAGGAACACTTACACAGATAGGCATACTAGAAAATCCCTTATGTTCAATCACTGAATTAACAATCCAAAAGTATAAGAGATATCCAAAATCAGCATCAATGTGTCTAGGTCGAGAGAGGGATGAAGAAATTTTAATTAAATGAAAATCACTCATATAATTCCGTAAAACAATATCTTTTGATATTAACATGGAAATTCATCCCATTTCACATTTTGTCTTCCAAAAAGTCTATAAAATGCATAAAGACATTTCACCATTTTAAAAACCGATGATTTTATCCATTCAATGATGTGAAATAAAAATACATGGTAGATACACATTATTCTCATAAATATATTCATGGATTCTTCTTAATTACCATTAGAAGACTTGAAATATCTTTATATGGAATGTAAACACCTCATTGATAAAAAATATACAGTTACTACAAAAAACAATAAAGCACATGGGATATTATCCCTTCCTAGGGAGAATCCTGTTAAATCCATCAACACATTTAAACTTCGACATTTTTAATTCCAAAAAAGTACATCCCACACATTAAGTAATTTTCCTTTATAATGACTCCTCGTCTTAGAAAATATCTCAAATGTACAATAACATTGATGATAATCAAATCATAAAGATGGTAATACATTTAAATAATAAATGTGTCCAACAAAATCTATTTTATAAATTAATATAATTTCTTCCTAAACATTAATCCATGTTCTCTAAAATATTTGCAAAAAATATAAGTAATTAAGATAACTAAAATGGTCATTTTTCTATGAGTGAGATGATTTTTGGGTGTCTTGATGATTGTTTCACTCCCCATGTTTGAGGTTGGTAAATTATTTCATATACTATATATTGAATGAAGATTATTCTATATTTTCTTTCATGTAATATGATTTCACTATTAATTCGGTACATGAGTTTTTAACATGTTCATGTATGTGTATGAACTTGTTGATAGGGAATAAAATAAATGTACTAAAGATAATGAGATCCAAAATCACTGAGGATGGGTAGGTGAGTTTCATTGTTTTATGATGTTTCTTATGATATTTATTTTCCATGGAGCTATTTTACTATTTTTTTTCTTTCTCATGATTGATAAAATAAATCAATTGGTCCCTCAATGATTTTTTGTTGGTTTTTTATGTAAATTTAATGGTATCCACTATTATTTGTTGAATCATATGGGGTGATAATTTGATAGTGTATGTCACCAATGATGGGACATCTTTATAGGATTTACACTCAACCTAGGACGTTTTGTGCCCATGGTTGATAGATATTATTTCCCTAATGTAAATAGGTTAACATTACTTATTATGAAATTTGTATGATGCATGCACAAAATGAGTAATAAGTTATCATTTATTATTTTATATAAGAGATATTATCTCATAATAATTTACTTATTTGACAAGTTACTTTGTTAGTGTGATGGGTTTGGGATTTTCCTTGGTTCTTGATCCAAAATGTCTTCATTATTTTGATCTATTGTGTGGATCTAGTAATATGTGATTTTTTAGGTTGGTGGGACAACAAGTTAGGTTTTACTTATTTTATAATTACAATGTCCTGTGGGATATTCATTCTTGTTCTAATAATCGTAGATGTTACAGTGTCATTATAATGTTGATAATCACATGGAGGTTTTCATAGGTATATGATATAATCATTACCACTGATATATTATTTCTATTATAAAAAATTTCATTGAATTATATTTTCTTATTATTAGTCTATGTATAATATTTTTAGATACTCATCAACACATATAATTTCCATTATTTTTCTTTTTTATAGGATTTCAAGAGAGGCATAAAGTCAGATGATTTTGCACAATGATCAATGTATGGAATTCATGGTGAGGAAATGAGGTATAAAATCTATTTTAGCAACATATCATTGTATTATATTATTGATATTGGACCTTAGGGTTATCAAAATATTTTGATATTCACTACGACACATTGATTAGTTTTATTTTTTATATTTTGTTCCATTTCAGCAAATAATTTTTCATTGGATAAAGAAGGTATGAATCAATATTTACTGGATTTGGTATGGTCAATGATCATGGAATATTTATTAACACATTCAGAAATATATGGGTTATTATTATTGATATTATAATTTTGAGAAAATATAGAATCCCTGGTGAATTATATTTTTTTTCTATTTTTGGACTCATTAAATAGAAACATACATATATATAGACATCATTTAAGGTATTAAGGTACATTTAGAAAAACCTACAAAGTTATCATACTTACACTATAACTGTGAACTTCAATGATCATGATGTTCATATAGATTATATCATATTTATAAAACAAGACACCTATGAGTATACAATGGAGATATGGACAATATATTGGACTAAATTAGTGTTTGTTTCATATAGTTTCATGTGGTGATAATAAGATTACCGATGGAATCATTTTGTTCATTTATTTACTTGTTATATCTTTGTTTGATAGACATTGGTAGGTGTTTTATGTTGCATATCCATGAAAATATTTATTATTCAATATGTATATTTTCACTAAATATTGAGTTGTTTGTAATTGATTATTATATTTTTAAGGGAGATCAACATGGTAAAAAGTTTTATATATTAGATTAATTCATTAATAACACTTTATTCAAGGGTAGAGTATCCATACCAATTAGTTTATGATATTATCCCTTGTAAGCATCTTCTAGGATATTAGGAACCCTTACAATGACCATATGATAGTCTCATCTGGGTTTGGTAATTCAGTGTGAAGTCAAGACTTTATAAAATGCTATCAGATTGAGTATAGTTTTTCTCACATTATCATTAAGTGGGTATAGTAATATTTTTAAAAATTATATATAACTTATTATTATAATTGATCCTGATATTTTTAAATTAAGGAAATGTTATAAATTATTTCTATAAAATTATGACGATCGATATTGTGTTCACATAGGTTTGGGTTTGATTTAATTTATCTCATGACCATTGATGACAAGAGTTTTACGAGTCTCAAAAATCATAGACTAGGATTTATGATATCATATAATTTGTCTCTTAGTATATATACATTAATGATAAAACTAAAATTCTTTTCATGTGATGAAATAATTATGGAATAAGATTTATATAAATTAAATATCACTAAAAAAAGTTATTGTTTTCAATTACCAATTTTATGTGATTTATTTCACAAGAAAATGGGACAGAAAATTTATATGTGGATTCATTTCTCATTAAAATGAATAAATTAATTTTTAAATGATAATTTTATGATTTATTGACAATTTCCAGAAAATATAGATTTCAAAATTCTAATATTGTTATAATTTATATATTTTTATGATTAGAGTGCCTATATAAATTTTAGATCATAATATATAGTTCAAGAGAATGTTATTTCAATGTAATAATTATTATATGATTTTGAACTATTATAAATTGAAATGGAATGTTTGAAAGTTGGGTTTCAAAATGAAAATTCAATGGTTTTAAATTATTTTTCTTTTGGAATTGATGAGGGTGTTGTCAAAAACCTGTTTTAAATGAAATTATGATGTATTTTATTGAAATATATATTTTTTGAAATGAAAAATATTTCAGAAATGATGTGCCTTTATTGGAAGTATATAACTGGGTTCATAATAAATATATTTTCTTGTATACACACCTATTTTTGTTTTTGGGTCCCATTTAAAAAAAACTTTTTGCGGAATATTTTCATGGCTATAATATTTACCATGTCATTATATGACTATTTAGCGATGGTATAAGGTTCAGGGATATGAGATTTTTTTTCATTGAATTCAATTTTTTATTGTGTAAATTCTATAGCGGAACCATACCAATCTAATTTGGAACCACCATTGAGTAATTAATGATGAAAAAGTAGTTTATCATGATTTAATTAATTAGTGAGTGCTTGAGAGGTATAATTTAGAACATACAATGTTTTTTATAGAGTAATGTATGATTTTTAGTAAAAAATATCTGATACCTATAATATGATTATTTATTATTTATATCATACCCTATAAGGTAAAGATAGATATGCAATGATTTCAGGATTGATGATAGTGTCGATGACCCATGGGATAAATATTTATACTGAACCATTTGATTGACCCTATATAGTATGTGTTTTTATCACAAATGGTTAGTATTATAATTTTGAATCAACCAGGGTACAAATTTAAGATATGTTTTGTGTATTTTATTCTAATGTAATTTATCTATGACTATATAGTGTGATTTTTTAGTAATTTAAGTTGGAATATTTATAAAAAATAGGAATTTGGGATTATGTTTTTCATAAAATAAAATTATATTTCCACTATTTTTTTTGAGATTATATATAGGAGACTAGTTATCAATCTCTTCAAAAATATTTTTTTTGGTGACTGGATGGTGTGTCTATTTATTATTTGGGGTATGTAGACCATTTAATGTTTTATGCGGCTGATTGATGCATTACTATGAGTATTTGGGCAGTGGAGATCTCTTTGTAACAATATTTTGGTTATTTTTTTTATCGAATATGGGTTTTATTAACGCATGTATGTTTTCATGTATAGATAATAAATGATAGAAATATTTCATTTGTAACTTATAAACATGTATTTTGTAGTTTGTTCAGGGTTATTTTTACACCGATATTGATTAGATCTCTCTATATTTCGAAGATATTTAGTGGTATATTTATAGTTTAAGGAATACAAAGCAAAGTTTTTAAGAGAAACTAATTCATTAAAGAATTTAATATTAATTAATCTTATTGGTACATAGGGGAGTGTTTAATTCATGAGAATTAATTTTTTCTAATAGATGGATTTCCAGAGGGTTTTTATGGTTATCATTAGAGTCTGTGATTTTTCTTTTAGGGTAATGATTTTTTATTTTTTTCATTATTTCATCGTTGAGGATAATTATAATGACTTTATCATTTCTATTGGTAATATTTTTTGATTTTAAAAGAAATACTATGTTCAATAGCTAAGAAGATACACAATTCCAAGCTTAAATAAAATGTGAAATATTAATATTTAAATATTAAAATAATGAAAATTTCATTAAAATGGGAGGTATAAATATTATTAACCACATTATAAAATATATATAATATATATTATCAATATTAATTTAATTATTAAATCATTGTGAATGAGAACTATATCTTTTGTAGTCATTTTTTTCTTCAAAAATATATCTTTTTCAAAATCTTATTTTGTTCGGTTTTGTGAATGAACATTATATATAATTTTTGAAACATTTAGAAATTTTATTTCATAAAAAGGATATCACTTTTGAGATCAAAATATTAATTTTATATTAGGTTGAAATTTTGTGATTTTTTTGAATGGATTGATTTTCATGTATTATGGAAAAATGTAGATAGGTATTGAAAAATGTATCATTAATTTAAACAAATTTTAAAGACAAATTCTTTAAAAAAATAGGTTATAAGTAAAAATATATATCTCATTTAAATATATTTTTTGGTGGAATTTTATATAAAATTATCTTATAAATAAGAACTAATTTAAACAAATATTTTTTTTTCATTTTACTTATTAATATTAAATTATTATCTTCACCATTAATTAATTGGGTCTTGAAAAATGGATTACATATTTAGAATGAAGAGGTATAAATTTTATAAATATGTTCCTTTTATTTTTCATCATATTAATAGTAACATCAATAAATATTTATCCCCAATTAAAGTGTACTTTTTGAAACTAATGTTTAAAATAATATTATCAGGACTTAAACATGACTATAAAACATACTTATATCCAATTTTATGTGTTTAGTTCTCCCATGTCCATCTATATTTTCAAAATATAGACCCATGGTCCAAAATTTCATTGACTTTTACCTGTATAATATTTTTCTAGAAGATAATTCTTGAAAATGGTACATTTTTTCTTTTAATATATATATATTTTTTTTAAGTGCTCAAAACATATTGACTTATTTTAAATTTTTTAAAATAAAAATGATTTTAATCCAAGTAATTTATTACAATTGTTTTTTGATGAAATAGTTACCTTAAATTTTTATGCAACAACCAACCAATTTTTATTCAAATAAATAAAAATATTAAATAAATGATTCTAAAAATATTTAAAGTAATATACTTGTCATGACCCGTCCCTCAAAGCTCGTTTCATGACTACCCGAAAAAACTATACACCATAAGGATGTTCTTTGGCTACTACAAGGAAAATACTACTCTCACATTGTTTTTGTCTACTGATACTCTTATCTTTGAGATAACATAACCCTTAAAATAAATATAGTCCACCCAAAAGTGGGACTTTGAGAGAATAACATGTAAGTTATGCTCTCTCAGTTTACTCAATATGATCTCAAGATGGAGGGCAGGGTCATGTCGAGTGTGAGAGTAAACCAAGATATATTCCACAAAGACTACCCGAAAGTAATCATTGTAATGATTGAATACAAATTTCATTAGTTCCATGAAAACTGTCGGCACATTCTTGAGAGAGAATGGCATAACCAAATACTCGTATATACCATATCTCCTTCGAAATCATACGTAAGGTATATATTTTGGTCTAATGTGAAACTAATTATAAACAAATCTCACGTAAATTGTTGATAACACTCGGGCTCTTCTAAGATGATCAAAGTGATCAACAATCCTTAGTAAGGGATATCTGTTGTTGAGTGTCAACTAGTTCAGATTCTAATAATCCACATAGAGTCTCAGGGTACCATCTTCTTTCTTTGCAAAAATGAGAAGCGATCCTTAAGGAGAAGTACTTGGTCGGATGATAACCTTCACCTGTAACTCCTCTAATGGATTCTTGAGATACTGTAACTATTGTTATAACTTATAAGGAAGAATGGACACTAGTGCAGCTTCTGGAACATGCTCAATAGAAAAATATACAACTCCCTCTATAGGTAAACATGAAATGTTATCTGGAAAGACATCTATAAAATGATCTACCACTATAGTAATGTCCATATGTGTAGTCCGTAGGTCATCTAGATATAAAAATGAAATTTGGCCTGTAATTCCTCTCAACCCAAGATGATTGGGTATATCTCTTCTTGCTTTTACATACAAGTCAACATTGTATAGAAAATACCAACAATCTGGAGATGTGAAACTCACCTCATGCAAATATCAGTCAACAAAGGCCTAAAAGGAGACCAACTGGTCCATTATAAGAATGGAAATGAATCATGTTATTTCTAAGTCATAGAGATCCCATAAGAAGTGACCCACACAAACACTAAGTGGATACTCCTTGCCCTGACGTACACTATCCTTCATAATCCACAACAGAGTGTCTAGCATCATAACATCACCTGATGTAACGATACATAGCCCAAGGCTCTCCACAATGACAATAGATATAAAACTATAGGAATCAAATGTATGAAAAAGAGATGAATATAAAATTGAGGAAACAAGAATCATACCTCTAACTATAAAGGGTCTAGGATCCTACTCCTGGTGGTTCGATTCCATCGCAAAAGACTGACATGTACCATGGCCCTTTGACCCTACCTGACTACCCCGATGTGGTCCACCGTGTTGTTAATGAAAACATATTTCCTGGATACCATGGTCATAACCACCTCTTCATCCTAGATATCCTGACAAACTCCAGTTCATTATCTGAGTAGAAATAGGTGTTCCTTCTCCTGAATGTGGAGTCATAACAGATCCCCACTCACCTGCTGCTGGTGATAAAAACCCAAAAAATGTCGAATATGACCCATCATTCCACAATATCAACACTCAACTATGTCTCTCAAGAATGAATGTCTCATGTTTCCACTATTACCGAACATATACCTCCTCACATTTCTACTTATTGATACATCCCTACTATTAGAATCATTGCGCGAAGGCTCCCTATGAGGGTTTCTGCTATCAAACAATGGATTGCCGGCCCTAGATGCTGAACTTCCCTGGCTCGCAGATCCCAACTACCTCAAATTGCGCTTTTTAATTATTTCCTAATTTACTATTATAGTAATCGATATCAGCCTTAAAACATTAACATGTGATAGAATTTCATACCTGATACCATCCTCAAATCGCCTGGCTATTGATAACTCATCACGTCCCAAAATAATTGTGTTGTGCAGAAGCTCTATAAAATGAGAAGAATAATCCATCATAGAAAGAAACCCCTCCTCAAAATTCATGAACTCAGAGGCTTGGTCATCCCTTAATGTCTCAGGGTAGAAGTAATCGTAGAAGGTCCTCCCAAACTTTTTCCAATCCATATTCCAATGACGTCCCGCATGTGAGAAAAAATCCCACGACCTATTGGTGGAATCACATAACATGTATGTCACAATATTTACCCTCCTCGTAGGATATGTGTCCAGATGGTCAATGATTGAAACCATGGCCCCCAACCACGACACGATAGCATGTGGTCCTCCATACCCAGAAAAAGTGGTGTGTTTTTGCTACTAGAACACCCTCGTAAACTCTTCCACAGTCGGGGTAGGATTTGGTGCTCCTTTAACTATCTTCATCATCCTCATAAAGACTCCATGGAAATATGTATTGGCACCATTTTCTGGTATAACATATGGTTCCAAGATGGTCAAAATGGTAGGATATATTGGTAGTCCCTAGTATACAATTTCTAGTGTCTAGTCATCGCCATGTACCTAGCATACAACCAATGAATTTCTTGGTGGCATGACTTTTTATGGTCTAGCACACACCTTAGTTCATGATTATGAAGGAAAATAAATTTAAATTTCTAGAAAAAAATAAGAGAGGGAATATATTCATGTTTTTACATAATAGTATTACATGACATGTTCCCATGAGATTTTAACAAGGTCATGTATCTCTTCCAACCTAGTTGTGTAACACCCCATACACACGACATGTCCCTCTGAGACATAGTGTGTACTTGAATATTCCCTCAAGCCTAAATTCTTATACACAGCTAGAAATACATGGTCCTCTCCTTGTTTAAAACTACATGGCGTGAACACTATAGACATGGTGTGTTCCACATATGTTCTAACCACCCATGTTATTAGTCACATTGTTGGATACACGATCTATTACCAAAAAATGTGGATAAGGTAGAAAAGGTGTGAAAACCCATGTTTCATCCACCCATATCAGGAGTCGCATAGTTGGACATGTGGTCATTTACAACACAGCATGTACTCCTGGTACATGGTGTGTTTTATCAAACATTTATCACCCTCTTGTCTCTGCTGACATAGTCAGTCACATGGTCCAAAACTACATGAAAAGTACATATAGTACTGGGAGTGTACATAAAAATAATCTCTTCCCTAATAGAAGAACACATGTCATGTGTTCATAACATCAAACATCGTGGTGTCTGGGTTTTCAGATAGTGAGCCTCTGAAACTTCTCTAGAACAATAAAATTTTTTTCCAAGGAATGACAAATTCCGACCCTTGGGAGCCCATAGTCCCTTCTAATCATTGATTGAAATCATTTTATTTTCATCATAACCTGAAAAAAATAAACTATTGTTCAAACATGATCCACAAAGATCCAATCCAAGAGGTCCCATAACTCCTCAGGGACCAAATCTTGTCATCCATCCAAATGAATTCTTGAATTTTCCAATACCCTATCAAAATATAAGATATTTCTATCACAACATCTATCATAACAACATGAATATCTAACACCAAATATATCACAACAATATACAATCAATAATGCACCCTAAATGGCATGACAAGAATGTATGACAGGTGATCTATAGTAAGTACCTATTTAATACATGAGATGGAATACCCTCATCTCACTAGGTTGTTATAGAAATAGAACCATAATAATATCAATAATAATAACATAAAACATGTGCATCACCCAATGGTGGAATCAAATCAACTGTAAGAATTGATAAACCAGGAAAATTGAAATATTTGAGGTAACTTTGCTTTTCCTTATACATAGGTTAGCAACACTAGAGCACAGATTATTACCAACTACCTATTCCTTCAAATCCCAGTCTATAATCTCTAAATAATAATTAAAATTATATTAGAACATCCTCTAATACCACTTTATAACATTCTTGATCTAGGTGACACCCAAAAGTTCCATGATGCCAGTTGGTCACATAACCTCAAGCACATTTCCCCATACACTAGATGTAGGTGATTAGAAGAGATAAATAATATGAGAAAATGGGGAAACTATTCCCTCATTGGTAGACTATAAAAAGTAGAAAATGGATAGTAAACAATTGAAGAAGAAGTAATATCAAACAATTTAATTAATTAGATGAAGGCTTGTAATAATAAAATTACCATGGCACATATATAAATCATTCATGTCACATGTTTCTAGGAAAGCAGTTAGACAAGTATCAATGATGGAAATATACTATAGAAGAAAAATAAATAAGAAGAAAGTAAAATTCAGCAGCATTCCAAGGCTCATCTTGGTCCCTCTCTCTCTAGCTCCAATAAAAATCATGTACCGGATGAATAAGGGAACTTTCCCTTATCTATAGCTACAACAATATTATTTCTTTGGGTTAAAACCATAACCTAAACATGGGGTGAGATGGGTCCTTGTAGGAAAACACCAAAATATCTCTGACAAACCATCATTTAATATATATATATATATAATGTTATGTGAAGAAATGAAGCAACAAAATAGGAAGGACTCAAAAGTAAACAGTCCAACATTTTTCAATTAAATTTATTTACTTTTATTTCATCCATTGAATCACTATTTTTCCTGATTTATCTTAATTTTTATATCCCCCTATATGAAATTAACAAAATATATCTCTCAGAAGAATATCTGAATAGTTATGTAAGATCATGTCAATGCTTATTCATTGTCTTGAAACACTCGTCGCAATCATTCAATCATTCACAAAAAACCCCTTGGGAAGGCTCTAATGGTATAATCCCTTTTGTTTGACATAACACCAATTCATTAAATGATGACCCTCTGGGATGATCATGGGGTCTAACCCCTTTGGTACTGAAATTTCTCTAATCATTTACCATTTACCACAACGATATCTCTCATGGTCAATACCCTTGGTTCAACATTGCATCAGTAACTTATAATTGACCTTTTGTGTAGCTCTCAAGGTAAATACCCCTAGGCCAACATTGCCTAAAAATCATATATGACTACTAGGGTAGCTATCATGGTCAGTACCCCTGGGTCAATATCTACACCATGGATCTCACGACTCAGTGTAATAAAACATGGAAACCTACACAGTTTTCATGGTCCAAGGATCTCAGAGTCCATTAGTAATACAGTGGACATATCCTATCAAAGTAGAAAATGTAATCTAAAACTACTATATGCTAAAAATTCACAATGAATACCACTTAAATTTCGTATAATCAATCAACTCCATCCTAATTATCCATGTCATGGAAAATATGGTATGCCTAGCATGAATTCTAGATCAAATGGACCTAAACATTCAATTAAGGGAAAATGCAACCATGGGGTGTCATGTAAATAAGGTATCAAATGTTAAGCCTATGAAAAAAACCATTAACAATTAGTAAAACCATTTTTGGCAAGAATTAGGGTTTAATTCAAAGTCATGAAATACCCCATACGTGGATATGGGGCACTGTTAGCATATATAAATCAAATATGAACAATTAAAGTTACAAACCACCAACCAAAATGTCTTACGATTGATAAACATGAACGTTGGACTATAAATCAGCATTGAATGACATAGATCTACAAAAAAATGAAAAACACCCAACCTTGAATAACCCATGAGAGTGAAAAAATTAGGAATAAAGGATCTTGGGGTTTTGAGAACTCACTGGTGGGATTCCAATGCACACCACAACGTCCCATTTAGAGCTCAAATAGAGAATCAGGAGGGGTTCAGTGTTTGTCCACCATTTCATTTATCTTCTGAATGAACCACATGGAGAAGAAAACATATCCAGACATAAGACATGACCCACATCAATATAACAAATAAAAAATGCACACAGCGTCTTCATCTAATCTAAATGTCATGTACTGTCCTTAACTAGAGCATAACTTAAACGGTATACTATGTCATCACACTACCATGTACTCAGCTATTACACAGCTAGTACCTTGTTGTACTCAGAAACTGAGTACATGACATGTACTCAGAAGTACATAGTGTGTAATTAGAAAAACCCCATTTCTTCTTTTTTTCCTCAAACAATAACCAAAAACCATATACATACCTTAAAATGCATATTTGGGTTCTTACACCATGTCATTGATTTTATTTTTCCAAGAATATGTGTGAATGAAAATTTATTGTTTTACGATTAATATACAAAAATATTGGTAGTATTTATATTCTCCACACATAATTATGAAATTCATTAATCCTTAATCTATTTATACGATCTTTATAAGGGATTTTTTATCAATTTACATTCCATTGTGACTTATTTGTTGTTATGCACTAATTCGCTTTTAAATGTTTTATATACTACCTTTGGCTTATTATATCATGAATATCCTTATGCATGTAATATTTTATGTTTTGTTTAATGTTATTCTTTAAATATTATTGTTTCGTTTATTTTATCAAGTGGTAGGGGACTCTATAACTAAAACATCATTTGAAATTTCTAAATATTTATTCTTCTAAATCAATCTAATTAATGTCCTTGTTTTCAAAATTTTTTAAGGGGTTATTCATATGGATATATATGTTTTAAAATTTTAATTCTCAAATTTCATTTAAAATAATCAAAGTGGTTAGGGACACATTGATTCAAAAATCCATTCATTAAATATTTTAAATGGTTTTGGAAAGGGATTGAATATTTAAATATTTTGACTTTTCTTCTCACTATTGATGAATGAAATGTTGATAATTTTCATATTTTATGTGTTATGATTTTGTAATGGTACTAGGTAATTTGACATGATGTCACGTGGTAAACCGAATATGGGAGGTTCCATGATAAACTGATGGTGGGTGCACCCGAGATTGATCTCCGATAAATTGGGTAACGTGATAGAGGTAAATGATAATTTTTCTCCTAATAAATTTAGGGAATATATTGTGAGGGGCATCCCAGATGTAATCATGATGGTTACCCCCTATGTAGCTATGAATGCTTTAATTTATGTATGATATGTATTCCATAAAATAACTTTATGATTTATGATTTATATAAAGTTTTGTAGTAATCATAATATTAAATTATGTAAGCTATATAGCATATGTTTTATTAGTGAAAGGTACAATTTCATTGACTTGTATGTATTATTGGACTAATTTTTTCATTAATTATTTTATATTCCTTACGGATCTATAAATTCCCATCCTATGTTTTTGAAATGTTTTTAATATGGTATAAGGAAGGAAAAAATAAAAGGAATAATTTCATAATATATTTATATATAAATTAATTCCTTTTTTAGTTATGGTGTTTTATTATTGTGAAAATATTACGATAGATTATAAGTGTATAATTTTTAATTTTTTAGATTTAATGTAATATTTATTTCCTAATTCTCTACAAATATAAACTTTAAAAGATTGTAAATGTGAATTAATGTCAAATTATTGACTGATCTCAAGATTAAGTAATTTTTAAAGCATTGGGGCTTATAGTTGGTATAAGTGGTCGGTTTAGATATATTTATAGATTAAGATATATTATTAAGAGAAAGGGATACCATATGAGTCTATAATTTTTAGTATTATCATATATTCACTATCATAGAAATCCCTTTTGAGGCTTTATGTTCCAAAATTTTAAGGTTATTAACGGTATTTGTAGAGACATATAGTTTTTAGGAAATTATGGGTTATTAATTTTTGTGACGAAAAATACAAGGTAGGATAAAAACATGAAGTGAAAGCATGTTAGGGTTATTATTTTGTTTTATAAAAGGCATAACCCACAAGATGGATGATAACCCTTCATGTCCTATAAGACAGAAAGAATCGAAGAAGGACTTATTCTTTTTAGTGAAATGATTTTATAGATCACGATTAAGTTGATTTTGGGAAAAAATGTTTTATCAATTGGATTTCCTTAGTATTGGAAAAAAAATTGTGATTAAGTAATAAAATATTTTTGGGAAGATTTTCAATCATTAGAGAACACTATATTCCTATTGAAAATAAAATGCTATGGGATTTCATTTGAGGAGTTATGGCTGAATTCAATTTTTCAATAATTTATATTTTTATTATGTATATATGGATATTTTGGTTATTTAATGAAATTATTAACCTATAATGGGGAATATTTGATTAGGATAATTAATTTTAAGTATGATAATTTAAGATTTCTCGATTTTATTTTGTGACAAATGATAAGATATATCATGGAATTCTTTGTGATCAAATCCTTAAAAATTTTGGGTTTCTATTTAGTTGGGATTATTTTGATGAATTTTATAGAAAATAGACTATTTAATGGTCTTTGTTGAAAATTGGGTATAGTTTGTTGAATTTTTGAGATTAAGAGTTGTATTTAGGTTTATAAAGAATTATTCTTTTTGGGGTATTATCAAAAATGTTTTTAAATGTATTGGTTTTGGGTTAATGTCTAAATATAGGGGCAATATATAGTTCAACTTTTGTAGATTATTATATTCTCAAGAAGTTTATTCTGGAACATCAGGTATGACAAAGTCATGTTGAATACTGATCATTTGGAGAAAAGATGAGTTTTGGTAGATATATATTAATGTATGAAACTCTACTTGGAAAGTAAGTATGTTTCATTATGTTCTTATTATAAGTAGTTAAATAATTCCTCAAAATTATGAAAAAGACCACAACACCAAAACATTTTACATTTTCATTTCCTACTGGGAAATCAAATACCGTTTAACCCATCACATGTTTATGGTTTTATGGTTGTTAAATTTCTTCTGATCATATTTTATATCACTCTCCATCAGTACTTGATGGTTTGTTTTCTTTTCCATATCCATGTTTTTCAACAAGGAATCCTAGTGTAACATCCTGTATAAATAAAGAATATGACATTTTCATATTTATTAATATTTGTGAAGTAAATATTAATTTTACCTTAAATGGGTTACTATGCTCGATAGCATACCTGATACGCAACAACGAGTTTCATTGAAATCTTGCGTTGCACACTAATAATATAATATTATTATTTCAAATGGTGGTTAACTCCTAGCTATTATTTTGTAGGTAATGAATAAAACATTCAACAATATGATTATACATGTTTGTTAAATGTATTTACATTTATCCAATAAAATTTAGAGGCTTAAAATGTGAATGAATCTAATTTTAAGCATAATTTACATTAAAAGGCCGATTTATCACCTATCAATGGATAAAACTCATTAAATATAATTTTGATAACTTTAATAAATTATATTTGACCAAGTAAAATATTTCTTTATAATGAGGTCATCAAAATTTACATTCTGTATATTTTTTTAATTTTTATGATAAAGTTCATTTTCTAATGAATAGTGTAAAATATTGTAATTTAATTCAAAACTGTGTTTTAATCTAATTTATTTATATGGATAGATTATATTTTTAATTTTTTTAAGGTTTAATTAGAATATATTTTTACCATTTAATCCAATTTTGGTCATTGGAATTAATTTTACTTTGAAATTAGACATAAACAAGTATCAATCTTTTGATAGTTATAGTTTCTTAAAAACACACTATATTGGTTTGATAATTGGAATTTTTTAAAATTAATCAATGCCACTTATATGTTTTGAATTTGGAAAAATATACATCATTTTTGAATTCGGAATATCAAATATATCTTAGGCTGAATTTTTTGTATTTTTCAGAAAAAGTTCAATTTTTGATGAATAGTGAAACCACATAGTGGTAGTAAAAAATAGACTTTTTCATTTAAATAAAATTTTAACACTTCTGTAAATTGAATTTCGAAAATCCGACATACATGGTTGTTATCCAGAAGTAAAATGTGGTTCATTAAGATGAAAATATTTTTTGGTGAATAGTAACTATTGACTTTTATTTGCCAATGTTAAAAGTAAATATGTTAATTCAAGGTAAAAAAATATTATAATAATTCAAAATTACTTTAACACATGTCTAATCCTTATTGATAGAGTCATTAACGACCATGGGAATCATTGGGTCGATTTTGGGACCCCATTGAGCCACTTGGGTGTGATAATAACAATTTAGATTAATTAATTTAATGTAAAGACAAAATTGACCTTAATAAAAATCTTTTAGTAATTAATTTTTATATGGTGTTATATAAGTTATATTTTAGACTATAAATATTTATTGGAAATATAAAAATATTTCCTAAATCATCGTATTTTTTTATAATTTTTAGACCACAAATAAATTAAATTATTTATTACATAATAATGATGCAATATTTACCACAATAATAAATCATTTAAATAAATAAGATAATAATGATTAAAATAATATCCAAAACATGTAAAATTATGATTGGATGATTTTATTTCGACCATGAATAATATTATATTCATCTTTAATGATTTTTGTACCATTATAAATCGAATATAATTATATAATAAAATAATAGTTTCACACTTTACTAAAGAGCCCCTCCTCCCCCTTATAAAAGGAGACCACTTCTAACCAATTCCTCACTACTCTCAAGCCATTTGGCTCCTCCAACCTCTACCCAATTAATCTCCATTCATCCCTCGCCTCCCCCTAGTAGCCTTACCTTAGGCATTAGGCACATGAAGAAGTTCTTTTGGATCAAACCAAATGAAGTTACCAAAATTAAATGTAACCGTTTATCTTAAATTGTTTTCATTTATTTTACTTATCAAACACATAAAATATTTTTATTACATTGTTTTGTAACAACACCAGTATCCTAAATAAACAAGGATGTTTTTATGAGAAGTATTCGAGCTACACTTACACACACATCCATATAATTGATTATGAACATAATGTTTCTGTGGATGGAAAACTAACTCCTCAGGAAACGATGATTGTTTAAATATCTCCAACCACCTCTAATGGTGGCCATTATGATGGAACTGTATTTATATATGATATATATTATGTTTATGTTTAATTTATTCTTCTTTATTTTCCAATTATATCATGCATTTATGGTTTCCATCGTGGGTAAATACGATATTCTCCTTTGAGGAAGTGCGGACTATCTCCCCCTCAAAGTTATTTGATTTTTAAATGCCTTATGTGGGATGTATATATGATGGATTTAATGATATTATATATGATATTATACTTTAATTTTAATATAACTATGTTTCATTATTTTTTATTTCCATTAAAATAAAAAATAAAAATGAAAGTAGCGTTCATGCGTACATACGACTTACCGTCTCCATGAACGGTGCATTTCATTTATTACCTCTAAATGTTATGGACTATTATAAATACATGTATATACTAGATATATATGATATATATGATATCCAAATAATGAATATAATTCTTTATATAATTAACCATTGACCACATGAACAACATGTGATTATAAGAAGTCCACTTTTGACTCTAGTACCAAATATCGACAAAATGGACGTTGTTAACTTAAATGATTACATAATGTTTATAACATGGTAATAAGCGATATAAAAGGAATAATAAACATGAAAAAGGTTATTAATCACGTATAAATTAACTTTAGTTTATTATTTAGGAGATTAAAGAACGATCGAGTCAGGTCGGACACGAGGTAAGGGATCTGACCTTTATCTTTCTTTTCAAGTACACTCTTTAATGTCATTTCTTTTATGCTCCATGTTATTAAGTTAGAGGATGTTATTTTATATTCACAATACTATAATTTTTATTTTAATATGATTAGATACCCCTTCTTAATCTCATCAATTCATTTTAATAATTTTTATGTGGCGTCGTTAGGCTGTCGAATTTTTGTAAGAGATTTTCTTATCTAACTTTTAATTCCATGAAATTTCCATTGTTCACCACCTATTTATTTCATGTGGTGTATTGTGTATGTCCATTTGATATATATTATCATTATTATCATTATATTCATGGTATTATGTGATTCATATAGTGTTTATTAACATTGGGTCATATGACACGATTGATTACAACGTGGTAAGGGGTTTTCATCTCACTTTTTATCCCCGTGAGATTCATGCAATATTTTCCACTACTTCATTTTTTGGTGTATTTACTACCCATGATTGTATTATTTGATTAAAATAATTTAATTTATTGATATATAAATATTCATTGTATGATCCTTTTTTCATGTGGCATATGTTTTGTAAGTTACCATATCGTTATGGGAACATTTCACCCTCCTCTTTTTAAAATACTTCATTTTTATGTCTTTTAATTTAAATCTTATTATGTTGGGACATGTTCATATATATTATTATTGATGTAAATTTTATGTCCAAGTGTTGAGATACCCTTTTTATCTCATCAACTCATTTTTGGAATTTTAAAGTGACACCGTTAGGCTGTCAAATTTTTACAAAGGAACTTCTTAACCCAATTTCAATTCGTTGGGATCAACTTGTACTACTTGAATATATCGTCCTATGAGTATGTGTGAATGACCTATGATTGATTTACACTTAATATCCACTTATATTTGGTGTATTTATATTTTTCACACATAATTATGTGATTGATTTATCCATAATTTAAAGATTACATCTTTATTATGTATTTCATCACAATTTACTTTTCCACTGAGACTTCATTTTTGTTATGCACGAAATCACTCTTATATGGTGTATATACCATCCTTTGACATACTATAACATGAATTTATTTATTCTCGTTATATTATAAATTTCTGACTAAATGTTATTCCACAATTAGTTGTATTCAAGATTCTATCATTTTGTTAAAAACTCTTTAACAAAAATATCATTTTTTAAATGTTTTAAAGATTTATTATTATAAATATTTATCTTTAATTTCCATGTTTTAAAATTGTTTTGAGTATTTATGTATATAGACATTAATGTTTTAAAATTATAAATCCATTAAAATCTTTAACGTGGTATGAGACACATTGATTCAAAAATCTTTTTTAAATGGATTTTGAAAATGGATTGATAATTTCAATATCTTGAAATTACTTCTTGTGATTGCAAATGAAATATTATTAGTGAAATTATTATATTTGTAATATTTTATGTGTTATGATGGTACTTTGACATTTTACTGGTGGTTACATGATAAACCATATGACGGGTGGTGCTGTGAATACCAGGATGGGTGGTTACGTTATAACATCCAATGCATTGGGTATGGAAGCCGGCTATATGGCTATTCCATTTAGTGATATGTGTAGATGTCGACCGTATGGTTATTCCATTTAAGTATGTTTGTGTCCCATGTTATGTTTATAATTTATGTGTCCATTATATCAGTTTTATGGTAATCTTTTGGTTACAAAAGTGTAAGTAATGATCTTTTATTCAGTGAAGAGTATTTAATACTTCATAATGGTGAAAAGTGTTACTTATGTTAGTGTGTCACGAACCGAATATGGTCGCCACCAAAACTGGCACCAAACCCAGCCCGTGACATGACCCGAAGGGCGTTCCCTATCCCCACGGGCTGGCACAAGTGCCCGGGTATCATTTATTTTTTTTTTGGGAACGATTTACCCAAATATGAAGGCATAAAACATTAAAAACAATAAATAAACTGAATCTGAAAAATGTAAACCAAATGATGTTTGCACAAAAACCAGAACTGAATACATATGTTTAAAGACACTAAAAGTGGTCTAAAAACAAATAAGGACAACATAATGAAATCCCCATGGACTCCACACGACAAGGGGGTCATCACCCACAAACCTTCTCCGCAACTCCGCCCCAACGATGAGGACTAACACCCTGAACTGCCATCGCCCAAATCCTTCCCTTTACCTGAGTCAAGCATAACAAAGTCTACTTACACCCAAGGGGTGTAAGTAGGGTTTGAGCCTAAGCCCAATAGGATACCACCCAATGATTCCAAAGTGCATTCAATATAATGTGAAGAAGCAATCATTTTTAATTTGTAAAGAAAAACGACGATGAAATTCCAAGAAATACAACTTTCATTTAAAAGAAAAGTTTTCAATCTAGAATTTCCAGAATGTTAACATATCTAAATGGAAATGATAGATACTGTAAATTACTAGAGAAAAACACCCAAATACATGGGTAAATACTAAAAATCCAGTGAGCAACAAACCAGGAACACCCCTAGGCACTAGGTTGTATCGGACCCTATGTACCTCGTACCTCGGTGTAAAGCATCCATAGTAAAATCCACTCTCGTGCACGAGCCACTAGTAGGGATCATACCCACAACATAGTGGTTTACAATAATCATCCATATAGTTTAGTTAGAGTTGTCGTTATCCAAATGCTAAGTGAAACAGGGACAACACCCATCCGGTCCACTAGCCGTACTAGTACAAATCCGCCCACCTAAGTACCCGGGCTTCCCCTTTTGTGCTCAAACAATTTCAGCATGCAACATAAATCCATTTTCAAATAAAACACCAATACTGGTCACACACAATCAATACAGTATCTATCACATTTTTATCCCACTTAAAACACATAATAAAACACTTTGATTTGTAATAAAACAATTCTTCAAAATCACGTAGTGTCTTGCACAAAAAAAAACACCTTGAGAACACCAATTGAACACTATGGGCACATTTTTGAATTACCAAAACATAAATGGAATCCCAATACATTTAAATTAAAACAACAAATCATTTTCTGGGAAGCCTCATATGGTTCAAGAAGTGACATCATTGTAAAACCTCCATTTTTACACAACACGGCTCTTAGAAATTCATGTGTTTCACAGACACCATTAAAACCAACTTTCACAACATCAAACACATGGGACAGTCATCAAAACAGTATTTTCAATCCTATTACAATTCATTAAAATAAACTAATTACTTATAGGTCATCCCAAAATGAACCAATAACATATTTGAATGAAAAACCCCCAATCTCACCAAAAATGGAACTTAAAATTCATTTGCATTATAAATGCAACTAAAAACAATTTTTACAGAAACATTCAAGTGAAATAAACCTGAAGTTACCATTAACACAGCAAGCTAATTCACAAAAATTGCACACATAATGGAATCACCTACCAAAACCAAGGAAACCCTTGAATCTCCGTGCGAAAATCAAATCGCACCCCCGCCGCACCAAGAGACAACTACATCAAACCTAAA
Organism: Viscum album; assembly: GCA_963277665.1. Classification (NCBI taxonomy): domain Eukaryota; kingdom Viridiplantae; phylum Streptophyta; class Magnoliopsida; order Santalales; family Viscaceae; genus Viscum; species Viscum album. Next base: position 31,631,047 of record OY728128.1, on the reverse strand, counting down.
ACCACATAAATTGGCCAAGAAAGCCGAAAGTTAAACCCTAGGTTCGAAAACCTAGTTTCTGGACATTATTAAACTCAATTATAACCAAATATACCCAAAGAACAATGAGTTAGACCCAAAGTAATTTGAAAGAGGAAAGGAAAGGGCTCATTTACTTGAAGTATCTTGAAGTAATCACTCCAAAACACCAGTAGCTGAAATTTAAAAGATCCAAAATTTAGGTTTCGTACTCAAAAGATGTATTAGGTCATTTAGAAACTGGAATGGAGGAAATATATTGAGAATTGAGAGAGTTATGGAAGAAAGACTTTACCTCTTCAAATCTGGGCGATTTGAGGAACCCTCTGAAGTTAGGCATCAAATCGCGATATACCAGAGCTTCAAAGAGGTGGGAAAGGGGATGGTCGCGTGTATGGGTTCATTGAGGTTGGGCTCCACTTGGAATCACCGAAAAAGCCCAAGAATTGAATAAGTTATAAGATAATCAAAATTTATTTTTAAAACAGGAATTGGGCTTTCGGGCTGGCCCAACCCCTTAGATAAAAACCAAAATAAACCCTGGTTATGGATTTATAAAAGCTCCAAATTGAAATGGTGGTGTTAATAGGTCAGGGGAGGTCATTTGGGAAGTTGAATGGGTGAAAAATATTAAAAAATGAAAAAGTTATAAAAGAAACAAAATTGGTTTTTAAATCTGGAATTGGGCTCGCGGTTTGACCCAATTAATGAACACTCTCTCATTCCTCCATAAAAGATTGGGAACCCCCCCCCCCCAAAACAAAGTATGAATGGAAATTAAATTAAATTTACCTTTAAAATAAGTCATGGGTGTGACAATTCTCCCCACCATAAAGCATTCCGCCCCCGGAATGCCACAACAACACCAGATGCAAAAGCAAAGCCCAAACGATAGACCAAGACAGACTTCCTTATCACGTTTTCACCCGCTTCAAAAAGGACGAACATCTCCAGTTGATCAAACGAATGAAGATAATACTCTCACCAACCAAAAAGTACCCCACTTACATAAAATTATGAAAAACACTAAAAACACATCCCAAAATAAAACACCTCAAATACTACAAGACCACGCTCAAGCAATCCACTTGAAACGAACAACGAACTCGAATAACGCTACCACAACATTACATAAATAAAACCATTGGGTGTTCTCCAACCCCAAAATTACCCAAATAACAAATTTTTGGATAGATAGACTTGAACGATACTACCTCCTACCTAGAATACACCAAGGAGAAAACTGAGTCACTAGTACGGGGTGACCCAATCGGGACATCCCACCACTAGGGACAACTCAATTTTCTTAGATAGAATAAGGATAACAATTGGGGAAGGAACGAACAGTCTCCCCATCATAAGGGTTAAACTAAAATTATTCCTTTTCCAAGATAACTTACACGATACCCATGATGGGTCTCCCCACCATAATAATGAACATAACTTTCCTTAAGACAAAATCAAGACACTAACAGGGGGCCTCGGACGGAATTCCCAGCATTAGGGGTAGATTAATATCAGAATTATTCCAATAAAACATAAATGAGTCCCATTGTGGGTATACCCCAAACAAAACCCAACCATATTAACTAAATATTATGGGATAACAACAACAAAAACAATAGAATTTTAAGGAGTTGGCATGGCTGCATAGTTGGTTCACACGGTTTGGGAAACCGCAAGTTAACTGTGCGGATCATTCTATCCAAAGAGGAAACTTCACACAGTTTCCTTGGCCAAGGATCATGGACGTGCGGAGACCATGTATTAGCTACTGTCTCTTATCACACGGTCCCCTGGGTTGGCACATGGTTACTTCTAACCACGTACAAACTATGAACTTCAACCTGCCTAACCCAAATTTTAAACTTTTCTCCAAAAACACAAGGGACCCCAAATGGAAAAAAACAACCCAGGGTACGACATGGGAACAAGGTAATCACACCTCTTTCCACCAAATGTGAGAAATTGGAACAAGACGACGACACCAGAGGTTTAAACTATTCATATCTTTCATATTGAGGATATGACCTTGACCAAAAGTTTGAACGACTCTAGGATTTCCCCTAACTACGTGCCAGCTTCTCTCCGAGGCCTATGGCTGGAGCTCAATGCATTGAAGCATCTTCGGCCTCGAAGTTAGGATTTGGAAACCCCTAAACTGAACATCTTCTTCCAGTGCCAAAAACAATTATACTGTAATCTCATATGGTCTCATTGAGACATGACACACTTCAAACCCGCTTTTCCACAACCCATCATTTTACCAAAACAAGAACTTAGAGGATGCACACACATCGCCCATTTTTTTCTTCGGATGATAAACAGCAGAAAGAAAGGAAATATAGAAACACATTCCTCTGGAACATAGGATTTAGAATTCCTTATAGGGAGGCACACATCCAACAAAAAAAAAATAGTGACTCTCATAAGATTTCACAATCTTCACCCTTATAGTCAAATGAACACATGACATCGCAAGGAATCACCGAACATAACCGTTGTGGATAAAAGAAAACAAAAAGAGAGGGACCTTGTACTAAGTACAAAATAGCACATGATTCCATCAAGTGTCCATAATAGCCACTCTTGGCCAAATCTTGCACACCGGTGGCCTAACATGAACTCTTGATTCAATGAGACTGACGAAAGACCCAGAGGCCCTTTAAGACATCATTCTACACTGACAACTCTGAACTTCATTGACCTTAGACAACTTAGGAAACATAAGAAACTAAGGTCTATTTCAACCTCCCACAAACACTCTCCCACTATAGGGGGATCTTCAGAATTGAAAAAGAAGAGGGGTAAACACAATCTCCAAACCTCAAGAATAATTTCCTTATGTTGATCAACTAGAGGATCATCCAACGGTGAATCACCATAGGCCAAACATGAATCATACACTAACACTTTATGGGGGCATACCCTGGCCTACAGGAAAACCCAATGACAAAACCAAACTGGTCATTTGGTCACAAAAGACCACAAACCTGAACCGAACACATGATGGGAGCCACCACATTGGCCTCCCAAACTTTTCCTCAAAAGAGACCACTGACCGACACTTCATTCCAACTTATCAATGAAACACCAAACCAAAACATCGTTAAAACAAGAGGGGTTATTGAACTCGAAACATCCCACAATAATAATCCAGAAAACACATAATCCATACCTCCCAACCATACATTATCATAACACAACACTTTCCTTCAAAAAAAATTATTAAAAAAAAACAGTGTTGGTGGGTTGCACATTTACCAATGGTATCTAATGAGCCTCACACATGCATGTTTACATTCCACACTAGGAACCCACCTCATATCCTTCCATATTCCCAAATAAACCTATGCATGTGGTCACCCTTGAGAGCACCAATTACCAAAAATCAAACCTTTCCTCTTTTTAAAATAAAAACTTTAACCACAATTTTCCTTTCTCAAAAACACCAACCATAATATCAATACAAAATTTTTAACCTCACAAAACAATTTAGAAAAGAATGAATAATTAAATAAAAGCACATATTCATGCCTTTCACAATTGTTTCAAAACATCTCAACCCATTTCAAAACAATTCTAATTTCATGAAAAAACACCATTTCATAAATCTCCATTTAATTAAGAACTCAACTCTTCTCATTTCAAGACAAGGTTCTAAAAGTTCATAATCTTTTTTGTTCAGTAGTAACCAAACCCAAAATCCATATTCAACCCCCACAAAAAAATTCTAGAACACTTAATTCAATCCAAAACACTTTTCAACGGTTTAAAAAAAATTCCACTAGAAACATATTTTAAAAACCCCAATTAACATAATTCATACTTTCAAAAGAGGTAAAAACATATAATTTAACCTTTTGAAATAATTCTAAAATTTCATTTATAGACTTTAAAAAAAACCATTTTCACTTTACTAGAATATCACTTCACAAAAATTCACACTCCTTAATGTGAAGTCATTTTTTTTTCTAAAAAAATGTTTCCAAGATTCTAAAACAAAGAGACACAAGACAATGTGAGAGGAAACTAGTTTCGGTGGGTGACTTGGACATATGGTTGGCAGCCATATTCCAGTCACTTCTCCGTCACAGAGAGTATTCTAGGGAAATATCCATGGCTCCACATGGCTTGCCAGGCCCTGCGAGCTCACTGAGATTATTCTCCCAACTCTCTTTTCATTTCCCATAGTCCTCATTAAACCAAGAAAACCAAATGAATCAGATAAATCCATAAATCCCCTAGGGACTTGAATATCGTCCTGAGGTGTGCTGGCCAGGCACACTACCCATGACTGAAATGTCAAGTCCTGACAATCCTAGCTCCAGACTATCCTGACTCTTCCCCAAATAACATGACCCAAGGAGTGAACCTCCTTTGATACCATTTTGTCACGAACCGAATATGGTCGCCACCAAAACTGGCACCAAACCCAGCCCGTGACATGACCCGAAGGGCGTTCCCTATCCCCACGGGCTGGCACAAGTGCCCGGGTATCATTTTTTTTTTGGGAACGATTTACCCAAATATGAAGGCATAAAACATTAAAAACAATCAATAAACTGAATCTGAAAAATGTAAACCAAATGATGTTTGCACAAAAACCAGAACTGAATACATATGTTTAAAGACACTAAAAGTGGTCTAAAAACAAATAAGGACAACATAATGAAATCCCCATGGACTCCACACGACAAGGGGGTCATCACCCACAAACCTTCTCCGCAACTCCGCCCCAACGATGAGGACTAACACCCTGAACTGCCATCGCCCAAATCCTTCCCTTTACCTGAGTCAAGCATAACAAAGTCTACTTACACCCAAGGGGTGTAAGTAGGGTGTGAGACTAAGCCCAATAGGATACCACCCAATGATTCCAAAGTGCATTCAATATAATGTGAAGAAGCAAACATTTTTAATTTGTAAAGAAAAACGACGATGAAATTCCAAGAAATACAACTTTCATTTAAAAGAAAAGTTTTCAAACTAGAATTTCTAGAATGTTAACATATCTAAATGGAAATGATAGATACTGTAAATTACTGGAGAAAAACACCCAAATACATGGGTAAATACTAAAAATCCAGTGAGCAACAAACCAGGAACACCCCTAGGCACTATGTTGTATCGGGCCCTATGTACCTCGTACCTCGGTGTAAAGCATCCATAGTAAAATCCACTCTCGTGCACGAGCCACTAGTAGGGATCATACCCACAACATAGTGGTTTACAATAATCATCCATATAGTTTAGTTAGAGTTGTCGTTATCCAAATGCTAAGTGAAACAGGGACAACACCCATCCGGTCCACTAGCCGTACTAGTACAAATCCGCCCACCTAAGTACCCGGGCTTCCCCTTTTGTGCTCAAACAATTTCAGCATGCAACATAAATCCATTTTCAAATAAAACACCAATACTGGTCACACACAATCAATACAGTATCTATCACATTTTTATCCCACTTAAAACACATAATAAAACACTTTGATTTGTAATAAAACAATTCTTCAAAATCACGTAGTGTCTTGCACAAAAAAAACACCTTGAGAACACCAATTGCACACTATGGGCACATTTTTGAATTACCAAAACATAAATGGAATCCCAATACATTTAAATTAAAACAACAAATCATTTTCTGGGAAGCCTCATATGGTTCAAGAAGTGACATCATTGTAAATCCTCCATTTTTACACAACACGGCTCTTAGAAATTCATGTGTTTCACAGACACCATTAAAACCAACTTTCACAGCATCAAACACATGGGACAGTCATCAAAACAGTATTTTCAATCCTATTACAATTCATTAAAATAAACTAATTACTTATAGGTCATCCCAAAATGAACCAATAAAATATTTGAATGAAAAACCCCCAATCTCACCAAAAATGGAACTTAAAATTCATTTGCATTATAAATGCAACTAAAAACAATTTTTACAGAAACATTCAAGTGAAATAAACCTGAAGTTACCATTAACACAGCAAGCTAATTCACAAAAATTGCACACATAATGGAATCACCTAACAGAACCAAGGAAACCCTTGAATCTCCGTGCGAAAATCAAATCGCACCCCCGCCGCACCAAGAGACAACTACATCAAACCTAAAACCACATAAATTGGCCAAGAAAGCCGAAAGTTAAACCCTAGGTTCGAAAACCTAGTTTCTGGACATTATTAAACTCAATTATAACCAAATATACCCAAAGAACAATGAGTTAGACCCAAAGTAATTTGAAAGAGGAACGGAAAGGGCTCATTTACTTGAAGTATCTTGAAGTAATCACTCCAAAACACCAGTAGCTGAAATTTAAAAGATCCAAAATTTAGGTTTCGTACTCAAAAGATGTATTAGGTCATTTAGAAACTGGAATGGAGGAAATATATTGAGAATTGAGAGAGTTATGGAAGAAAGACTTTACCTCTTCAAATCTGGGCGATTTGAGGAACCCTCTGAAGTTAGGCATCAAATCGCGATATACCAGAGCTTCAAAGAGGTGGGAAAGGGACTGGTCGCGCGTATGGGTTCATTGAGGTTGGGCTCCACTTGGAATCACCGAAAAAGCCCAAGAATTGAATAAGTTATAAGATAATCAAAATTTATTTTTAAAACAGGAATTGGGCTTTCGGGCTGGCCCAACCCCTTAGATAAAAACCAAAATAAACCCTGGTTATGGATTTATAAAAGCTCCAAATTGAAATGGTGGTGTTAATAGGTCAGGGTAGGTCATTTGGGAAGTTGAATGGGTGAAAAATATTAAAAAATGAAAAAGTTATAAAAGAAACAAAATTGGTTTTTAAATCTGGAATTGGGCTCGCGGTTTGACCCAATTAATGAACACTCTCTCATTCCTCCATAAAAGATTGGGACCCCCCCCCCCCAAAACAAAGTATGAATGGAAATTAAATTAAATTTACCTTTAAAATAAGTCATGGGTGTGACATAGTGTTTTCATGGTTTACTAGTTTTTTTGAAAAATTAACAGTTTTACTTCATTGTGTATCCCTTACTAAGTTTTTTATGCTCATCCCAAGTTTTTCAAATGTTTTTCCCATGACATAATGATTAATAGGGTCAAGAATGGGATCATGTAAAATTCATGTTGTCTTAAACATATAACTAGACATGACTTTTTTTAAAGAGTTAATGTTTTGTAAAAAAAGGAAACTAGGTAGACGTGCCTACTTTGTTATATTTTGAAATGTAATTGTAATTTCCTAACTCTATAAAACTCTAAACCTGAAAATATTTTTAATTTGAATTATTCATTTAATTCAATATTATTTATTTTTTTACGGCCGGGTCCTTATAGTTGGTATTAGAGGACAGTTTAGACATCTTTAGAGGTTAGGGTGTTATCTAATAAAAAGTAACATAACCAAAATTGTTAGCATATTATAAAGAGTTTTAGTTATTTTGAATGAGTTTTAGATAACATAAATAATTATTTACCCTCCTAAAAAGATTTTATATTATGATTTTACTGATATACTCACACTGACATTTTTGGTGTTAGTAAATGGCTGGATCAAGCAGGTACCAAAGTAACAGTGGATGTGAAAAAAATGGTGATGGTTTTCTGGACGAGAAACTGATTGAAATGATAGATTCAATGAGAACAATTGTGGTTATTATCAACCAACTATCTGGAGTCGTGATTGAAAACATGAAACTTGGTGATTTTTATAAGGCATTGTATATTCGAGAAACAAATCCATACAGGATTTCAGGTCATAATCATAAAGTTAAGTATGATATAAAACCTATGTGTCAAGGATGTGGAAATAAGAACCTAAGAAAATTATTCAATGAAACGGGAATATGATTTATATGTGGGAATGAAGGTCATAAAGAAAGAACCTTCCATGGAAAAAGGAAGCATCTAGTTGACTCTAGGAAAGGGAAAGAAGTTATTTCTGAGGGATCAATTGCATGTTTTAAATTTGGTGTGCATGGTCATTATAATAATAGGTGTGCTATGAAGATGTATTGGGAATGGGATCATCATGCTCGTACAAATATTTGTTTACAAATACCAATTTCCATTATGATTTAGGATGAAGAAACTAACAGCAAACAATTAAAGGTATGGATTATTTCTTAACATAAGATTTGATATCATTGAATCTTAGGATATGATTCATGATTCAATTTGTAGGAAAGCAGTATTTCAGAATAAGTTGAAAAGGAAAGGTTAATGGATCATGATGAATTTTGAATGTGTAAGAAGTCAACATATAAGGTATTCAAGAGTTATTGTAGATTTTAGTATGGTGAAATGCTTATAAGTATTAAGGCTCTTTTGATGATGGAAATTACATTACATGACTTTTTATAGTATGTGTAACCCTAAAGTTTTATATATAAAAATTTTATTCAAGGAATAATTATCTTTTATTTTGTGGATATAGTTATAAAGAACCATTTCGGTTTATATGATCCTTGAATTTGAAGAAATTATAGGTTAATACATATCTGGGATTCAAAATAAAAGTTATTTGAACACCTTTGTGGTTAAAATATGCTATGGTTATTTTTGATAAATTTATCTCGTTTTTGGAATGTTTTAAAATTATATAATATTTGAAAATGGAAAACACGCAGACCCCGTGACAACCTGTCGCGTCAGACGATGCTATGGGAATCGAACCCACAACCAAAGTGCAATTGGTATTTATCGCCAACCGCTAGACTACATGAATTCCCTGGTTAGTTTGACTAATTCTTTTTAGTTAGATGATTTTGTGAATCCATCATAATTTTATATTGGGTAATCTATAGAAATGATTAATCTAGCATGGAGAATATTTTATTAGGATAATTTCTTTTAAATATGAGATTTTAAGAGTAACTGATTTTATTTGGAGATAAATGTTAAGATTTATCTCGGAAGACTATAGGATTAAATCCTTCCGAGATTTGGGTTTCAATCTTAGTTTGGATTACTTTGAAGAATTTTAAGGGAACCTTTTTATTGAACGGTATTTGTTGAACTTGGGGTTCTGTTAGGCAAATTTTGGAGATTAAGAGTAGTTTTTCATTATGTAAAAGATTATCCTTTTGGGGGATTATCTGATCTTGAAATAAACATTTTGGTTTTTGTTAATATATAAAGACAAGGGAAATATATATTTCATCTTTTGTGTATTATTTTTTTCTCACAACATTTATTATAGCACTTTTAATGTAAAAAAATGTCATCCTGAAAACTCATAGTTTGGAGAAAATATTAGTTTGTGTTAGAAATATAGTAAAAGATGAATGTATACATGACATGTATGTATATTTATTTATGTTTCTAGTTAAGCTCATATGTAAATTATTCAATGAAAAGTATCTTAAAACAAATACCTTGTCTGTTATCTTTTCCTACTGGGGAATCAATCACTATTTAACCCATCCCATGTTTTTGAATTTCAGGTGGTTAACTTTCTGCTAAACATGTTTTCTATCACTCTCCATCAAAACTTGAAGGTTTGTTTTCTACTCCATATCCTTGTTTTCATGGAATACTAGTATCTGTTTTCTAGGGTAACCTTTGTTAATATCATCCTTTATTTTAAAGTTATAGTTTTATTGACTATATTTTCGATATGGGGCTTTCAATGAAGTTCCCGAGCCCAATTTTTAAATTGCGAGGATGCAATTACCATAAGGGGGGAAGGATGTAACACCCAAGATAAATGAAGAATATTACATATTCATATTTATTAATATTTTTGAATTAAATATTAATTTTACTTTAAATGGGTTTCTATGTTCGATAGTATACCTGATACGCAACAACGGGTTTCTTTGAAATCTTACAATGCACACTAATAATATAATATTATTATTTTAAATGGTAGTTAACTCCAAGATATTGTATTTACAGGAATGAATAAAACTAACTAAAATATTATTATACATGATTACTAAATGGATTTAATTTTATCCTATAAAAGTTATAGGCTTAAAATGTGAATGAATCTAATTTTAAGTATAATTTACATTAAAAGGCCGATTTACGGCCTTTTAATGATGAAACCTCATTAAATATAATTTTGGTCACTTTAATACATTCTATTTGACCCAATAAAATCTTTATTTTGAATGGGGATATACAAAATTACATTTTGTATATTTTTGGAATTTTTCTGATAAAGTTCATTTTCTAATTAATATTGAAAAATATTGTATTTTATTTCAAAATTGTATTTTAGGATTATTTATTTATACTGTTAGATTATATTTTTAATTTGTCTTATGTTGTTATAAGAATATATTTTTTCTATTTAATCCAATGTTAGTCATTGGAATTAATTTCACTTTGAAATTGGACATAAAAAAGTATCAATCTTTTGATAGTTACTGTTTCTTAAAAACACACTATTTGTTTTGTTAATGGGAATTAATTTTAAAATTAATTAATTCCAATTTTCTGTTTTTAATTTGGAAAAATAGAAATCATTTTTGAATTCAGAATATCAAATATAGATTAGGAAGAATTTTTGATATTTTTTTGAAATACTTCAATTTTATGAATAGTGAAACCACTTAGTGGTAGTAAAAAAAACTGAATTTTTCATTTAAATGAAAATTTACCACTTCTGTGAATTTAATTTCAAAAATCTGGCATAAATGGCTTTTATCAAGAAGTAAAATGTGGTTCATTACGAAGAAAATAATTTTTGGTGAATAGTAACATCAGACATTTATTTACCATGGTTAAAGGTAAATAGGTAAATTAAAGGTAAAAAGAATATTATAATAATTCAAATATACCTTAAAACTTGTCCAAACCCTATTTTTTGAGTCATTAACGACCATGGGCATCATTGGGTCGATTTTGGGACCCCATTGAGCCACTTGGTAATGACAATGACAATTTAGATTAATTAATTTAATGTAAAGACAAAATTGACTTTAACAAAACTCTTTTAGTAATTAATTTTTATATGATGTTATGTAAGTCATCTTTTTGACTATAAATATTAATTGGAAAACTAAAAATATTTACTACATCATGGTATTTGTTTTATAATTTTTATACTATAAATAAATTAAATTGTTTATGACATAATAATGATGCAGTATTTAACTCATTAATAAATAATTTAAATAAATAAGATTAGAATGATTCAAATAATATCAAAAACATGTCAAATTCTGTTTGGATGATTTTATTTCTACCATGTGTCATCATGTCTTCATCATTAATGATTTTTCAACCATTGTAATCTGAATATATTTATATAATAAAATAATAGTTTCACACTTTCCTAAAGAACCCCTCCTCCCCCTTATAAAAGGAGACCACTTATAATCAATTCCTCACACCTCTCAAGCACTTTTTCTCGTCCAACCACTACCCAATTAAGCTCCATACATCCCTCTCCTCCCCCTATAAGCCTTACATTAGGCATAAGTCACTTTAAGAAGTCCTTTTTGTTCAAAACAAAGGAAGGTACCCAAATTAATGGTAAAAGTTTCTCTTAAATTGTTTTTTTATTTTACTTCTCCAACCCATAAAATCTATTTATTCCATTATTTTGTAACAAAATCAGTATTATAAATATAAAAGTATGTTTTTATGAGAATAATTCAAGTTACACATACACACACCTACATCTAATAGATGAAGAACATAATGTTTCTGTGGATGACAAACTAACACCTATCAAAATGCTGATTGTTCAAATATCTCCAACCGCCTCTCATGGTGTCCATTATGATGGCGCGATATTTATATATGATATATATTATGATTATGTTTTATTTAAGCTTATTTATTTTCCAGTTATAGCATGCATTTATTGTTTCCATAGTGGGTAAATACTATAATCTCATTTGAGGAAGTGCGGACTACCGCCCCCTCAATGTGATTTGATTCATTAATGCCTTATGTGGGATGTATAAAGGATGGATTTAATGACATTATATATGATATTATACAAGAAATATAATATACCTATTCATAATTATGTTTTATTTCCATTAAAATAAGAAATAGAAATGAAATTAGCGTTCATGCATACGTACGGCTTACCGTCTCCATGAATGGTGCATTTCATTTCTTACCTCTAATTGTTATGTACTATTATAAACACATGTATATACTGGATATATATCATATATATGATATCCAAATCATGGATATCATTATGGATATAATTAACCATTGACTACATGAACAACATGTGATTATTAAAAGTCCATTTTTGACTCTAGTACCGAATATCGACAAAATGGATATTATTAACATAACTGATTACATAATGGTTATAACATGGTAATAAGTGATATAAAAGGAATAATAAACTTGAAAAAGTTTCTTAATAAAGTAGAAATTACCTTTTGTTTATTATTCAGGATATTAAAGAAGGATCGAGTCATGTCAGACATGAGGTAAGGGATCCGACCACTCTCTTTCTTTCCAAGTACTCTCTTTTATGTCATTTCTTTTATGCTCCATGTTCTTATTTTGGAGGATGTTATTTTATACTGATAATACTTTAATTTGTATTTTTATATGATTATATACCCCATATTACTCTCATAAAATCATTTTAATAATTTTTAAGTGTCTTAGTTAGGATGCCGAATTTTTGTAAGGGATTTTCTTATCTCACTTTTAATTCCTTGAGATTTCCATTGTTCGCCAATTATTTATTTCATGTGGTGTATTGAGAACTGAATTTTGATATATATTATCATTATTGTCAATATATTCATTGTATTTTTTGATTCATTTAGTGGTTATTAAATTTGGGTCATACGACTCAATTGATTACAAAGTGGTAAGGGGTTTTCATCTCACTTTTTATCCCCGTGAGATTAATGCTACATTTTCCACTAATTTCTTTTGTTTGGTGTATGTACTATCCATGATTGTATAGGTTATGTAAGATTAATTAATTTATGGATATTTTCATCTTCATTGTACTATCCTTCTTTCATGTGGCATATGTTTTTTAAGTTACCAAATCGGTAAGGGAACCGTTCACCCACCTCTTTTTAAAAGACTTCTTTTTGTTATGTCTTTTAATTTACATATTATTATGTTGGGATATGTTCATCTATATCCTTATTGATAAAAATATTATGTCCAAGTGATGATATACCCTTTTTATCTCATCAAAAAAATTTCTGTATTTTAAAGTGACGCCATTGGGTTGTCAAATTTTTACAAGGAAACTTCTTAACCCAATTTCAATTCTTTGGGTTTAACTTGTACTTCTTGAATATATCGTCCTATGAATATGTTTGAATGACCTCTGATTGTTTTAAACATAATATACACTTATATTGGGTGTATTTATATTTTTCACACATAATTATGTGATTAGTTTATCCTTAATTTAAGGATACTATCTTTATATAGGATTTCATCTCAATTTATTTTTCCGCTGAGACTTCATTGTTGTTATGCACCAAATCACTCTTATATGGTGTATATACTATCCTTTGTCATATTATATCATGAATCTATTTATTATAATGATATTATAAAGTTATTATTAAATTTTATTCCACAATTTTTTGTATTCAAGAGTCTCTCATTTTGTTAAAAACTATTTAACAAAAATATCATTTTTTAAATGTTATAATGATTTATTACTCTAAATATTTATCTTTTATTTCCTTGTTTTAAAAATGGTTTTGAGTATTTAGTTATATGTAAAATAATGTTTTAAAATTATAATTCTATTAAAATCTTCAATGTGGTATGGGACACATTGATTCAAAAATCATTTTTAAATGGATTTTGAAAATGGAATGATTGTTTCAATATCTTGAAATTACTTCTTGTGATTACAAATGAAATGGTATTAATGAAATTTTTTTATTTTAATATTTTATGTGATAGGATGGTACTTGTACATTTTTTAGGTGGTTACATGATAAAACATATGACTAGTGGTGGCGTGAAAACCAGGACAGGTTGTTACGTTATAACCTCCAATGCATTGGGTATGGAAGTTAGCCGTATGGATATTCTATTTAGTGATATGTGTGGAAGTCGACCGTATGGTTAATTAATTTATGTATGTTTATTTCCCAATTTAACTTTATAAGTTATGTGTTCATTATATGGGTTTTATGGTAATATTTTGTATACAAAAAGGTATGTAATGATCATATATTCAATGAAGAGTATTTACTACTTCATAAAGGTGAAATGTATTAGTTATGTTAAAGTATTCATGGTTTAATTGTTGTTTTGAAAAACTAATAGTTCTAATTCTTTGTATATCCCTTACTGAGCTTTTTATGCTTATCCCATGTATTTGAAATTTGTTTCACAAGACATAATGTAGTGTTGGGACAAGGATGGGATCAAGGAATATTCATGTTGTCTTAAACATTGAACTAGACATGACACTTTTGTTCAAGAGTTCATGTTATGTAAAAAAATTGACACTGGGTAGAAGTGTCTACTTTTTAATATTTCTAAATGTAATAGTTATGGCCTTACTCTCTCAAACAATAAAACTAAAAAGATTCTCAATGTGAATTATTCATTTAATTCAGAATTATTCACCAACAAAATATTTTTTCACTATCAGACGCCAAATATCATACTGATCACAATAGTGTATGTCAGAATTTATAAATTCAAAACACAGAAGTGGGAAATTTATGTATAAAGATATCATAGTAGTTCTATCACGACCCACCCCCCTAGGCCCGTGTCATGACAAACCACAAGCCCACCTTCCATAGGTAAAGATATGGCAACTAGAACCAATGCCATATTCCATAAAACTGGGAAATAATTTCCTTTATAACATGTAAACACACGCAACCAAGCACACAGAATGGTACGAATACAAGTCAACTGTATAGAAAAAAGTATGACATGAGTAAAAAAAGGGCCAGAATACAATCCCAATAGTAATAGTACAAGTAAAAATGAAATACGATATAATAGAAGAAAAATAAAGGTAGCTATTGGGTCATCCTCTGGGTTCCTAAATGATGGGTAGATACAGATCGCCTCCACAACACTCCAAATCCACTCGTATCATCTGTGTACCGACATGCTTTATGGTCCACCTCCAAGCACCGTCCGGTCCTGGTACTCTCCACCCCTATCAACGTTGTCTGTCATCTACATCAAACACAATGAGGAACAGGAATAGCCTGTGTAGGGGTGAGTATAATGATACTCAGTTGGGAATCTTAGACCCTCAAGGTCTCAAAAAAATCCAAAATGGATAAAACAAAAATCAAGTAAACCAGTGACAACCTGACTTATGTATATTCCCATACATATACCTAAGTTATCAAATAAACTCATCTCAATCATGATAAAAACACAGAGTCCCATATCAAGTGCAAAGAACAATTGTCCCACAAAGGAAGGGAAACCATGAAGGCAAGTACAACATAGGTACGCCACATAGAAGAATACCACCAAGGTATTAACACAAAGGAAAGTACCACACAGGTACAGACTCATATCACACCAGGTATAACATAGTAACAGTAATAGAGATGATTAGTTATATCTAATGAATCATATTACTCCGTTAAGAGGATCTACTGCTGACCCACACAGAATCTCTAGGATCTGACCCACATTAGATCGTTATGAGCTGACCCATAGAGGATCGCAAGGAGCACACCCACACAGGATATCTAGGAGGTGACCCACATTGGATCGAACAGAGTTTACCCACACAGGATAGCTAGGAGCAGACCCACACAGGATCACTAGGAGCCGACCCACATTGGATCGCTAGAAGCTGACCCACACTGACTCGCTAGGAGCTGACCCACACAGGATCGCTAGGAGCAACCAACACATGACCGCTAGGAGCTGACATGAACATGATCTCTGGTCAGTCTTCTCATCACATCCAGCTACTGGGTTCCTGCAATAGGCTTTCTCATCACCAGGAGGGTCCACTCCCCAATCCACTGGTCGATACTCCAATTTCCACGAAGTCCCATGAATAATTATCTCCAAGGACCGCCACGTCATAGGGGTCTCAACGCAATAGACAATGTTTCAATAAGATGCACGGTCTGTGAGTTATTAGTCGTTTAGTACCGAGGGCCTGGTTGGATTAATGATCTATCCAATCCAACCATACCCCATATTTATCTAATTATCTTGTTGGGTATACCCAAGGGACTATCTCTCTCTATGGTTTCTAGCACCGCTAACGGTTCATCAAACGTATGTTCAGTGCCAAATATTTCCAAAAGAGTGTAAATGGGTCGAAGTGTGTATAGGTTTGGTCCATCCCGGTAGGAGAGACCCATCCTGACCCAGCTAGTGGTGTTCTGCCCATCCTTCTGGGTGTCCCAGCCCGACCCACTGGGCGGTCCGGTAGGCCACGAGGGGCCGCAGACGGCCGCTGTGGTTTGGTCGTGGACAACGCGAGGCTACAGGGTGGCTCGGCCATGGGGGGTGGGGCGAGGGTGATAGGCAGTAGTGCGGCTCGGCCAGGGCGGCTCGTCCAAGAGGGAGGAGGCTGCGGGGAAGCTCGAAGAGGCTGTGGGGCAACACTATCGGAGAGGCTCGGCTGGGAGGGAGGAGGCCACATGGAGGCTTGGCTGGAGCGGCCCGTCTGGGAGGGTGGAGGCTGTCGGGAGGCGATGCCTGTAGATGGTGGAGCACCTCAGGGCACGAAGGCTATGGGGCAGTGGGGAATTTTTCCTTCATCAGTGGTTCTCGAGTTCCACTAGTGCAACTGCCGACCCGAGTCGTCATCACCAAAGTCATATTCTTTCATCGCGAAGGATACACCATTCAAGAGGTATGGTGGATATGCTGGGCCATGTTTGATTGGACCTCACCCTCCGCATTTGTGCAGAATCAAGTGGCTCAACAACAACAAAAATGAAGAACATCAAATTCAAAAATTTCAGACAAATCGTGGATCAACTCGTTTGGGTTGATTCACATTCTACATGCTTTCCAATAAAGATGAATTTAATCAAGAAATTAAGAGAAATAAATAACATCCCCTACCTCATTCAATTGATTCATTGAAGATTGTTCGTGGGGAAGGAGAGGTTATCATTTGGAATTGATGGATGTCGTTGACATCAATGTTTCCTCGATCGTCATTTCATTGACATTGAAGATGTTCCTCATCATCTAATGTCCCAAGGAAGAAGTCGGAGTCCAAGATGATGTTCTTCGTTGGTATTATTCATTGGAGATCTTTCTCCCAAGGATCCTTCCTTCCAATTCCACCAAAAACAAAAGTATCAAAATAAGCTGTGTTTCCCCAATTTAATTATTGGAACAAATTTAAAATTGGATTAATTAACTATTTTAGTTGATAAAATTAATTAATTGGGGTGGCACAATTAATGTGTGTAAGGTCAAGAGGTTTCTCTCCATTAAGAGGGGAGTTTAAGGGGGTTTAAGTCTTTGGTGGTCCCCACCACCATAAACCACTTAGAAGGATAGGTTTGTGTGGTCCTCGCCACCATAACCTATGATGAGAGGTTTAATTTAAGGAGGTCCCCACCTCTCAAAATCCATATGGGAGTTCCAAATAAAAATAATATAAAATGTCACAGAAGTTTTTTTATTTATTCTTTCACGAAAAATCCAAAAAATTAACATTCACCATTGACCAACATCCATTGAGTTGGAAGTCATCTTAAGAAAATATTGGTGTACGAGTTCAACGGTGCCCTCGGATTTCAATTCCGATCACTAGTTCAAATGAATTATAACGCTACTCATGTGTTTACTGAATGTACCCAAAAAGAAGTTTGGAAAAATTATAACAGTCACCCTTGACCCGCACCGGTGGAGGATAGGATCAACCAGAGTGAGCCATGCCCCAATGAACCCAACGGTACTCTCGGATTTTCAATCCAAGTTACCATTTAAAAGTTATATATTTTACAATAAAATAATTTTCACATAATTATTTTATTTACATCCAAAAAATAACATTCACTAGGGGCCCACACCGGCCAAAGATAATATCTTCTTAGATAAAGCATGCCCTCACGAGTTTAGCGGTGGTATCTGATTTTCAATACAAGCTACCATTTGAGAGTTATAAGCATTTGAAAAATAAAATAATTTATTTAATTATTTTATTTATGATTACGCAATATTTGGGTTTTCTGACCGGAGGCCTGCCCTAACCAAACAGAAGTTGTTCCTTTGGTAAACCATCCATTATGAACGCAACGGTACCCTCAGATTTTAGATCAGAGCAACCATTTATGATTTATCCTATTTTTTTAGAAAAACTTTTTGTGCACGCTAATTAAATCATAACAAATCTTCGACGGATCATTCTGGGCACTCCAGGCCTCGGAATCGTGCACTGTCAGATTTCGCGGTCTCGAAATAATTCTATATAATTAAAAAAATATACATAAATTCTGGGACATTAATGTATCTCCACCATAGGGCTTTACGTCCTATAAATCCAAAACAAAGTAAAAACAACCAAAAGAGTGTACTAAGCACAAATCTGAGCCTCCGACGCCCATGTGCTCTCTTGGATGTTCTTGTTCTGATAGTGTATGTGCACCAGAGGTATCGACCACCCATGAAGGGACAGCTCTTATCAATCCTCAATATCCACTGAAACCTATGTAAACATCACCCCATCATCGATGACCATATCGTCGTTGTAGATGATGTGAGATGGTTCGTGCATTTATCTTCTAAACTGAGATACAAGTTAGATTACATGCACCATATCTAACTTCATTGTAAGATCCACGTAGTATTCTACCTTGCTTATCCTTTGATGTATCATAAAAGAACCAAAAAAACTCAGTGATAACTTGCTGCCTCAGCTAAATATCCTTAGTCCCCATCGAGTTGAGACTCGCAATAATACGTGGTCCCCCTCCTAGAACTCCAAGGGTCTTCGTATCCTATAAGAATTAGACTTCTGCCATCTATATGTTGTCTTTACTGGATGACATGTGAGACATCGTGATACAAATTCTGTCGTTGCTTTCTTTATCCCTGGCCACCAGTACTGGCACTAGAGGTAAAATTACTTGTTCACCACACCAAGATGTACCACCATAGGGGACATATGGTACTCCCTCAAAACCTCTACCTAAGTTCCACAAGTACCATGGTATGTCCTCTAAAGAGGACGTCATGCTCTCCACCCTCAGAAAATCCATCAGGTTCATGTCCTATAGATATCTGAGCACATCAAGCCTCACAGTCAATGCCCCCATGTTCCTCCTCCCCAACTTGCTGAAGGACTGGGGGAGTGATAATCATAGACTGGAGGTAAGCACCTTTATCTCTATCCACGAAGGATATCTGCAGCGCGACTAGCTACTCTGACAGCTCATTCAGCAGCTGTTAACCAAACCATCCTACTGAGTGTGTCTCCTACCACGTTCCCCTTCCTAGGAGTAATGATTATCTCATAGTCATAGTCATGAAGGATCTCTAGCCATTTTCAATGTCTTAACTTATGAAATATCTACTGACACTTCTCTGTCCACAGGAAAGAATCATTATTCTTCGTCAAAGCTGACAAGGGTGCTGCTACCCTGGAGAAGTCGGGTCCAATACTCTGGAATTTCCCATCCAAACTAGATGTCCCTCTCCATATGGGGATAATCCCTGAAAAATAATTTGAAATGATGTCCCCATGCTCTGCCACTCTTATTTGGAACTGAAAACTCAAAACTCCGGCTACCACGAGGGTAAGTCTGGCCAACTCAAGATTGATTGGATGCACCCTCATATGCATGAGCATATCCAGTGCTACCTGGGTTTCCTTTTTTTTTCTGAAAAATTAAAAACTCATTCCAACATTATAGAGAAACCACAAACTTTTTTGCCTAATATAGTCAATCTAAGTATGAACTATGGATGTCCAGTCCATACCAAAACTAACATCATAAGGCCTCAACGCTTCCACCAAGAGGTTTCAACTGAAACTCTTTCCTCAATGGTCAGATCAAACCATCGGCGTAAGTGTGATTATAATGTGCCCTCCCAAAGGTATCTCCAGATGTGGGTCAAGTCATCTGTTTAATCGGAAACTATATGTATTGGACAAGATTACTGCAAGGAATGATTGTTTCCTATGTATATTGATACGACAGCTGGTAGTAGATACATAAAATACCTTGAATCATTCCTAGAGCCCATGGGTCGCACTCCTTGACTACATGTAGCTACTGTCTTCCCCAGTCCTCCAGCTCCATGAGCATGGAAGAAACCACAATGGGGGTGGTTGTAACATGTCTAAATGTACACCAACTCATTCTTCTCCCCTAGCTCTTCTTCCATGTCTTCATCCCTACAGATTCATCTGTCCCTAACACTTCTTCTCAAAACATTTTTACATCCCCATGTCTCTAAGACTGGCGCTAGTTTCCTGCTTTCCCACTGCTAACATTCACTGGTTGAATCCGCCCATTCAAAGAATATTCAACAACAAAGGTTCTCTCTAGCACCCTAACATAAGTAGGAATGCATATAGGAATAGTGATAGATCACATTTCCCTAAAGACACCTTTCTCAATGGTCCGAGCTATGAATCACTAATCATATCATTCTCATCGAGTAACAGGAATGATCGGTACACCTAAATGAATAATCACCTACCGACATGTCATCCTATCGAAGCAATAGAAGCTCTAGAGAACTCTCAACTACCTACTCAAGCAATTCCACATCCAACTATAAGTTGGGCTCACCTCATAACCTGAGGGTTATCTGATGCAGAATCATGCATAAGGCTCTAACCCTATATGTGTCCTCTACTGGTACCACCGATTGTAACTGCTGACCAACGGGAAATGATATAGCTGACACACTACTCGAAGGTACTATCTCGGGTAATGGTGCACATATCGTAGCCTCATTACTAGGAGTTCCATCCTCGTACTCACTCACTGAAAAATAATATTGGCTAAGATCACCATCTGCTCTATTAGTGTCTCAACTAGGAAAAAAACTCCAGCAACTACCTTTAGCATGTCCTCAGTTGTGTAGGAATCTGTCTCTCCTCAAAAACTAAAAGAAATATACTACTGGAACTCATGCAACGTAGTCAATCGCCATGCATCGTCCACCAGTGCGGCTGGTGGAAACTATTTTCCAATGGGTGGTGGTGTTGCAGGTACACCACCCAATGTTGCCAACATAGTAAGAGGGTCCTACACTGGAGCCTTGTTGCTCGGTGGGCCGTCATCATGTACTCTTTCAGGAATCCTAGATGGCAGTCTACTCAGTGGAATATAGATATGGAACATCTGCACCACCGTCATTAAGTTAAACCTAGTAAGCTGACCCAAGAAAACACAATAAAACTTTTCAAAACACACATGCCATCTGTATTTTCATGCACTATGTCAGAAATCAGAATTTAGGGTCCTGGTGTATGGATACGCCGGAAGATGCACCAACACTAGATTCCCTAAAATGATAACCACACTCACTACACTTAAAATTATTTCTGTTAATAAGAAATATCATATTCCTTTATTCTATGTTTGAACCGACTCATCTGATACCAATTTGTCATGACTCATCCCCCAGGGCCCATGCCCTGACTAACCCCAAGCCCTCCTTCCATAGTCTAGGTGTTGGAGACTAGAAACAGAGGCGTATTCCCTAAAACTGGAAAGGAATTTCCTTTATAACATGTAAACATACACAACCTGGCACACAGAAAGAGACAAATGATGTTCAACTCTATAGAAAAAAGAGTGTTGAAAGTAAAAAGGGTCTGGAATACAAGCCCAATAGTAATTGTATAGGTACAACTGAAATACAATACAACTGAAGAAAAAGAAAGGAAACTACTTGGTCATCCTCCAGGTTCCTAAATGAAGGGTAGGTACAGATTCCCTCCACATCACTCTTCATCCACATGTCTCCTCTACGTACCGACATTCCGTATGTTCGACCATTGAGAACCGTCTAGTCCGGGTACTCTCTACCTCGATCAGCGATGTCTATCATCTACATCAACATGATGAGGTGTGTGAATTGCCAGTGCATGGGTGAGTATAACGATACTCAGTAGGGACCCCGAGACCCTCAAGGTCTCACAAAAATACTAAAAGGATAAACCAAAAGTCATGTAAACCAATGAAAACCTGACTAAAGTATATACCCATTAAAATACTTAAGTTATCTAGTAAACCCATCTAAATAATGATGTAAACACAGAGTCCTAATCAAGCCCTAATCTCAAATATCCCACATATGAAGGGAAATCACGAAGGAAAGCACCACACATGTATGCCCCACAGAGGAATAACACCAAGGTATTAACACAATGGAAAGTACCACACAGGAAGGGACTCATCTCACACTAGGTATAACTTAGTTATAGTAGTAGAGATGATTAGTGATAACCACTATATCATATTAATTCGTTAAGAGGCTCTGAAGATGACCCACACAGAATCTTTAAGAGCTGACCCACACAGGATCTCTAGGAGCTGGCCCACAGAGGATCACTAGGAGCTAACCCACACAGGGTCACTAGTAACTGACCAACACCGGATCACTAGGAGCTGACCCACATAGGATCGCTAGGAGGTGCCCCACACAGGATCGCTAGGAGCTTAACCACACATGATCACTTGGAACTGACTCACACATGACTTCTAGGTGGGGAACCACATAGGATCTCTAGTTTTTGACCCACATAGGATTTCTAGGAGCTCACCCACATAGGATCGCTATGATCTGACCCACACCGGATCGCTAGTCAGTCTTCTCATCAAAGCCATCTACTGGGATCCCACACTGGGCTTTCTCGTCACCGGGAGGGTCTGCTCCCCCAGCCCCAGGTCAATAATCCAATTGAAACCAAGTCTCACTAAGAAGTATCAGAAAGTATCGATACGTTATAGGGGTCTGAATTCAATAGACAATGCGTCAATCAGACACCCGTTCTGTGGATTATTATCCTTTTAGTCCTGAGGGCCCGGTTGGATTAGTTCTTGATCCATCCTGACCATACACCATCCTTATCCAAATCACTAGTGGGGTATAACAATGGGAGAGTCTCACTCAAAGGTTTCCAGCGCCACTGACGATTCATCAAACGTAAGTCTGGTGCAATGTTATTGCCAAAGGAGTGTAAATGGGTCGATGTGGGTCTGGGTCCAGTCCGACCTAGTCGGACCGACCCGACATGGGTCGACATAGCCCATTGGGTTCGGTCCTGGTCGCAAGGATGCTCGGCCTGCAGGGCAGTCCTTCAGTCCTTGTGGGGCTGTAGAGGGACGTGGGGGTTCGACCATGGGAGGTGGAAGGAAGCGGGGTAGCTTAGCCGCTGGCAGTGCTGCGAGGGCCTAAGGCCGCCAGGCAGCTCACCCGTGGCGGCTTGGCCAGGAGGGTCGAGGTTGTGGGGCGGCTCATCCAGAGCGGATCAACTAGGAGGGAGGAGGCCAGGGGTCGGCTCAGTCGGAGCGTCTTGGCCGGGAGGGCGGAGGTCGCGGGGCGGTATAGAGAGGGTGATGGGTGGTGATGGCCGCAGATAGTGGAGCACTGCGGGGTAGCGGGGCGTTGTGCCTTCTTCGGTGGTTCTCGAGTTCCACCGGTGCCAACCGATGGCACCAGCAGCGATCACCAAATTTGTCTTCTTTCATCGCGAAGGATACAACATTCAAGGTGAAGGGAGAAGTGTTCAGGCCATGTTTTTTTTGGAATGTGCCCTCTGCATTTGAGATGTAGAAAGCGGCTCAATAAGAACAAGAATGAAGAACACCAAATTCAACAATTTCATATGAATCGTGATCAACGCATTTTGGTTGATCCTTGTTCTCCATGAATTCCACGAACGAGGAATTTAATCAAGAAATTAGAAGAATACAATAACAACCCCAACCTTGTTCGTTTGATTCGTTGAATATTGTCCGCAAGGACGAAGATGATGTCATTGGGAATATATGGGTGTTGGTGATGTCGGCGTTTCCTCAATCTTCGGTTCGTTGACAATAAAGATTATCCTTGTCAAAAAATGTCCCGTGGAAGAATCCAGAGTCGATGATGATTCTCTTCATTTTCGTAATTCATTTGAGAGGTTTCTCCCAAGGATCCTTACTTTCAGTTCTACAAAAAATACAAGTAACAAATTAAGTTGTGTTTCCCAAATTTAATTATTGGCCCAAATTTCAAATTGGCTAAAATAATTATTTGAGTTGCTAAAATTAATTAACGTGGGTAGAACCATTAAAGTGTGGAATCTCAAGATGTTTCTCACCGTTATGAGGGTAGGTCCATGGGGTTTAAGTCTCAGGTGGTCCCCACCACCATAACCCACATGGGAGTTTAGGCTCGGGTCATCCACACCACCAAAACATATGTTGAGAGGTTTTAGTTCAGGTGGTCCCCACCTCTTAACATCCACATGGGAGTTCCAAATTAATATAAAATAAAATGATACACCATTTTATTTTATTTTATTCATTCATGAAAAATCCAAAAAAAAATTCTTTCACCCTCAACCAACATCCATCAAGCTGTAAGTCTCTTTAAGAGAATATCAGCACTACGAGTTATACGGTTCCCTCAGATTTCAATTCCAATCACCGGTACAAAATTTATATAACACCGCTCATGTGTTTACTAAACTTACCCAAAAAAAGTTCGGAAAAATTATTACAGTCACCCTTGACCCGCGCCAGATGAGGGTAGACTCTACCTAAGTGAAACATGCCCCATGGAACCCGATGGTACTCTTAGATATCCAATCCATGTAACCGTTTAAAATTTATGGATTTTACAATAAAATAATTTTCACTTAATTATTTTATTTAAGGCCGAAAACATATATTCAATAGTGGCCCACATCGGTCAAAATTATTATCTTCTTAAATAAAGCATGCCCTCGTGAGTTCAGCGGTGGTCTTTGATTTTCAATCTGAGCCAACGTTTGTGAGTTATAAGCTTTTTAACAATAAAATAATTTATTAAATTATATTATTTATGATTATCCCATTTTTTATTTTTCTCATACGAGGCATGTGCCGACCAAATGTAAGTATCACCTATGGTAAACCCACCATTCTGAACAAAATGGTACCCTCAAATTTCTGATCCTTGCAACCTTTTAATATTTTTCCCACATTTTCAGGAAAACTACTTACACATGCTAATTAAAACATAAAAGAACTTCGACGGATCATTCTGGGAACTACAGTACTCGAAATCTCACATAATTAGATTTCACGGTCTCTAAATAATTATATATTATTAAAAAAAAATATACAGAAATTATGGGACATTACGAGTTCATTTAATGATGAGGTGGAATTTTGTTTCTTAATATGAATATGAAAATACTACAAGAAGGGATAAATTTAATTGATAAAATATTGGATCATTATAGTCATCCCACATGGGGTAACGGGCATGTGGAGTGGAAACATATCCTAGATTCCAAGGTGGGGTCGCATGGAGTATAGGCCAAACCCAATGGCTTTTGATCCTAAATTTTTCTGGCAACCCTAGTCACTATAGAAAAGGAAGAACACAATGTGTGTTCTTCAAATATTCATGTCATGTAGTTCATTTTATCATATATTCCTGAGATTCTTCACATGGTTTCAAGATCGATGCTCATTTTTATGAATCCTGCCACTTTGATACCTGACACTGAAGGGGGTCATCTTTGTCTATTGATTCCCAGGCTACGGTGGGTTGAAATCATATTTTCAATCATTATCTTAGAGATTCACCATGCGTCCCGTAGTCCCTCCCAGCATTATTACCACATTAGACTATAGATTTATAAAAAATCACCCTTAATCCATCAATAGTCATCTTAAAAACAAAAATCCATTCATAATTCACAAAAACAATGTGAATCTATTGGTTCGATCAAGCTCCAACATGGTCCAACAATTTTTAATGATGGCCTTTTGATCCAATGATGCAGAACAGTAAGATCGTGTGTGGGAAATGCATAAGAATGAGGTAAAACCCATTTTTTAACATGTTTTCTTGGGAAATTATAATATTATTTAGTTAAAAAATTTTAGATCATGGATTAATAATTAAAGTGAAATCAAAAATTCAAGTTACTAAATTGGGTGTGTGTAATGAATGTGTAATCAGCAATAAAAAATAAATTAGAAAAATAAAATTATTTTAATATTTAATAAATAGGTATAGAGAAAATATTGATAGGTTCTATCTTGATTTGGAATGATATTTGGTGAAGGGCCTATTTCTTTGTGTTGTAGGAGACTCTTTGCGTTCTCTACCACTCGATCCTCCTCGATCCAATTACCCATCATTATTTAATCTCCATCACTAAATTTTGGAAGTTGATATCCTCAAATAATATACTCCCAATTTTATGTATATAACCCTTGCGTTTGTGTATAATGATGTATATATAGAGGAATTTATTCCATTGTCAATTAGAATAAAATAAATAAATAAAAAATAACTTTCAAATAGATGCACCACCAACATATTCTTCAAATGGGTGTTTGATAATGATGAACCTTTGGTAACCCCAAGAGTAAATCCCACATTCCAAATTCACCCATGAAGTTAATTGATTTTTATGAGGTACTAATAATATTAAATACCAAAAATATTCGCACATGTGATATAATATAATTAATATTTATAATATATCAATTATGTGCCCCTCAAAGGCCTGAAATCTCATAATGACTTTGTTCTAGGATTGAAAAATATTAAATATTTTATTAAAAATTAATAAAATTTATTAATAATTTCACTATAATAATCACCTTGAATGATTAAAAATACTTTTTAACATTTTACTTATCAAATGGGTTAACACATGGTAAAAAAAAGAACATTAGGTTGAAAACATCACCAAAACTTTTCCAATTTTTATTTTAGGAGATGATTAGGAAACTTTATCATCATAAATTAGAATTATATATATTTTTATCAATTTTATAATGAACATTAATTTATATTCAATTAATAACATATGATATACAATGAATTCCCCTCCCTGAATTAAAAAGGGAACCATCTCTCCTCACATCTAAAAAACATAAGAGAGATTATGATTCTACCAAGATATTCCAAATTAAATTCATAGAATCCATATAATAATTCTAGTGGTCTTTATTTGGGTATACTACAAACATTATATGCATTAATGTGTAATGAAATCAATTCAGTTTGAATAAGTGGTATAGATTTTAACTGAATCTTAGAGTGTTATTTCATTTTACATGTCCACCAAACCTTATTCAATATTTATGATATAATTACAAATGTATCCTTCATATAAATATATATATATACTATTTCATTAATAGAATATTTTATATCCATATCATTCTTGAATCATGTAGGAAATGAATCTATCTATCATGTGTATGGTATACTACTGCATCACGAACATATGTAAATCATTTTCCATCATCGCCTCTCATGGATTGATAAAATTATAGTTTTAATGAATATATATATATATATATATTATCCATGAAATATTTATCATGATGTAAATATAATATATACTCTAATTATTAACTTTTCATTGATTGAATAATTGAAATGATGTTTGTTTGTATGTGTCGACTAGCACCTCCAAGAAGCGATGTGGTTCTTTTTTCACCGCCACATCACATGAATGATATATGAAAGTGATTTATTGATAAAATTTGATAAAAATGATAATTATAAAATGATAAAATAACACCGACCATATTTCCAAAAAATATCTTTGAATAATGGTAGTCATACTCATGTGTTTGAATGGCCTATTGTCTCTATGATTGAAATAAAGTTCATTATTATTAACCATATTTCATAGTAGGTTTTAATGTAATAATTAATATATTAAAATTATAACTATTTCCTAAATATTATTCTAGAAATGATGTAATAATTACATCATTAACCATATTAAACCTATTGAATTCATTTTGGACATTTGAGAAGAATATCACTAAAACAACCAATGTGAACTTGATTGATTCTTTAATAGATTATAACATCTAAAACTAATTAAAAAATTTAAAGAATTTTATTTAGAATGTAAATAATTGACATAAA
Organism: Viscum album; assembly: GCA_963277665.1. Lineage (NCBI taxonomy): Eukaryota > Viridiplantae > Streptophyta > Magnoliopsida > Santalales > Viscaceae > Viscum > Viscum album. Next base: position 31,603,042 of record OY728128.1, on the reverse strand, counting down.
TTTATTATTCAAATATATTTGGAATGTATATAATGAGTCGGACTCGAGGTACGGGTCATGTTATATTAAATTTCACTTTTTATATATTTTTAAGATTTTTTTTCTAAATAATTCCCATGCATGACCATATAAATAAAAATAATTATATTAAGTGTTTTTAGGGACATAAATATAATATAAAATAAATTTCATTTCTCTTCAATTTGATGTATTTTAAAAGTAATAGTTTTATTGAAATTTTTTTCTTTACAAAAGATAAACAATTTTATTTTAAAGTATACAACTTCAATGATTATTACTATTTTCATAAAAATTATTTTATATTTGAATTAAATTATAATATTTCATTTTTTGGAAAACAAGGTATCTCATTCACATTATTATCTGTGTTTAAACAATTTAAATAAATTTATATGTTAATATCTGGGGATATTTTATAATCCATGTGAAGATTATTTTTTTACAGTAATGATAAAAAATGAAATCATTCATGTTTAATAATTATTATATGGTTCATGGGAATTGAATATGATGAAATTTAGTGATTTTATAAACCAACTATGTAATTTTTTTGATATAAACCAAATTTGGTTTATTTTATTATAAACCTTTTATCGGTGGATTCACTATAAAACTGTTACGGTTGGTAATGATATAAACTAATGATTAGTGTGTCTGTTATACCCAACTTTCATCGGTGGATTCACTATAAAACTTTTTTGTGTTTGTTAACGGTATTTCATTATAATCCTTTTATTTTCAAATGGATTTATAATGATTGCTCATTTAAAATCTGTGATGATGATATGTTTGGATCATTTTTTTTTGTTTCTAGGAACATATTTTTTATGGATACTCATGTCTTATATTAATTCCTCTGAATTATGAATTTTTCATTATGTTTTCATATAATATGTTTTAAGAAAAACTTTTGGAATTTTTCTAAATGATGTGTAGCTGAATAAATATTTGAGATCACTTTTTATTATTTTATAAAAAAACTCTATTAGTATATAATGGTTTTGAAAATGAATAATGGGTTTCTTTCATAATTATCGATGTCTCTTACTAAGATATTTTTGTAAATCCCATGTTTTAAAATTCATTACATTGGGTTTTAAGGATGATTAGGGACAATGATGAGGTCAAGAGGAAAAAAGATATGTTTTTTCATGGAAATAATACATTTTTTTTCTTAATTTTTATTATTAATCTGAATAATGGATACTAATCAGATTTTTTCAACAAGTATTGTATGTTTTTTATATAATTGTTATGAAAAAATTTAATAAAAATCTAAACCCCAAAATAACCATAAAGAGTATGAAATTGAACTCCAATATTATGGTTCAATTTTCATATTATTTATGGTTAGGTAAATACCATTATTATAAGTGAAAGGGATTAGATATATTTTTAGATGATGATATTTTCATGAGAGGTTAACTTAAGAATTTTCGATTCCTTCATGTGTTTTTCTATTTAAAGATTATAATATGTTTAAATTATTAGATGTCCACATTGTTATTTTTTGTGATAGGATATTTATTTTATTAGTGATATTTTGGGAGGTTTTTATTTGGTTGTGGTATATGTAACACTTATCTTTAATGATAATGGTCATTTAATAATAATTCTATAACATCTTTGGGATGCAAGATGAAATTTTTGGGATTACTATCGAGGTTATAAAATTCATCATTATTTTCATCATTATTTTTATTTTTGAGATTTTTCATCATATATTCATGTACAATATATAAATTGTATTGTTTTTTCCCTAAAAGGACAACCCATAGGCTGGGGGACAACACGTCACCTCTTGAATGGCCACAAGGCTTGAACCCGCAACAAAATGGTGATAAGGGTGAAGTCACATCCATTGGCCTATATATTGTCCTAGTTAGTATGACATTGATTTTTTATTTAAAATATTTGACATATAAATGGTTTATTTTAGAAACATATGGTTGATCTACAAAATTACCGAGGATTGGAATATTGATTTGGTGATTAATAGATTCAAGATATTTGTGGAAAATTTTGTGATTAAGGTAAATAGAATTTTTTTTATTTTATTTGAGTAATAATGGTTTAATTTTGTTTATTAACATTTGTTTTTGATGTTGTATTAAGGTTATTAATGTAATTTATGGAGATAGGTATCATATATTGGTGATTAAATGATTATGAAATATTCATTTTTTTGTATGAGACATTATGAGTAGATAATGTTATTCATAGATTAATGTTAAATTTAATTTATAAAAATATGTGATAAATTTATTATCATATTTTTGTTTTAATATTAGTCCAAAATATTTTGAAGAATTTTAAGGTTAGTTATTTATCAAATAATCTAAGATGAAAATTTGGTGTTGTTGTTGAGGCTTTGGGAATTCAGATTGTATGTCATTATATAATGGTATATAAAATTTTAAAATTTTATAACCAGAAGAAATACACTTTGGTTGTCGTTCATGTCTAATGATTGGATGATTGTATTGTTTTCCAATTTTAGAATTATTTTATCTATTTAATGTTGATTTTAGTGCTTTATGGTTGAAAAATTAATCTTGAATACTCATCTCCTAGACCAAAACTTGATATTTTAGAGAAAATTTGTTAAAGGATGAAATTATACATTTCATTTATGTATAATTTATTATGTTTATAGTATAGATGGTAATGGAATCCCTCAAGTCTTGGAAATGGATTGTGAAAACAAAAAATTTATGCTATTATCTTCAAATCTGAGGAAACATTGGTTCTTTTCAAACCCCCTTATTTAGTAATTTTTGGGTCGTTAACTTTCTCTATATCATTCAAATTGTTTTTATCAAATTTCTCTTTCACTATACATAATTATTTTGGGCTTTAAATTTAATTCCATGCCCATATTTTCATATCTCGTTAATGTTATCTTATTTTGAAACAAAATAAGTATTATTATAGATTACCTTCATAAATCCCTTTTCTCTCTTTTGAATTTAATTTTTTATTATTCCTAATTTTGATGTAGGATTTTAGAAAACTTTCTTTTAATAAACAAAAATTTTAAATGAATCATTTTATTAATTTTGGGGGAAATTTTGATATCAAAATATGTTGAAATAAATATTATGTTCTATAAATACATGGTATGCAAAACATATCTGAAATGAACTATGAAATATTACAATTTCAATATGATTGTTATAACCTAGCTATTGAATTCGATGTTTTAAATAGAAATAAACATAAAATGTAATATATTTAATTTCTCTAATAAATAAAAATTTAGTAGTCTATACCTCAAAAATAGGCAGTACATTTCGATTAAATTAATTTATTCTTCCAAAAATATAATTTTTTTCCAACGTGGTTTATGTTAACCTATTCTAGGGAATATTAAAATTAAATTGTGGGTATATTAGAGAATTTATTTTATATGAATTTTATTAACAGATATATTATAATATCAAAAAAATTAAGATGATTTTTTTGGATATTTATTAAAATATATATTTTCTAGAGATTTGGGAAAAAAATTATTTTTATTGAAAACTGTATTTTTCATTAAGGAATTTATGTAGTTTAAACATATATATATATATTTTTAAATGATAAATTAGTTCTATTATATTGTGAACAATCAAATTAGATTCTTTTAAATAAATTTTATGGTTGAATTTTTGTATAAATAATATTTTTATGCATAAAAGGTGTTTTTATGAAATCAACTATTTTTCATTGTGTATTACATCTTCATATAAAATTAATTTCTGAAGATTATGTGAATTGATTCTTGAAAAAAATTTGTTAAATATTTTTATTTAGGATGTCTAAATGTTTTAAATATGACCCTTTTATTTTTCTTCATTACGAATAGTAACTATAGTAAATAATAATCATCAAATTAAGGTTATATCAGCTAATTAATATTAAATAATATTATACAAGAAAAAATGACACTAACATATTACATTATAATACTAAATGAGTGTTGTTCTTCCATTTCAATGAATTTTTCAATAATGACTTAAAATGTTCTTTTATTTGTTTTATTTTTATCATTGTAATAGTTATATCACATTCTTGATTTTGATATATATAATATTTTTCGATATGGATGGAAATTAATGCACAGTTATAGAATTTTATTTTAATTTTAAATGTTTTTTTATCATGATAATTTATTTTGTAATTTTTATTGATGAAATAATTTCATTCATGACCCTCTTGAGTATTCTTAGAGAAAATGGAGAATGGAAAAACCATAATTTTATAGGCCCCGATGCTTGTGAGAAGATCATCCCTATTAAAAATCCATGGTGCTTGCTGCTATTAGATCATGTTGGTCATAATGAATTGTTTTAGATTGCATCAATAAAATCAAATGAAGAAAACTATTATTAGATAATTTCGTTGGTATGAACAATATTTTTTAGATGTGGTTAAGTCTGCATCCAATCCATCCTTATCTAATTTTTATATTACTTCTCTATGGAGAGTTATTTGAAAAGTTTGGGTCATGAACATCTCAAAAAATAAGAAAGCAGCTAAAGAGAGAGTGAATACATTACAATAATATATTATCATGAGAGTGAAATACAAAATGTGAGAGAATCCATGGAATTTTAATGATCTAATGAAGAGGATGATTGATGTGTGTGGGTTTAGTGAGTGGAAGATGAAAAAATGGGGTGACAATACAATCACATTTTGTTTCCCTCAAATGTCCAGAAGTGAAGAGCATAGAGCATTGGGTCTATATACTCAACACCTGACTTCTACTGAATTTATGTGTGGGATAATAATTTTGACGTAGATATGGTATGAAACACTAAAACACAAATTTTTATTCTCTAATGTAATCGGAATTCGCTTTATTTTCATCCACACATTCATTATCACATAGCTTCTATTGCGGGGAACTCAACCAAGATAGACTAGAAAACTAATAAACCAATCTATGGACATTACATTAGGATACTGGACGAGTTGATATGTGTAACACTCTTATGGAGGAAGTGGTTTTAACCAAAATGGATTATAGTATAGATATACCAAAATAGTATGAAAAGAAACCAAAATTTTTCACAGGTTTTATGTTTTTATGGAATATTCTATAAAATTGATATAGAGATAAGGAATTATCCATATGAATCTTGATGGGACATGTAATTTATCAGTGTAGAAGGAATAATGGAAATAATCATTTTCCGTCCCCTCTTAAAATATTCAACCACACTGCTATCGCCTCTAGTATGGATAAGTCAAGAGCTAGAATTGTGATAGGCATGACTATGAATGAAATGGGTGATCCCCCAAATAACCTCAACCCATCATCTAGTATCTGCCAGACTCAGAACACCAAGGATGTCTATGTTGATCCTTTAATCCCTAATGACAATCACATTGGGTCTTATAATGATGGTAAAGATGCTCATTTGGAGAAAAGTGTTGAAACATTGGTTACTATCCATCTAGAGGGAAATCATTTAATGTCTAGAAGTGCTAACCCTACCTCATCTCATCACAACAACAAAATTCATGATGATGACATACCAATAGAGAATGACATTAGTATCTTGTAACTAGGTGGACATGGTAAGACTATGGTGGCACCATAACATGAGGGAATCTCAAGGGATATATTATAAAAGGGGACTCAGGTGGAGGATTAATCTTTAATGCATACACTAGACAAGGAATAGACAACACATAAGTTCCCATCATTCAACAATAGTCATGGGACATTGTCTCACTATGGAAATACATGCACATATGATCTAATAGTGGTGACTCTAGAGGGATGTGAAAAGGAAATCCAAAATGTGAGCATCGATCATGGACATGGTAATAATCATATGTATATGGATTCTAGGGATATGACTACAATGGGATATACTGACGAAAAAAGTACTCGGGGGAGACTACACCTATTATGGGACAACTTGGAACTCATGCCTCAAAGTAATCTAGTTTTAGTGCTATGGGGGAATCATTCTTACATGATTATCCTTCTAAAAATTCCAGTAAATAGATCTCCAACAATAAATAATAGAAACCATTTCATTGTAATAATAGTTTTACCCCTATGAGTGGAAATAATTCAACTAAATGGCTGATGATAATCAGACCTCTATGAAGATTAAAGATCATATTGAAAAATAAAAAAAGGATGAAGATAAAAAGGGATGATAGAAGAAGAGTAGAAAGAAAAGGGTTAAAAGCTATGATATTGTGGAACAATAATAAGTACCTACAGCTTCAGAAAATTCCCTAAAATGATCCCATCCTATCCCATTTTTAATATGAAGATCACATCCTCTTATTCAGGAATGAATCAAAGAAAATCATTTATTCCATTCACTCCTTCTTTTCCAATTAGGATGAAGTAGTTTGTATACCCTTTTGTAGGGGAAAGTATTTTAGGGTTTATGGTAATGGATTATCTGTGGGTAAACAGAACATGAACTCTAGGTATCTTGGGGTGATAAAGGGATATATCCCCCCTTAACTACATTGATGTATCATTGTTTTAGGGAAAGGTGATAGTCCAGTTTATCATAGGAATCAGCTCAAGAATCATAAATCAATAGCTAGATGGAAATGAAAGTCCATGTCCCTTGATAAGAGGGTGTTTCTTGTTACCATAGTCATTATTCCAAAAACAATTACATTTATATATCTATAGGTGGCCTAGGTCTCTAATAAATGAGTTGTAATTCATGATTATAAATTTCATCTAGATTGGGTCTCTCCACGAAATATATCTTGTAACTGTTATATCGAAGGAATGTATTAAACCCATTGAAATTAGTGGTGTTATCATAAAGGATATAAAGATATTAAATGACTATCTTATGGGTAATATCTCATTGATATTAATAACAATTAAGGACCCATCATATGAATTTTAATTCAACGGGTGTGAGAGGAGGTTAGTGGTGGTTACTCACACATCCGAGGATCATGGGTATGGCCCTCAATAATGATCTTTTTCCATGAAATAATGAAAAATACCATGTGGATGGCCATCAAAAAATAGAACAAAATTTTTGGAGCACCTATTGTATTAAATAACCAATTAAATAATTTTTTTATCCCCACCGAAAGGATATAGTTGAAAATTTCTAAACACATCACAAATCATAATAACTATGAATTATTTCAGATGCATGATACAATGGAGATAAAAAACAACACCTTTATGGAAAATGAAACATTTTCATGTCAGCCTAAAAAATCGCTAGTTTAATGCCAAGGATTTCTACAATATGAATGTTGATACTTCAATCATGGTCCCAATTAGGTTGTCCATATTCAAGGATATGTCCATAAAGCCTTAGGGGATCAATCTTATATGGATAATATGTAAAAATAAGATGTCAAAAAATTACCAAATGTGAAAGGATATAATATAAATATCTTTATCCTTTCTCATATGTATGAGGTATAAAGAGAACATCTAGTATCGTTTCATTATATGTTCCTATACAATGGATTTTTGGAATTATTAAGATCCTGTTTTTGGTCTTAAGAGTACTAAAAGATTGTAGTAGGGTGAGAACATGGAAATTTTCCCAAAATACTGAAAGAGTGATCATGTGAAAAATATTTTACATGTTGATGTTGCATCAGTCTTTGTCTTTTATTGGAAATTATGTAAAAAAGGATATTTGAAGTGATGGAACCCTATATATTTGATGTCAGAGTTGATCTTCACAGAGAGGTATATGATGTTGTAAGAGTCCAAATAGAAAATTTCACAACAACATGGAAGATCTAAGAATTATAAGACGCATAGGTGTTATAGAATGTCCCAAACAAACCATTTTCAATATATCATTGAGGTGTGATCCTCCGATTAGATTTCAGATTAATGTTAATGTTGATATTACATCCTCCAACATACCAACACCATCGAGTTGTGGATGGATTTTATGAACTGTCAATGGATTTTTCAAAAAAAATTGTATCACTATATTGGTATTAGGAATGACAATGATGATTAAATATGGGAGATAGAATATTCTATCTACAATTTTATGTAATAACAATGGACCAATCTATGGATTTAATCAAGCTCTGAAAATGTAGTTTTGACCGTTAAAGGCAGAACAAGGAATGTACAATGGAGGCTTCTACCACACTAGATTGAGTGTATTAACCATTATTCATATCTTACCATGAATTCTGCACTTATATATTGGGATGCTAACAATGTAGTGGTTATTATTTAAAAAAAGGTGGTCATGGAAACAAGTACGATGTGGGCTTTCAGATCCCCTTACTATTTGAGTATGATTGTTGATGACAACATGCAAGGGGTGATTCATAATCACCTTTGTGAACTCTATTGTAATTTTTAACCACATATTCATTACTTTTGATAATTAATTTTTGGGACAGAAATTTATTAAATCCTATAATTTCTTGGCAATTACTATAAACTCTTATTTATCACTATGAAAATATTTTTATGAATTAAAATATTCATCATATAAATGATAATAAAAATATTAAATGTAATATAATTTGAATGAGTTGCCTTATTCCGTGAATTTTAATAATAAATATATCATTTTATATAATTCTAAAAATATTTATATTTGAATTACTTTTTTATTATGATTTTTTAATGTCAAAATAAATAAATAGTTCTAAAATTATCATTAACAATATTTTATATTATATAATATTATATTAAATAATTTAAAATTCATAAAAAACCCATAATTATCCATGTTATTTGGATATAGATGAAAAACTTATCCACGATCTACTTATGAACTAATTTTCCTTTTATAATAACTATCATTAACCGTAATGTGTAAAAACCCCGTTATCATGGTAATTGTCGAATGTGTTAAGGGATGGTTAAAACCAAATTATAAGGGAGAAAAAATCTCTTAAACCTGTCCATTTTTATTGAATGTTTTTTTACTCTACATATTATTATATTATAATTATATATTATTGAATATATATGAATTTTTAAATTAATTTATAATAAATTAATAAATTAATAAAATAAAAGAATGACCCTCCCTTGATTTTAAACCGGAAAAATTATCATCTTCTGAACAAACCAAAATATAAAATTTTTCAATGCATCCATCATAAATACCATATTACAATACCTCACAAATATATATATATATTGGTTTAGGCAGAATGAAATCCTAATTGGGATAATGGTTTCATGAACATGATATTTTATGAAGAAGATGTATATATTTTACCCAAATACTTTAGTTTTTTTCATTATTCCACTGCATTCAAATAACATTAGACAATGAATGTATGAAAAAAATAGTATCTACCATGTAACATTATTTTATTATATTATTTTAATAATATGAAACTATATCATTCTTCCACCAACATGGGAACAAATCCAATGATAATGTGAATAGTGCACTACCACCTAACAAATTGATGCAATTCATTTTTAATCGCCACCTCTAAAAAAAATATATAAAAATGGATATAATTTATATATATTATATTAATTAAATATTTATCATTCTATAAATATAAGATATAATCTTATTTTTTACATATCAATTCATTGAACAATGGTAATGTTGTTCGTTTGTACGTTTGAAATGCCACATACACGAAGAAATATGATACTTTTTTCACCACCATCACATTTGATTGATATATATAAGTTTATTTATAGATATAATATACTATTAAGGATAATTTGGGAAATTTTAAAATACAATTACCATATTTCCTCCATAATCATTAAAAATTTGATGTGTTTTACAAGTTTATTTACAACCTACTATGTCCATGATTATATAATAGTTCATTTTTTCTTAACCACCATTCATAGTTAGTTTTACATATATAATTTACGTATAATAATTATAATTATTTCATTATTTTTCTTCCAAGGATGATGTTATAATTAAAACAATTACCATATTCAACCTTTTGATGTAATTTTGGACATCTTCTAAGAATTTTTTCTAAATATTTGGTGTGGACATAATTGATTATGATGATGATTAAAACATTTTAAAAAATAAATACTGAAAAAAATTTATCACAAGATTTATAATTAATATATGATTATTATTTTTGGAATCTAAATAACATATATGATGTGTTAGACTCGTTGTAGGAGAATCATTACATTAAAAAACTCATTATAAAATTTTTAATGATTTATTTTCTAAATTTTTCACTTCCTTGATATTTTTAATAAAATTTATTTTTTGATAAGTATTTACAAGGAAATGAACAAATTATAAAGGTACTTTTATTTATCTTTCTTATGAATTATATGAAGAGAAATTATTTTATGAAATGTATTTAATTTTTTCTGAAAATTTATAAGGATTTATATATTTTAATGCATACAAAATCAATATTTTTTCCCTTGATCATAACTACAATTTTATGTTTGAAATCTGTTAATTAATTTTTTATTTTCTATAGTGAAAAACCTTTATTCAATTTTTCCTAGGTATTTTATAGAAAAAATAAAATGAAATGAATATTTGAATATTTGGAATAAAATTCTTATGATAGGGAAGAGTAATTTTTACTACAATGTTGAAAAATTAAATCATTCATGTTTTATGTTTATTTTATTGTTACAATAAATTTATTATGATGATGGATGATTTTTTATAAAATAATGACTTTTTATAATAGATACTAATTAATGGGTGTTCCGTTATAACCCATTGATGAGTGGTTTTATTTGAAAACAGCGATGGATGGGTAATTTATATCCCTCCAATGCATGGTATAATTATTATTTTCTATGTATAATCATGGTATAATTCGACCTTATTGGTTATTACATTTGTAAGAGTGATATGTAAAATGATATCCAATGTTACATACATGATTTTTAAGTGTTTAATAATGGTTTTTTATTACAAGTAATTTTATTTGAAAAGGTATAGTAATGATATTTTTTAAATGAATTATTATTATCTTTTTAGATAGAAATATATGTTTCCCTAAAATTATTTATTATGGGTACTCGTGTTTTCTAATAAAACATCTTGATTATTAAATTTCTACTATGTTTTATATTAATTTTTTTATGAAAATCATTGGGTAGAAAAATATGATATCATGTGTAAGTGAATGATTATTTATGATTAATGTTTAATATAATAAAGGAATATACTTTTATGAACTCAAGGATTTTTAATGGGTAAATAGTTTATTCCTTATTATTTTTATTCCAATTAGTTAGTTTTTTTTATTTCATCCCTTTTTTCAAATATTTTTCATAGTGTTCTACGATTGAGTAGGGATAAGGATGAGGTCATGATAGAAAGTTTTAACATATTTCATAGAATGAAATAATTATATAGCATAAATGTTTTGGTTTGTGGAAAAAATGATAACAAGAGGTTTTTTCCAACATCTGTTATTTGGGATTGATATTTAAACATTATATCATAATTCTCTAAAACTATAAATTGGAATGGATCCTTGAATTTAGGAATATGAATTCTAGTACAATGATTCCATTTAAAAAATTTTAATGTTGGTTCCATAAAACAATGTAAAAGTAGATTATATTATTCCTTGGAGTAGATTTTGTATATGTTAACATTATTTTTATTTTATAGTATATTGTTTTAATATGGATTGTTAAACCCTTGGGTATTTAATACATTATAAAATAAAGGTAATGTTCTAGAAGTTCACCATGCACATATAATGTTATCTGACATCATTATGTGGAACACATAATGATTGAAAAATAATATGTAATGTATAGTGTTTTAGTTATGGATTATGATGAGTTACTTGAATATGTGACTTCTCTAACTATATTTCTAGAGTGTTTATTTATGATTTATTGATTTATAAGGATGGTTTTCCATTATGAAATTGCTAAGTTCTTCTAAGGGTGAAAATGTGTAGCTTTAGGTAGATATTGAATTTAATTGTGGAGAATAATTTCATACTGTTATTTAAAATATTTATTTGTTTCTATTTCATCCATAGAGGACCCTTAAAATGGAAATGTTTTGACCTATTTGGGAAGATTATGTTTTTGTGGGACTGTAATGTTTAATCCTCATTTATCTTCCTTTTTATTTCTCAATAAACTCATAATGGAAGGCCTTAATTTTTTCGATGTTTAATTAGCAGATTTGATGGATATGATACAATATTGGACAATGATATGAGATGGTGATATGTTGAAATATGGTAGACATTTCAGTGGATGATGTTTTTGAACCTAGTTACATGTTTTATCAAATGATGGTTTATGATATGAAGGTTTATTATAGAGGGAATTATTGATATTTAAACACATTGTTCCTTATGTTTAAATTTTCATTAATACTACTTGTTTTATAGAACGAAATTGTAATTATGTTTTTTGGTTCTAAATGGTATTGATTGTTGATTTGGTTAATGATTCCAATTTTCATGGTTTGATTCCTAGATTTCTTATTTATATGATTTTATTTCCATTAGAGGATATGTAAATGGTGTGGTTTTTATAGTGGAGTTTCTTAAAATTATGTACAATATGGTTTTCTAAATTATTTTTCATTAGGATTACCTCTATGATTTTGGTGTTATTTGGCGATGGTAGTGTGATAGTTGAACCAACCTAGTGTTATATCCTCCTTAATAAGATAATGAAAAGACATGAATCACAGATATATATTGAATCCAATGTTATAACATATATATTTACTCCTCTAGACTTTAGGCCTCTAAAATTTTCTCATTATTTATGGTTTTAGCAATGATGTGAGGCATTGAGATAAATATATCAGATGTTTTTAGGGAGTTATATTCCCTGTTTTAAACGGTAGTTAGGGGTTATGGTTCTTTTATAACATTATTATATGATATGTTTTTTGAGTGATGGAGAAGAGTCATTTTTACATGAATCACCATCTAAGTGATAGAAAGATTGGTGAATCCCAATATCCTGAAAAGGGGGTATTCATGTTGTCTAATATAGTATACAACTACTACATTCCCCACTCTCTAAAACTTGTGATTATTATAATGACCCGTGATTTTGGAAAAAAAAATTCAGCAAATTAATACTATTTTCCAGATTTTGATCAACATAAAATTCTAAAACTAAATAAAAAGATTCATAATTATTATTAAGAAAATATATTATTAAAAGAACATGTAGTAAATAAAAATTATAAACAACTATAAATTTATATCAAATAGGTATAAATACACTTAATATTTTGAAATGATATTTTTCAAAATGATATTTTTCTTTACGTGCATATATAAACAAAATTTACATTTAAGTGATACATTTTATAATTTTATAATTTCATTAATAAAAATTAAAAAAAAATTAATTAAACATATCATACTCAGCCTATTGAAAATTTTGGATATTTTTTTAATTTAATTTATTTTTATGTGAGTAGTACAAAAAACATATTTTTCAAATATCATCAGTTCTATGAAATTGAAAAAATACAATAATTAGTTAGAAGATTACAAAACATTTATTTATGAAAATATATATTTATAAATTGAATTAGGTCATATAAAAAATAATATTTATTTTATAAAACTCATGGGTATATTATTATGGACACATTAGTAATATTTTATGGTATAAACAATTTTTTAATAACTTGTATTACAATTTTATTGTTATTACTAGTATAAATTAAATATAAAAAATGGTTATAATATTGTTGGTCTATATTTATTTAATATTTAATAATTTCAATTTAATTTAAATGAATGAATGTATGATTACAATGATTATAGTAAATAATAATGATGTTGGAATATTGTTATTTTCAAAGAATTATTTTACTAAAATTGTGAAATTTATATCTATTAAAATAAAATAATTCATTTTTGAAATTGATTTTAATATAATATTGAAAAAAAATATTTTTATATAATAAATCTTTTTCAACTGGTAATCAATAAAAAAAATAATATTATGATCACTAAATGAAAAAAAGAATTTTTCTAGAAAATATTTTATCAATATAATATATTTTTATTAAAAAGATAAAATTATATTATTTAGATACTCATGTAGATTAAATATAGGATATTTTTTGAAAGCCCAATGTTTTATAATGTGTTTTTAGAAATATATATTTGAGGAAATTTTTATTGAATATCAAGAAAGATAAAAATGTTATGGAGGAAAAGGTTCTTATAAGCCATTGATGCCTTCATTGAGGATTCCCATGTTTCTCAGTAATCCTATCAACAATTTTTCATTATTCTTATTGTATTTCTCCCCATTTGTCTCATTTCCAACTCCCTTGACCCAGACCCTTGTGGTAGAGCTCACATAGTATTTATAGTTTCTGGCATAAATTTTAAATTTCAGATTCATCTAATCATGGATCATCTAATTTTGTTTCCTATTTTATAGGATTCCAATCAACTCATCTATGTACCCATATGTGACTTCTAGGATATCGTCCCCATTCCCATGATATGGTTTTTTGTCATGTTCTCTCTTCTTCATCTTCTCTTGCTTTATTGAGAATCATTGTTGGGGTTATCTTCCAACCATTGGGCATATCATGATTTCACCTCGGTGCTTCGGTCATATCATAATGTTGTATTAGAGACTCTCTGGTGGGCACATCTAGTGATCCATATGCATTAAATGATGTGACAAATTAAGTGGAATGGTCTAGTTATTTATAGTAATTAATAGAGTGAATACCAACAATGCGCTGGTATCCATACTGTGACACCTAGACTTTTGTAATGGATAGTCTAGAATCATTCGTTGTCAACAAAAACCTTGGTTATAGACATCTTCTTCAATTAGTGAATTTTGTATTCAATTCCATCATTTGTTCCTATTATTGGACCATCTTCCAATTCATCATAATCATGTGATTTAGATTCTAAAGGCCTAGGGACTGCCAGTGATAAATTTTAATGACCTGTAAAAACACTTAGATCTTTCATTAAAGGATCCTAAGCCTTAATAATAATTCGACGAGATGTTTCATAATTATTTTTCTTACATTTAAAATATTTATTAAGAAATTATTGTTCAAACATGAGCATTTTGTCACAAGAATTTTGAATATCCTCTTCTTTATTTGATAAATAGTCCTTGAGAACATCAATTCTCTTGATATTAATAGAAGGTTCAACATTACCTACTTGAGAAAGGGATTCATCATCACTTCATGGATTCTCCACTACTGTAGAGGAATAAAGATCTTATAAAACCATATATTGGTAAGAGTTTACACCCATTTTACCCTTGAATGATGCTTCAAGTACTGTAAATTCTTCATCAATTTTGATAGATTCCTCCTCAGTGAGGTCAACCCATGTTTTTTTCTACAATTGTAGATCAACTGTTGCAATGATATCAGATATTTTCTTTTTTTGCACAAGTTTGGAAATTAAATTTATCAACAAATATATGACCTCCATGGAAACTTTTATTCATTTAATGTATTCAAATATTAGAGCTTTGAATTTAAAAAAGTGCAGCAAGTCTCATATTTTAAATACTTCTTATTATGCCCATAATTTTGCGACAAATGCAGAAAAGTGTAAGATTCTCATAACGAATGTACAAGTAAAAATTGTATTCCATCATGGATAGAGACACATTATTACATGAGTTGAGTTATGGTCGATTTGAACTATAAATTTGGAATATAATACCAAGTGAGATTCCTCTATTTCTTTATCCAACATTAATAGTAAACCTATTGCTTAAGTAACGTCAAATTAGATATTTGGATGCTACCAGATCTAGCTTAGACCATATATTCAAAACCAGACGTAGGACATTTAACATTAATAAGAAAAAATATTGAATCATGTATGCTAATGGTCACTATATGTTATCCTTATCCATTCCTTTCCTAGGATACATTCAATAGAAATTCAATTCTTCCAAATGGATAATTTTATATCTATAACATCTTCATCATAATATTTTTATTAAAAAACTACCCAAACCATTGTAAGATAATGTAATAAGTATCATTAATACACTTAATTATTATTATATTTAGTGATAAACCAATTATTTATTCCTTCCCATCCAATTAAAAATACAAAAGTGCATTACTCATTCGTGTGTATATTATCGCCACCACAAAGTAATGTATTTCATTTTTTATATAATTTATTTTTTATTTACTAAAGTATATTAATATCTTATTTAACATAAAAAAATATCTAAATAATATCAATCATCATCTTTAATAATGATATTAATCTAACTAAATTACTTTCAAAACCATACTCATCCATTAATTATTTTACATTCATGATTGGGTTTGCCTAATGAATTATATGAAAAGTGATGTAAAATAATATAATTGATAAATATGAAAACATAATTAAAAATAATATATGAAAATGTTAAATAAAAAATTATTTTTCTTTTTTACATAATAGTAACATTAATATTAATCATATTAATTAATATATCACAATTTATTTGATAATTATCATTTAAACATGATTGTTCAAAATTTCATCTATAAGAACAATGTGTAAAACTATCATATGACGAAATTAAACCATTATAAACTATCTTAAAATTTAAATTATAGTCTTTCTATCATATATTAAATTTTAACATTTTGATAATAATTAATATATATATATATACGACTCTTGACAAACATGTTCAAATTGATCAAGACTATATACACCCGATATTTAATATAGAAATTAACTAACTTAAATATGTGTTCATAAAAATTTAAAATGAATTGAATAAAAGGTTATATATATTAATATAATTATAAAATATTATATAAATTTATTTACTCTTTTTATACATGATCATATAAATTTTTTTACCATGTGGGGAAATATGGTAATAGTTATTTATCTCCATTGTGCATTATTGAGATATTATTAATATTTCAGAACATGTTTCCATTTCAATGTTTTTATATTACCCAATGATTGATTTTATAATAATTTTAATACAATCTATGTAATTTAAAAAATTCATATTTTACATTTCATTGGTTAAAAATTCTAATGATAATGAGAATATAATCATTTTGTTAAATTAAATCTCTTTTCTTCAAATTATAATTCTGCTTATTGAACTTTTTAATTTTGTGAGTCGTTGATCCCACCCTATGATTTTTATTCATGATATTATGTCTTCCACTCTATGTAAAGTGAATTTTGAAACTCAAATATTGTAAATTTTTTGATTTTTTTCCCAAATAGTATATCACTATTGATAAAATTATTATACTCATTAACTATAATCTTCCTTAATTTCGCACAATTTCCATTTCCTCTAAAATTATCCATAGTATTTAGAAACCTTATTATGTGTTATCTCATGTGTCATTCAAGTTTTTATTCTCTTATATCAAAGAAGAAATTTAATACCTAATTTTATGATATGGACTTATGATAGATGTATTCCAAAATATTAAAATGGGTTTTCATCCTTTAAAATCAAATGATTTATCTTCCACCCCACAATATCCTTTTAAATAATTTAAAAAAATTTAAAAATATTTTATTAAATATTTTTCTAACATAATTTTCTAAAAAATTATCCCATTGCCCTTTTTGGAAATTAATTTTCAAAGTGAACCTAGCATCACCTTTTACACAACAGAAAAAAGTGATTTCTGAAATAACATTAATGAATTTGTTTAATTTTTTTATTTCTCCCAAAAGTATTTATTTAATATAAAATTATATTTCATGAATCACTCTCTAAAGAGATTTTATGAAATAGTATTTTATGGTGATATAATTTTGGGTAGAAACCATTTGTATACTTATGGTAATTTTTTACCACCTGGAAATTTTATGAAAACCAATTATTCAATCCAAGGGTTATTTATGATGTCATAAGTGATTATTTACAATCTTCTCCCATATTAATTGATGATTTATGGCTAGGGTCCTATATTTAAATTTAATTCATATATTTAAGATGTAAATATTATGATATAATGATGTTAATCATGGATGTATTGTTTTTTCACATGTTAAAGGATTGATAATATGTTTTTTTCAATAAGATTTATTGTCATTATTGTTTTTTAGAATATAATGTGTTAATTTTTTTAAACAAAATGAGGAGTAAAAATAATTCCTCAAAAATTAATTTGTGGGACTTATTTTATTGGCTCAACATCATATAATATTCCCTTGCTAATATTTTTTTTCCAAATTATTTTCTTATGATTATCCCATTGTATTTTTGTATTTATATTCTATATACATAAGATTAATCTCCATTGAAAATTTTTATTAATATATTATTTACCATTATTTTTCCCTTGTATAGGTTTTTCCATTAGAGATTTCATGTCCTTCAATAATTATTTATGAAAAAATATTATTATTTCATATTTTTTTTATAATAAAATTATCCCCTTCTAATATTTTCCCATATGATTATGAAATTACACTTAGTGGAATGTTGATATGTTTTACCTTACAGATCACTTGAGCTTAACCATTTCTTATTATTTTCTTCCCCATGTTATGAAGATAATTATATCATATGGTATGTATATAATAGATAATAGAGTAGATTGATTAAGGGTAAATGGTATCATGTATTGTAAGATGAATTTGTTAAATAAATAGTACCCAAAGACACTGAACTCAATGGTTATATAGTTTTTGTAATATTATTCTAAGATTTAATACTTATATTATGTTTTTAAAAGTTTTTTCTAGGATAATATCACTCAGTATGAATGATATATTAAAAAATTATTTTTTTACTATATCAAGGAGTGTGGTTTTGGGGTAGTTTAATTATGGATATATATATACTTATATTTCATAAATACAATATTATTTTTCTATAATATGTGTCACATTGTTAGTCGGAGACTAATTTGGTGACAATTATTTTTATGTTATTTTTTTATTTTATTTAATTACAATGAGTTACTATATATTTATACTCTTATGATTTTGGGGACTGTATTGTGGTGAGTTATGGCATAACTCTATATGTTGTACATTATCAGGGTGTGGGATTGCAGAATGATACATCTTTTATTCTTATAGATGTGTTACTATGGTTTAATCCAAATCATTTTAGTGGGTGGTGTATGAACATACTATGCATATTTATAATCATCGATAACTTCATTTATATTTTTCAAATATTTAAAAGAATATTTATGGTGAACTTGGGAAATATTATTATAGGGAGTGGTTGATGGCAAGGTAAGAAGTATCTATATTGTTATTCTAAATATATATTAGTTATTTTGGATATTAATTATTATTTAGGGGTTTAGGTCTATATTTATCCCTTGGTTGTTTTTTATTTTCAATATTTATACAATTCATTTGACACATATACGATATATATATATATATATAATGTACTTAGATATTCCATTATGTTGGTTTTTTTACATCACATGTAACTTATTTTACATTCATATAAAAGACTAATGTGGGTAATGTTTCTCATTCGTATGTTTTACATATTCAAATTAAAACACAAAACTCTACTCTAATATTGATAGTCATAGTATTTTACTTGATATTTTTCATTACCAAATTTTATGTGTCTAGTATAATCAGGTTGTTATATTTCCCATGGACTCTTATATTATATTTACTACTACCAAGTGATGTGATTTTTTATTCTGTGTGCTTTAATAATTATGTGATATGAATCATGCAGTATATTGGTCATGATGATTTAATATTCTTATAGAATGATAGTTCATGTGGAATAGAATGGGTAATGAATTTATATAGGGCATCATATCCTTAGGTAGAGTATCTATTAAGTCATTATTATTTCGATAATAATATAATGTTGTTTCCCATATGGTTTATATGATATTTAGAGACCCAAAAATATCATCAAGTTCAGTATATGAAAGGGCATCCTGATCATCTTGTATGTGAGTATTGGAGTTCATTTTTTAGTGTTTAGTTGTAATATTAACTAATATATTTGGGATATAAGTCATATGAAAATAATAATCCATATATAGATATGGTGGATTTAGTATTCATGTTGATTCAGATAACGATATATCAAAATTTGTATTTAGTGGTGTGTTTGGTAATGGAATGATATTTTCAATGGTGGAGATGGTATGTATGATATAATTTTGAGAATTACATTTCATCGACATGGTTTTGGGTATTATTTAAAAAGGGGTCCAATTTTTTGAATATGTGAGTGAAATATCAATAGAATGTTGTGAAAATTCAATAGGGGATATATGATGATTATGTGTTTGCTATCAAATTTAGGTGGCTATGTTTTTATAAATTGGATATAATATCTAATGATTAGTTGATGATAATTATTTCATTGTATCACATGGTCTTTAGTTTTGGAATAAAATAGATATTGGGTGGCTTAATACCTATTTTGTGGTGAGTAAGCATTTAGAAAGAACATAATGGTTTCCATGTAGAACATCTCATGCGATTCAAGGTGGTATATAGAGTGAAGATATACACTGAGAACCATATTATATGGGGTATTTGATGTTCCATTTTGAGAATGGATGGCCTTTTATAGAATATTATCATTCACATATATTTTGTTGTTTAAGATATTTAGGGAGAGGTTGATAATAGATTTTGTTCTCTTGTAGGGGAATTTGGAATTATCAGCCTAATAATCATTCATTTTGGGAATATTATTAAAGAAAAACATATAGAATTGTTGTGGAGGGTCCTTATAATTAATTTTATATACCTACCTAGTGGTTATTTCATGTACTATAGAATTTTACTAATTTTTTTACCTATGTTGGGATGATAAAAAATGGTAAGAAATATGTTGGTTTGATGAATGTACATCATTATATTAGAGTTCCTAGTAGGTAGTAGATCTATTGTAGTGGAATATTTGGGAGATGTTAGTTTCATACTATTTTTGTTTCTATGGTTGATTGATCAAAAGTGGTGAGAGGTGAAATCTATTTTCATTTAACAGATTATTATATGTTCATTGGCATATAATCCTCTTGTTATAATTTTTATATTTACATGGACATGGTCTGTCTATAGAGAGGTTTGGTTGACCATAGGAATCATATATGTCTATTAATTATTTTTCAATGATTTTGTATTGTTGAATATGTTTTTATTTTGTTCTAAGGAATTATTTTTTGTCTTGGGATTATTATTAACAAAAAATGATGTCTAAATAATTGATAATGATAATGAATTTATTGTTCTTATTAAATTTTAGGTAAATTTTATTCAAAATATGGTCATTTGATGGGATTTAATAGGAATTCATATGTTTTTATAAGATCTTGAGATCCTTTTCTAGATTTTTTTTTCTTCATTTTCATCTTTTTCTTCAAAATTCTTGAGCCTTTCATCGGGTGTAGTAGAGTTTATGGTCAGATAGTTTTATCGTTTTATTTAAAATTATATAGATATTTTTCTCAGATATTTTTGAAGTTTTCACTATATTGGGAGGTGGAATTAAATATTTAGATGAATTTTAGTACTAAATTGATATTTTCTATTTATATTTTATATCTATGGGTGTTCATTGAGAGTTGTGGGATCATATTGATTATTTATTGACAATGGGTGTCGGTTATCCATGAATTTCATTGTAGGGTGCACAATTTTTTTTACATAGTAAGTGGATGGTCCTTTAGGGTTATGATAGATTATTATTTTATGAATCTGGTGATGGGGAATAATTATTATCCTTTTACATGGAATGATTACCTATCTTATTAGATTCATAATGAAATATAATTTTTTATGGTTGATCTCTATTTTAGAAATTATTGGATGAGGATATGGGAGAAGGATAGTCCCATGATTTTGTTTGTTTTATATATGTCCATTATTAATATATAATTATGTTATTTAGTTTGATATACATTAATATACATTTTTTTAGTTGAGGTAGTGGATATTTCATATAATTTTTTAATAGTCTATAAGAGTGTTTCTCAATAATATCTTGGAGTATTCTATATTAGATGTTGATATAGAGAGGAATAGTATAATTTTGTTTGAGATTTTGTGTGATAAATATTTGTTTTGAATGTTATTATATTTTTATTTGTTATATTGTGAGGTTAATTTATTTAGATCTATGTTTTATGAGAGTGGGGTTTCTATTATCCTAGTTGAGAGTGAGATAGTGTTTTGATCACACACACTATGATATATTTGATTAATGGAAAATTTTATGTGTATTAAATGATATTAAATAAGATTAACTAAATATTTTCCATTGACTTTGACTCTTTTACTAGCCATAAACATGAATAATCCTGATTTAATTTGGAAAGAGTAGTGTCTTGTATGTTTTTATTTTATCAATGAGAGGTTCACATCTGTGAAGATTTTTTGGTTGTTAAGGGATGATTTTTTATGATATATATTGTGATGAATTAAATACATGTTTAGTATGTGTTCTAATATTGTAAACTTTTTTAATATCTTATGGGTTTATATATATCTACACTCATGAGCGTAACTATAAAACCAATTATCTTTAATTTGATTGTAATGTTTTTATATTAAGGATTTGGTAATATAATTTTCTTGTTGTGAATTTTATTCTCTTTAAATATCATATGACAAACATAATATATATTTTTAGGGTATTTTATATATTTTACTCAAAATTGATTGAATTCATTTACTGTTATGATTTAGATATTGGATTTTCCAATGTAAGGGGTAATATGGTTGTCAATTCATTGATGAAGAGATATTATAGTGATGTTTTTTAGGAGATGATGGATAATTGGAAGATAATGTAAGTAATAAGTACTTTTTATGTTTACATAATTGTAGTGGATGGTCAGTCATATCAACATAATACAATATTGGTATATTCTATAATTTTTTAGTGTAGAAACATTATTCAGGAGGCTTTGAGGGTGATATTTTTTGGTGATAATATTATTAATGATGATGCATTATATGGATGAATTGATGTTGGGGATCTTCATGTGATACTTAATGGGAGGTTTGGTGTTTTATTGTTTATGCGTGAGTTTGTGTTAGGGAGTTTTATGGTTTATCATTATTTATGAATCATATTTTTTTAATGTTGTTCATGAATTGATATAATAGAATATTGGCCTAAATAAATTATATATATGGTGGATTTTTTATAAGATGTATTACATGTCAATGGTAGTAGGATTAGGCTCATGTTCTTGTTATTTTATTATAGCCATAAACAATTTTACTCTTAATGTGGGAGGATATCTTCGTAGTTTTCATCAATATATTACATTGTTCACCAAAAATTTGTAAGGGTATATAGATGATCATTAAAAAGTTGATAAAGCTGGATCATTTTATATCCATCAAAGAAGAGACTTAAATAGATTCCCTTTAAAGTTTATAAATTTTATAAGTGGTTACATTAAAAAGACAACATTATTTTATAATGTTTGATCATGATTCTTAGTTAATATCTCAGAAGTGTAGGATAATTTTTTATAATTTTTTCACTCAATTATATCTCAGAATCTTATTTTTTCCACAAACATATGATCAAATATAGTTCTTGATTTTGAAATTTAAAGAGAATCCTCAAGCATGTGTATTTTAGTTTTAGATATCATGGGACAAAAATATATCTTTGGTGGAAGTTTAAAATAATAATAGTTATCATTCATAAAATAGTATGGTATCGTTTGAGATGTTTTATGGACACATGTTTTATCTCAGTTTTGTATGGTGGATTTTTGTGAGATTTGTAATGACTAATAACATTATAGAATATTGGAATCATAAAATTGTCTAGACTCTCATGTAATTAGAGAAGGATGAATCTAATTTTTGGAGTTAACATTTATGTTAATATTTGTAATGTTAAAAGGATGTATATATATTTGGTGGAGAAAGAAAAAAAGACATAAAAACTGTTTAATAGGTTTTAAATGGTCCCATAAGAATCCCAATGGGGCGGCTAATGGAAATTTACCATTATGAACCACATGTCTAAATTTCATTTTTATAATTTTAATTTTATTAAATATTTAAAATACATGAACCTTATACATATAATTGACACATAATCCCCTCCACCTAATTTATCTGCGTCTTCCTCATGTTCTCCCATATCCTATAACTTTGTCTCTCAGATGGTCAACGAAATTCTTATGGTAGTGGACTCCAAGGGGTGAGGCAAAAGCACCCACCATGGTCCCTCTCACTATTTAATTTAATTCACTATTATTCAAGAATAAAATTTAAATATCATCCCATTTGGATTAGTTTTTTTTGAATAATGAGGGTGAGATGGGCAGTGATTATAGATGATTTAACTCTGATATGCTCGGGGTATGTCGTCCCCTACATATTAATTAATGTGTATTATGATTTATAATTACATGCATGAATATGTGTGCGTTTAGATTAGGGTATCATAAACATGGATTAGGTGGGTGTGAAATTACAATATAGAATAGTTAGTGTCTATTTGCATTTGAATATATATTTAATATATGATTTAGAGAATTTAGTATCACACGATTACAATGTATCCATAGATGAGGTGCAGTGGTTGAGTATGTAGACACTAATGGGGTCCCAAAGAATTATAGAATTTATATATGTCTTGGGAGGTGGTCTCTTTGATAGGTTTCTTGGGTTTATTATATGTTGAATTTTTAATTTTATTTTGATAAAATGTTTGCATGGTGGGTTATTGGGAATCATGATTAATTGTACTAATATAGGCATGGAAATAAAATTAAATGTGATTAACATTTTAGTTATTGATATATCCTAGTGAATCTTGTTATTTTATTTTTGATTATTTTGTTAGACTCGTTATATTTTTTTACTAGAGAATGATATTTTTTTACTATAGATCCTTCCAATTTTAGCATGGTTTCATTTGTTATTGCAGGTAAACTTATATATTAATAGTGGTTAATTTTTTTTGCAACCCCCCTTAAATACTTCTACTTATTATTTAAAAGATGTTTTCTTATGTTTTGTAATTAATATATATTATGTTGAAGGTATTTTCTCCTTAACATTGATCAGACACCATCTATCATAGTTAGTAGTATAAGGAATCTTCCATGAATCATTACATAATCATGATTATTTTTTCAAGAATTAACTCTCAAACATATCATGTACTTTACCCTTTTGTGTTTTATAAGAATATGTAATAACTACTACATAAACAATTTATATATTTCAATTAATTCATGTCTACTCACTGTCCATATTTTCATAAATATTTTATTGATAGAATGATAAAAAAATCCTGAAAAGTCTTCATGACTTTGAACATGGATTATCCCTTTTATGTACTCATCATTAAACCCTATAAAAAACATTTAAAAAATACGATGAAAATATTATTCTTTGTAAGGTATATAAAAAATATTAAAGCAACCCTTTAGTTTATTTTAAAAAATGTGATCATAAAATATAGTCGTCCTTTAACAGAATAATTTTTTAGCACAAATTATTGTTTTAAATACACCTGAAATCAACATCACTATAGAATGTTTTGATAAAATACATTATAAAAAACATAAAGGAAATATCGTAAACATGGTGGTTTTATAGAAAAAATGATAAATATTGAAATAAAATTCACAAAATCATAATTAATATTCCAAATACGATGTAATAATTCTATTCTAATAAAATATCATTTATATAACATTTTAAATTAAACAATTTATAAAAACAATCATTTGAAAGAATAACATATTTATATTTGATTCATGGAAAATCATCTTCATTTTCCCCTTAAATGAATCCTTCCAAGATCCCGTATAATTTTAATAATGTATATCTTCATCATCAATCGTAATCCTCTATAGAAAATAATTATTACCTAATGCATTAGATGTAAATGTCAAGATTACCCATAATTAGAGCTATATCGGGCTCACCCTCATTTATAAACAATATAAAACATTCATAACATGCATGAAACAGAGGAAATATTTCGTTGACATCATAAAACTCATAAAAATATATTTTTGACCCTTATGTAAAATAACAATGAATATTGATATATCCCTTTCCTTAAAACTATATTTTCATAACTAAAATTCAAAAGAAAAGAGAATGAGGGGGCTTCATTGATGAAAAATTAATCATATAATGGGATATGAACATAAAATAACGTTTATATAAGTGGAAGACGTCATTGAAGATATTTAAATTAAAATAAAATATTGTTTTTTCATTTATTAATAAAATTAAAAATATTAAATATAAAATACATAAGAATATTCCTTTTATACATAATTCAATGTTTGTAAAAAGAAACATTAAATTTACTTTTAAATTAAACCACATCCATATAAACCCATTGATTAAATAATAATAAGAATATTTAAATGGAATAAAAAAATTTATATAATATATTTTTAATAAAATTAAACTGATATTTTTAAGGAAATGTGTTTCTTATCTTGATATGACTCATCATGCATGTTCTTTTATATTCATAAATAATTATAATATTTTAATTATTTACATTATGTTGAATATTTTTTTTTTCTTTATTTATTAACATTTTATATACAATTACATAATCATTTTATTTCCTGCTAGATGATTTTATGATATTCAACACATATGTAAAAAATCGATATTTTTCTTTTGTCAAGTAGGTTATTATACAATCATAAACAAAATAATAATGATTAAATATTTACCTATCATATAAATTGATTATACTTTTAAAAACTTCTATGAAATTTATTTATTAAATATGAATTATAATACAATCATATACATGGTAGATCAAACAAACACATTAGTAATGCTACCATTTTTTAGGAGCCTGAGAAAAAGACTATAAGTGTTATTTTATATTTATATAATGATTATTATATCATAAATATTATTTTTTGACATAAAATACACTTATATATACCATCAATGTAATGCATTGATGAAACAAACCCACATCGCTTCACATAGATGGTAACCACACCTACGTAAAAACATAGTTATAATTTTTCAATGAATGGAATGGTTACAAAATTCATGAAATAATATACATAAATAAGATTAAATATTTAATTAAGGTCATATATATATATATACGTGTGTGTGTGTGTGCATTAAATACTTAATTATAACCATCTGTGATGGGCGGTGATTGAAAATGAATTTAATCAGTTTGCGAGGTGGTATTTCATCTTACACAGAAATTATGGTCTCATTTCGCATTTTATACAGTTAAAGATACATATACATATATATATATATGTATGTATATATCAATGTTAATAAATAATCATAATAAAATCTAATTATATGTGATATAATTATTTTACTATATCATAGTGGTTGAAATATTTTTGAAGGATGTGTAATTAGAAATAATACTAAACAATTTTGTCAAAAGTTATACATCTTAATCAGAGAACCTCATTTTATTTATACTACAATCAATTTAATAATGGTATTCTAAAAAAATACCATTGAATTATTATAGGAATTTTAGAAAGTTATTTCAATAGAGATTTTCCCAACTATATATATCAATGGGAATGAGGAAATGAGGAGAGGAGATTCCCTTTTATAAAGGAGGTGAGGGGAACTCTTGGAATTACATAGAGTTTAATTTATATAAATTCATATTCATTGAACAATGGAACCAAATTTATATATTAATACTATATTATGAGGATGATTATAAATCCAATAATATAATAAAAATTTGAACAAATTATGTTGTGTTTGCACCCACAACACTTTTTTTAACCCTTATTGACCTTTTTGATGATTAAAAACTTATCAATGTTTTTTTAACATTAGTGGTAAATAAGTTTAATATAAAAGTTAAAGTGAACCATAAAAAGAACATGTTTTATATTTTTTATAAGTTCACTTTCTATTGGAAAATGATCAGAATATTAATAAAATATTATTTTTTATAAAATATCATTCTTGCCATTTTGAAACTATTAATTTATAATGACATTAATGTTGTCAAGATAACAATAGAATTAGAAAAAACTTTTAAATTTAAATAAATATCTAAAAATATTTATAAAAGTATTGTGATAATACAAATCAACAAAAAAGAATTAATATTAAAGTTTTTAAAATCATTTAATTGATTTTTCTACTTCATGCACAAGCATTGTGTCAAGGTTACTTAAACTTTTGAGGTTATTATTTCAAAAGTTAAATTATAAAATAAATTGCCAATATATATATAATTTTACTATTTTCAATATAAATGGTTACTATAATGCCACATGGTGTAAATTATTTTGAAATGCGTGATAATTTTTATTAATTGGATATTTATAACTAGCCATTAAGCATAATTTTGCAGATTCTATGTTTTGAATTTTAAAAATCTTTCATCTACAGTTTTGATAAGCAAGATATATTTAGTTTAATGGAACCAAATTTTTTTTCAAATAATTGTAACCTACCCTTATGAATAGTAATATGACCATAATGAATAGTAAATTGTATTATTATTATATTTTCCTAATGTTATAAGATATTGATATATTGATTAATTTTTCCAGGTGATAAAAAAGGAGTTATAGAATTATAATTGATATTCTTGAATAAATTATGATTTTATTTAGAAATTAAACTAATCATATTTATAAAATTATTTTCAAAAAATGGAGTTATTTTTTTAAATCTACACTTCGAAAATGGTTAGGATGATCTTTTGGGATTTTTCCGAATTAGTCTAATGTTTGGTGAATAGTAAAAAAACAGTTTTGAGTTTTTGGTAAGTTTAATGAAATCATTAATGATGCAATACAGATGTAATAAATCTGGATGACTATTGAGAAATAAAATACGTAATTATATTCCCCAAGTGTCTGATAACATGGGAAAATACCATGGGAAATCCCACAGTTTTGGAAATACCACATATGAGGTGTCTCATGAAAATTAATAAAATATTCCATCACTTTTGTTATAAATTCCAACAAATTCCATCCGTACATTCTCTTAATATTCTTCCTCAAGTATGATATGGTTTTATTACCTCTTTATTAGTCCTACAAATGTTTCATCAAGCACCCAAGGTCCCGCCCTTCAAGTCATAGTAGTTACTCTACAATGTAAGAGAATTCTCACCTTCTTTTTTTTCCATTCAAGTTCACATTAATATAGAATAACATTAAAGATTCCATAAAAAGTTATTATTTTTATTTTACGCTACCTTTTTACTGTATTTTGATTCCTTTGTGGATAATTTACCCCTTTTCCCACTCTTTTGAAAAACAATTTCTGACACCATGTTGCATAGTCGTTATGCCGTGGAATTTTCATCTCAAAATCTCTCTCTTTTCCAAGTGCAATTATTATGTTATTATGTTTTAATTTAAATTTTATTATGTTAGGATATGTCACTTAATATCACAATTACTGTCAATATTACATATTAAGGGTGATATTCCCTTGTATCATCAAAACAATTTATGAATTTTTAAGTGACGACGTTAGGCTTCTGAATTTTCATCAGGGATTTCACAAAGTTTCTTTTACTCCATGTTCCATTATTTTCTTATTATTTCCTCACATCCCCTTATCCAATAAGAATGAATGATATTTTATCTTATATATTCTATATTTACTCATGATTATAGATCAATCAACATCATACTTATTCTCTTCTCCCACTTATTCAAGAAATTAAACCATTGTCTGTGATATATTGATTTACCAAAATCATGGATAATGTGATTTCAATTTCATTTAATTCCATCAAGACGGCTCATGAAAAAATTATTTTAGTAGAAACAATTTTTAATTTATGTATTATATCTTATATGAGGTTCTAGAATAATTTTTAACACAATTGATTAATTTTTAAAACAAAATGAGTTCATTGTGATCGAAGAATCGCCAACATGAGTAAAACAAATCTCAATAATTTTTTAACTTTTGAATCATCATCGTGTAAGAATTCCAAATGATAAATTGTATAATTTTTTGTTTTGGAAATATTTAAAAACCATTCCATTCCAATTAAATAATTTCACATCCAATCTACAAGAATGTCTATCATGAACTAATCATGGAAACTATGTAAAGAAAAAAATAGAAATAATGTAAATAACAAAATATTACTAATAAATGTGTCAAATGATGTTGTAAAATGATCATATAAGGTGTTATACATATTAATTTGTTTCATAATGATTTTAATAACACTATTTTAACAATTATACATGAGGATTTAATATATTTTAAGTAATAATATCCTTAGGTAAGGGAATTCTTATCCCAACTTCCATTATTTTGTTTAACCATCCTCTTTATTAATTATCTGTTATTAAGATTATTGGCGTGATGAATTTTTTTCTTTTATGTTACATTATGTGTATTTGTATTGTATACACATATACATTCTATTATATTAATTCTCACTCAAAATATATTTTATGGGACTTTCCTTTAAAAATCATTTTAAAAATCACTTTAATAAATTTCAAATAGATTATTTTTTTTTATTTTTATATGGAATGAGCTGTTTTTCTTGATTTCAATATAATATATTACCATGATATGTTCCTTGGATATTATTTATGTGGTTTTTATCCCATTATAGATCACGATATGTTGAATTGATCCTACTGTAGGTCAAGAAGTGACGGGTGAGCCACATTATAGCTCAACAATGCATTGGGTACTCCGAATGTGGAATTCGAACAAATGGTTATTCCATGGGTAAGGGTGATTATAATGGTGATATGGAAAATATTACCCATGTAAAATACATTATGTTTGCATTCATTTTGACAAGTTTTTATGGAATGTGTTTGACTGGTTTTTATGTTATAACATGACTAAAAATTTTTTTCATTATATCTATTACTGTGCTTTTTGTGCTCATCCCAATTTTTTAATTGTTTTTCATAGGTTATAAGGATGTGTATTTGAAATAATTTAGAAAATTTAAATTTCTTGATGATTTTTCAAAGGAATAATGTTTATTTGAAATGTTTTATATTTTAAAAACATGGATATTGTTTTAATAGTATCCACATGTATGGTTTTGAGGTGTTATTAATATTTTATGTCCTAATTACTTAAAAATATAAAACTAAAAAGATTATCATTCTATATAAATTAATGTTCTTTTCTAAAACATGGGATTATTTAAATTTTAAAGGCTAGGTCCATATAGTTGGTATCACAGGATGACATATATAACATTATGAGTTAGGATGATGTTAAAATAATATCATAAATTCAATGGTAATTTCAAATGTAACTGAATTTATTGATTATCATGTTGCTTACTCTATGTTATATCAGTTCAGAATGGTTTTCCACAGAATAAAAAGGGAAGATGAAGTAGTAAGGAACCAAGAGGCTGATGTCTATTCGAATTTGTAGCCTTGAATGGCGGGAATCAGAAATGAGCAGTTTTTGACAGCAATGGCATAGTTGAATCATGGCATAAATTGGGGTGGTATCCATGCTAGAGAGTAACATGATCTAACAAGAAGAAACAAGTCTTCTATTGAGAATTTTATGTGGTAACATCCTCAGCATTCTTTGGAACCACAGATCCAGTGATTGTTAAAGGATGGATCAATGCTCTAGAAATGATATTTGATGTCATGGGATGTTGGGTATGTCATGAGATAATACTTACTATTTATCATTTGTAAGGTGAAAATAATGAATAGTGGGGTTTGGATAAGAATACAATAGAAATAGATGATATTAATAGTCTAGAATGGGATTATTTTAAGAAGCATTTTATGGAAAAATATTTTCCCCAAACTATTCGACTCAGAATGGAGAAAAAATTCATAAAACTAAAAAAAAGTTGATGATTTTACGTCAGTATATTAATCCAATTTAACAAGATTGGATATATACATAATATATTTTACTTAGGATTTTGATTTTAAATTTAATATATTTTACTCATGTTTGAAACCCTTTCAGCATAATGGATTGTCTTTAAAAAAGTTTAAAATCTATGAGAAACTTGTTCATTTTGATATAAAAGTTTAGATATAGATTTATAACATGCATGTTCCTCATGTTGAAAATAATTAGAAGAAGTCGGGTTTGGATGGATTTGGGTAGGAATTCGTCAATGAAATCTAGAGGTAAGAAAATCAATTTCCCTTCTTATGAAAAGTGTGGTAAAAGGCATCCTGGTGAATGTCTTGTAAATTTTGTGAAATTCAATTGATGTGGATTATTTGGGCACATGTCTCAAGAGTGCTTGGAAATGATCTTAAAAATATTTAGAAGTAGATGATGAAATTCTTTAACAATAATTAATTGAGTTATTTTTCAAATTTTTGTCTGAAGCTAGTCACTAAAGTAGGGAATCAATTATATTTGAATGAGAAGGGTTTGGTACAATAATTTGAATACAATTCAGTAAATTTTGAGCCATCAAACGAGGTGGTATCAGGTAAATTTATTGTTTTTAAATAATCTTCAAATGTGTTGTTATATTCAAGGTCTACATATTCCTTAATTTCTAGGAAAATTTTAAACAAAATGGGAATTCAACCTCATGAAATGAATCCCGAACTCATAGTAAAAACACATGGAGGAAGATATTGTGGAAAAAAGGAATTATAAAAATCTACCTATACTTTTATATGGACAAAGTTTACTTGAAAACATATTATACCTCTAATAGAGTTTGAGCTATTTTTGGAATGGATTGATATTATTTTTACCATGCTATGATAGATTGTAGATAAAAAGACGTTTTTTAGAAATAATTTTAGTTAGTGTACAAGAATGAGTCCATACCATTGATCACATATTAGGAAGCTATGAAAATGATAAAATATAGAAAAGAATGTTTTATTATTAAAATTATTAAAGACAAGGGAACTATCCAGATTAATTATGTACCACTGGTAAATGAATAACTAGATGTTTTTACTGTTGATTTAACTGGTGTTATTCATGATCTAGTGGTTTAGTTTACTATTTAATTAGTTCCTGATGCTATGCCAATTTATAAAACCCCTTATCGAATGGCCCAAAGGAGACATTTGGAATTAAAAAATTTAATTGATGGAAATATTTGATAAAGGCTTCATCCGACCTAGAACTTCACCATGGGGTGCCCATGTCTTGATTTTTTTGAAGAAATATGGTCCAATAAAATGTTTCATTGATTATAGAACTTTGAATAACAGTACTAATAAAAACAAGTATCGTTTACCACATTTTAATGAATTTTATTATAAGATCCTCGAAGCATAGTATTCTTCGAGGGTTGACCTAAGGTTGGAGTACAATCATTTGAATGTAAAGGATGAAGACATCCTGAATACTGAATTTCATACAAGATATGGTCATTATAATTTTATAGTTATCCCTTTTCAGTTATGAAATGATCATACTATATTCATGGATCTTATGAATAGAATATTTCATGAGTTCTTGGAAATGTTGGTGGTTGTATTTATTGATGAAGTTATAGAATATTATAGAAGTGTAGAAGAGCATGAAAACCATATAAGGGTTGTTTTTAAAGCCTTAAATGAAAAGAAACTTTATGTAAAATTCAGAAAGTGCGATTTTTGGTTGCAACATATTTTTTTCCTGAGAACTTTGTAAATAAGGATTGAATAACATTTGAACCTACCAAAAAAGTGGTTAATGAATGTCAAAGACCTAAAAATGTTATAATTATTCAGAGTTATCATGGATTAGCTGGTTATTACTGATGGTTTGTTAAAAACATTTCACAGTTATCTTTCCTGTTAACTAATATAACATAAAAGGGGTTAAATTTTTTTAGACAAGATAATGTGATTTTTGTTTTCAGAATTGAAGAAGAGATTGCAGAATGCTTCCACTTTGTCCTTTCTATCCCAAAAGGGTGGGTTTTTCATCTACAATATTGCTTCCTTGAAGGGAAATGGTTTCTTCTAAGGCAGAATGATCTAGTAATTTCTTAAGATTCAATAAAACAATAACCCTATGTATTAAATTATACCACGCATGAATTTGAATTTGAATCTAGGTGTTTTTTTAAATTTGGAGGCACCATTTTTATGGATCCAATTTTCAAATATATACTATCCATAAAAGATAGATGTATTTATTCACTCAAAAGGAATTAAACATGAGGTAGTGAATATGGAATGAACTGATAATGGATTATGATTTCATGATCAATTAAAATCTAGGAAAAGAAAACAAAGTGGTAGATTCCTTGAGTCGAAAATATCATGAATCATTAATAATGTTACATTTGGAACATGATATCTTGATTATTGATTTGATGAATTTTGTCACAGAAGTTGTTGGTGCAAGAAATACAAATTTTTAGTTTCAGGTTTCATTATAGTAATTGTTGTTATACAGAATTAATAAATCATAGAAGGAATACCATGAGCTATAGACAAAGGTATAATTGGTTAAAATGGATAGGTTTCCATAATTTATCCTTGATAATGTTTGTGTTTTTTAATTTTGAAAAAGGTTGTATGTGCCTTTTGTTTCCCCGTTTAAAAAATATTTGTTGTGTGTAGCTCATTGTTCAACATTTTTAGTTCATCATGGAAGTACTAAGAGGTAGAGAGACCTTTGAGAGTATTAATAGTAGAAATTGAATGAAAATAGATCTTACAGAATTTAGTGTGAAATGTTTGACAAGTAAATATGTTAAAACGAGTGGAAGTTAATGAAGGGGATGCTTCAACCTTTTCTATTGAAAGAGTGGAAATTGGAAAATGTATATATAGACTTCATGGTGGGACTACATAAGACTTCTTGAGGTAACATTGTGATTTGAGTTATTGTTGATAGGCTAAAAATATATACACATTTTCATTCAATGCGAGACACAATGAAGTTAGATCATAATTATCAATTGTACCTCAAAGATATTTCCTTGTTACATGGAGTTCCTATTTCCATTGTTTCTGATTGGGATTATAGGTTCACTTTATTTTTTTGGATGGGACTTCAGTAGTCTTTGGGCCCAGAATTAGATTTCAGTGCAAATTTTCATACTCAATTAGATGGGTAGTCAAAATGAATGATTCAGAATTTAGAGGATATGCATCAAGATAGTTCAACAGACAATCAGGGAAGTTGGGATCAACATCTTTCTTTAGTTGAGTTTTATTATAATAACATTTTTGACTCCATTATACAGATGTAAAATTTTGATGAATTATATGGGATGCGGTGTCTAACTCCATGTTTTTGGAATGAAGTCTGGGAAATAATGTTTTTTGGACTAGAATTAGTATAGGAAATGGAAAATAAAGTGAATTTGATCTAGCATCACATGAGGACAACTCAGATCATGAAGAAATATTCTACAGACAATAGGAGTAGAGACTGTTCCTTTGAGGTTGTTGATCATATTTTTATAGAATCTCACCATGGAAATGTGTTATGTGAATGGGTAATAAACAAAATTTAATTCCACCGTTCATTGGACCTAATGTAGTTCTATTTATTTTTGGACCATTCTCATACCGAATAGCCTTACCTTTGATTTTATCTCAAGTAGAAAATGTCTTCCATGTTTAAATGTTGAGAATGTATGTTCCGGATTCTACTTTTGTATTGATCCCAGATGTAGTTAAGTTGGAAGAGAGCCATTTTTTATGAGAAACCAGTTCATATTCTAGATCAAATATAATAGGTATTGAAAAATAAGGTAATCCACCAAGTAAAGGATTCGTAGAGAAGCCACATGGTTGAAAAAGTACCATGGGAATCTAAAAATGCTATCAAGGAATGGTACCATGAATTTTTTAATGAGTAAATAAAATTGAGAGAATCAAATTTCCAAAAGGTGGGAATAATTTAACACCCCAAGGGTTAAAAGTAATTAAAATTCGTTAAACATTGTTTTACGTAGATATTTTTTACTATCCTTTAATAATAATTTTACAGCTTCTATGTTTTGAATTTCAAAAATCATTCATATATAACAATGATCAGTATGTTATTTGAAGCATACTGAAACCAAATTGATTTTTGATAAATAGTAAACTACCCTTATGAATTGTAATATGACCCTAATGAATATTAAATGGTATTTTTATTTTATTTTCATAATGATATAATATAATAAGATGTTAATTAATTTTTTAATGTTTTCAAAAAAGAGTTATATATTTAAAATTGTTATTTTTATATAAATTATGATTTAATTTAGAAATTAAATTAATAATATATAGAAGTTTATTTTCCAAATATGGATTTAATTTTTGAATTCTATCCTTAGAAATATGGTTATGGTGGTTTTTTGGGATTTTTCAAAAATAGTTGATTTTTCGCTGAATACTAAAAATACAATTTTGAGTTTTCGTTAAGTTTAATGACATCATTCATGAGTAATAATGATTTGACGATTCTGGTAAACTCATGTGAAATAAAATATGTTATTGGGTGTCCCATGTGGACTATACTATGGGAGGATATCAGGGTTATGCCCATGGTTTTTGAATTACCACTGAGGAGGTGTCCCTCGGAAATTAATAAAATATTCACTCACCTTTCTATAAATACCATCACATTCCTTCATTACATTAATTAAAAATTCATCCTTAATGATTCTATGGTATTATTACCTCCCTAGTAGTCCTCTTAAGATATTCTAAAAACCCCAAGGTCTCAACCATCATGTCATAGGTGTTACTCTACAAGGTAAGAAAATTATAACCTTCTTTCTTTTTTCCATTCAAGTTCACTTTTATGTGGAATAACATTCAAGTTTCCATACCATGTTCTAATTTTTTTTAATATATCTGTATAATTTATTATGATTCACTTATGTATGTATGTCTCATTTACCATATCTTGTTAATTTTTTCATAAACCGTATTTCATATATGTTATGCTGTAGAAAATTCGACCCAAAATCTCTCTCTTTTTCAAGCACTCTTATTTTGTTATTATTTTTTAATTTAAATTGGGTTTTTTGTGATATGTAATTAAATATCCCCATTACTTCTCATATTATTAAATAATTATTATTTACCCTTTTTTATCAAAATATTTTATGATTTTTTAAGGGACGACGTCAGCCTACTGAATTTTCATAAGTGATTTCTCAAATTTTCTTTTAGTTCAAGTTCCATTATTTTCTTATTCCATCCTTTTCTCCACATATCCAAGAGGCATGAAAGAACCAATATCATACATATTATATATTTAATCTTTTTAATGGATGATTATCTATTATAATTCTTCTCCTCTCCCACTTATTCATGAAATTAATACATCATCCGTGATGTGTCGATTTATCGACATCATGGACAATGTTATTTCAATTTCCTTTACATCATTCAAGAATGGCCATCAAATTTTTTTATGCTCGATCCAGATTATAATATATGTATAATATCTTATATAAGGTTATGGAATCATTTTTTACACATGTGATTAATTTATAAAAGAAAATGACTTCATTACGATCGAAGAATCGCTAAAATGGCCATAAAAAATATCAATAATTTTATAATTTATTAATCATCCTCATTTTAGAATTAGAAATGATAAATGGTATAATTTATTTTCATGGAAATATATAAAAACAATTTCCTTCCAATTTTGGAGTTTCATTTCCAATCGACAAGAATATCCATCATGGAAAAATCATGGAAACCATGTAAAGAACATACCCAAAACAATGTAAACAACATAATATTATTAATAAATTTGTCAAATGATGTTGTAAAATGATCATATAAGGTGTTATAAACATGAATATGGTAAATAAATATATTAATAACACTATTTTAACCATTATACAGATGGTTTAAATACATGTAGACTAAGAATAACAGAAGGTAAGGGAATTCTTAACCCAATCCTCATTCTTTGGGTTAACCTTCTTCTTTATGCATTATATGGTATTAAGATTATTTGTGTGATGAATTTTCATTATATAATATTTCACAATGTTTACTTATAGTTTATACACATAACTATTCCATTCAATTAATTCGCACTCCAAATATATTTTAAGGGACTTTCCTTTTAAATTCTTTTTAAATCTCTCTTTAATAATTTTCAAAAGGATTTTTTATGTATATGGAATGAGTGGATTCTCCTAATTTCAAGAAATTGTATTACCATGATATGTTTATTGGACATTATTTATGTTTTTTTGATCCCAATATTGCCCATGATATATTGGGTTGATCCCATTATAGCTCAAGATATGATGTGTGAGTCCTGTTACATCTCTCCAATGCATTGGGTACGCCGGAGGAGGATTTTTACCAAATTGTTATTCCATCGGTTAGGGTGATTGTAAGGGTCTATATTCTATATTTCCCAAGAAAAATACCTGATGTTTCCATTCATGATAACTTGTATTTATGAAATGGTTTTAATTTTTTTTACGTTATCACATGACTAAAATATTCTTTACTTACATCCTTTACTGATATTTTTGTGCTCATCGCACTTTTTAAAATGTTTTTCACTGGTTAAAAGGTTGTGTAAGAGTAATAAGGAATAAAATTTAAATGGAATCAATATTTTTCGAAGGAATTATTTTTTATTTAAAAAGTATTATGTTTTAAAAAAATGGATACTATTTTAATAGTATCCATATGTATGGTTATGAGATATAATGTTTTTTATGTACTCATTACCTAAAAATCAAAACCTGAAAAGATACCCATTGTGTAGGAATGTATGTTCTTGTTTGAAACACAAGATTATTAGTTTTTCTATGGATATATGATTATAGTTATACTAATCCAATATGTATATTTAATAACATATATATCATTATAACTTATTTTATCTTTTATTTGGACTTCTATTAATGTGTTACACAAGAATTTGGTTTTTTCACTTGTTATATAAATCCAAAACACCTATCTGTCCATTAAAATCATCAATAATAATTAATATATGTTATCTATTTCAATAAATGGTTTCTTATTTTTCTTGTATTATCCTTAAGACACTAAATTTTACTTCTTGGTGTCTTGCAGGCACTTTTTCATCACGAAAAATAATTTTATAATTTATCATGATATAATTTCTAATTTATATTTTTTGATTTATTATTTAAATATATTTTAAATAATTTATTATAATTTATTAGTTACATGTGTGTAATTAATTTTTATATCTAATTTTTGTTTTTTGATATAATAAATGAAATTTTAGTTCATAAACACTATATTTTTTACTATTCAATAAAAAAGCATTCTTTTATGAAAAACAATACTTTAGCAAATTTTCATATGATTATTTTAAAATTTTCATATTTTTTCACATTAGTTTAATAAATTTGGTATAAAATAATTATATTATTCTCTCTCAAAATCCAATATAGTGAAATTTTGAAGAAAAATATATTTTTAAGAGTAAAATCACTATACTAAATTTTTTTTACTTATTTCATAAGAATTAATGAATAAATTTGTATTGAGAGTGAATTTCATATATAGTTAATAGTTATATTAATCTTATTCATACCCACTAATTAAACAGTTAGTTTATAAATGTAATAGTTAAATACTGATATATTGTTCATTAAGATTTTTTTTCATGGTTTATACACGTCTGAAATAGTGGTCTTTTAAAATCTATGGATTTAACATTCTCTACCCATTTAATAAATTTCAAACTAAAAACAGGAAATTTATCTTTTTTATTATGGGTTAGACATTTTAATATACATTTTTTTCGAAAATAACCATCACGAAAAATCGTTAATAAATCAACCTTCTAGAAAAATGAAATGGAAACACGAAAGTCATATGGAATAACATATGACAAGGTCTCTGAATAGGATAACATTAGTGGGAAGTGAAAAAAAATGTGGAAAATATCAGATTAAAAATAATGATATAAAATGATAGAGAACATCTATCCCAATAAATATAATGATCCTAATAAAGTCAATGACCAAAAAACAATAAATCAATGAGGTGTGAGGAAGAACATCAATTTATCCGAAATTTAGTTATTTGAATAAAATCACTATTTCAATATCATTTTCCTAGAAATGAGGAATTACATTACAAATGATGACTAAAAACATAAGTAAACATACATTATATTCTTCAATTCCATAAAACTACTATAACAACATTATATTTCCAAAAGGAAACAATATGATCTATAGCGCAAATGATATGCCACATTGAGATTAAACGAAAAACTATATATTATTATTTAAATTATATTCTCATCACCTAGAAATATTATTTTTGGGTGTGAATAGAAATAACTATATTATGTTTAACCACTTTTATAAAATCCTATAATATAAATAAGTTATGAATAAATCTAGTTTTTCACATTAAAAATTTATTTTACTAAAAAATATTTTTACCAACTTTTAATGGTGAAAATCTATTTAAAATGAAAAAAATAAAACTTTTATAAATATTACCTGAACAAAATTAAAATTAATTTTTGAATTCAGAATTTAAAATTTTACTTTATTATAAATATTTTTATTTTTTCTACGATAATTTTAAATAAATACTAAAAAATTAATTCTTTTTATTTTAAAACTAATATTCAACTAAATAAATTATATTGTTAAAATATATTTTAAATTTTTAATGAATAATAATTTCAATTATAAATATATCATTAAAAGTTTGGTAATTTTAATCTTTTTACAATTTATATTTGATATCAAAACATTTCAATCTTTTGAATGATTTCTCATTAAAAAGATGTTTTCTAAGCCAGTCTACAAGAATAAATTTAAATTAATATTACCGAATTCATTTTTTAAATTTAGAAAATGGATTACATATTTTAAATAATATTGTAACGATTTATTAAAAATTTCTTTTTATTTTTGTAAAATATGAATACTGATGTTATTAATTTTATTACCATGGTTAAGGGTAAATCAGATAAATAAGTGTAAAAATTACATTATAAATATTATGAAATTATGTTAACACGTGTACTAATTTTATTTTATAGGTTTTTTGGATGAAAATCATCTATACTTCTAATTTATTACCTCTTGGAGACACTTTTATGACTCCAATCACATTATAGTAATTTATTTTAAAGAAATGACAAATATGTCATGAAAATATTTTTAATAAGTAATATATTTTCTTATACATGGAAATTAAAAATAAATCTTCACCAAAAAACATTATATGAAACATAAAATCTTTATATTCATCATGGTAATTTATTTTAAATTTTTAGGAAATAAATAATTACCTTAATATCGTTCACAATGATGAGGCAGTAATTATTTAATTAATAAAAATATCACATATATGATCTTAAAAATATTAAAATAAATTCACTATGTGATAACAAATGCAATACATGAATTTTATATATGAATATGACATTTTATTGATGTTTTTGATATTTTTGATCGAATTTATCTTCTTTTAATTTTTTTTTGGAAAATTTAAAAAAATGAATCATATCGAAAATAAAATTAATGATATTATAAAAAAATATTATATTAAATTAGATAATATATATAAACAAAAAAAAATTTATCCAAATTATTTGGTTATGGTTTAAAACATTATAATTTATTCATTTATGGGTTTTTTAACTTTTTATATTATTTATATTAACCCTCAAATTATAAAAAGAATATTGTCATAGTAAGAGTTAAGGGGTTTAAATAATGGTTAAAACCCAAAGTATAAGGATTCAAAAATAGTCAAAATAAGTATAATTTTAATTTTATATGGGTATTCATACCCATAGTTATCATATATTTTAAATAAAATTTTTATATGAATATTAATATATATTAATTTAATATTTTCAAAAATTCCAATCATGTCTCTCTAATATTCTATTAAAGTGTAACCATTATTCTAAGTTAAAAACTCATAAAAAACAAGTTAGTTCTCATAGTATCTTCCAAAATCCCTTAATATAATCCCACTACTCATTATAGAGCTCTCCTTTTAGGCATAACATCATATGTAGTGGTCTTAATGTGTTATGTATTAATGGATTGCTAATGAAGAGGTGCCATTTTTAATTAAGTGTTTCTATTTTGTTTCTTATTCCACCTCCATAAAATATTATTAAACCTAAAAAGATATAATAAATCTATTATCATCTATAAAATTAGATTTTTATTATGTAAATATTATTTCTTGAATCAATCTTTAATTCCATTAAATGGTAAAAGATTTAATTATTTGTGCTTTTCGAGAACTACAGGCATGCAAAAGATTGATATTCATTTTACATCATCATCCACAAATAAAAAATATGAGGATTTAATTAACGTTTAAAAATCATATTAGGGAAATATTTTTAATTATAAAGAAAAATTTTAAATTATGAACTTCCCATGACCAGAAAAATGATAATAGTGTTTCGATATATGCGTGAATTATCACATTCTCAAAGTGATGAGATTCATTTTTCATCACAAAATTACATTGATGATATATATAAGTGTATATAAATAATAT
The DNA here is from genome assembly GCA_963277665.1 of Viscum album. Taxonomy (NCBI): domain Eukaryota; kingdom Viridiplantae; phylum Streptophyta; class Magnoliopsida; order Santalales; family Viscaceae; genus Viscum; species Viscum album. The sequence goes on along the minus strand of OY728128.1, from coordinate 31,560,728 downwards.
ATAAGTTATTATTAACATTATGAAATGATTAAATTATTCTTAACATATTTAAATAATGATAATTGAAAAATGGAAATGTTACTCATTCGTAAGTACGACTTATCATCTTCATGATTGTAACATGTTTTATTTTTCCAATACAATTTAATGAATGCATTTATAAGTACTTATTGATTTATAAAAAATGATAATTATGTCAAGAATATGATTCCATATATGATATACTATTGTCAAATTTTCCTATAGACATTATATCAATGTGACTTTTGACTTAAATAAAGAATATCGTTAAATCGTTTAACGTAGACATAAATAATTAGGTAATTGTTATAGCATGATAATAAGTGGTATAAGTGGAATGATAAATATTAAAAAAATTCTTATCAATGTAAATAATTAACATATTTTTTATTCAGGATGGTAAATTCACATGTGATAAATCAGAATCCAGGTAATGGATTTCTTCTCAATCTTCTTTTATTGAGTCATAATTTCATGTTATGAACCTCCTTGTTTTATGATGTGTATATTCAAAAAATATAACATATAATTTAATGAAATAATTTATTCTCATTTATGGTTTTATTAAATTTCATTTCATCATGGGTTGTACGATTTATAATTTTCAAAGATGAATGGGACACATTGACTTAAAAATCAATTTTTAAAAGATTAAGGACTAAATTTTGAAATATTTACCTCCATGTTTATATTATTAAATTTATTTATTATGATCATATATGTGTATATAAAATTATTATAATGGATATTTTATTTATATTTTAAATTTTCTTCATAGGATTTCTAAAGTAATATTTTTTTTATATAGAATGTTTGGGAAAATGACAAAAGAAATGTTCTATTTTTAATACAGATGGAGGAATGGAATTTTACCTAGATATGAATATTGTTTAATTTCTATATTCCTTTGATATTATACATGTTTTACTAAATAAAAATATTTTTTCCATTTTATGGGAATTTCATTATTGAATATTTTTTCTCAATCAAAATGGTATTTTGGTATCGAAAAAAGTATTTTTATAATAAAATGGTATTTTTAAAAAAATTATTTTTCATATGAGATTAAAATAATTTTTAAAATGGTTTTATGATGAATTTTTTTATTCTTTAAGTGGTACGTGATAATAACATGAAATATGTGAGCCTGATACAACTTTTCATAATGGTTAAGGCCCATTATAGCTTGAGGTTGAGCCCGATATATCATATAAAAAGGGTTGTTCCCAATTATAGCTCATGTGAAATAGGTGATCCTAATATAGATTATACGAATGGTTGAGCCCCATTTTGTCCTTTTTTGAGCCCCATATAGCTTATTAAAAGGGTGATACCCGTTATAGAACTCTAATTTATTGGTTAATAATAATATTGAATGTTGGATTTATGGTTGTACAAAATGAATGGTATTCAAGGGATTTTATGTATGTGATTATCTAAGTCACCTAAATGAGTTTTAATTACATCATAGTGTTTTTAATGGTTTTATTGAACAAGGTGTACATTTTTTTCATGTGAATGGGATTTATTTCATACACACATATAACATTTTATATAAAGGTTCGCATTTTATGATTTTTCTATGTTTTCACTAGAAAAAAAATGTTCATTATTTTTGTATCCCTTATTGAGATTTCTAGATCCCTATATGTTTTATATTAAATTTACTAGGACTTAAAGATGGGTATCCTAAAGGAAGAATTGATGTTTAAATTTGTTTATATTTTTAATGAAAAGAAATCATGTTGTGAGTTAAAATTATTATATTAAGGTAAAATTGGATACTAATCAGAATCATCCAATTATTTAGGGTTTTTTAGGTATGATTTATTGTCAAATTCTATGATATAGTACACTTGAAATTATTCTCAAAGTGATTTAAAGTAAAAAATAAACACTCAAAATAAATATTATCTAATATATAATGTTGGTTACTTGTAGATGGTGTCATAAGAATGGTTTAGAAAAATTTATAGTTTATGATAGTGTTAATAGCATTCCCTCATAATATTTTACTTTATGGTTAAGTTGAAATAATGTAGCATTTTATGACTTCCTAGTTGCTTCATCTCAACTATGTCAGTTTATTATGGAATTACACAGAGGAAATGTAAAAGCAATAAAGGGACGTCATCAAGTGTAAAACATCCTTCGAAATCATTAACCTGAGAAGGTTATAATGGCAATATAACTTTTTGATATTATGATTGATCAGTTGACACAATCTATAAATGATGATGGTATCTATGGTAGAGACTAACATGATGTAACATGATAAATTATGTCTATAATGGATAATTTTTAGAGGCCACATCTCCCATCAATAAAAATATAATCTAACCTAAAGGTAGATAAAGGATAGATCAATTACATAGAGAAGATATTTGATGTAATGTGATATTCTGAACATGAAAAGGAAACTATTTTATTCTATCATTTCGTAGGTGAACCTGATTGACAGTGAACTTTTTTAAATGAAAAAGAGAGAAATATAATAATTATTCCATGAAATGGGAATCATTTAAGGATCCTTTCATTGATTAATTTTTCCCTAATGTTTTTCAGATTATGATGGAGAAATAATTAATGGAAATGAGGAAAAAGGATGATGATTTTATGTCCTAATATGATGAAAAATTTACATGGTTGGCCTTTTATAAACTACATTTATTTGATAAATTGATAATAAAATGAACATATTTTCATCAGGATGAAAACAAATATTATTAAGAGAATTTGAATCACGAGAATTTAAAATTCAAGTGAAATTTTTACATTTTTCTGGGAATGTTGATATGTAGTTTTTCAACACTTATATTACACAATGAAAAGAGTAATAAATGATCAAGTGTGGGTGAAATGGAGAATAAAACAACTAATAATTCTATATTTAAGATGAATACATGTTCCAAATGTGGTAAAATACATTTTAAGAGATGTATTTCAGGATTTGAAAGTCTTATCAGTGTGGTATGTTTGGTCACAAGGCCCATGACAACAATGAAAAGTGCCCTGAACAATGATAGAATGAGATAATAAACAACTGGTCAACAATTAGATGAAAAAACTATATTGATATGGGCCGTTATGATATTATGTTTCCGAATTAACTTAAATTGTAAATCAACATTATTGAAAACAAAAAGGTGTGGTAAAATCTTTTACTACTACGACAGTAGATGTTGTTCCATATGGTGATGTGATGGAACTACCAGAAGAGCTTGGTATTTTTCAAAGGGCAACCCAAATTTATGGATTTTAGATAATACTTATGAGGTTTTAATTAATATAAACATAAAATAATATTAATATCAACAAAATAAAAAAACAATAAGAATGTTTAAAACAATCCCAAACTCTACTGAAATATGATAAATTTAGACACAATCTCGAAATCTGCTTGAATTTATAAAGGAAAATAAGAAAGTTTAGAAATATATTAAAACTAAAACACATATTATTTATATTTATTTTTAAATTATTGTTAACTTACTATTTAATATTATCTATATTTCTTTGGTTAATAAATGTTTTAATAGATTGTTTATTTTAATTTATTTAAAACTATTATTAATTATTAAATATTTTATTAACATTAATTATTATATTTTATTAAAATATTTAACATGACCTGATTGTTGTTAAAACCAGTCAAATTATAAAAAATTATGTTTTCCTACTACTACTATATAGTGGTTAGCATGGTTGAATGCACAAATAAGGATTAACAACCAATTTTCATTTAAAACAATCCCATTATTGTCCGTAGTGGGTGACCACTTCTAATTTTTCACATTTTTACATTTTTTTTAATATTTGGTGTAATTTTTCAAAAGAAGTAATGAGAAATGATGATTTTGACTAGAAAAATAAGTTTTTAACTAGAGAAATGATGTACTGTAGAAACATATTAAACTAACACAACACAAAAAACTAAGGAGGAACAGATCATGATAAACAATCTATAATTCTAAATTTTATTTTTAAATGAAATAATTCAATACTAAATTTTATTTATCCACACCTTAAATATTGGATGATAAATATTCCTCCCTAAAAGATACATCAAACTTATGTGTGACTTTTCGAGTTAGACACTCCAAAGATATTCGACTGTTAAGAATTCCATAAGAAAACAATTGAATATAAACTCACCGTAAAACTCAATTGCTTAAGACAGTAAATCATTGAAGAGTTGATCATCATGTTCAATCTCACTGATTGAACATGAATAATTGAATTTGAAAAAATTTATGGTGTAAAAGATTTAATTGAACATTAGAACGGATCTCTCAAATCAATTATGAAGTCAAAAAAGTATAAAGTGAAGAATAATATGAATAAACCATCTTAAATTTAATAAATTTGAGATAAGAAATTTAGTCTATGATCATATTTATTATTAACACTAATTACATCTGATAATAGGGTATATGTATTTAGAACAAAATAGGGATAAATAACTCCCCAAGTGTTACTCTCCTCTCGGACTCCATCATCTCTAGGTCCTCCTGCCCTCCAAGTCTGCTAGAACTACTTTCTTCTCTGGATCAAAAGTTTCATAAGTGAATCTAACCCCTTACTTATGAATCTATAATGTAAATTTGAATGTATAAAATATTTTTTTTTATAAACTAACTAATTTTTATCATTCTTAAATTGATGTTAAATTAATATTTAATCGTATATATAGTTTATATGTTACTAAATATTTTAATTTATTATTTATTTTAATTTTCATTAAAACTATTATTAATTATTTAATATTTCATGAGTATTAAAGTTAAAATTTTATTATCATAGAAAAAGATTATTTTATAAAGTTAATTTTTTAGTTTATTTTAATATTATAATTTTTTTTTTGATGAAAAAATTTAAAAGGTTGATTGAATTTTTAAAAATTGATTATTAATGTAATAATATTGTTGTTTTGAATTAATTTTATTACTTAATTTTGATAATTAATTTTCTCTATAAATTATTTTGGTTTGAAATTTTTTATATAAAAATATCTTCATTATATTTTATTATTATTGTTAATACTTTAACATAATTAGAATTTTATATTATTAAAATAATTTATTTTATGATTATTTTAAATAAATTTGTATCTCTCATACCTTTTTCTTCAGTGTGTAGCACCAATAAGGGTGGAGTTTCGTGGAGAAGCTTCAGCCGGTGCATAAGAGGTCAGGCTTCTTGAAGATGGTACCATAAGCATCATTTCACAGGTCCTCTCATCTTGTGGATAAGGCAGCGGCTCCTCATTTCTAGGGTCGACATGCATTGGATGTAACATGGCATGAAGTAATCATATCAGAAATCTCAAAAGTGGGCCGAATGGGATTCTAGGGATCTTCGAATGGTGTCTCAGCTTTAGTAGGGAATGGATCATTGACCAAAAATTCTAATTATGAGATGTAAATTTGAGCTCATGGGTTTCGATGTATTCAGATGAAATTTTTGTATGGTTCATTATAAAATCAACGGTGAAATGTGCAGTTCTGTGAAATAGGAGCGTTAGAACTATAATCATCAGAGGGTTAGCGGTGTCATGTACGAATGGTTGTGGTAAATGGGGATTCATCTATTTTACTAGAGGACCCAATGTGACAGAATTAGGTATATAAGTGAATAGTGGCAGGAGAGTGGAAAATGGCGTATTGAGAAATATGGGTGTCAATGTTGAATTGTCAGAATGAGGGGAAGGAAAATGTTGACTTAGCATAGGAGGCTACAGTAATAAATCAGTGGGTTTTGGTTTGAGTATGAAGAATTGGTGTTATCTGGGTATTGAGGAAGGGAAGGTGAAATAGGCGTCGTGATAGTAGGAATCACTAGTGGTAATAGTGATAAATAAATAGTGGAAAAGGTGAGGGAATGGTGACTCACTGAGAAATGGAAAACAACCAAAATTAATTCATTGATTCTCCATAATGGAGACTCAATAAACTAGTTGTGTCAAGATAATAAATTATTAACTAAAAACATAAAACAACAAACAATTATCTACCGGAAACTGTAACTAAGACAAAAACCAGTTATCTTATTAAATTATAATAGAAAACTAAATCATAGAATTTAATAGAATTTAAAACTGATCAAAGTAATTAAAAATGTAAATATGAAATATAAATTTAACCATAGAAATAAACTTTAAAAGTTATTAATTTAATAGTTAATTAATGAAAATTTGTTATTAAAGTTTATTTATTTCTGGAAAACAAAAATTAATAGATTAAAGTAAAATAAATTATTAGTCAATTAAATAAAAAAAGATTGATTAAATAAATAGAAATTTAAAAAACAAAAATTATAAATTCATACTGTATAATAAATTATCAGATGATTAGAAAAATTAAAGAAGCTATGAAAATGAAGAAGATAAATATTATATTTTAGAGAGTATAATTACAAAATAAAATATAAAATTTGATTAATCAATTAATTTATTAATAATTTTATTAATTTTTGAATATTTAACAAAAAATATAAACATAAATAATTAAATGAGTTGAAATAGTAGAAAAATATGTTCCGAACTATCTAAATTTAAAGCCACATCAATTTCCCATAAACATAAATATTGATTTCCATCAATCAATCCCATCATTTATAAACTATCAAAAACATAAGTGTCTTTTTGATAACAAAATAAAAATGGAACATGTCAATCACTTTAAAATCAAAGAATGTTAAAATTTCGCAGAAGGCATTGGATTAGAAAACATCAAAAGAAGTCTTTCTTAAAACAAATTCTTATCGGTAACCAAGAAATAAGTGAATCATATACCAATGAGGCTGCCCTTCGGCATAAATGAGTCTTTTTAATGATCTAATTCTATTTAAACTTAAGTTCTATGATCAAGAGTGATATAAGGTTAAATTTAAATGGAATTAAAAACATAACAAAAACATATTCAGACTTTACATTAACCTAAGATAAAAAAAATAATATTTTTAATCACATTATTGATACAACATAAATGATTCCATACCAATAAATTTCCCCCTTCATTATATGGAGTTCATTATTCTCTTGACCTTAATGGAATCATTTTTCTCCCTAGAATCATTATTTTTTTCCCATGCCATGTAAATTGCGTTCAGCACTATGTGTATGCACATATTCAAAATTATACTTAGGTACATTATTTAAAAAAACCACACACAATTATTATAGTCATAGAGATTCATTGTGGGTTACCAAATTCCCATTTTACACCACCTTCAAATGATTAATATTGGAAAAAAGTCAAAGTTGTATTCTAAGGTGATTAAAATATTTATAATTAAAATTTTTTGAGTCCCCTAGGAAAAAGTTCAATCTTATTGTTCTTAAAGTTATGATCTTAGATCCACTAATAGTTATCCTATATCACTCTCAAAGACATTTCCTAAACTAAAAACTCATAAAATTACTTAACAGAATCACTCAGCAATCATCCATCATTACAAGATTTAGATTCATGGAAATTGTTATCTACCTAAAATGATGTTGTTCTTCGGAAAAATTCATTTGAAATATAATATAAAGACTACATGTTCTACAAAAGTGAATGGATTTCGAAATTTTTATCCATATTTATTAAAATATAAAGAAGTGGTGTGAATGGAATTGGGAATTGATGGGATACCATTAACCAATGTTTAGCTCAACATGAATTGATCACTTCCCTCACACTTAAAACCCGAAATTTTACCCCACTGTAGAATTCAATGGTGGAGAATACAATTTTAAAGTTAATTATAAAATCATATTTTCATTTTATATAGATTTATAGAATTTTCATAGAGTCTTAATGAAGTTAAAACTTTTTTTTCCATAATAAAAATAATTACTACAAAAATATCACATTCATTTTCATTTATTCTAATGACATATATTTTCAGTTATGTTGAAAAAGTTCCAAGTGAAAAAAATTGGTGCACAGTGAAGAATTTTTAACTATATAAAAAATTAGATTCAATAAGATGTTCAATAATGCCCAAACAATTCTTAGTAACACCATTAATAGATATAAGAAGAATACTAAAAAAGCCATAAATCCATAAATGTGGGTATAACCCCCTCCCCCAACACAATTATATTAACATCGTGAGTTATTCTAAATGCATTGTATCACATGAAGTAAAATATTCCATCAACAAAAAATAATCAGCAATAAAATCTATTAAAACAAATCATGCAACATAATTTTTTAGTAGTATATTTTTTTTAAAAACAACACTCACTGGATCCTCATTAGAAGTTTATCAGTGAGTCACCATTTAGATAAATCACCTCCAATACCCGCACTAAGTCACCATTGAGTGACTTACTAAAATTAGTATAATTTTGTCCCAATGCAATGATTACTTAATGAATGATCGTTGAATGGAGTAATGATTACATAAAATTAAATTTTTTAAAGTGATTAGGAGTATAAAAATGAAGCATAAATTTAATAAAGGAACATCCCATAGTGATATTCAATCCATTTATGCTAAAGCATAATCTCCATTTGAATTGAAGGAGAAGGGAATGTTCATCTCCACAAATGACATCATTAGAATGGTTCTAACTCTCAAAACAAGAACAATGAGCACTAATCTAGAAAAAACAGTGTACAAAGATAGAAAGAAACACTTTATTTCAAAACAAAACAAGTATAAAAATGGAAACGAATCCTGAACCATAGGTTGACTCCCATGAAGCACTATGTTTTATGTCATCAGTTATACATTATTCAAATTCATATTTCTAATATAGTAAAAGCATCAAATCCATTTGGTTGTCCTTAAAAACAGTGCTTAACCATTTGTCCATTTACCATTAGGTGTTTATTTTCTTCACCCACAATATCAATAGTTCCATTATTTGAAACTCCATCTACTATAAATGGTTCATACCACTTCTATTGTAAATTTACAGTAATGATTTTTGTCTTTAATTAATGAGGAGAACATTCTGTCCATGATTGAATTCTCCTGTTTTCATAACAAAATTATGAATTATTTTATATCTATATTTTTTAATCCAATAATTATAATATGAGTCTCTTTTTATTTTATATAGCTCACTCAACTAAAGATATATTCTCTCAATATCACTATTAATTTCAAAATTTAATGTCATAATGGACCAATATGACTTCTACTACAACTCCACAAGAAAATGGCAGCAATTCCCAATTAATGTCCTTTATAGAGACATAAAAAATGGAATCCTAAAAGTTGTTCTATTTGACCGTGAATATTCATCAAATTTAAGTGATCATACTTTTCTAGAGTGAGGTACATTTATTTACAGAATTTGTTTTATCTCCCTATTTGATATCTCTACATTTCCACTATATTGTGGATGATAGGAAGAACATGTTTTATGGGTGCATCCATATTTTTCAATCAGATACTTAAATATATAGTTTTAAAAATTTGATTCATTATCAGTGATAAAGAATTTTGGCACTCAATATCTTTAAAAGGTAATATTTTTAAAAAGTTGAATAACTATGTTGGATTCATTGTGGGGAATATGTATTGTCTCAACAAACCTAGAAACATAATCTACAGAAACTAGAATACACTCATTCCTAGGAGATGACAGAAATTGACCCATGAAATCTAAACCCTATAAATCATATATTTCAACATAAAAAATACCATCATGGTTAAAATCCTACCTCTTCCGAACATTACCCAACCTTTGACATCTATCACAACAAAAAACAATGAACTTAGCATCCTTTAATAGGGTGGGCCAATAATATCCAGATTGAAGGAACTTCTAATATTTCTATTCACCACCATGATGTCCTCCCCAAGGTGAGGAGTGACAACCCCCAAAAATGGGAATCATCTCATCTTCTAGAACATACCTTCTTTGGATACCATCTGGAAACCTAAAAAACAAAAATGGATCATCCCAAAAGTATTAATTTAGTTTCGCAGTAAATTTATTCTTTTGATTATTGGACAAATCTTTGGGAAACACAACTTCTACAGTGAAATTGGCATAATCTATCGACCATGCATACTGCCTAATGGAGACATTGAGTAACTATACATTAGGAATGGTAGAGTCTATTTCCCATAGATCATCAAAATACTATGAGTAATCCTATATAGGAGATATGTAACTAGGTTTTCCGCACCCTTTTTATCCACCATATAAAAATAAAATTCTTGTAACTATAGAATACATATAATAAAACAAGGTTTAGGTTATTTCTTAGAAATAAAGTACTGCATGGTAGAATGATTAGTGAGTATGATGACTTTTGAGCCTAATAGGTACTGACTAAACTTCTCAGGAGAGAACAAAATAGCTAACAACTACATTTCAGTAATGATATAGCTTCTATGATGATCATCTAATAGTCTACTAGCATAATAAAACACATGTAGATTTTTATCCCGCCTTTGTCCTAGGTCATCTCCAACAACCATATCACTAGAATCACACATTAATTCAAAAGGGATTTTCCAATTAGTTGTAATGATAATAGGTGATGTAGTTAGTTTTTCTAAAATTAGATGCAATGAATCAAGAAATTTACGGTCAAATACAAATGGTTCATCCTTATCATGAAAAGAACACATAGGTTTAGTGATTTTTAAATGTCTTTTATAAAACTGTAGTACAAATCTTCATGCCCTGGAAAACTTCTAACACCTTTTAAATTTTCATAAGGCGCAATTTCATAAATTAATTATTTTTTCATAGTGTCAACCTCCAAACAACTCTTGGAAACTTCATGTCATAACAAGATACATTTAGTGACCATAAATTTACATTTTTTTCTAATTAATAACTTTGCAGGTCCCCAAATATCTCTCTAAAACTAATTCCAAATTTCCTAAGCAAGTATAAAAAGTAATACTCATAATGGATAATTCATCCATATAAACCTCAATGATCCTCTATATCGTATCATAAAAAATAGCCAACATACGCCTTTGATAGGTACTAGGGGATGAACACAACCCAAAAGGCATCCCCCTGTAGGGAAATGTCCAAAATAGGCATGTAATGGTTGTCTTGTCCAAATCTTTTGGAGCTACTAGAATCTGTTTGAAACTAGAATAGCCATCTAGAACTTGAAAAATTCATTACCAGCATGCCTATCAAGCATTTGATCAAGGAAGTGAATAAGTAAATTATCCTTCCTAGTGGAATTACTAATCTTTATATATTCTATATACACTCTCTATTTTTTAAATTTTCTAACATGAATTTCTTTATTTTTATTAATTTTGACAACAGTGAACCATCCTTTATTAAGGAATACATCGATCAGGCTAACCCAAGTACTATCTAAAAAATGATATATTATTCCACTATCTAAAAGTTTGATTACTTATTATATTTCAACTTATTTTATATTGGTATTTAATATTCATTTACATTCTACTGTTGGTTTATGGTTTGGCTCTATATGGATTTTATGCATAATGAATCAAGAACTAATTCCACGGATATTAGCTACATTTCAGCCTATGGTATATTTGAATTTTTTAAAGACGCATAATAATATTTATTATTGATTAATATTCAACTCATTAGAAATTATTATATGAGGAGTAGAATTTCCACCCAATAATTGTTATTGTAGATGTGTTTGAAGTTGTTTATGTTAATGGATGAGTACATTTTTTCTTTAAGGAATATACTTGGGCCTATGAAGTCACTTCAAAAAAATGACTTATACCAACAAAACATTGTTGACAGATAATTTATCAATTGGTAAAAATGATCAATTTCAATAGATATTAAGATCTATTAGTATTAATTTTAAGTACAAATATTTGTTTTTACCAACAGATGTAACTGTTGATACTAATCTTTTAACACTAACAAATCCATTACCAACAGTTATATATATTGATTTATCGTATAAATAATAAAATTTTTGACCAATAAATAAATCAATTACTATTAATTTCTATTACCAACAAATTTTTTTACAATTATAAAAATCATTTTTAATAAATTATTCAATAACATATAATATTTTATCAAAAATAGAATATATATATATATATATATATATTTTTAAATATATATTATAAATTAGAATTATTTTAATAAAACAATATAGTCATATGTTTTCATTAAAAAATTATATTTTGTTGTTGTATTTAATATATATATATTATATATATATATATAATATATATCATATGAAATCGAAGATAAATGATTATATATATTTTCATTATATGTATATGATATAACTTTTTATTCAATTACAATACAAATTTAAAACTTTTTTCATTATACATTCGTTCCTCTCTATATTGTGCCCCTATTTCGCCACATTAAACCACTCGCAAAGCCACCATTGTTTCAGACTATCCCTCATGCCTCACCGTACCAAATAGACGAGCTCCATTATGGCCTTCCAACTATTTCAACACAACTCAGATTTAGGTTTCCCTTCTCAACATACCATCATTGTTGTGCAAGAGTAAGTTTGGTGTTGTGCTTCTCTTAAATTAATATCACACTAGCACACCTTAAATTCTGTAACCCTAATTTTCCTCTGTTATTCTTTTATGTATGAGGATAAATTATTTTTTGACCTTCATTTGGGGTTCTATTTTTTATTCCACGGTACCTGAAACCCGAGTTTCATGCCCAAATTTCGTTCCATGATTTAATTTTATCTCAATCATTGGTTTATTTCTATAATATATCTGCATTTCCGCTTATGCATTCAGGTTTGTTAGATTTTTATCTTCTCTACCATTTTTAAATTTTTATTTCTAGAACACCCTTAAATTCATATTCCAACTGTCTAATATATACTCATTAGTTATATTCCAATAGCTTCATATTACCTACATATTATGTGCATTTCTAGTAATTGCATTTCAATTACCAATCCCTTATAATTATAAGAAAACCATACAATTACATATGTACCTTATTTCGCTATTTATTACATTTATTTACTCAAACTTTTTTTTCCCAATAGCTTATATGTTAAATTTTTTAAATATATTTATTTAATAATACTACTTTATGTACTACAAGTATCCCCTTTTTTATCGCGGCAAGCATTTCTCATCTTCCCAAGTATCATCTTCCTGTACTATGATGTTATGAGCCTTATTCCATCTTTTCCACATGAAATCCTACAACATAGTGATCTACTTCTAATAGGTGTGTTCCATATTCTCTGTTATACCATTAATCCATATTGTAATTTTGTAATCCATTAGATGCATGATTTCAGTTTTGCATACTTTAAAAAAACATTCCCTGAGAGAAGAATATGCGATGGATTTCCAGATTGAAAATACCACCATGGGCAAGAAAGAGCATTCAATTTTGAGAAACATGAACACAAAATTGATTTCAATATGCATACATGTACGTATGATTCTCATATCAAATAAATTGTCAAAATTGAGATCTTTTATATCACTGATAAATAAAAATATTGGTTGAATATAATTTGTACATGTTATTCTATAGACTTTTTGATCCATCATAGGCTCAAATATGTAATGATAATAGAACATTATACATAGAACTCAAGATGAAATGTTATGAATGGACATTGATTTCTCTCTTGTTGGGGAGGAGGTTTGTGTAAAACCTATTTTTGTGTAATTTGGCTTGTATCTTGTTTACATGAACCTAGTCTATTGCACTCAGGACAAGTTTTATTTATCTAATTTTTATATCATTGATAATCATCCTTCAACTTCTCACATGCTTCAAAACTTTGGCTACTTATAGCAGTTATCACTTTTAATGAGCATGGTGAAAAATAAGTGGTGTTAGTTTTATTTATGTAAAAAACGTAAATTCAATGAGAAACCAACCTAATTACTGTGCGAAAAAGTAAGTGCAGTGTGTGCAGTATGTGAGAGAGTGTGAAATAAGGAAGAGTTTGTGCACTAGAAAAATCTTGATTTTTTTATTAAGGGAAATCAGTTTTATGCATGGAGAGTGATGAAGAACAATGGAAATATCCATGTGTGTTCTTCATGAAACATTATGTGAACAATAACACTTATTCTGTAATACGAGTAATGTAATATAATGAGTGTTTTCACTAGAACACTCATGTTGTTTTCTGTTTGGAAAATCAGTTTCATCTATGGAGAGTGTGTGAAGTACGGAAGAGTGTGTTCACTAGAACACTCATGATGTGTTTTAGTAAGATAAATCAGTTTCATCCATGAAGAGTATTCTAACACCATTGAACATTTTTTTGTTTTGGATCTTTTATCCATGAAACTGTTCTGTTTTATCCAAGACATTGTTTTGTCTTCATGAGCATGTGAAAAAATGGAGTGTGTTTTCTTCATGAACAACACTCATGGGGATCTCTTGTTCACCCACTCTTCGTTTCTGCACACACTTCATGTGCCCTAGAACACTCATTCTCGTTACAACACTACACATACTCTCCCTTAATTAAGTACCATTTCCATTACGGAAACTGATTTCCCTTACCATACACACTCTCCACGCATTCTCTATATGAGTGTTCTAGCTCCATTTCTTTTTTAATGTTTACCCACAATGTTTTCTATCTCTACTACTGTTTACATTTGAATTTCCAACTATTTTTTAGGATAGAGTTGAATGATTATTCATTTGTTTTTTCAATTAACAAATCTGAAATATTATAATGCTATTTTATGACAATCCTATTGATTTTTTTAAATATAAGGGCGGCTTTGTTATATATGTATATTCACTACTATTTTAGGAAAACTTTATTGAAAAATTTTAGGAGTGTCTTGTTTTCTAGGAATGTTAACCACTTAATCTTGTGAAGATTTTTGTTTAATGAAATTGGTTCCCTTAATCTAAGTTGAGGTAGCTGTTTTAGCTATTATTTTTAGTGGTTTGGATTCCAAGTTGGTGTGTGGAGTTGACATAAGGCCAAATGAGGTACTGGTTCTGTTTTTTCTAACTTGTTTAAGTAATTTTTGATTTATACTAACCTCAATAAGGACTGATATAGTTGGACAGAAATTAGCTAGTAAAGATCAAGAATAAGAGTAAGGGTCTCTAAGATGCTTACATAACCATAATTAATCTAGTTCCTAAAATAGTGTCTAGAGAGTGATTATTAAAGGGAGTTGATAGCAAGATAAAAGTGAGGCTTTAAGAATTATCAGGAGTGAACATGGACAGGATTTATAATGAGAGAACATGACAGGAGCTTCTGATCTAACTCCAAATATAAAGTTGAGGGAGATTTGATCGATTCAATAATTTTATAGGTGTGTCTACATATCTTGATTCAATTATTAATTCTATCATTTTGTCATTTAAATATGTGGTGTGTAATACATTAATGTGTTATATCAAACATGTATTCTGTTTAAATTATATCTAGGAAATTCTAGATTTTTATTCTAAGATATTCATTTACATCAATAAATAATTATTCTGTGCTAAGATGAATTATTTTACTTCTTCCTCAATTGTGGTGTTGTTTTGTTATAACTAGTCTAATGTATCAATGAATTAAGGTCTAGTTTCATTCATGTTTTTCATTTCAAATCATTTCTGAAATGAATCTATTTTTGGATTAGGTTTAAGTATTAATAAATGAAGATCCAGATTTGTTTATAATTTTAGAAAACTATTTTACCATTTACATATGTTGATAGATTATGTAGATGAATGAACTAATTCTTTCTCACCAATCATATGATAGTATTATTATTGTGATGAGGTCCAGGGGATGTCACATTTTTTTTCTCTCATTTCATTTGTATGAACTCATCCCCATTACTATCCCCAGGTTTCAATATTGCAAAATTTTTAATGGAAGGAGTTGGGATTGCTTCTCTAAATATATGGGTCTCTCCTCATGGTTAAAATTTTAAGGGTAACATAATCATATGATATTTTTCCTATTTAGTTTTGGTGACTTTCATGGTGACTTAATCATAAAGGTAACATAATCATAAAGGCAAAATAATTATTCTTATTCATATGCTATTTTTCCTATAATGGTAACATAATCATAAAGGTAACAAAATCACATAATCATAGTTCGTGATTGGTGACTTGCTTCACACTGTTTCTATTTTAGTTTCTTCTGATTATCATATATTATATGATGCTTTTATTTCCTAGGATGTGGCATCTTCTAAAGTGCTGGTTTCATCTTATTTTGTCCACTATTATTGAATTTTGTTTCTGGTATGAAAGGTTTTTTTATGCTGGAGTCTAGGATATCTTCTGCTGTTGGATGCTTGTTGCTATGTTTATGTCTGCTTCTTGAGTTGCTGCTACATATGGGATGTTTTTTTTTCTGATTTCAACTTTTAGCCTATCTACTCAACTGCATTGTCTACTTTTTGCTGGTTTGGAGCTGATTTTTAATCCTGACATTGAGCATGTTCTGCCTTTGTTACATGGATAGTGTAATTTGATTCTTCTGTTCATTGATCACATCACATATTTGTTGGAATTTGTTGAAGCTATTTTGGATTGCTTTATCAGTTATGAAATGAAGAAAAGGATGCCTCTTGCTGATCTGCATGCATTGAATTTTTTTTCAAGTTCTCTTAGGATGTCATCTGAATCTAGTTCTAGATTTAAATGTATGAATTGGATGGAAAGCTCAACAACATTAAAGGTGATGTTGCTTCCACTCTATGTCAGAATTCTAGTTTTGAGTGTACTGTATGATTTCTGGTTTTGTTCCCCCATTTTTTTCTAGATAGGGAAAGCTCTTTGCATATCATGTATGTAGTATTATCTTTGATTTTAATAAATTCCTTTGGGTCGTGAATTAGGAATCCAATTCATGTTTCTACATTCTTTATAAAAAAATAATTATTTTTTCGTAGTGTATTCATGTCATATGATTTTCATGTGTTCTTAGAGATCTCTTCAAATTGGAAAATGTTACTTCTCAAGTTAGCAGTCTAGCATGTGAAGAACTGGATGTTTAGTCATTGTAATCCTACATTTGGAAGTCTTACAATGATCATGATTGAGGTAACTTTCGTTATCACTTACAACATGTTTATTTAAAAGGGAATGATTTATTATTATTATTTTCTATTCACCAATGTTTTATTCATATTTAACACATAGATGGAGGCTTCCCCTTTTAGGGGTTTTGTTCTATAACTCATTACATGGTTCTAGTGTGGATAGAATGTTGTTGGAGCTCTAACTGGCTAGCATGGATGAGTTATTGGTGCTTTCTAGCTTGGATGAGATGGTTATGGAGATATGGATTGACCGGTGCTAGATATGATTTTATGGCATGGATTTCTCACTTGCATGCCATGGATGGTTTGTTGGTCGTACTCGCTAGTGTCTGGTGTGGGATTTGGTTCACTGGAATGGATGTTTGCTCACATGGATGGGATGCTCTTGTGGAGGCATGGATGGGTCGGGGGTGGTCTCAATGTTGTGTGGGTGGGGTGTGATGGATCATTTTGTATTAAATTTCATTATTAATATATATATTTTTTTAAGATTGAACATTTTTTAAAATCTTCTTTGGTTTAATAACTAATGTAGATGTATTATATATGAAAAATTAATTAATATTTCTAATAATAAACTTATTTGAACATGTGTTAATATTGTATTTGGTTTATTAAATAAAATTGATGTATTATATGATAAAATAATAAATATGATATTGAATTTTACAAGCAATAAAATTTTATAAATTTTATTCAAATGTAATTTATAAATAAATATATATTCTATGCCAGTTATATTATTACCAATGGATAAAATTTTCATCAAAACATGTTACTAAACACTTTAACCAACATATATACTATTTGTTGGTAATATTATTACCAACAGAACAATTTGTCATTATAACATATTGAAATACATTATAACTATCATATATATTATCTGTTGGTATTATTATAATTGCAATATAATGATTTTATATGTCTCAAAAGCATTTAGTGAAAGTGTTTTTACCAACAGTTTAGTGACATGGAAATATATGTTGGTAAAATGTTTTACCAACATAAAATGCACATTTACCAACAGATATGATCCTGTTGGAAAATGTGAAATATTTTGTAGTGGGTCCATGTTCTTCAACATATATCTTTTTAATGAGTTTGAAAATATGAATGGTTTTCAATTTCATGAATAGTTTATAAATTTATAGCGCTGCTTTCTAAAGTGAATAACTCACTATCTAGATTTTCAAGATTTTAATTTAATAGATTTATTATAGAAAAATCATAAAGTTTTCTTATAAGATCTCCCTCTAATTCCTAAAAATGATCAAATGCTTTTGTGATAGTATAATCACCCTCACGTTAACTCAAGATGTTCTAAACATGGAAAAACTAGACACATTGTTAATCATAATAGAAACTAGAATGTTGTGATGTTCTGGATATTTTTTTAAACTCTCTATTTGAGCATATTTGACACATTGTGAAATTAGAAAATAATGATCGTTAGTTTCAAAATTTATTTATTAAATAAAGGATTATTTTTTAGATTATATAGGATTTTATAATTGATTATGATCTTCTTATGGACTCTATCATTGAAGTGATTTTCCGGGAATATTGGTTCATTGACATTTTTAAAGAAATTAAACTCCTCTTGTTGCTCTCCAATTTTGAAGATCAGGTGACCCTTATAAAAATCTATGAAAACTCTACAGGTGTCCAAGAACGGCCTACCCAGAATTATGGGAACCTCTTGATCAAACTCCATATATAAGACTAGAAAGTCAGTCGGTAGAAACATGTTTGCAACTGCAACTAGAAATACATCTAACCTTCCCCCAAGATGAGTGAAAGAATGGTCCATCAACTGAATGATGAATATGGAAAGTTGAATATCACCCAATCATAACTATTGAAGTAGTGATTATGGGAAATGATTAATAATTTCACCTAAGCCACATAAGAAATTGAGTTGACAAGAATTTCCTAGTTTACATGGTATAACAAAGCGACTACGGTCTTTGTGTTTGGGTGGGAACTTCTATTGGAGGAAAACACTTCACTCTTTAGTGAGGCTCTATGTAAAAAATTATTCCAGTGTTTTTTTATAAGAAATAATTTTTTTCTAGTATTTTAGTTAATATGGGAATTTAATTAAGGATTTAATTCATGGATTGAAAACATAGATATTGTTCAAAATCCCAAGGAACTGATGAATTTTAGCCTTAGTATTTCTTTGGGGGTTTATTTTTTCTATGAAAGGGATGGGTGGGGAAAATTTTCATAGGATAGTAGGAATCTCCTTAATTTCTTCAACAACTTTCTCCTAACCTTTTTTATTATATTAATAATAAAAATTCAGCTTGTTTTTTATGTGAAAAAATTACATTTTGTTCATATTAATGACTTTTCTATGGATCTCTTGTTTCTGTAAAGAGATTATTTTTATTTCTATATTCATTCAGTTTTTCAGTTTGTGTATATTCATGGTTTCTTTCAGCTACAATTTTCTTATTTAGCCCACTTTTGGGGAGAATATCCATAGAATTCTTACTAAGATTATGTTCTGTTTATTTGGAAGTATTCATGTATCCCTAGAAGTAATGTCTCTAGAAATTTGTCCTAGTTGATTTTCTATATTCTACATTATAACATCACCTTGAATTTTATAAAAATCATATTTTTCTAGATTCATATTCTGTTGAGTTTTGAATATTTCCTCTTGAGAATCCATTCTATTTAAAATTAGATATAATTTTGAATATGATTGGATATCACTATTTCCTTAAGAATTATAAGACTCACCCCTCTGTAGGTTTTGAAAATGTTGTCTAGGATGGTTTTGGTAATTAGGGGCAGTAGATTGCTTGATTAGATCTTGGTCTTTCTAGGATAGAATTGGATGGTTCCAGTAGACTTGGTTATAATTATTTGAAAATGGTTCTTGTTTAACATGAATTCTTGGATTATAATTGTCAAAATATGAGTTCTATTGTCTGTGGGATGACATATCAATGTTGGTACATAAATTTTTATTGTGACTGAACATCCCACATTGTGAACATTGTTCTCTAAGTGATTGGTTATTTATTGAAAACCATGTTGGTCATCAATTTACATAAAATTTGGGCCCATTAAGGAAAGAAGTTGGTGGGTTATTTCATCTAGTTGAGCTTGAGTATCATTTCTAGAACCCGTTTTTGGGGTTCTATTCACTCTCTTCCTTCATTAATTGTTATGTTGTGAATTTAAAAGAAAGTTTATTGAACATTTCTAGAGCTCCTTATTAGTATTATCATTTTAATTCCCCCACCAGCTTTATGAACAATGTTCTGATCAGAGGCGGATAACTCTTCATAAAAGGTGAGTATAAGAAGGTGGTATGTGAGTTGATGTTGAGGACACTTCCTTAAAAGGTCCCTAAATATATCCCATTCCACATGGAAATATTCACCAACCTCTTGATAAAAATTAGTGATCATAGTTATCAATTATCTTTAAGAATTTTGGGATAAAATTTCCTTATGAATGATTTGTATACTTGGTCCTAGTTATGAAATATGTTATCATCAAGACACAAAAAACAGTTTCGAGAGTTTCCATTAAGGAAAAAGGGAAAAACTCACATTCTATGTTCATTCTAAATGAGTCATAATAGTGGTAATTATTTCATAGTGTTATAGAAATTTCCAATAAAGGATAAAGATACTTTATGTGAAACCCATAGAATGCAGGAAGAAAGGAATTGTTATACTATTTTTACTCATAATTTTTAGATTTATGTGTCAGCCTAATTGAAAATTGATTACATTAAACTTTAGAAAGATTAAACTCCCCCATCCTAGGCCTCCCATTCACTTCTCAAAGTTCAGGGTGATGGTTTTGGATGTTTTTAGGTGCATGAAATCTTTAATCTAAAGTTATTTATTTATTTATTTGATTCATTCATATAGTAGTTAAATATTTATCTAGTTCAGGGTTTATGGGCTCGAAACTATCATTTGATGATCTTGTGCGCATACAATTAGTAATGATAATAGTTTAATGTCAGTACAAATAAGTTAAACACTTGTAACAATGTAGTTCAAAATGTTAAAATCTATTATTGAAATAGATAGTAACTCACAGAACAATTTTTTTAAAAATAATAACATATATTCAATTTCATAGTTTATTTTTTCTTTTTTTATATTTGTATTTTTTTAGAAAACATTATTTCAAAACTTTTCTGCACAATGACTTCCATAGAAACTATGCCAAAAAAGTGACACACTCATCGTTAAAATGAGTGAATGATAAAAACAATTATGATTAATTGGTACTAATATATAGTGTATAGTCCAGTTGATCCCATGGGGAAGGATGAACAACCAATTTTCTTTTAAAACAACCCCACTATTTTTAGTAGTGGGTTAACTCTTCTATTTTTTCAGTTTATATATATTTTTTATATTTTGTGTATTGTTTCTTAAGAAGTAATGAGTGTAACTCCCTGACCCCTGTTACCAGAGTCAATGCATTATTACATAACATTGGTATGATCACAAAAGATCAAGTCTCAAAAGATCAATTATTTTAGTAGCCTTGGAAATACTAGATACATTCATTATTTTTACATTACATAATGAAATGAAAAATAGAAACAACATTGCCTTCAAAAACCACAATGATATCCCACAGACTATCCCTGTAGGTCAGTCATAATATACTTCTTCGCATCCTGGGAAATATAAAATATATAAAGGGGTGAGCTCAGATGCTCAGTAAGGATAACAATAAAGCGGAAACTTTCATAAATAAGAATAAACATTTAAGGCAATGTATAAGACTAAAACAAATGCCTTTTAAACATGAACATCAACTTAATATAGAAAAGATAAAATAAAATATTTCCATTTACTTATTCACATGGATATTCTTCTAGTAGAATAATCACATGAAATATCAATAGCCAATTTCATAATGATGGAATGCATAATTCCAGACTTCATAACCACATAGACAAGGCCTTGGGACAAGACTACAAATAAGATTTTTTCAAGGCCTGGTGCCAAGACACTAGTTTTTCTCATGAGACCTACCAAAGCATCAAGGTGCTATAGCGGGATTCACCTATCACTTACTAAGTCCAATGCATTCCTAATATGAAAAGGTTTAAACATTACATATACATTCGTCTTAAAACTAGCATACGAAATGTTAATAATATATCCATAAAACATGAATGGTATAAAATAACACAGCCACATTAAAACATATCACAAAACATTCAATACAATATAGACGATTTTTATCATAATAAATCATCTTCAAAGAAGCTTAAAATCCATCAAAGGACGTTGACTTAGATAAATAAAAACCTTTTTTTAGAAATATCATTTTCTATTTTTAAATCATTTAAGATTCATGTAATTATAAAAGAAATCATTTATTTTTTCAAATGTTCTAATAATCTTTTAAGGAATTATTCGACGATGTTATAATGGCAGAAAATTTCTGCACCCGCGGTATAAGTTAAAAAAAATCTTACCTTAATTTGGTAGAAACGGTCATCATGTACCTTGTATGGAAAATGACAGAATGATTCCTTTCATAACATATATGGTAAAATAAGGGTATAAATGACATTAACCTCTATTATAGTAAGAAAAAAAAATGTTTTGAATTACATTTTTAAGAAAACGCGGATGTGGATGATAAAGAAGTCACAGTATATACTTACGTAAAAACAACCTCGGATAATAAAGAGATTGAGAAATTAACCCTTTCCTTGTACTTTTTCGTGGTTGATGGTAGGTTAACCTCCTGTATAATGGTGAAATCATTGATATTAAATTATTCAAGAACCATATACGTTAATATTATATCATATATGATCTTCTAATATTGCATTGTTAATAATATTTCAGTAGTATCATCGTTTCAGGTGTTAACTGATTTGTTTTACTTTATATGATTTCTTACGTAAGTAATCTTTTTTATGGATTTGATGTATCATATTCATATTCAAAATGATATTAAGTCATTATAAATTATTTTTAATCATCAAATTCAAATTAGTCTTTAATGGATATGATGGGGAATGAATCTCATCGCATTCATGGAGAGGGTAATCCGTACGTACGCACGAGCGACAATATCATTATTTTGATATTAAAATCACATATAATTAGATGGTATATCATATATAAAGAATCATTATCATGTTATATTTATTATTTACATCAATTATACATCATTATTATACCCATTCAAAGAATAATGTATTGAATAACAACTACACCACGATGTGGAGACGGTAAGCTGTACGTACGCACGTATGGTGACATGTCATTAAAAGGATGTATAGAATAATGAATATGGTTTTACCATATTTATAATAACATCACAGTATATAGAAGATACTGGAGTTATTATTTTTGAATGGAAACAACACCGAAATATGAAGTGGAAGAAGAAAGGAACTTGATGGAGGATATGAAATATTTACCTCTTCTTCAGGTTATTCCTTTAGATTTGATCGAAAGGGATCCTTATGATGGATTTATGACTAAAGGATGACATCCAAGATAAAGGGAGGATATTTGAGAGGATATTTGGCTAGGGTTTAGTTGAGAAAAATTTCATTAAAGGTGTGAATTTGGGATATGGGTAAGTGACCTTTTATAAGAGGGGTGAGGGGAACATTAGGAAATGATTGAAATATTATTTTATAATATAATCATTTTCAGTTTCTAATGTATCTAAAATGATTTATTTCGAAGATAAGGTGGGAATGGGTCGAAAACCACTCAACCAAAAGGATTTAGACAGGTTTGGTCACTAAATTAACCTTATCTATTAGATTTTACTCTTAGTTAGTTAGTTTTATATTTACCAAGTCTCTTTGTATTTTTATATTATATGATTAATAATCATACTATAAACTTTCAAGAGAACTCAAGTGGTTCAATAATGAAATATATAATATTATTTAAGACCTTTTGCAGATCCTTAGATCATTAAGAATAGAATATCAATTAATAATATAATTTTTATTTTAAAAACTCTTTTATGTCTATTTTTACAGTATTTGGTATTTCGTTTTTGTTAACATCATAACCACATTATTAATTTGAAAAAAAATCATTTAATCAACCCTAACATTTAATATTAACCTAGAAAATTTATGGAATTCATAAAATGTCTCAAATGACATTTATTTGGATATTTATTATATCAATTATTTTAATATTTCATTAATAAGTTAATTATTGGGTCATCATTGTGTCATAAATAAATTATATTATTTAATGTCTAAAAATTATAAATAAAATACCATAATTTTGGAAATATTTTTATATTTATAATGAATATTAATGGTCTAATTTATCTTATTTTTATCTCTATATGAAAAAAAATTTAGTTATTAAACTTTGAATTTAACACTATTAACTCTTCTTTGTATATAATAATAATAAATGTCCGAATCTAATCCAACCGGACCTAAATGATCATATTTTATTAATAAAGGTTTTTTGTCGAATTAAACTTATCCAATAGAATTAGGACATGTGTTAGGTAATAATAATATAATTTTTACCATTAATTACCATATGTAATTGTAACTGTTGTAAATAAAAGGCAAAAGTTACTATTCTCCAAATATTATTTTTATCTTATCGAACCACATTTTATTTACTGATATCAGCTGTGTCTCTCAAATTTTAGAAATTCATTTTATAGAAGTGATAAAATTATGTTTTATACAAATTTGAAAATGCTCCTAGGAGGTGGGTAAAAGAGAGTAAAAAGTTCGATAAAATTTTTATATATCTAAAATTATTATAAACTGAATCCAATGAATTAAATTGAACATATATAGGTATTATGTGTCTATTTGGACCAAAAATCAATATAAATTCAATAAATAATTATTTAAAAAAATCGGTATTAAATAATAACTCGGTGTTTTTCACTATTCATCAAAAATTGAATGTTTTCAGAAAATTAAAAAATATTCATTGTAAGCTAATTTTGATATTTCAAATACAAAAAATAATTTCCATTTTGAATGATAAAATTTATAAAATTTTAAAAAGTGGGAATTACTATTCATAATGGCTAGTTTGATTGTTTGTGGTGTGTCTGAACTTGAAGTTGCGTACAACACAAGCTAATGTATTATTCAAAGAGAAACGTATAGTGGAATCGTGGGGTGTTACAATAAGAAACAATGGTTTTTACTAGAAAATTAAGTCTTTAGCCAAAGAAATGATGAATTATAGTGAAATAGTTAACTGACACACAACTGAAAAAACTATGGAGAAATAGATCAAGATAGACACTCTTGAATTAGAAATATCATAGTTAAAAGAATGAATTATTCACTGAAATTTATTGAATCACACCTTAAAAAGTGGTTGATACCTCTTCGTAGACAAAAGATACATAAAAAAGAAGTATGAATTTTGGAGTTCACTGTTCCAAAGTTCATCGACTGTTATGAAATCCATAAGAAAAAAATTGGAATTAAACTCACTGTAAAAGTCCAATGCCTAAGACAATAAATATTTAAAGATATTATATTCATGTTCAATCTCACCGATTGAACATGAATCATTGAATTTAAAATAATTTACAATGTGAACAATTTAATTGAACATCCGAACTGATCTCGTTGAACAATTATGATGCCAAAAAAAGATGTAGTGATGAATTAGTAGAATAAACTATCAAGAATTTAATACTCTGGAGCTAAAAAATTTATTTTATGATCATATTGATTATAAACACTAAATACATATAATAATATATTAATGAATTTTAGAACAAAATTTGGATAATTAACTCCCATAGTGTTACTCTGCTCTCCGGATCCTTCGCCTTCAGGTATTCATGTTCTACATGTTTGTTGAGTATACTTTTCCCTTCAGATCAAAAGTGTCATAAGTGAATGTGTCCCACCTTAATGATGATTATGAAAAAGTAAAGTAAGAATGATTAAAAAAAGTGACATACCAAATCTTATTAATTATTTTTAATCTTAAATTAATCTTAAATTACTATTTAATATTATCTATAGTTTATTAGGTGATCAATATTATAATTGATTGTTTATTTTTATTTTCATTACAACATTTTTCTATTTATTATATATCTTATTAACATTAATGTTAATATTTTGTTAACATAAAAAGATTATTTATAATATTATTTATTTATTTTATTTTGATGTTATAATTTATGATTATTTTAGTTGAAAATTTTAAAAAAATTTACATTAAATATTAAAATTGGATTATAAAATTAATAAGTTTGTTGTTTTAAAATAATTCGACTTATTAATTTTGATAATTTATATTATCAATAAATTATTATAGTTCGAAATGTTTTATTTTGTAAATTTTTTTATAGATTTAATTTTGTTATTTTTGGTAATAGTTTATTATAATTAGATTTTATTATTTTTATAAGTACTTGGATTATTTTTATTTAAATTAAATTTTTATCTCCCTACTATCATGTTCGTCACTAGGCAGCAAAAATGGGGTAGGGGTTTCATTGAGAAGCTTCAATAGGGACATAAGGGCGGATGAGCTTCTTGGGGAAGCTACCACAAGCATCGACTCTCAGATATTATACCCAGTATGAAGATCAAAGGTCTAGTGGTGTCATGATCCAATGGTGGCGGTGGATGCAGAGTCACTAGTGTGATTTGAGGACTCAATGTGACGGAATCTGGCCGAGAAACAAACAGTGGCAGGAAAGGGGAAGGATGGTGATGACTTAGAAGAGGAGGCTATGGTGAGACATCGGTGAGTCATGGAATGAGCAGGGAGCGGTGGCAGTATCTAGGTATTGAGTAAGGGAAAAGGAGAGGGAATGGTGACTCAATGAGAATTTGAAAATGATCGAAATTAATTCACTGTTGCACCACAAAAGTCACTCAAGGAATGAGAAGTGTGGGAAAAATAATAAATTAACTACAAACATAAAACAATAAACCATTAATTACAGGAAACTATAACTATGAAATAAACAATTATGTAATTAATTCAAAATAGAAAACAAAATCATAAACATAAATTTAATTATAAACTAATTAAAGTAAATAATAAATATATCTTTATCATAATATGAAACTTTATAAATCAATAAATTGATTAAAGAATGAATGAAAATTAATTTTTAATGTTTATTTATTTCAAAAAATACATAATTAAATGATTAAAAGTAAAATTAAGGATTAATCAATTAAATAAAAATTAATTGGTAAAATAAATAAATATTGAGACAATAAAAATTTTAAAATAAGGAGGGATAAAATCTTATAGAAAGATTATAAAAATTTAAGAACCTATGAGTCTATGGTAGATAAATTTAATATTTTAGAGATAATAAATAAATAAATATATATATATATATATATATGTAGATTAATCAATGAATTTAGTAATAAAATTATTAAATTGTGAATATTTAAGAAATATAATAAAATTAAATAATTAAATGACTTAAATCAAAGAAAAGACATGGAAAACTATGTAAATTTAAAGACACAGAAATGTTTTAAGTGATTTAATCATAATGTGAATAAGGAATTTTGGGTTATGTTTAGTTTCATTTATGTTTATATATGGATTTAATTACCATCACTATTGGCCAGGTGTTTTAATGTAATGATAAACATTATGGTTTATATGATCGTTGATGATTATGGTGATTTATAGGGATCTAGAGGATAATTATGGTAATTTTATGAGGTATAAATTCTACTTATAAAATCGAAATATATCCAGTAAGTGTACTTTCTCATATTAATGTATTGTAAAATAATTCCTTAACTATAGTAAAATAATTTTGAATAAAAAAATTTATCCATTTAATTTTATCAACAGAATTTTAAACCATCACACATTTATGGTTTTTTTTGTAATATTTCACATGAGCATGTTATCTTTCACTCTATATTGGTCATTGAGAGTTATTTTTCCATTACTTTAATATGAATTCCTATAATTAATTTCACAAACCAGTCATAATACCCTAGTACTATGATACTCAAGCCATCCTTAACAAGGCACAATGGGCATTCTTGATCCCCAAGGGTATGTGACTAACATATGTTATTATACAAGATAATGGTTAGAATAGTTTTTTCACAAAAATTGTGTATGAAATAAATACACATCAATATGATAAAATGGAAACTCCATAGATATAATAGTACCATAGGTCAAATAGTTTAATAAAAAAAGGTATAACCACAAAGTACCATAAACTAGAAGATAACAAAAAATTTCCTAACAAACAAAACACTACAAGAAAAAAATAAACAACCATAACGTCCAATTGGTGCTTCTCTGTTTCTCAACCCTAGAAGAAGAAAATCTATAAACACGTGATGGAACATGTATGATGTGATCTAAAATACCAGAAGGGTCTCACAAAAGATTTCATAATAAGAAGAAATCAAAATAAACCAGTGCGTGATTTCAATTTTAAATAAAATAGGCTTAGAAATATAGTTTCATATTAAAAAACATGGTAATCATCTCAATTGATGGAAACATTTAAAAAATGACTTAATAAAAATTTCATATAAAATGGTTTATATAAATTCACATGAAATATGTATAATATTTTTAAAAAATGGAATATGTATCAAAATTATCATAAACAAGAAAATTCATCTTCTAATAGGTACGATAGTTCCACGTTATGGGATCCTCACACAATCAGTTGATGATAATGGAAATGTTCACAAATGTCTCTCTGATGCTAGCCAAATAAGACTAACCAATAACCCACTGGGTATAAGACATGTCAATAATTTTATGCTAGATTTTTAAAGTGTTTGTCTGATTCATGGGAAATTCTATCGTAGTGTGTTTTCCCCAAATAACTCACTAACTACATATTCAAGCATGTCCTCAAAAAAAATTGATAATGAGAACATTAATTCAATACTATTCAAAATGTAATTTCCCCAATTTCCATTTCGAATGAAAATTTATCTCTGAAAACCAATACATGTTTTTTAATCAATTCATTTCTTATTCAAGGATAGAACCTGTGGGTTTTCATCCATCAATATAATCCATTTTAAAAAAATTAATTTCAAAATTAATTTTCCACTAATCAAATTCCATAATTTCCATCAAATGTATAATGCAACCAAATTTGATAGAATTTTGAGGGGGGATCCCGAGTATATATCCAATTAATTTAAAATATATATTCACACTGAATTTTTTTTCAAATTTTTTTTGAAAGTAATTATAATAATAAACCAATTCTAGGTTACATTAATTATCAAGTCTTTTGTGTAACCACAAAACTTGGGATCACAGGATCATAAATCACAACATATGTAATGGAAAAATCCAATGAAGAATGTCAGCAATGATGTTCTGAGAATCAAATATAAATTTATGATCTAGAGAAATTGAGATTAGATCCTCCATCAATATAGAGATATAACAAACCCTTTGTAACAGGGTGGAAGATATTAGGATAGAAGGAACATTAAAAGAACTATTACTATGGAGAGATTGAATAGAATTTTCCTATCTTAGATCCACTTAAAGAAGGGTTTGGAGGATAAAAATAGGGTTCTTTAGAAGTACCACACCCTTATAAAACAAGATATAAATAGTTAAGATCTACTGCGGCTCCAAAAAAGGGTTCGAGGTAACATTAAATTATTTTTTGGAATAAATCTTTCTCATACACACATTTAGCTTGGTAGCGTTGCACGATTTGTCAAACCATGAACCACTAAAATGGGGGAATATTTTTTACTAGATGGGTATATGATTTTTAAATGGTAGAATGACTATGGAAAACATCACTATATGGTTTTTCATGGTTGACACAATAATGGTGCATGATTTGGGAAATTTTGTTCCAATCATGCATAGCCTAGGAGCCTTCCAAAATTTAAAATTCCTTATTGAAATGCCCCTAATAGAGACCCAACGAAATCATGATTAAAAATATGGTTGATGATTACATTAAAAAAATAACATATTTTTACAACCTCCGCACCATAAAAAATTTATATCCCCTGAAATCATATCATAAAGCTTCCCTACCAAAAATATGAGGCCACTACTCTCACATCAATTCCCCTCTCTCTAACACGTTTCATGAGTACCATAACCATGATTCCATTTTTGTTTTACCAAAAAATATCATCCTCCTATTATGTAACTTTTTTTTAGAATAAACTATCATTACTAGATGCTCTGTTATAAATAAATCAAGATAAACATCATGATCACTCCATCTCAGAACATGAGATGGGTCAGAAATATATTTTTATACCTGAGATACATGAAACATGTTATGTATCAATGTCAAATGATGTGAATATTCTAAATGACAATCCACTCTGCCCATATTATAAACAATGTAAAAATTTCCCACAATGCAGGGAGCATGCCATCCTTGCCTCCCAAGTCATCAACAACAAAAAATGAGTTGAAACTTTCAAGAACCCCTAATCACAAACACGAATTTATTGTGGTCTATGATTATGATTAACATAATATATATTATAGATATATTAGAAAATCATTCTATAGTGATTCAATTGAATCATTTGTGTTGTCTCTTGAACCAACTCCCTCTAACCAAGGAACATCCACCAATCATCAACCAATTAGTGTATATTTAGAAGGATGACCATACAAGGACTCAAAAAGATCCATCCTGATCGTAGAATGATAACTATTGTTATCAGAAAAATCATTCATTCATAATTGGTCATCATAGGCCCCAATAATGTCAAGAATATCAGTATGAAGAATATTGGAATGAATATTAACAGATCTTTTTATTTAACTATCTAACTATGGATAGTATATTGTACTCAAATGATCCTAAGAAACATATTCCTGTTGAAGGACTCTCCAAATGTGAGATGTAAAACAAGGTTTTATATTAGTGAGTATAGCATTAGAAACTCCCTAAAAACCAAAAATATTTTTTACATAGATATTTTCCAGCTCCTAAAATTTGGTTGTATCAAGAATGGATATGAACCGAGCTAATTTGGTCAGACTATCGATCAAAAACCATATCATGCTATTTTTTAATGGTAAATAATTCCCAACCACAATGTCTATATATATCTCATCCCACTTCCATTTTAGAACTGGATGTATATAAAGAAATCCTGAAACTCTCTGGTTCTCATCCTTGACTTGTTGGCACATATTACAATGCGAGACAAAATCAGTAATGCCCCATTTAACACCTGGACAACAGAATAATTTTTTCATGTTCTAGAACATCTTTCTATATCATGGGTGCACTTCCCTATTGAAATTAGGGAAATCTACCATAACATATTTTATCAATTGATAAGGTACTATTTACCAGTTCTTGAAACATATTATACCCTTCATGTACTGTAACCAATCAACAATGGTCTCCCCACTATATAGGGGCTCTCTATTTCCTAGATCTCATCATCAAGATGATTTTCCTAGAGAATCATCTCATTTAGAGAAGAGTTCAGTTGAACTCTGACTAGAATAACCTCATCACAAAATTCAAGTTCTCCAATATTCTAGTGTGAAAAAATTAACATCATGTTTCCCACTCTTAATGATTCTTTCTCATCTTGGGATACAATTTTTCCTTCTCAGAGAATCATGGATGGCATTCCCCTTCCCTAGGTTATATGATATGTCGAAGTCAAAAATATTTTACGTATTCCAACCAACACCTCTAGAGGATATTCAAATTGTTCTAGGAGAAGATATTACTCATGATCTTGTGGTAGGAATACATAGTAAAATATTCTCAAAAATATTAATGCTGCCAAACCATATTAAAATTCAACATAGCTTTTTGTTCAAGGTTATTGACAAGGTAATTCTTCTCTTATGGCCTAAGAATATATGAGCTATAGGAAATGATGTGATTATTATGTAAAATAAGACAATATAATCATGAACCTGATGCATCAAAAAAGACAGACTATCCATGGATGGCCCCTTGAAGAGTAGACACTGAAGAGAAAAATATCTCTAAAATTCATCTTCCCAAGAAAACATCAATCCCATTCAGGTAAGATTAGTCATCTGAGAATACAAAATTAATAATACATTAAAAAACCACTGATATTATCAAACTAATCCCAATAATCTTCTAATTTAAACACTTTATATGTTTCCCCCATATCATAACAACCTTCACATTTTTATTATCAACTGAAATACCACGTTCCGACACAATGTGTCTGAAGAACATCACTTCCTAAATCAAGAGATTATATTTTGATAGAATGGCATAAATTTGGTGATTTCTAAATAGTTCCTTAACTATAATATGTTAACACATATGATCCATCTAACAAATGGAGTAAATAAAGGATTAATTCAGAAATACAAACACAAAGATATTAGGATACACATGAAAAATCATGTTTATTCAATCCATAAATATGAAAGGTGCATTAGTTAGAGAAAAATTCATGGAATGTTACTAATAATGGGCATACCTACTCTGAAAGGTGGTTTTAGGAATGTAATACTCTTATATTTTGAATTTATGATAACTATAATGAAGATCAATATTTGAAAACCACATCCCCACTTCTAACTGGTCAAATAAATAATCATTCTATGGAACAAGATACTTGTTCTTTAAAATGAATCATTTGAGATTTCAATAATCAACATAAAGTCAATGTGGCCCATCAAAATTCGAAACAAAGAGAAAAGGTTCCACCCAATGTGACACATGAAAATATGAATAATTTCTCAATATGATCATCCAACTGGGTCATCTAATATTTCATCATAATTGGTTCCATGTAGCATTATGGAATTGATATTTTCAAGATACCAGGAACTAAAAAAATAAATAAATACACCACTCTTATAGGTCGAAAACAAGATATTTTTTAAGGGAAAACATATGGATAATCAATGAAAACGAGATGGAGATAATCACTCAGTGATTCTCACTCATTTTCTAATTAAGACACATATATTACTATTCCCAACTCTAAATAAAGAAGGTCCAGTTATACTCGAAATCTGGTCCCTTTCTCCCTAAAAGATATGACACACTCTATTGGGTGAATATAGAAAACCCTATGAATATTGTTATCAATATATGATTTATTCGAAATGGTCCAATCCATACTAAATATGAAATCAAAAGGTTCCATATCTAGAACAATAAAATCCCATTAAATAACAATATCTATTAAAGATAAATCATAAGAAGGATATAGAATACCCATACCTATCTTGATTCCAAGGTGTATAATAATATTCAATACATAAGATTAAATCATTATATGATGATTTAAGAGAATAAAAATACACATTTAAATGAATTAGTGAGATGAACTAGTATAAAATAAATCAATCACAAAATATGAAGTAATAGTAATGGAACCTCTCATAGTTTCCATACCCGTATATGATTCCTCTAGAGGCTCTTCCAATGAATGAATAAGAATTGTTATGGATGCATATGGCTTGAACCCTTTATTCCCTAAGCATCTAATTTCACCATTGTAAATTTTGAGGCTAATGATTCTGTTATACTATGTGGAGTCGAATATATATGAATGAACTTATACAAGTGATTAGTGAATCCAGAAGAACTGTAGACATTGGGTGCCTCAATGGAAACACATTTTAAGCACCCATGATTTCAAAACTAGTATCAAATCCAAGGACCAATTCGTGGAACTGCAAGATGTCCCTAAGAACACTACAGTTGAAGTACACTATGAGACTCATCACGCTTGAACTTCCCTGTATGGGAACTCAAAAAACTCCAATAATAGAAAAAAGAACTCCCATCAACCCTAACATAATATAAATTTCCATTTCATCCATCAGATCTCTATCATGAACATTATCATAAGAAAAGATATTCATCAATAAAACATAAGAACAAATGTCAAATCAAAGAAACATCTCAAACCACTAGGTCTTCATTTTCACATATGATACAATCTCATGTAAAATCTATAAAATTTTGGAAAAATGATTTGAATATTCAATCATGGTCCAATCAGCCAATATGTGTTTGAAAAAATTGATAACCATATCCAAAATAATAAACTCTTTATACAATTGGTTATTGAAAATATCATTAATTTTTTCGCACTCCAAACATAAATATTTTTCTCCATCACCATCCTTTTCCACCATCTCATGTTGGGTTCCTCTATTGTGAAGGTGGCATATTTCACCTAGATAGAATTAGGTGTTCCTAAAAAACAAATAAATGTTCAACCCCCTTAACCCATCCTTTCCCTCTTGAGGATCGATTAATCCCTAGAAATTTAGTGTCTTATGGAGAATGAATTCATTATCATGGATCCTGAATACATCCACATAAAGTTCGACAACTAATATCCTAAACAATATTGGTTGTAGGTGCATTTCCCAGATCAGGGATAGAATTCAAAATAACCACAATCATATTCTAGTCCCTATGTTGATTTTCTCAAAATCATTCATCAGTTGAATCCATTTGGATATGGTTGACATGTCTTATCCTAAGAATGATGATACACAACATCAGTGTACAACATTTAAGATGTCTGATTGATACACAGAAAAACACTCTAACATTAGAAAAAGGTAAATGAAACTTACCATATAAGAAGGAAATATTTTGAATTTATTATATCTAAATAAATATTATAAAAAAACGAGAACAAATCCTTAAGAAATATTTCCAAAATAACCCTTAGTGAAATAAGGATCATTGCTATATAAGATATATAGGAACCCACGTTGAACTACATCATAATCATGAAAATAGTAGAAACAATATAATGACATCAAGGAAAGATGCTTAACCTATACCTTTGATACCACCTTTTCACAAACTAGAATGGATACCCCAGTAATTTAATAATTGATATGGTGGTAAAATGGCCCATAGGTAATACTTGATCCCCATGGGTTAGAAACTAAACCCAACATAATACAAGATAATGGTGGGAATAGTGTTTCCCAAATAATAATATAATAAAAAGATACATGTATGTTAGCACAAAAGTAAACTCCATAGGGAGAATATTAACATAAGAAAAACGGGTATACAAAACCAAAGTACAAAAAAAGTACCAAAAAACTGAATGATAGAAACCCATGTCCCAATAGAAATAACACTTCAAGTTCAATGATCAAAAAAATAACCTCCCAATACTATTATTCCCTTTATTGAAACTATCAAATATAAATCTTGAAATACCAGAAGTCAGAGGTGGGGTATGAGAAAAAATCCCAATAGGGTCTCTCCAAAGATTCCATAATAATATTATAATAAATTAAACCTGTAAAAGCATATAATTTTAAATAAAAAAAGAATTGAAATATTTTTTTATATTAAAAAAACATGTTATTCATTTCAATTGATTGAAATATTTCAACAAATATATTAATACACATTTTTTTATAAATCATTTTATATAAATTTTCAAGGAATATGTGAAGTAGTTTTATATAAAATGGAATATGTATAAAAATAATCAAAAATAAGAAACATTGTTATTTTATAATAGGTAAAATTGTTCTAGTTTGTAGGATCAAAACACACTCATATGACGATGACTATAATGTGCACACACGTCTCTCTGACACTATCAAAAGAAGACTAAACAACATCCCACTTTGTATAATATCTATAAATATTTTTATGTTATATTTTTAAAGAGTTTATTAAATTTTAGAGAAATTTAAACCTATATTTTTTCCCAAAATAATGCACTAAGTACCTTGGAAAAAATTTACTCAAATCAGAATCAATAATAAGAAAATTGATTCAAAACTGTTCAAAATACAATTTCCTCATTTTTCATTTCAATATAAAAATTTTTATTTAAAAATAAACACATGGGTTTTTAATCAATTCATTCACTTTTCAAGGATAAACCCAATGGTTTATTATTAATGAGATTTAATCCATTTTCTAAATATCAATTTCAAAATTAAAATCACACAAATCAAATTATATAATTTCCATAAAATCTAAATTGAACTGCAGTTCACTAGAGTGGGGGGTTTTCCCAAGATTCTTACCAAATGATTTTAAAATCAAATTTCACACTAAATATAATTTTCAAAATTTATTTGTATGAAATAAAATAATCTTGTAGTTTTACATTATATTAATTAATAAATATTATACGGAACCCCTACCTTTTGATCATGGTATCACAAATCACAATTCATGTAAAGGGAAACTCTAACTAAGATTGTTGGTTACCATGATATTAGAATAAAACATTGATTTAGAATTTAAAATAGTGAATATTATATCATCCATAAAAATAGATATCAGAAAAAACCTAAGGAAGGGAGAGGAATATATTGGCTGAGAGGGAACAAGAGAATAACATTTACTTAGGATAGAAGTAACGACATATTCTTATCTTAAATAATATTTGGAAATCGTTTTTAGGAAATAAAATGAGTTTTCAGAACTAAAAACCCATGGAAAATGATATATCCTAGGTTAAGGACAAGCAGTGGTCCAAAATGGTGTTTGATTAATTTTTTAATATTTTTCATATTAATGTTTTCTCAAACGTAGTGTCAGATAAGCAGGGCTTCATGGTTTTTCTAACCGTTCTCCCCTCTAATATGTGAATAGTTTCTACATGTGGGTGTATGATTTTTTAAATCATACACCAATTATGCAAACCCTCACTATCTGGGATTTCATGATTTTCACTAAAAGGATACATAGTTTAGGATAACCTCACACCAGTCGATAAAATCCCTAGATCCTCTATAATTTTAAAATATCATCCTAAAACACCATGAAATGAGACATAACAAAGGAAATATTGAATATTTGGTCGAGGAGTACTTGGAAAAAGTAATAGGATGTTACATGGAAACATGATATGTATTATCTCAATGTAACTTTTTTACTTTTTTTTATATAATATAAAGTGGAATTTTTATTGACCTATTTTCAATTTGGGATATCAATAAATGTATTTTTAAATGTCAAACCCCTATATTTCAATCTGAAGTTCAAATAATGAGGAGGAAATTTTTTACTGTTGGGGGAATGTAACATCACAAACATTGTGTTTGATTTCATAAATGATCCACCGTATTGAGCATTTTTAAGCTTGATTATAATTTTTTTGAAACACATTATAAACAAATAAATCTGGTTTTATGCTTAAAAATTATATTTTTATAAAAAGTAGTTTTTCAACCTTTTGATGGAACACTAATTTTAACAATAAAATATTTTAAACATTTAAAAATTAATTATTAAGAAATAAAAATTATTATTGAAATATTAATACAAAAATTTACGTAGTTTTATTTATTGGTATTTTTCTGAGAAGATTCTTTTTCTTATGAAGAGTGAAAATATAATATTTTTTAATTTAAAACTAAGTTTTCATATATGTAATTTATATTTTTAATAATATTTTGTTTTGTTTTTAAAAAAATAAATAGTTTATTTATAAATATATTTATATAATTTATCTCACTAGAATAATTTTAAGATTTAATGTGGATAACAAAACATTTCAATCCTTTAAGCATTTTCTATTTCAAAATCCATCTTTGACGCCCTATCTATATTATTAATTTGAAATTAATTCTATCAACATATGCTTTCTGAATATTGAAAAATGTATTAAATATTTTTAATGAGAATGTTTCAATTTATTAACCAATTAAGTTTTATTTTTGATCATTATGAATTGTAAAGTTAGTAATTTTATTACAACGACTAAGTGAAAATCAGGTAATTAATTGTATAAATAATATTATAAATTTTATCAAATTACCTAACAATTGTACTAATGGTATTTTATGTGTATTTTTAGACCAATAATCATCCATGTTACAAATTTAGGATCTCATTGATATTTTTTTATGAAATTAATATCCATATAGTGTATAATTTTAGAGAATAGTCAAATAGGTCATATCGATGTTTTCAATAACCATTATATTTTTAATATGTGTTTATTCAGAATATATCTTTGACTATGACTATTTAACTGAAAAATATGTTTTTTCAATTAATCATGGATATTTTTTATTTTTTAGCTAATTAATAATTACATTAATGTATAGCATAATGAAGATGGAGTAATTATTTAACTAATTTAAATATCAAATAAATAATATTAAAAAAATAAAAATAAATATAATTTCTTATATGAAAATTAATCTATGAATTTTATAGAAGGATTTGGCATGTTATTTATTTGTTATATATTCTTTTTATAATTTATCTTGTTCTATTAATTGATTTTAAAAATTTAAAATAATTAATAGTGTCTAAATTGACATCAATGATATTTTAAAATAAATAACATTTTATAAAATGATAATTTTTTTTATAAAAATATGAATAATGCCAAAAAAAATTATATGGTTTAAATTTTAATCAATTATTCATTTATTTGGTTTTTTTTTCATTTAATATTAATTATATTAATACTCAATGTGTAAAATACGTGTTGTCGCGGTAAGAGTTAAAGGGGTTAAATAAGGGTTAAACTACAAAGATAAGGATTTAATAATAGTGAGAATATGTATAATTTTCCTTTTATGATTATATTTCGACCCATAATCATCATACAGTGAAAAAAATCTAGTTTGGAGACATTATTACTAGAATATTAATTTATATAAATATAATATTTTGAGAAATTCCCAGAGTGCCCATTACCTCTCCTATGAAGGGGAACCCATTCATTTCATTGAAATAAACATAAAAAACAATTTATATCAACTAGGATATTAAAGAATAATATCAAATAATCCATCACCACATTATTGGGAAAATATATTAGGAATAAAACCATTGTTAGTATTCATGTGGTGTTAAGTAATGAAGTATTTCCAAATAAGAGGTATCGTTTTTAAGCATTTCTGTTTTGTTTCTTATTACAAATAATTAAAATATTCTTCAAACACGATGAAATAATATTTATAATATAAACCATAAAAATATATTTTTTTTATGTTAACATCATCACCTAAATCCATCGCCAATTTAATAAAATGGGAAAATAATTAATTGATTGTGTGTATGGTGGACTATCATCTCATGAACCTGTCAAATATATTATCCCTCACCATCACTAAAGACTTGTAAAAATAATGGAATTAAAATTTTAAAAAATTATATTCATGAAAAATTTATCATCCTATAAAAATAATTTTTCATTTACATTCTTACATTTCAATTCATAGAAAAATTATAATGTCATATGTGCATATATGGGAATTATCACGTCCATGAAGTGACAATATTTTTTTTTCATCACCACATAACATGGATGATATATATAATTATATTTAAATGATATATACCATATTATTTTCATTATTTAATGATAAAAGTATACTCAAATTCTTTACATAATGATCACAGAAAAATGGAAATGTTAATCATGCATACATAAAGTTTATTGTCTCTATGATTGTAATGTAGTTAAATATTCAAATCCTTATTTAATAAATTAATTTAAAAGTATAAATTGATTTATAAAAATAATAGTTACTTCATTATTATTGTTTTGGGTATTTAGGAATAATGAACACCTTGACTATAGATGTCATACCAAAGTAAATTTGGAATCAAATACCTATTATCATCAAAATTCCTAATGTAAACAAAAATAATTAATTAAATTTTATAACATGTTAAATTTTTTTATAAAATTAATCTTAAATTTGGAGAAGGTTCTTAAAAAATATCATAGTAAACATAGGTTTTGTATTAATGAACGTAAGGGAACAAGTGAATAGTCAAACACCTGGTATGCGACTTTATCTCAATATCATTTCATTGAGGCATATAATTATGTTCTACACCCACCATCAGTTATGATATATATATATATAAACCCACTTATACATATCATATTGAGTGTTTAATTATTTTCAGTTAATTTTTATTTATATTTTATTCGTTCAAGGGGATTATGATTAAAATGTTTCTAATTGGTAAGGGGCACATTTTCCCCATTGTTGCTAATAATAAATTTGTGATCATTATGTAGGTTATATGAATGGTTAATCCATATTTTAGCTCATGGTTGAGCCCAAAATATGTTATATTAATTCCGATCCCTATTATAGATCTCCAATGTGTTAGGTAATAGTAACATTGGATTTCAATCGTATGTTTATTAAAATTAAAATGGTATTAAAATGGATTTATGTATATGTTTTTCTATTTCACCTATATGATTTTTAATTCCTTAATATAGGGTTTAATAATATTCATGAGAACGTTTTTCATTTTTTCATTTGAAGTTGTTTTATTTCATAGGCTCATATAGCATTGAAGATAATGGTAAATATAATATTATTTCTTTATGTGATCACTATACTAATGGTTTACCTTAATTTTATATCCATTTATATTATTTTGTGCACATACCATATTTATTAATTTATTTTATCTAGATATAAGTATGACTAATGGAATGGAAGAAATCAAGTTAAAATTTGTGGAGATTTTCCAAAAAAATAAAGCAGGCTTTATTTTAAATTTTTTATATTATGGAGAAAATAAAACCTAATAGGAAGTGTCCACATCATATTTTATTATTTTATTATGTATTATTTCAGGATTAATTCATCCAAACTCTAAAACTCAAATTATTTTTAAAGGGGATGAAAGTAAAAAATATTGAATTTATCTCAATATTATGTAATATTTATTGTCAGTTCCATAATCATAATTTCATATTATTGTTGTATGTATCTATATATTTCCAATTCAATATCATCTATTTAGACAATAAATGAATATTAGAAAATGAATTTCTCATTTCTAAGGAACTAATAAAAATATAATTGATCACCAGATCCTTAAAAATGATAATTAGTTATTCCTTCTGTGTTTATAAAATAACTATAAAAACCATTTTTACCACACCGTATCTTAATTAAAAAAATAAATAAACCTTAAAACAATTAAATAATACATTAATAAACAAAATAACAAAATAACACCAATGGTTTAACATAGTTCATTCCATAAATAAATAACCTTATATCCTAATTAAACTCAACAACCTCTACATTAAAGAATATTTTAACTTCAATGTGTGTCTCATACCTTCCATATTACATTCCCAAAAATGTAAAATAAGACTTATGAAATAATAATTTAGAATAAAACTAATGGTTACTTATACCTTAACATAATAAAATTTCACCAAAAATAACATTTATAATATGAAAGTCCCCAAAATTCAAATATATTAGATCTCATAATATCCTATGCACAACAAAAATAAATGTACTAAAATCATATATTCTTTAAAATTTTGAAAATATTTTCTCAAAATTAACATAAATACAAATATGTTTTCTATGATTCACAAAATAAAATTAATTTATATAAATTAAGTTATTTAAAAAATGACATATTAACTATGACAACACATAGTCTAGTAGTAGGAATTTCACCCATTTTAGCATTCAGTTTTGGGTTGAAGGCATGTCGCCATGTCAGATGAAACAGGTTGTCCCCCAACCTATGAGTTGTCTTTTTTCTAAAAATATATTAATATAATTCTATTATTAGTTTAAAAACATATCTAAAAACTACATTCTTATATAAAATTTATTTTATATTATACCACAAAATAAGATGGGAATCCTAAAAAATAACATTAATTATTAGATCAATTTTTAAACTCTATGGTTCTCTATGAATATTTTTTCTAAAAATAAATTAAATTAAATTGATATTAATAAATTAAAATTATTGACATATTAAAAAATTGTTTATTTATCGCAAAATAATATTCTATAAATGAATGGATCAAAAAATTATAACCTTTTCACTACCTCACTTTTTAAAAGTATCAATTCCATTTAACAGATATTTCTATATTTTGAAAAAAAATACATACAATATATTAATCCATAGGGGTTTTATGAAATTAATAAAATTTAAAATATATTGTAATATCATTGATAATATAGAACTACATTATAATAATGAAAATACCAATATATGAAATCATCTTTCATTTAACATCATTCAAAATCCATTAACCATGATTTATCATCTTAATTATTATAACTTCATTCCAAATAACCATATATATGAATTATGTCCTTTTGATTCATCAATATCAACACAATCCGATTTCATTCTTTAATAATAGGAAATATTTCATACCTTATGTAGAGACATCATGATTTTCATAATAATTATTTTTTCTTTCACTATGACACCCAACATCCAAAAAATAAATAGTCAAATACATTTTAGTATTTTACATTTCAAAAGA
Organism: Viscum album; assembly: GCA_963277665.1. Lineage (NCBI taxonomy): Eukaryota > Viridiplantae > Streptophyta > Magnoliopsida > Santalales > Viscaceae > Viscum > Viscum album. Next base: position 31,518,511 of record OY728128.1, on the reverse strand, counting down.
TATGGAAGAGTTAAAAATTTAAAATCCAATTAAAATATTCCACAACTCATAAAAATTTATGTAATAAGAAAAGGTTTTGGATATTTCAAATAGTTTCATATAATTGATTTGAATAATCAAGAGGCTATCAAAATTGATTGAGAAACTATTTCAATATGAGTGATGATCAAATTATCTAGAACATATAAAAATGTCATCAAATAACAAATTCCTTCAATATTGGTAAATTATCATTAATATATTGACTAGAAAATCATTTAAACATAGAATTTATTATTAAATGTAAAATAAGAAATTATGGTAAATAAAATGTCATGGAAATTTTATAATAATTTAATCATTAAATTTCCTTATATATCAGTTGAATTGTGTTTTTATTAAATCTATAAAATTACCATAACTATACTTATAATAATAACCAAAATTATCTATAAGAACCTATAATTTTTTGTTATATAGTTATTTTATCATATTCTCAAATAACATCATAACATATAATTTTATCTAAATTCTTTTTCTATACGAACTACAAGAACTCAACATTAAAACATTACATAATATTGTTTTCTTTGTCAATAACTCAAATTATTTAATTTCTAGGATATTTATGGTTTAGAGTTTTTATGAATTAGGTTATAACTATAATATAAATAACCTATATACATTAAATTCGGTGCTTCTACTCATTATCTATTTTCCCAAAATATAAAATTATCAAATTAAACATGTTTTCATTCATTAATGAATCATCATGAAATTCATATTGAATTCTCAATTTCTATTATACGAACATAAACCCTGAGAAAAACATTTACAAATATGAAATGAGTAAAAAATCATAGTAAGGATCAAAAAATTAACAAAACTAATTAGCTCTTTTTATAAAGATAAACCTGTAAAAGAGATTTATACATTAAAAATTCATTAATATCAACTAATGGTTTTCCATACACATGAAATCATCTTGACTACCCAATATTTTCCAGAATAAAAATTATAAGAAAATAAAAATAGGAAAACATAATATTGTGTGTTTCATAGATAACATGAGAACCCTTGTAACAAAATTTTAGAATATATTAATTTTTACCCTAAAGGGCTTAATCATTCCTTAAAAGAATGGATCATTATCAAAAATTTTGAAGTCCAATTATTTCCATAGAAAATAATTTGAAAGAATAAAAATTCCATATATATTCCTTTGAAAAAAATCATTATATAATTCTTACAATAACCCATATAATTGTAATATCATAAGAAATTATCTTTAAGCATAAATTCTTTAGCGAGCATATCATTAACAAAATAATTGGAGAGAAATTTTAGTATCACCCACCATCATATATATATATAGGTTTTACCAATCATTATTGATCTTTATACAAGGAAAATAAAATTCATGAAAAAAATAAATTATACATTTCAATAATCAAAATCATTAAAATATATTTTTAAACACAGAGTACAAAATATTTTCATATTTATATATCCCCTTCCACTAAGACAATAATTTCGAAACTAAATTTCAAAAAATTTGAAGGAGGGGTTTTCTTTGATGAAAACATGAATTATTATAATGGAATAAAAATATTAAATAATTATTATGGAATTGGGAAATTCCTTTTCTGTTTTATAAAAAAATAGAACATTCCTTTATTCTTGTAGTAAAATAGATAAAATGTTTTTTATAAAACGTGTGAAAAGATTACATTTGGAAAAACATCAAAAAAAATGTGAATAGGGGCAACAAATATCCTTTAAAATTAATTTTTATCCATGAATATACATCCAAAAAATAATTTTATTAATATGAAAATAGAAGAAAAGTATTTAGAATGTAAAATTTTAAAACATTTAAAATTAATTTCCTTATTGAATGATCAGTGAATTTATCTCCAAAAATGTTGATGTAGGTGTGCAAGTATTATCCAATTAACCTATGGATGCAATGAAATTCCCTTACCCTACTGTATATAGGGAATCCTCTATCTAACGGGAAAATAAAATAGTTATACTCAAGAGTATTATTACAAGATCTTGGGAAAAATTAAAAATTGGAAGTAGAAATTACTATTATTTGGAGGAAAAATATAGTTGATCAATATAGTTGTATATTACATCCCACTCCATGAGCATTTGGTCCTGAAAGTGCTATATAGAACCACTGATAGGATTGAAAATGTTCTTGTAGACTTCTTAGGGAATACCAATGAAAGTCATAAATTCAACATGGTAGCTTAGAAATGTTAAAAAGGACTGATGATGGAGGATTTAACCAATGAGGTGGGGTGGAGACCATGTTTGGCTTGAAATCTATATTATACTAGGAAATGATTTAATGAATAATGATGTGGTAAAAGTATATGTGAGATGGTTATAGAGAAAATTTGGTTCTCATTGGAATATATAAAGGGAATAATTATAGTGCTAGCTAAAAGAATTATAGGGATTTTAGTGTCCCAGGTAGACAATGTCCAGTGGGTTATGGTTCACAGTGATATAAACTTTTGGTTTGATAGCTGGTTAGGTGAGTTTATTTGTTATCCCATACTTCCATCTCCATGGATATCATTTTAATAAGTGACCCTTTATTCAAAGTTCATCAATGCAACATTCAAATTTAAGAAAAAAACATTCTTTGATAATATCTACAAGGAGGTCGAACCCAACAGATGCATGTTCCCCATATCCAAGCTTGGCTGATTCAATTCATGTGATTTTTTCAATCAAGACAGAGGAAAGTTTTCGAAATTAAATTTTCCAAAGTAACGTGGTTCAAGGAGATCCTAGTTAAACTAATATTTTTGGTTTTTCATCTATGAAATCACCCTTTACCTATTGATGTCAATATCTAAAAGAGGGGAGTTACTATGTCTTTGAGGTGAATATTTTCTTCTCAGAAGAACATGAAATATTCTGGGAATATTTTTTCATGAGGGACACAGTTATGTGCTTGCAGAATTCATTTTTTAGAGTATGATGATTTTCTAAAAGCAGCGAATGTGTCTCTTCATTCTTAACAGAGTGGTTCTCGGGGATAGAGCATCAGGGGGTCAAGGTAATGTTTTTTATCATGATCTTAACAGAAATTTGAAATATTATCTAGTATATGAAGAACTCATTGACTGATGGAAAATAGGTCTCTATTTAGTTATTGATAATCCATGCATAGATCACTACAGTTGAACTGGGGAAGCTTATCTGAGGTATGATATCTTTTGATGTGCTGCATAAAATGGAACCATGAGTGTTTGTAAGAACATATGGATGTGACATGCAAGAAGGTATTTGGATCAAGTTGGAGTTTCCATTATCATATCATAATTTTATATTTGATTGGTCATACCTTTATGGAGTCATGAGTGGTGGAGGACTCATGAGAAACCGCAATGGATCGGTGTCGTGGGTTTTAGTGCCTTCTTTGGAACATCCTCTCCACAACATGTTACAGCCAGAGAATTGTCTATTGGGTTGTTGTTGAGTAGGATCTACAACATATACATATCCTTGGTTATGTTAGATTTCAATTTTCTAGTGTGTATTCTGAGGGGAAAGGCATAATTCCCTTGGGATCTTATCTATCTAATTTAAATATTCAAGGCTCTCTTCAACTATCAGATGTGTATCCAATACCATCGAAGATAGCGGATTTTTTCTAGAGACTCTCTAGTTAGAAAAGGTGATCCTATATTAGAAAAATAAATTTAATTTACCATAGATTCCATTCCATCTAACTACTCTATTGTATCAAAAAATCATTCCTTTGGACTACACCATTTCTAGACCACATTTGTTGGTCCATGTTTTCTATCTTTTATTTCCCAATAAAAAAGGAATTGTTAACATGTATCACATACCACGAGTCCAATTTATAATGTATTTTCTTTATATTATTGAATAATTATAAAAAATGTTATTTAATTTCTTAAGAACCTTTTTGAAAATTATTATTCCTTTTATATGATTTATTACCATGTATTATAAAATTAACTAATCATTTGATTTCACATCTGATTTTTTGACACTATTTGGAACATATGTCCATAATAAATTCAGTGTGATTACTATTGTCAAAATTTCTTTATTCCATCATCTATAGAATAATAATCATGAAATTATTATCATTTTTAAACATAAATTATACTTCAAAATCAACCCTGAGTTATGGTTTTGAAAATAGAATTTTGTTACAATCATAGAGAATGTAGTTCATAAATACAATTGAAAAACATTTCCACTTATCAACTAATATGAGGAAAATAAAGTATGTTATATTTTAAATTTTTAGAAGTATCATTTTATCATAAATATCATATTATCGCTTAAGATACACATAAATATACCATTCATGTGATGTGGTAATAAAATACAAAAGACAAAACTTCTTGGTGGTGGTAATTTACACAAACACCTCAATGTTGTAATCATAATAAATTGGATATAAAGGTAACAAATTTAATAATGTCAAATCCTTATAGAATGATAATTATTTAATAAATGATATATATACTAAATAAATAAATCATTATAACTAGTTTTGAGAGGCGAAAATTGATAAAATAATTAAATTAGTTTGGGGGGGCGGTAGTCCATCGTGCACATGAAGGATGGTTTCTTTTACCATTTTAGGGAATGAGATATCAATATAAGTAAATTAAAAAACATAAAAATATCTCATTATATGTTGGATAATTTTTTTATTATATCCCAAGGGATATAATTTTTTTAAAAGACGTGGAAGAAGAATTAAAACTAAAACATTCAAACAGAATGTGTAACTCTTTATTGGACAACCACCTATTAATTATTACTTAATCCCTCTAAGGTTATTTTTATTCCAAAACTATGATTTCTATGACATAGGGAGATATTTTAGGAATGTATTTGGGCAAGTATGGGCTGACCAAGATTTCATAAAAGGTTTGATGAAGAGTGGAGAGGGGGAGACCTTTTATAAGTGGCGTAAGCGGAAATCTTGAAATTTCCTAATCTATTTAATTAATAAAATACTTTTCATTTAAAATGGAAAATAATATTTTTATGATAGGATGAGGATGAATTTAAATCCTCTAATAAAAAAATTAGAAAAATTTATGTGATTTTTTCGCCTTAATCACTCTGATATAAACCCCATTCACCATTTTAAAAGTTCCATTGATATCAATGTTTCTTCTATTTAAGGGTTGAAAAAGTTAATATAAAATTTCACGTGACCCAAAAATGGAAAATTATTTATATTTACAACAATATCCAATTCAACAAACCAAATATGTTATTTTTTTTAAAAAAATGTTTCTTATTGAATTTTATTAATAACAATTTTGGAACAATTCTTTTACTTCGAAATTAAATTCATCAAGATAATAATGGAATTCAAATACTGACTTTTAAAAAATATCTAATATGTTATTTATATCTATAAAATTCATTGAACTCTATAAATATTACTCTTTTTTGTTTCTAAATCATTTACATTAATCATATGATGTATACACCGTTGATTAGCATCTCCCCAAAGCTGATATAAGAATGGTAACAGAGTTTCAAGGATCACGTTTCATGTATCTTCTAAAAATTATTTAATGGTTATTCATATGATTCATAGATCACATTCTATATAAATAATATTATAGAATTACATGTGATATATTTTTATAGGTTAGTAAAAATAATAATTCACCACTTACTATCTCATGTGTCTAATATATATCGTCTAAAAGATTCTATTATTGTTAATATGGACATTTTTTCACATCTTATAATAGTACCTAGTGGAATTATATTGGATATAATTAAATATGATACTTTGTGGCATTTTTATCTTTCCATTATTCTTGTAATGTACAAATCACACATGAATGAATGATACTAATATATTTCCTTTATTATAAAATCATGATAAAATTTACAATAAGAATAACCATTATATATAAACTATCATGTATATAATATCTAGACACACTACATAACACTCATGATTCTACTGTATTAATGGATTTGTAAATAAATCTTATATGCCCTCATTTTGAGCTGCCCAATACATTATTTCATCATGCCACTGAATGATTTATCATATGGGAAAGAATTTCAGTAGGATTTATTGGGTCCTTTTGTGAGACATAGGTTACATAACCTAAGTAATATCTCTAATATCACTATAATAAGTATAAATTTCTCAAAAATTGAAGGCACCAATCAGTGATCAATGATGAACTTATTTGTATAAAAAACCTCTATTAGAACATCAGATGTAATGATATACTATGATTTGTTTTTGTTTTTTCCTCTATCATTGTTCATTTAAAACTCATATAACATACTTCTCCAATATCAATGAAAAAATGAATCCGTATTTATATCAGATATAATCAATAATGTTCAGAATTATTAAATTAGTGTAAACCCATATAATTTCTTATTCCTCTCCAAATAATAATTGAATATCATAAGTTATTCTCACATACATATGGATTTTCTTAGATTTAATTTAGTAACTATAACTAGTATTAGATTTCTATAAACTATTTATGCTCAAATAATAGGATACAATTGATTAATGACACAAAATGGAATACATGATATATACTTTACTGTAAATATATGGAATATTATCCATGTTTCTCATTTATAAATCTTTTTATGTAAATTTAGTGATTGAAAGACATAAACCAAGAAATGATAGAAAAAACCCTTTCTTTTATTTATCTATGATATTTATTTTATATATTTATCTCTATATGTGTTAATAGCCATTTAAATAATTTTCTTCGATCTATCTCCATTGGTCTTCATACTCAGTATATAGAATGATACACTTAATCATTCCCTTGATAAAAATTTTCTCATCCTTAACATTATAGAAATTAAATTTGAGATATCATTTCTAATGAGTAGTATTTCATCCACATAAAGCACCATAAATGATTTATCACTCCAATGAGGACACATGGATATATATGAATCAACCATATTCATCAAGATAACAAAATATTTTATTACATCATTAAACAAAATATTCAAAATCAATAAAGTATTATTCAATAAATGAATAGACTATTGTAGCATACATAACATAGTACTTACTTTTATCACTTAAAATATATCATACAGTATCATATACACATCCTTGACTAAATTTATATTAATGAAATAAATTTATATATATATTTGACATATCTCATAATAATATTTTTTATTATAAATAAATATGTAAATTTATAAAATTATCACAACAAATGAAATATTATCATTATAGTCAATAATATAAAATTATTTATTTTCCTCTTCCACCAAGTTATATTTTTATATAGACAATATATCATTATTTTCGGTTTCATTATGAAAGAAACCCACTTATAACATATTATTTTATCCCCATTATGTGAACCTACTAAGTTAAAAACATATTTTATATAAATATAGTTCATCTCAAATCTAATATCATTTAAAAATTTCATTTAAACAAATCTATCATTGGCCTCCTTGTAGGCAGTGGATTTATCACATATAAAAACACATCAGTGTAATTAAATATCTGAAAAGTATATCTCTCAATCCCCCGATGAATAATACCATTCTGTTGAGGGTTCTATACAAAAAAATCTATTTTATTTCTAGAACCTCTTGTGGAATTCACAAAATTTTCATATTAGATAATATTCATCAATGCTTGTGGTGGCATCAGAAAATATTTATTGGGAAAATAATCATGGAATTCATGATAATATCCTAACTAGAATAAAAAATCATGTATAGGTAAAAAGATATATTTATGCATGAAGAGTGAATTAATTGGATAAATATGTATAAAATGAATTCTCAAACACTACGATATATACATTACTAATTTTTTTAGTTTTTGATTTAGTTGTGAGAACCTCCCACTGGTATTAGGACATGTATTATATCCGATGTTGAAAAAAAGTGATCATGAATCTAAAAACACAATTTGTATGGTATATTTCATATATTTGGGACATATAAAACACCATTAATTGGGTAACCTCATATCAACTATTTTATTTTATTTCACGAGATTTGACTTGACTCCTATTAAATCCTAAACCGATATATGGATCAATATTTATGTTTGTTTAATGATGCAATTATTTTTCTAAAAATCCTTATTTGTAACCATATAGAAATATTTTTTTATTTCTTAGTCTTATGAGGAAAATTCTTTACACTCTTTTCTTTTATGCTCGTCTCTACAACCATATCTGAATCCCCCTCTCCAATTTTCCATGTTCACGTCATGAATGTGGAATTACCCCTTCACACAACCCGCCTGTGCATGTTTACCAGTGTTAATTCCTTCCTTGAAATGATATATACCTTAACTATCCTTCCCACTTTTCCATCACGCCCCTTATCCCTATATTTATTTGAAGGATTCACTCATGTAATTCATTGTGAGTCACTTTTTTTTCACTATAAGAAATATTTGAATCTCTATGTGCTATTGAATTCTATTCCCTCATAAGGTAACTTATAAATCCCAAATCTTACTTTAATTAAAATTATATTTATGTAAATGTGTCCTTATAAGAATTTAATACATAAAATCACATGAAGGGGAAATTTTACTAAGATCATTATATACTAGGGAGAATGAACCTATCCTAAATTAACTACATTAATGTTTCACATTCATATCTGACCCTGGAAAAGTAGAACTAAGGTTAAACATGATAATGTCAAACCTAGAGGTCCATATTAGAGAAACACATCTCCCCATCCATCCAGCCACAATGAAACTTAACAAAATCCTTCATGTAATTTGAATCTTTTGGGACACTTTTCATCGGATAAAAAACAATGGCTACCATTCTCCTTACACTATAATTTTTTCTTCCTTCTCCTTGGACCCCAACTAAGGTTCTAGTTTACCATAATCCCAAAAAAAATAATTGTATTCGACCTATCTTTCTCATCGTGTGTTCGATATCCTAGGTCTCAATACCTAGTAACTGATTTTTATAGCTCACATGACCTTGGAAAAAATTCCCCAAATTCCATATAATAGGGTACAAATTATTATGGGCCCTCACACTAGAGAGCCAAACAATACCACATCTCATACATAAGTTCTAATACCTTTAAGCCTCCTTTATAGCCCTCTAATTTCCATTAATTCATTATTCATTATATTTTACAGCTTGTATATGATACATTCAATCACTAAAATTTTTCTCCTAGGTTTTTTGTCCACGACAGACATGGTCCATAGAGTGTAAAGATTTATGTATTCCATTAATAACGAGGTTCCAAATCCTGATGATACTAGTGAAACCACCTCCAAAACATTTTCCCAACATTGGTTACCCATATCTTTTTTCAGAACTGGCTAAGAAACTATTTTAATACTTATTTATAATTAATTATCTATTCAAAATAAATAGAATCCTTCTATTAATTAGGCCAACTCTCTCAGCCATCACTTGGATCACTAAATAGTTTATTCACTATAAAAAACCCATAATTTTGACACATAAATATTTTATTTTATTAGATTAATATTCAGTACATTACATAAAATATATTCTATGATCATATCGAATTACTGGATTTTGAAACATGGAAACATAATCATCTTTTTCATATGATATCTACATCATCTCCCACAATGTTATTCATAACTATATCATTATTTATAATAATCATATTAAAACCAATCTTGATAACCTAGGAATGGAAACACATGACATGGTGACCTCATATTGTTAATAAGGGTAAAGATGTAGATATCAACGGTCAGTTATGAATATCATGAGCATAAGGGTATGAGAACATTCTATTAACATTTGGAAACTATGCAATTTGTATCCTATATTATAGTCCAAATTCCTAGAATATACCTTAGTTCTTCATAATAAAATAATCATAAATTAACCAAGGAAAAATATCCATAAGATAGTTATATTTAATTAATACATAATTTTTTGGCATTGAAAGAGAATAGAAATTCATTTCCTTAGTTTAGGATCACATAAAAGACTATCATCATGGATTGGGTTCACTCCCTATTTTATCATATAATTATTCATGGTTCAATCCCATTAATTTTATAATAGACTATGTCCCTTACTAAAATGGGTCCACTCACCACTACATCCCACATTACATTGTGAGATGACAATATTTACTCAATTAATTTAAGGGGTTTTTATTTATTCTCCACCCATCACATAATCATAATTGATTTATATCAGTTCCACAAGATTCAAAAACACTTCTCAAATACTCTGACCTTTATAAAAGAAACAGGTATCATAGACATATAAATAATTAATTCTAGTAAAACCCCTAATATTATACATTTTTTATATAAAAAACATCAACATAATATTAATATATCCAGATAAAATGTATAGATTGAATTATTGCATAATTTACCTTGAAAAAAATTGAGTAACATCAAAGGATGTTATAACATTTAATTTCCTTGAAATGAAACTTGGAAAAATTATTGAGTAAAACACCCTTTTCAATTTAGAATAACTTCTTTAAAATAAAATGATTTCCAAAAAAATTAGGGAAATTAATTTATTTGTAATTAACAATTGAAACATGTATGATAAGAATCCAATTATTTTGTGACTTTGATGATGGTAAATTCTATTAATGTTGTTTATAATAAAATAATGATTCCTTTAAATTTTTTGGAATCACATCAAAATTACATCATTTAGAAAATTAAAATAACATTGATATTAAAACAACTTTTAAAATTTTAATCGTGGGAAAAAATAACATTAAAAATCATCAGATATTTTTGAAAACATTATTGAATCTATTTTAGAAAACATGGATGAAAATGAATTACTGAACTAAGATAAAAATAAAAAAAATTATTAGAAAAAATATATAGACCCCTTTTGTTCTTAAATATAGTAAAATTGATGGAAGAAATTTATACTCAAGAAATAAATGTGGTCAAGTTAATTCATTTTATTTTATATATTTTTTTCAAAAAATTTCTTCATTGGAAACATAATTGTGAACAATATTGACAAACAATGAGATTGTTACATAAATATAATACAACATTAGTAACATGAAAATTAGAATATGATCTAATAATGAAGCTTATATGAATAAAAATATAAAAATAATTTTCAGGAAACACATTAAAAAAAATTATGAGTTGTATATACACTACATAAGTGAATCAAGTGGTGAAAATGGAATGTGTGCCACATAAATAAGTGAGATGAAAATATATTTCCTCAAAATATATATTCTTTTTAAGCACTCTGAAAAATTAATATGCAGTACGGGAAAAATGGTTAATAGCGACGGGGTATTTGTGACGGGAATAATTCTCGTCGCAAATAACTTTCGCAAAGGAGTATTTGCGACTTGCAACTATTCCCGTCGCAAATAATCTGTTATTTGTGATGGGGTTTTTTACCCATCGCAAATGGTTTGGTGCGAAATGCATGCCAAACCGTGTGAAGTTTATTTGCGACGGGGATAGAACCCCCTCGCAAATAACCGGCGGCGGTTAAAGACTATTTGCGACGGGACTGCAGTCCCGTCGCAAATTCCCAGGCGGCAGGAATTATTTGCGACGGGACCCGTCGCAAATAACCGGCGGCGGTTAAAGACTAGTTCTGACGGGCATGCAGGCCCGTCGCAAAAACCCCGGTGGCAGGGGGTATTTGCGACAGGGCCCGTCACAAATAACCGTTTTAATGCCGCCAATAATTAAATGTGGTCAGGGTTATTTGTGATGGGCCCCATCGCAAAAATCATTATTTGCGACAGAAAACCCGTCGCAAAAAAGCCCATCACAATTAATCCAACCTATAAATACTGCCAACCATTACAATTTCCCCACTCTCAACTCTCAATCGTTCCAATTTCTTCACTCTGAATCTTTTACGACTTTCAGTTGATTTTTTTTTCCGACTTCGAGGATTCAGTTGGTGGTGTTCTACAATTACAGCGGCTCGACATTGACATCATGTTTAAGGTTTTTATCTGAATTTTAATTTAATATTTATTTTATTTATTATATTTATTTAGTTTAAATTTTTAGAATTTTTTTTTGATTTCTAATTATAAATAATTATTAATAAGTATTGACAGTTAATAGTAATTAGAGACAATTAAACACTAATTAATTTAAAATAGTTTGCAGTAATTACAATTAATTAGCAGTAATTATGAAAAATTAAAATTAATTTGAATTAATTAATAATAATTAGAAATAATTAACATTAATTAGTAATAATTTATAATAATTACCAATAATTAGTAATAATTACTAATAATTAGTAATAATTACCAATAATTACCAATAATTAGTAATAATTACCAATAATTATCCATAATTAGTAATAATTGGTAATAATTATCACTAATTACCAATAATTAGTAATAATTGGTAATAATTGGTAATAATTATCACTAATTACCAATAATTTCCAATAATTACCAATAATTACCAATAATTAGTAATAATTCCCAATTATTTGTAATAATTACCAATAATTAGTAATAATTATCAATAATTAGTAATAAATAGTAATAATTAGGAATAATTACCAATAATTAAGAATAATTAGTAATAATTAGTAATAATAACCAATAATTAGCAATAATTAGTAATAATTACTAATAATTAGTAATAATTACCAATAATTACCAATAATTAGTAATAATTGGTAATAATGACCGATAATTAGTAATAATTGGTAATAATTATCACTAATTACCAATAATTCGTAATAATTAGTAATAATTACCAATAATTATTAATAATTAGTAATAATTACTAATAATTACCAATAATTAGTAATAATTAGTAATAAATACCAATAATTAGTAATAATTAGTAAAAATTACAAATAATTACTAATCATTACCAATAATTCGTAATAATTAGTAATAGTTATCAATAATTATTAATAATTATCAATAATTAGTATTAATTACCAATAATTAGTAATAATTACCAATAATTAGTAATAATTATTAATAATTTCCAATAATTACCAATAATTACTAATAATTAGTAATAATTACCAATAATTAGTAATAATTACCAATTATTAGTAATAATTACCAATAATTAGTAATAATTACCAATAATTAGTAATAATTAGAAATAATTACCAATAATTACCATTAATTAGAAATAATTGCTAATAATTACCATTAATTAGTAATAATTACCAATAATTACAAATAATTACTAATAATTGGTAATAATTACCAATAATTACCAATAATTATCAATAATTACCAATAATTACCAATAATTCGTAATAATTCATAATGATTAACAATAATTAGTAATAATTATCAATAATTACCAATAATTTCCAATAATTAGTAATAATTTCCAATAATTAGTAATAATTACCAATAATTAGTAATAAATAGTAATAATTCACAATAATTATTAATAATTACCAATAATTACCAACAATTATTAATAATTAGTAATAATTACCAATAATTAGCAATAAATAGTAATAATTAGAAATAATTAGTAATAATTAGCAATAATTAGTAATAATTACCAATAATTATCCATAATTAGTAATAATTGCCAATAATTACCAATAATTGGTAATAATTGGTAATAATTATCACTAATTACCAATAATAAGTATTAATTATTAATAATTACCAATAATTATTAATAATTAGAAATAATTACAAATAATTACCAATAATTAGTAATAATTAATAATAATTACCAATAATTTGTAATAATTAGTAATAATTACCAATAATTAGTAATAATTATTAATAATTAGTAATAATTACCAATAATTACCAATGATTACAAATAATTAGTAATAATTAGTAATAATTATCAATAATTAGTAATAATTACCAATAATTAGTAATAATTACTAATAATTAGTAATAATTAGTAATAATTGCCAATAATTACCAATAATTACTAATAATTAGTAATAATTGCCAATAATTAGTAATAATTACCAATAATTAGTAATAATTATCAACAATTAGTAATAATTAGATATAATTACCAATAATTACCATTAATTAGAAATAATTACCAATAATTACCATTAATTAGTAATAATTACAAATAATTACCAATAATTACTAATAATTGGTAATAATTACCAATAACTTCCAATAATTACTAGTAATTACCACTAATTACTAGTAATTAGTAATAATTACCAATCATTGGTAATAATTACCAATAATTACTAATAATTACTAATAATTACCTGTAATTACAAATAATTATCAATAATTAGTAATAATTAGTAATAATTAGTAATAATTAGTAATAATTACCAATAATTAGTACTAATTACCAATAATTACCAATAATTACAAATAATTAATAATAATTATTAATAATTGTTAATAATTACTAATAATTAGTAATAATTAGTAATAATTAGTAATAATTAGTAATAATTAGTAATAATTAGTAATAATTAGTAATAATTAGTAATAATTAGTAATAATTAGTAATAAATTTCAAAAATTAGTAATAACAAGTGATAATTACCAATAACTAGTAATAATTACTAATAATTACCAATAATTACCAATAATTACCACTAATTATTAATAATTATTAATAATTAGTAATAATTCGTAATAAATAGTAATAATTAGTTATAATTACCAATAATTAGTAATAATTACCAATAATTACCAATAATTAGTAATAATTACCAATACTTACCAATAATTACCAATAATTACCAATAATTAGTAATAATTACAATAATTACCAATAATTACCAATAATTAGGAATAATTACCAATAATTAGGGATAATTACCAATAATTAGGAATAATAACATTATTACATTATTAGTATATTTTATTATTAATATCAAAATAATATAATTTTCTATATTATATACAATTCTCCTTTCATATGTGTATTTTCTATCTCCACATGTAATATTTTCATTCTTTTTAAAAATTATCAACCTACTCACCAATGGAGAGGTGAAAGTGAATACAAATATTACACGTGGAGACATAATGTTAAACACGCAGATGAAAGGAGAATTGTAAATAATATAGAAAATTATATTATTTTAATATTAATAATAATATATACTAATATGTAATAATGTTATTATTATATAATTAATAATTATGAAAAAATAATATTAGTATTATTAAAATAATAAAAAATTTATATAATATTAAAATTATCAATATTTGTAACAGGTTTTTCTTTATTCTTAACAAATTCAATTCTTAAAGGGTCAATTTTTAGGTCAATCTCAATAAAAAGTTTGCATCAGTCGTGTATGATATAAACTCTATAATTATCCTTTCTTAAGTGTTTTTTCTAACAAATTATTCAAAACCAGTAATGAATTTATATTTTATAGAAAAATATGGAACAACGAGGTCATCAACAGTCATTATTAGATGACCGCATATGGATAAATCAACCTAGAAATCCAAACAGTTCTGGTTTAAATCCAGTATATATAGAGGGTGTGGAGACTTTTTTATCATTTGCGGCATCAAATCCAGAATTTGTTTCAGAAGGAAAAATAAAATACCCTTATAGAAAATGTGCATTGAGAAAGTTTGACACGTTTGACAAAGTGGGGGGATATCTCTTACATTTTGGTTTTCAACCAGATTATGTTTTTTGGTATCAACACGGTGAACGCAGTTCTAGAGTAGGTGATACCAAATTGATTCTGGATCTATCCCGGTTTCAAGATTTAGTACATGATGTTGTAGGTTCATTTGTTCAACATACAGAAACTCCGGCTGATATAGCTTCAAATCCTGGGTTGGCACCATCTGAATTTTATGAGTTGTTGAGGTCTGCTGAGGATGTATTATATCCTGGCTACAAGATGAGAAAATTAGAAGCAGTTGCAAAATTTATGGCTATCAAATCAGATAAAAGAATGTCAAACACCTGTTTTGACCAGATTTTTTCATTGCTTAAAACACTGTTACCCGAAGGAAATGTTTTGCCTGTAAATTACTATGAGAGTAAGAGTCTGGTTTGAAATTTGAGACTTACTTGTCAGAAGATTCATGCATGTACAAATGAATTCATTTTATATTCTAGGGAAAATGAGTCATTGGATAGTTGTCCCACCTGTGGGCAGCTGAGATATAAAGAAGGGCAACATGGGATGTCTGGTATGATTCCTGTAAAACTGTTGAGATATTTTCCGCTTACATCCAGACTTCAGCGTTTATTCACGTCTAAGAATACAGCGAAAATGATTTCATGGAATAAAGTGAGTATTTCACTCGATAAAAGCATGAATTCATCCAGCCGATGGTGATTCATGGAAAAATTTTGATAGAGTGCATCCATCCTTTTCTTTAGAAGCTAGAAATGTTTGACTGGGCCTTTCCACTAATGGTTTCTATCCGTTCGGATCTTATGGTAGTCAATATTCATGTTGGCCTGTTTTTTTAACTCTGTACAATTTACCTCCATGGATGTTGATGAAGGAGCCATATATCTTTTTGACTTTACTAATTTCAGGACATCCGAAGAAGAATATTGATGTTTATTTGAAACCATTGATTGATGAATTATGTTTATTGTGGAGTACTGGTGTCAGTACATATGATGTTGCTACGAAATGGAATTTTATACTGAGAGCAGCATTGATGTATACAATTAGTGACTTCCCGGCTTATGGGATGTTATCTGGATGGAGTACACATGGTCAGAAATCATGTCCTTATTATACGGGAGAGAACAAAGCATTTATGCTCAATCATGGAAAGAAACCTTGTTATTTTGACTGTCATCACATATTTCTTCCAGCTGATCATCCTTTTCGCAGAAACAGATCTCATTTCAGAAAAGGAACAGTTGAAAGGGATGGACCTCCAAAAATACTATCAGGTTTAGAGTTAAAATCAGTTTTATTTTCATTACCTCCCATCACTTTTGGTCCCACAATAAACCAACAGAAAATTTCTGGTTTTGGGAAAGAACAAAATTGGATTAAACGTAGCATATTTTGGGATTTTCCATATTCTTCTGATTTTTTGGTCCGTCACATGTTGGATGTCATTCATATTGAGAAGAAATATTTTGATTATTTGTTTCATACAGTTTTGGATACGCCAGGAAAGAGAAAAGACAATTTAAATACACGTTTAGATCTTGCCCAAATTTACAGGCGTCCAGAACTAGAACTGTTTGAGAATGTCAGTATAGAAAGGTTACTGAAACTAAAAGCAGCTTATACATTGTCTAAAGAAAACTGTTTATTATTTTGTTAGTGGATTGCATATTTGTGACTTCCAGATGGTTGTACTTCCAATTTGGGTAGATGTGTAAATAATGGTCATATTACTTGATAAAAAAGTCATGATTGTCATGGTATAATGGAAAGACTTCCACCCATTGGATTAAGCGGTCTGTTGAATTCTGTGACTAGGGATTCCATAATAGACATGTCTCATTTTTTTTCGGGAAATTTGTGTGGCTACAGAAGATTATGTTGCTCTATGCAAACTTGAAGAAAATGTTGTTGTAATTATATGTAAACTGGAAAAAATATTTCCGCTGTCTTTCTTCGACTCAATGGAACATTGGATGTTAAATTTAACATATGAAGCCAAATGTGGAGGTCCAGTACAGTTTCGATGGATGTACCCATTTGAATGATGCATGCAAAAATTGAAAAGAAAACTACGTAACAAAGCATCTGTCAAAGGATCTATTGCAGAAGCTTTTTTTCAAGAGGAAATAACTTTTTTCTGCTCCCATTATTTTGAAACTGAGTATCCATCAAAACACAAACTAATGGGGCGGAACGAGAGGAATATTGATGAAATTGACAATCAATTATCTGTTTTCAACCAGCCATAGCTTGGTTTTGGTGGAGTTTATGAACGCTGGCTTTCGGATGATGAACATCACAGAGCTCATACGTATGTATCGCTCAACTGTGAAGAGATGACATCAGTTGTACTGTAAGTGTTCATACCACTTATTCTATCATTTATGTTACAGTAAATAACTTGGTTTTTTATAGGTTGTATGATAATCATACCAAGAAACAAATTCCACAAATTACAGCAGCTGCTCTCGAAGAACGCCGACAGAAAAATTTCTCTCAGTGGTTTCAAAAACTGGTAACATAAATTTTTAATCTTTTAGCAACACATTCAATGTATATTTTACTATATATATAATTATTTCAAAAAATTTCAGGTGTCTTGACATGCTGATAAAATTGACAAATGGTTGTGTATATTGAGTAACCCACATTCCAAACTTGTTAAAACTTATAATGCATATGTGGTGAATGGATTTCAATTTCAAAGACATGCATATGGGGAATAAAAAAAACAATGAACAGTGGAGTTAGCTTGAGAGGATCTCATCATCGAGAAAATGAAGTTGTCTTTTATGCCATACATGATGAAATCATTGAACTCTGTTATATTGGACAACATTACATAATCATGTTCAAATATCGGTGGTTGGATAAAGAGAGAGGCGTGCGTGTTCATCTGACTCATGGAATCATCGATATTAAATGTAAAAGTGTTCTCGCAATAAATGAACCATTCTTATTGGCTCAATAGGCACATCAAGGTTATTACGCAATGTAATGTCCTACATCAAGAGAGTTGACTGATTGGTGGAGTATAATAAAAATAAAAATTTGAGACAATATGTTTAGTCAAAGTGAATGTGCTTTCACTGATGTGCAAAGAATTGATTTTTTTCAAGAGAGTACTCAAAATAAATGTTTTTTACAAAGAGACATGAGTATCGATGAAGACACCCCACATTTAAGAGTCGGTGATGACGATGATATTAATTATGTCACATATGAAATTGAAATGGTATGAGATGAAGCAACTGGAACTCGAATTGATATCGATGATGTTGAGGAGGAATATGAAGATGACATTGACATATATGAAGATGATGATGAAGATGAACACTGATAGAATTCCATGTTAGTTATATACAATCATAACTAATATATATGTATATATAATAGTAATTGTCAATTATTTGCTGAGAACATTAACATTTTCTATTTCAGATGGACGAAGACACATTTAGTGAGTTAGCGGATGCTGACCTGCCTTTCGATGCGGATGAGTTACTGGAAGATGACCCTCAGCCTGCAGGCGGTCCAAGGAGTATGCGGAGGGGGCGCGGTCTTGCACGATTGATGATTCCTGACCCTGTACCTGAGCGATGTCCACGTCATGGGTTTGATCCATGCACACGGAGGTGTAATAACCTGTGTGATAACTTGTTGATTTGACTAAGATTTCATTAATCTATTCACATAATAAATGTTTATTATTTTTAATGTTTTCCGCATATAGCAGTAGGACAGGGCAGTGCTATTTTGCGCAACTATTTCTATCAGCCTTGGACCACATGGGATCCGATTTCCTATTGATGTGCAGCAGGCCATGTTCGGCCATTGGTTGGTACGTACGTAAATAAAGAATTTTTATTTTGAAAATTATTTCATTTCTAAGTTGATATTTTGATTTATTTGTAGGGTTTATGGTATCTGATCGAGGATACCATGCGTGACGCTATCCACGAGGCATGGGAGGTGGCCATGCGTGATCAATTTCGTTTGTTTTTTCACAATTTATGAAATGTTTCCACGAAGAAAGCAGGAGTGTCAAATTTTGACGAGTCGTGTAGAGCTCACTGACCGGAGTACATTTCATCCCATGTATGGGATGGATTATGTGCATACTGGTTGACGAATACCTTTCAGAGGAGATCATCGGTGGGGAGGCAGAATCAGGGGAGACAGGAGGTGACTCATCGAGCTGGGAGTCGTACATTTAGTACACATAGACAGCATCTGGTACGTACATTATTTATAAATATTTTATATAACTATAAATATTAACAGTTTATTTTTTATTCTTATAGGTTGTCGAGCACCTCGATATTACGGAGTACGACGTATATCGGAGGATGTATAATGATCCTGCTACTGGGGAGCTCAGAGGTGATCATCAACATCACATCTTGGTTAGTATTATTTGTTTTCAAGTTTTAAAATTAACTGCATATAATATATTCACAATTTTAATTTTAAATTGCAACTACATGTGTCATATGAGGCTGCAGCGTCACAGACCCGACTTGAGAGTCAGGCCAGGTCATCAGATCAAACCACTGGCCGTCAGTTTGATGAGGCGGCATGGATGTAGGCCACCCAGTATGCCATCGAGAACGGCCGGGTAGTTGGTATCAGCTCTCGACTGACTCCCGGAGATTATTATGGCAGTGCTGCGATGTCGGCGTCCATCTCGAGAGGAGCCCGTGCATCTTCTTCTGCTACACAGTATGAGGATCAGTTGCGATATCAGACATCACTGATAGAGAGTCTCCAAAAGGAGCAGGAACATATGTGTCAGCAGCAACAGCAGCAAGAGGAGGAGCGTCGACGCGAGTAGCAGTTGTACGAGGAGCAGATGAGTCGGTGGCAGCGGCAGCATCAGGTGCAGATGGAGTACAAGCGTCGAATCACTCATGCTTTAGGGATGGAGTTTCCTCCACCAGTATCTGTAGATCCCCCCTCCCCCCTCCCCCCTCCATCAGATTATAGTTTGTTTTTATCTTATAAAGTTTGTTAAATCAAAATATGAATTTTTTTCTATTCGTAGTTTCTTTCTTATTATAAAATATTAATAATATTATATTTTGAAATAACAATATTAATATGAATAATAATATTATTTATATTTTATAATATTGAATTTTATTTATATATTAAAATTTTATAATATTATAATTTAATTATATTTTTTTGTAATATTATAATTATTTTAATATTTGAATGTAAAATAATTCTATTATTTTTATATTAATTAAAATAACTTGTTAATATTTTTTTATTTATGAATTATAATTCTAATATTATTATATTAATTAAAATCATTTATTAATATTCTATTATTTTTTATTTTTTATTTATAATTCTATTATTATTATATTAATTAAAATAATTTATTAATAAATTATTATTTTTATTTGTGAATTATAATTCTATTATTATATTAATTAAAATCATGTATTAATATTTTATTAGTTTTTTATTTTTTAATTATAATTATATTATTATTATATTAATTATAATAATTTATTAATAATTTATTATTTTTATTTTTGAATTATAATTCTATTATTATATTAATTAAAATCATTTATTGATATTTTTTATTTTTTAATTATAATTGGATTATAAATAATTTATTTTTTTTAATTTTTTATAGTATTTTCGATGGGATACTATGCATGTCGCAAATAGTATTATTATTATATTCATTAAAATAATTTATTAATATTTTTTAAATTTATTTTAAAAATAGTAATTGCGATGGGCCCGTCGCAAATAAGATTTTAAAAAGTTTTCACAAATATACAGACTAATATTTACGATGGGAATGATCGTCGTTGCAAATAATACCTTTAGCGACAGGCCCGTTGCAAAAAATTGATGTTGCGACACCGTTTTCCGCGACGGGCGATTTGCGATGGGCCCCCGTCGCAAAAGCCTATTAGCGACAGGATCCCGACTCAAATGACCCGTCGCAAATGCCATTATTTCCAGTAGTGATGATAAATTAAAATGTATAATAAATATATTATAGAAACATAATATACATATTAAATAATATATGATCAACCTATAAAATTTCAACTCCAATTTAATCATTTATAAATCAACTCTTTTGGGTGTTAATAGATTTACATTCATGAAAATCGTAGTTTAGTAGTTTTATATCACATATTTTGATCATGGTTACATCATCTATAGAATAATAATCATGATATATATATATAGTATATTTATTATATATATATATCATACATAAAATGTATAAATATAATAAATAATAACACCATTCATAGAGATGGTATGTCAAATGTACCCGTGAATATTTTTTTCACTTCTCAGTGGATGGAATGACAGAATGATAAA
This sequence comes from Viscum album, assembly GCA_963277665.1. Classification (NCBI taxonomy): domain Eukaryota; kingdom Viridiplantae; phylum Streptophyta; class Magnoliopsida; order Santalales; family Viscaceae; genus Viscum; species Viscum album. Next base: position 31,496,561 of record OY728128.1, on the reverse strand, counting down.
TAATAATTCACAATTTTAATTAGTTAACATATCATATATATGATTTTTATTTATTTAATATATCCTTATTACTACTTATCTAATGTACAAATGAAAAATTAATCACCTCTTTTTGTCGATGTGGTAGTCCACATGTACATTGGAATGATGTTGTCATTTTCCAACAGATTAGATAGTAAGAAGTGAGATATTAAATTAGGAAAAAAAATATTAATTATATAAAAAATATCATCTATAAACTCTAATCCCATTATAATGAAAATCAATGAATTTTTGTTATGGAAAATGATTGTATCGCTATTTGGATGTGGTAGTCCAGACATCCAAACAAACAATACATTCACATCCCAATTTATGTAAATGATAGTGAATAATGGTAGATACATAATAATAATAAAATTTAAGTATATTTATGCTACCCAAATATTAATTTTTGGATAAATACAATTGATTTATATTATGATTAAGAAGAAATGAATTTAAAGAGGTTGGGTAGGATGACTACCACTTCTTCAATATACCTCTACTAGAACCTTTCATAATGATACTTAGAAGGGTATTTTAATAGAATCACAACATTTAATTCATGTATATGTTTTTTATAAGATAATTTGGTATGGTTTTGTCCAGCTACATGTCTCAATGTTTTATAATGGAGAGAAGTGAAATGATTCCATTTATAATGGGGGAAGTGAGCACACATTGAATTTATTAAAATATTAAAATATAATAAAGCCTTACTCAAGACAGATTATTCAAAATTTTATAGATATTCAATTTTGTGAGAGAATTAAGAATATATATATATAATAAAAATTAGTTATTTTTAATTTGGGTAACACACCCTTATATATAGGTTTCACCCCTGATAAACCAATTTTAACCTTAACTATGATTATTTTTTTACTATTTTTTGTATTTGCTCGGAAAACTTAAATTGGCCCTATTAAAAAATTTTCACATTTGGACCCCAAATATTTAATTCAATTTATATAATAAAATTAATGATATTCGAATAATTTAGTATAAAATTAAACCTGTAAAATTCTATGAAATGTTTTTTTTTCAAAAAAAATTCTCTTAGGTGTATTTGTTTTATATGAAAATTCAACATAATATTTATTCCAAATACATTTTTGGACTATAAATAATATATAAAATTTAATTTTTATTTAACATATTTTTATAACATAATCTCTCTTAATAATTTCGTGAATAAGAAATATTGTTTCAAAAAATATTATTTTTTATTGTTCATCTAAAAATAAATCATTTTAAAAAATTCTCAAAAAAACACTAAGATATAATATTTTCAGGATAATATAAAAACTGATGTTAGTTTATTAAAATAATATTTCATAAAATAAAATAAATCATTTAGTAATTTTTTTCACAAAATGCAATAAAATGGATTTTTGATGAAAAATGTTTTTTAATCTTATAATAACATGATTAAAACATGAGTACATAATTATGAATGCACTTAATTTATTTAAATCCATTAAATGTAGTTTTTAAAAAAAATATTCTTATACAATCAATTAAATTAATGGTTTTGTTATAATAGGATACAATATTATTGAAAATTTAGACTCGGTGTTCATGTATCACACGTTAGTGAAGAAATTAGATATATTTGAAGAGAAATATATCATAAAATAAAAATATGTAATGTTATACCCCATTAAATCTATTTTTAACCAAGAACATTTAATAACTTTGATACAAAAAATAATGATATATCTATATCATCACCTCATTGGGTTTTCATGCATCTTATTGGAATTTTATATTTCTCTAATGATATTTAACTAGATGAGTAGTCTTGTTCTATAGAACTTTTTCCCTAATAACCATGATTTGATTTGGATTTTCATCATATGTAAGATAATGATATAATGGTAAGACATTTTAATTCATTACATGTGAAGGATTATGTATGAAATTTCTAAGGGGAGATATAGGGACCATATCATGAACTTGAGAGAAGTATAGGTGATGTGCCAATCGATTAGCTATCTCTCTACCTGATTAAGATTCCCATAGTGGGAAAATATACATTAGGATCAAAAACCAAATAATTTTAAACGTCATAACCCTATTCCATGGATATATGTCTAATAATACATTGTCACTAACATTGAGTTTTACATTTCATCAATGACTATCTGTATTGCTTTTTTGCTGAGTCTGGGTCTCCATAAAGTGTTTTGAAATGGCTCTAACAGTTTATAATATTTTCTCAATAGGTAAAATCCTAAAAAAATTATATCTGTAACTTCATCCAAATTTTTATTAGTTTTATACTTCCATAAATATATGTCTTCATAAGTATCCCAATGATCAAACGATTGAAAAATATTGTTTTTTGAAATATTGACAAGAGGAAGGTGTTGATAAAAACAAATAAAATACTATAGAACAAGTCATCAACATTTAATCTAGGTTTTGAATGGTTATCTCAAACTAACCACCATATGAGGAAAAAAATTAGTATAATAACAGAACTCTACATCAAGATATTACTGAAGACTTCTCTAAAAAATTAGGTGAACCACAGATCTCGGTTAGATACAATAGAGTATGGTACTCTAGGATACCATAAAAATTTATTAATATATATTCTGTAATGATGAATAAGATATTAATCATATATGAAGGAAATATAGTTTTCTTCCCCTATAAGGATATTGAGTGAAACCCAAATAGAATTCTGGTTCTTCGATGTTTTGGGGAGTCCGATGACAATATCCCAGTAGTTTTCACATTAAAATTTGGATTGGGGTAAGGGTTATAGAATCCCTGTATACTTATATATCCAATAAATAAATTTATTACATACCATTCACTGAGAAACATACTCTATAATAATTACCTTCATGATTTCCAATTAAAATTACTCTTTTAGAAATAAGTATATATTAATACCTCATGGATGAATATGGAATTATGAACAATGAGCATCATCCAATAGCTTCATCGTAAAATATTTTATAGATATGACACATATAGGGTTCATAAAAGTCATCATTCCATAATAATAAAGATTAATCATATGAAAATTTAATACCTTCATTTTAACTCAAAAACCTCATATTGTACCTCTTTTATCATCAATTTGATTGAGTTTTGAACAAATCTTTGAGAAAGATCATTTTTCTCCTTCCTTAAAGATTTACATATCCATCCATTGAAAATACAGAAATATTGTATCTTTTAACTTCATCATAGATAATATGTCATGATCATTTTGAATCAGTGAATCTGCCACTATATTCTCTTTCTTGGTGTGGTAATGTATTGAGGAGTCATAATCTATAATCAACTCCAACCATATTATTTGGTTCAAATTTACATATTTTTTAGAAAATATAAACATTAAAATTTTTTGCATGTTATATATATCAACTTTATCTATAATGATAAGTCATCTATATCTTTAAGGGTAAAATAGAAATAGGTAACTCCAAATAATGACTAGGGTCAATTTTATCATGAAACATCACTAATCAAGATTAAAAATATATAACCATGTCAAAAAATTTGAGGATGTATTAGTGTTCCTTCTTAATGAATCACTATAGATAAAAACCCATTATCCAGTATTGGGTAGCGTAAGGACTAGTTCACCAACTAAACATCTCTTTACATCTTTATAATATTCCTCACACAAATCTATCCAATGGAACTTTTCCCCCTTCAATGTTAACAAAGTGAGTGGATTATATAGCTGTGATAAATTCCATGTAAAGTATCTATAACATCCAACCAGCCTATGAAAAGTATGGATCACATCTACAGTTTTATTTGTTGGAAAATTTTCAACTAAATTAATATTTGATTGATCCACTGATATACCATCAGAAGTGATTATATGAATGAAAAATGAAACTTTGAATAGCTAAAATTCACACTCAGTTAATTTTTCATAAAACATATCCTTCCTTAGTGGATTCTATACAATCCCCAAGAGATATTCATTCTCATCCTTACTTATGTAATAAATAATAATTTTTTCTCTAAATAATTCCATAAAGTGGCCATTGTGATCTCTAAAAAAATATTCATTAAATTATTGATGTTAGATGGTGAATTATTAACACAAAATTAAATAACTATAAATTTATAGTGTCTAAACATTGAATGTACTGTTGTCTTGTGAATGTATTTACTTTTTAACATAAATTAATAGTATTTGGATCCCAGATCAGTCTTGAAAAAATATTGAACATCTTGTAACTGATTGAAAAATCATTATTATAGCGGGGAAATGAAATATATTCTAGATTTAATTGTTTCAATGTTCCTGATATTAAATTATATTCTTGATCGATATATTATTCATCAAATAAAATAAATAGGTGAACCCCATGGTGATGGACTTAGCCGATTAAATTCACATTAAGTATTTTCTTGGAGTTGCATCTTAAATTCTCATAGCTCAATCCGGGAAAATATATTTAGAATCATTCAAATATGTGTTTGAAAAGGAATGGGTTCTCTTGGAAACTCAACATCATTATTTGGAGTAATACTAAACAACTCATATGTAATGATATCAACAAATTCTCATACAATAGAAATATCTCTGATGGTGCATTTCTCCCCAACCATTTGAGAAAAAGAACAACTTTGAATATGGATTTGGACACATTCATGGATTTTGATCCCATTTAAATATAATATTTATAAACAAACTAATTTTTTATCAATCATAGGTTTGTAATACAAAATGTGAAATAATTTCCATGGTAACTAATAATGGATTAATTTTAAAGAGATGTTCTTTTACAAAATAACATAAAATTCAACTAGGGGATAATAAATATATTTATAGGAACTATATTGACATGAACTTGAATTGGGGAAGATTATTATACTTAGGTAGTGATCATTATAATGTAATTTTTTGTCAATGATAATTAAAAATTTATTCATTTAGGATATAAGTTGAAATTCATTGAGTATTTTTATGATAAATAAGAAATCGTATAACTATGATCAAATAGGTTACATAAATATTTGATAATTCCAATCACAAAATCAATATTATTATTAAATATTAAATCCCTTAGCAAAACCTAAATGGTTTGAAATACCATCCGGGATTATTTGTATGAGTGATCAGTCATACAAAATTATTCAACAGATTTCTAAAATGTGGAACCTTATAATCAATCTGTGGAACCATAGGTTTAAATTTGGTCATCTATAGTAATAATTTATTTTAAATCCATAATTATATTTCATAAAGAAAACATGATTATCCCCCATCATGTAACCATAGGAATTTCAATCGTGTTGTGTAAAAATAGAAAAATCATCATGTATAGGAATAATAGTTGAGATATAACCAATCAACAGTTTTTAGGGTTACTAAAAATATATTCATCTATTCTAAACACATATATACTTATATTATCTATATTGGGATATTTTTTAGGGAAACCCACACTACTTTCATTACAATAACATATGATGTTTCCCAATATATAGGATTATCCAAAGGGTTCCCACTAACATTTTCTCATTAGAGATTAAAAATGAAAATAAAACATTCTCTAATACCCACTATTACAACACGTATATTTAATATAAAAATATCATAACATATTAAATTAATATTAAATACATAACATTAAAATTCAATAAAAAATAATATAGATTATTGTTCTTTGTAAATATAGAGAGATAAAAAAATATTTTCAGAATATATCCACATCATATTGGACCTTGTTCTTCATACCTAGCACCGTTTTTAAAAGTGTCATACTTAAAACCAATATTCATAGAAAAGGGAAATAAAAAATTAGAATATGTGAGTAGAGATTCAATGTATTGGAATAAAAGGGAGATATAAATTATCACTAAAGAATAAAATTAGCATAATGATAAAGAACATGGACATAACATTTTAAAATAACATGAAACATATCATAGGTTATAATATTGTTTAACAGAATACATCTTTGTAGTCAAAAGGACATGAGTCATAATGTAATAAAATAACATGATCCATGGGAGTATTACATTACCATTGTACATAATTTGGTGGCACACATAGAACAATATAAAACCATTTCCTCAGTTGAGTATCACTCCCAATACTATCATATTGAATTTTGTTCACTCCTAGTCACCTCATATCCTAATTCTATAGTCACTCCCAAGATAATCACTGTTCCACAACTCCCTTACTAAACTAGGCTCACTCCCCATTCTAGTCCTTATTATATTTTCAGATAGTAATCTATACCCATTGAATTGGCTAACTATATAATTTTAAGCACACCCACCACACATTTATAATGCATTCACATATATGACCCAATATCAAAAAACATACATCATATATCATACCTATGGATAACATGGGTCTTATAAATATTTCAATAATGAATCATAGGATAAATCATATAAAATAAAAGGCTTCATAAAAATATTATATTAATAATTATAAATCATATTAACAATAATATTGTTGGATCGTATCCTAAATAAAGAATAAGTAAAATCAATTGATGTTACCATAAATGTAAATACCTTTAAAATATCACATAAAATATTTCATGAGGAAGAATCCAATTTCATTTTTGAATCCCATCACTAAAATATAAATATTTACAACATTATATGGAAAAACATTATTTGAAAATAATTTTGGATACTTATAAAGGATTATTTGAATTATTTAGTGATCTTGATGGTGGGGAATTATTTCAAAGTTGTGTATATTAAAACAATGATTTATTTAATTTTAATTGAAATAATTTAATGGTTCCTCATTATGAAAAAGAATATAAGATTTATTTTATTTTATTTTTGAAATACATAATCGTGGGTATAAATAAATTTAAAAATCATTGTATATAAGTAATAACTTGGTTGATATTTATTGAAAACAAGTATGAAAAAGTATTTTTGACGTTTTTTACATTAAAAACATCCATTTGGACAATTGAGGTTATAAATAATTTAAAATGAAATGAAAACATGTAATATATATAAATTACTAGAGGAGAAGAAAATTAATTTTATTATTTATAATTTTTCTCATCATGAATATAATCATAAACAAACAAGACAAAAATTGAGAATCTGACATAAATATATTACTATGTTGGGAAATTTCATAAAAAACATCAGGAAAGAGAGAACATTAGATTAATATATATATATATATACCCAAATAATTGTTAATATAACAATCATATAATCATTCATGGTCACTATATACACCAGATAAATAAAATAATTATTAATATGAAATCTGTCTCACAAAAATGTAAGTGTGATATAATATATTCCCTATATTTTGACTTGATTCATTATCACTCTAAACACATGTATAATAAATTTTAATTTATTAAAGTTTTAAATTAAAATCATTTACATACTAATAATATCATTTATGATCCACGTATAATATTTTAACACCCATTTAGTGAAAATTCATTATTTAAATCATCATTTCTGGGTGTTAACTATTGTTTTCATGAGAATTTTTGTTTTGTAGTTAAGTTGTGTTTATTTTTAGCATCCCAATTACATGTTTAAAAATTATTAATGATATATATATCTTATATGATAATTATATTTAAATTTATAGTGATCCATAAATGGTAGAATAAAATAATTGAATTACAACATTCATGAATACTATAGGTAGTACGTAGATATGAACATTGTTTTCACTTTTTGATAAACATAATTAAAGAGAGTTATATAATAAATCACCTTTATAATGTCATTTTTATATAATATATATCATATATACTAAATTAATCTATCCAAATTAACATCTATTTAACTTCAGAATTTAAAGAAACACATCACTTCATGGATGTGGTGGTTCGTAAGTATGCATTAGAAACATTATTATTTTCTAATGGGTTGGAAGGTAAGAATTTATGTAGCACCTCATGATTTTTGGATGATAATTATTTTGATTTAATTTATCCTTTTTGATATAATTCATTTCACACAACACAATATATAACATTTGTTATACGAAATAACATTGATTTTCCTATGGTATACGAAACACCATGTTAAACTTGAATGACATGAAACTCTAATATTACATTGTCGTACATGAAAAATAATGTTTTCAATTTGATAAAAACAACTATGGATTTTTTAAATAGGTTGAATTTAATGCAAGACTGAGTTTTATCAAACAACAATATACAACTAATAATATTATAAAAATATTAATACAGTAATAACATAGCTATTTAAATGGAAGATAATGATGATATTAAATAAATCATGAAATTATGGTTTACACACAAATATATATAATTAATCCTTCGGTTATCAATTTTTTATAAATGAATATCTGAACTATTTGATAATAAAAAAATTCATTTTCATTGAAAACTATTTTCTATTTACAAACACCATTTTATCTCATTAAATTTTAAAACCAATTTGGATGAATGTTTATAAAAAAAATTATATATTATATATTCAATAATTTTTTTTAAACTCATACAACAGAATTTATTGGCATAAGATAATAATAAATCAAATTTTTCTAATAAATAGATATATTTTTCAAAGATGTAATTTTACAACCTTTAATTGAAAACCCCATTATATATTAATTTTTGAAAGATTTTATAATTTTAATTTTAAAAAATAACCATTATTTTTTTATAGATGAACATCTACATTTACATTGGATGGATTATTTTTATTTTTCCGAGCAGGTTCATTTCATGAAGGATAGTTAACAACAATAAATTATAACATAAAACAACGTTAACATCTAATATTTTTATATAGTTAAATTACATTATAATTTGTATTTAAAGTATAATATGTTATGTTTGTTAACAATAAATTCAATTTATACCATTTTAATCAATTTCACATTAAAATTGAATATAAAAACATTTCAATCTTTTGGAATTTGTACATTAAAAACACATTTTCTCGTTATGTCTACAGGATTAATGATAAATTAATTAATTCCACTTCAATGATTGGAATTTGGAAAATGGATTCAATGTTTATAAAAATAATAATTTATAATGTCTAATAAGGTAAACATAGTTTTTGAATGAATAAAAATTAGTGAATGTATTTATAATTTATTGTAAGGATTATGGTTAAAAATAGTATACTTTGTGGTTAAAGGTTATCTTAAGTGGCCACATAACATGAACAGTTATTTATAATCCATTGTATCACCATATATATATTATAACCTCCATTTTATAAAAAAATAGGCCTTTTTTGATACTCATGATTTAAGGGAGACCTCTCCACACAGTTTTCCTTTCTATATTTACAAGAATTCCACCCCTACACTGTAGAAAGGGCACTCTCAAACCCCACCCCAACCCCTAAATTATTCACACATATCATTCCATTTTAATAATCAAAAAATGAAAAAATATTCTCCAAAACTACCTTAATTAATTATTTAAATTTATCTTTAGGCATAAAGACAATCGAGGAATCCCTTTGGTGCAAACCAAAAGTAGTTTCCCAAATAAGAGTTATCATCCTCTAAGAAGCACTTCTTTAATCTCTTTAACCACCCAATAGACTCCTCATATTCCATGATTATATAATAAACTCAGTATACTAAATATAATGATATGTTTTTGTGATAATTTAACAATCTACACTAACTCTAACATCGATAAAATGAGACACACATACGCCATTCATATGTACGATGGACCACCGCCTTATGAATCGATGTCATTTGTTTTTATGGTTCCACATTTCATGTTTTTGAGTAATAATTTATGTTATATTTTCATATGATATATCTGATATATCTGATGTATTTATACTTATGTAATTATTATATGACATAAAACATCATGCTATCAAATCTTTCAGAATATGATATCTAAGTTTGTTGACGTGTGGATTACCGCCACCTCAATGATGCGTTATTCATTCACACTTTAAATTGAATGTATTAAGGATGGTTTTAGAGAATTTTTATGATATATATTAAATAATAATTCTTCTATAATTTTAACATGAATATATATACATATATTTCATTTAATATCGTTATTTCAATACTCCATATAAATCGATATAACGTTCCTGTGTACATACGTTCTACCGTCTCAAAGAACGGTGTATTTAATTTACTATATATATATATATATTAGATTATTATAAATATATATACTGAGTATATATTATATTTATATAATTTTTACATTATGGTTATATTTATATCGTATTATAAGTAATAGGTTCAATAAAAACATGTCAAAACAAAAAGGTTATTACAAAAAATGTAGCATTAACATGAAATGATAATAAATGGGTTGTATAAAGTCATAATAAAATCATATATGGTATGATATATAAGAGTATTTTTATTTTGGATATTTTTAATAAAAATATATTTATTTTACTTGAGCTTTGAATATGGACAAGGAATGTCTAGTATTAGGGTATGGATTTTCGGATGTCATTTTTATTTTTTGTGATATATAATATATATTTACCAATTATTCTTATTGTGTGGTATGTAAAATTCCATATATGATGTTATATTATGAATTAAATTTTTTTCAAAATCTTTTAATTTTTAATTGATGGTATTCACTCATGTGGTAATTTTTTTAAAAGTTACTCAAGTAGTAAGGGGATTTCTAGTCTCATATTTGTTTCTACAAGACTCATACATTATTCCCCAATAGATTATTTTGGGTGGTATATATAATGTCAATGACTGTATTTTATGATTATTATAAAATAATTTAGGGGTATTTATATATCCATTTTATGAACAATCTTTTATGGGATTATGGTTAGAAAAATACAAAATGGGTAAAGTAATTTTGTCTCAATTTTCATTCTTTGAGAAAAATATTATGTCATGCACCAATATTCTTCTATGAGTATTTAATTCCCTTTGAAATTTTGTATCATGAATCTAATTATTTAATTATATTTTATTCTTCATTTAAAATTATTATTTCCTAGTGATTTTTATTCAATGTTACGAAAGTGTTAAGAGTTGGTTTCCGTAATCTCATCGTTTATCATAATTGTTTATGATTATGTTACCATTGATGAAAACATATGATATATATCGCAATAATTATCATGAAATTTCTTATCCATGGGTTATTCAGGATATATTCAAGTATCTATACCATTTTAGACTATTTTTAATTAATATATCTACGAAAATGTTTTTATGAAAATAAGAATATATATATCTTTTTGGTAGGAAACTGTATTCATCCAAAACAATGTTTCTAAAAATTATTTAAATATTTTTATACTATTATCATATGATAAATATAATATATTTTTACCTGTTATTTTCAATCTAAAAATGTTTTTTAAAAATTGAATCTTCTTGCCATTTATTGATCGATACACATTCCTATACATTTTATAGAGAAAATGAATGTTTTAAATGTAAGGATTTATCTGAAATCATGACCTTTATTTCCGTGAATATTCCTTTTGAAATTTACTAGACTTTATATTTTTAGAAAAAATCATAATATTCTATAAATTCTAGGATTTCAAACTATTTTTCAAAAAAATGGATTTCAAAAATAAAATTCGTAGAAATTACTTTTTTAAAATTATTTTCAACGATTCTGGGTTATGATTTGAAAATATTATTTTCAAAAAAAATGATTTAAAATATTTCAAAACTTTTCAATATGTGTTAAAAATATCAATTAAAAAGGCTTTCAATTTTTTCTTCTAAATGTATTTATAAGTCTTCAGATAGTTTTCAATGAAAATTTTATTGAATATGTTTTCAATATTCATTTAAAGTCCTTCCATGGAATTTTAAAATAAAAGTGTTTTCACAATGTTTTCTGTTTTTAAAATATATTTCCCATGTGTACGTGATATTTTCCATAATAAATGATTGAAAAGAAATTGAAAATAATTCTTTATAAGAGATGTATTTTTGAAATGGTTTTGTTAAATGTGTTTTAAAAGAATGGATTGTTCCTTAAGAGATGTTCCATGTGGTATTTTGAAATAATTAGATATCTAATATGACTTCCATTGAAATAGTTAATTATTACAGAATAATTGATCCATGTAAACAATTATTATTCATTATTTGGCTGGTTTTTGTATAAGATGACAAGTTTTTTATGAAACTCAATTCCCTTTAATGGGTTCTACTATAATAAATTGATTATGAAACCTATTTCATTTCTATGGTTTTTCAGTGATTGTATGATTATTAAACCTGTATATTTCCAACAGGTTATGAAATGATAGAATTATTATGTCATCCATTTCATTTCATGGGTTATGATAATATTTTTTTGATACACATATTTTTTATGGGTCATGATATGATGAATGATTTACTATCTGGTGGAACATGTCTGTATGATTTCATTATACGATGGGTTGGACCAACATCTCCCTCAAATGCGTTGAGTAATGTTTTATATCTAATGATATAATGATTGGAAACAAGTAAATGGGAAATATGAACTATGAGAACAAGGGTTATCCTTATCCACTATGGGAAAAAGGTGTATCCTTGTCCACTATAAAGAAAAGACTATAATAGGGGTTGGTGTTGTGACCCACCATATAGAAGTAGTTCAAATGAAGTGCTCTATATTTTTGGAAAATGAGTATTGACTTATAGGGAATGATATTACATGTTTTTTGTGTCTGCCACAATTCTATGTCGTATTCCTATGTTATGATTTCATGGATTATATATTTTATTTTCATATTATTCATGTCTTATGAACTATCAATATTTATTCCATGAATAAATTTTATTATCCTTGATATGGTGGGTATGATATTCAAACATTATTCTCATGTTCTAATACCCTTATTCCCATATTATGCTAATGTATCTCCTATTTCTACCCTTACTGATCATATAATCTCACAATTTTTTATTTTTTCATTCCCCATGTTATGAATATATGTTTAATGTAGACATAATAAAGGTTAATATATTTATGGGAGACATTAAAGGCCATTTACTATTTTTAGAATATTGTATTCATTATTTCCATAACTCTAAACTATTATTATCGTCACGTATATACTATTGTAATGTGATAAATATTCATATAAAATGATATAATATCCATGTATGTTAATATTGTGATGCAATAGTTTATATTAAATGGAAGGTTTAGTTATCCTTCAGAAACTGGGATGATAAATATTTATTGAGATTCTTAGGGATATTTCCATGGATATTTCATGGGAGTTCTCTCAGGATAATCCTATGTTGTATTAATTTTTTCATCCAATAAGTGATTTTTCATTATTATATGAATTCATATTTGATAAGTGGTTATCACAGTATAGTTTCTAGTTTTATTCAATGGTGGGAACTAAATGTAATTGGGTTAATGTTGAAATTTGATAGAAAAATTTATGATGACTAATTAAATTCGATGATCACTAGAGTGAAGCTTGTTGTGATTATACCTAATTAATTTTCATTGAAAAATACTAACATCATTTACCATAAATAACTACCTGAATCATCAGAAAAGAAATGAAACATGGTCACAAAGTTTTCATGTTACATAGGACATGGAGGATATAAGATTCAATTTCCATTATGTTTAGAATGTGGAAAAAAGAAACCATGTGAATGTCATAGAGTAAATAAAAGATGTTTTGACTGTGGAAGAGAAATACATAGAGAAAGTAAATATAAATAATAAATGAAAAGTTCGGTTAATGAAATGAATTAACATAATGTCTTCCCTATGAAATCATCGATAGTAGAAAAAAATAAATTTGTAATGAATATGAATTATAAAAATTGATTCCATTGGAAACACCCTAAAAACCTAAGAAGGAATAAGGGGGGAAAATAAAAGTGTGAATCTGGGAAATGAAATGTGGTCCATGGAAAAACCCCAAGGGATGAAAATATTATTCTCAGTTTCCCAAACAGATAGAAACCAGGTTATTCAATAAGTGTTGAAATAAGGAATGAAAATCTATACAATATGGGGAACATGGAGATCCATGTAGAGAACCAAGAGTGATTTAAGAAGAGGTATGGAAGTGTTTGATTCTCATACTCCACTCCAAGTAAGAAATGAATGAAAAGGCACTTAATCACAAATCATAAAATGAGTATATTTTAGAGATATATTAAAGAAGGATGCATGTTGAGGCCACCGAAGAGAAAAAATTGTGGATGTACAAGAAAGATCGAATCATATCCTGGGGTTTCTACTAAGGGAAAATCACATTTGAGGAATTCATTCAAATAATGGACAAAATGGTTACTCACCTTTATGAAATTATCTCTAAGGATTCAGACACCTAGGTTAGTACTATGGACTATGAATATTAGAGAGTGGAAGACCAAAAAAATCATAGTCTTGTGTTTAATCATTTTGTGTGCTCATTGATCACATAGTGGTAATTTTTTCTCCGAACTAAGGTTTACCACATGTCCTTAAAGTGTTTTAATACAGAATTTATATTTATTGGTGAAAAATCTTCTTCTAATGATGAAATATCCATAAATTAATTAGAAATGGGGTATGGGTAATGGTTATATTATTGATGATGATGAGAGTATAGATGAAATTCAATGGTAAAGAGGTTTTAAGTAATGTAATGATTTATCCATTTTAATTCCTCAAGGATAATGTGGAATAGTCTATTATTAATGTATTTTAATTAATGAATTATGAATTGAGAAATATTTAAGGATTGTTCATTCTATGTTTTTTCTATGCATTTACAGAAATATGTTGAATGATTCATATTGACTAGAAAATTGATTTTAGGGAAATGTTATTTTCATAGGAAACACAAGACTATTGGAATATATCCCTTATTATTTCTTAATTTTTAGAAAATTATTTTTTAATAATGATATATTTGATATGTATAAGAAAGTTGGATTGTACATACTACCATGGAACTGATTGAGTATTTGTTGACAAAGTGGATTATGCTATAATGGATATATTTTATGCCATTTTTGTACATAAAGAATATATCAAATAATTTTTGGAATATGAAATAATGAATGTTTTCGAAAAATATTTATTGTAAATACAATGTTTCATGAGTATACAAGATAAAATAATTCACATTTTTGTTGTGTGATAAACAAGATTTACATTATGATATATGGGGGATCAAGGTAAAGATAATTATGAAAAATATAGTTACATTCTTTCTAATTTTTTATACTTTTATCTTACAAATGGAATATAAGGTTGACCTTTTATGTAATGGTTTGTGTTAAACATAAAATTAGGATTTATAGATTCAACTATTATCTCACCATATAACTATTTATCCATATTTGATAAATTTTCTATAATATTTTATTATGATAAAGAAATATCATACGACTTAACATTATATTTGAAGATCTCATGATCTAGTAATGCTTTAGGAATGAAAAATTCTCCATGATTCCATATAATAAGAGATGAAGTGGAAACTGATTAAAGAACAACCAAAAGTTGAGATTGTTCATATACAATGGAATGAAATCATGTAAGTATATATTCTTTGTAAAATTATACAACTCTATGAAAAAGTTTATTGAAATAAAATTTTATCTCCTAATCATCATTTTGTTGATGTTAATGACTTTTTTTAAGGATCATTTGGTTATGTCATTATGGCTGTTAAATTTCCTGTGATCATGTTATCTATTACTATATTTCAAAACATAGTAATTATATTTATCCTCAATGTCCATGTTTTCACTTTAAAATAATGTTCTCCTATGTGGAATCCTATTAATGAGTTACCATAGGTAATCATTATTTTTCCAAAATTCCTTTTTGTTATAGGATGTTATAGTAATCATTTTTACAATATGTGTTTATATGAATATAACATTCATGTATTAAAAAATTGATAATGCAGACTAATTTAAAGGGAGAAATTCATTTTAATGGGGGTATAATGTAACAACATTTGATTTTGTGATTTTTTTTAAATTTACATATTTTTTCAATCTTTTTCATTTTAGTCAACCCTGAATATAACATTTTTTGTACGAAAGAACAATGTTTGGACAACATTATACACAACAAAAAACTAAGAGTTCATCATAAGAAAAAAGTATATTATCTTTAACTACTTACAAAACAATGTTCGGATTATGTTTAACATAATTTTGAGTTCCTTCAATAAATTATGTTTCACACAAGACCTTGTTTTACCAAAAAAAAATATTATTAAAATCACATTTCAAATATTATTATAGTTATCACATAGCGATTAAAATGGTATATATGAATGATATTAAATAAATTATGAAACTATTATTTACACATATATATAAAATGAATTCTTTTTATATTAATTAACTATAAATTTATGTAATAACTATTTTAGAATATGGAAATTCCCATTATAAGAAAAATAATTTTCTCTGTACAAACAACATTTTATTTAAAAAAATTAAACAAACAAATTTCCATGAATGTTTTTAATAAAATTTATATAGTAAATATTATATTAAATATTATTTCATTGATCCAATATATTTTATATGCATAATATAATAATAAATCCAAATTTTTGAATAAAAAGATGTATTTTTCAAAAAGGTAATTTTTTCTGCCTTTTAATGGAGACCAAGTTGTAAAGTTAATGTTTGAAACTTTTTTATGTTTTAATTGAAACAATAAGTATAACTTTTTATATATTAATATCAACGATTTATTATGGATAAATGTTTGGTATTTTTCTAACAAATTCCCTTTATTGATGTGTAGCGAAATACACTATATTTTAATTGAAACATGCTATTTAATCTAATTTATATATGTATTTAAATATTTTTTTATTTAAAATAAGTTAAATTTTATAATAATATTTCAAATAAATATCATTAAAATCAGATTTACATTTTTTTTATATTTAAACATTTCAAATGTTTAAAGTATTTACTCTAAAACCCACATTCCCTTCCTGTATTTGGGATTAATTTGAAATTACATCATGGCACATAATAGATGAGAATACAGAAAGCTGGTTTCCATATTTATAATATGAATAATTTATAATGTATAATAATTTCAACATAGTCTTGTTATGAAAAGTAGAAATGAATGTAATTAAAATGATTTTCTATGATTAGGGTAAAAACATGATTATATAGTAGTTAAACAATATCTTAAGTGTCCAAATAACCAAGAAACATGTCAAAAATACACATGAAGGAAAAATTTATACCAAATACCATATTTTATAAAAAATACCATTATTGTATTCCCATTATGTTAGGGATAACTCTTCATATTGATTAACCTTTTCTATTTACAAGAATAACCCTCCTCTTAGACTATAAAATGGGAGTTCACCCTACCCCAATCCCCTCACTTCTTCACACCTCTGATGTCCTTGGGATCCACAAAAACCTTCCATAATAAGCTCTACACTTCCCTAAATTCATCCTATAATCCTCACATTGGGAATAAATCCAACCAAGTAAGACCATTGGTGAAAATCAAAATGATTTACCAAGAGAAGAGTTAACATCCTTCCATATGAACATTGGTTTTATCTCTATCTACACCCCCCGTAAAATATTATAATATCATGGTATTGTAAAAAATATGTATTCTAAATATATTTTACTCAATGTATGTTTTAAAATAAATTTCAGTGCTTCCAGTGTAATAATTTGAGTTTTGAAATGGTTTTATGAAATGCATTTTCAATGAAAGGTTATTTTCCTTAACAGATTTGACAAGTGGTCATTCAAAATACTCCTCTAGAAAAGATGACATACTTTGAAATTGTTTATCATTTACTTGGAAAATTATTCATGTACACTATTCATATTATTTCTTTTAATTGTTTTACCATTATGATGACAACTGGTTTATGAATCCTTTTTTTATTCCATGGGTTATAACAATATAAAACTCCTATGAATCCCACTTCTTATCTCGTGTTATTCTCTGATGAATTGATTATGAAACCTATCTATTTAACAAAGGGTATGATATGATGGAATTATTATAACACCCATCTAATTTCATGGGTTTTGATATAATTTTTATGAATAACATCAATTTTTATTTATCATGATATGGTCAATTTTTTAATATCATGTTGAAAACTTATGTATGATTTCATTATGTGATGGGTGGGACTATTATCTCCCACCTATGTGTTGGATATAGATTTAAATCTCAGGATATATTGTTGGAAAACATGACTCCAAGCTTGATACAATGTGAGAATAAGGGGAATCATATTCCATTATGGGAAGAAGGGGAAACCTAATCCACTAAGAGAAGAATATGTAACCTGATATACTCTAAGAAAAAGAATGTTATTGGGGATAGTGGTGTGTGACACCCAATAGTTGTAGTCCCAATGAAGTGACCTGATAATATTTTTAAATTTTATTATGCTTATATGGAATGATATTACTTGTGTATGTGTCCTCCACAATTCCATGTCTCAGTTCAGTGTTATGATTTCTTGGATTATATTATATATTCCTTTGTTAATCGTGTCTTATAACTACCAATATTAACACCATGAATCATGTATATGTTATTTGAAATGTATGGTATGATATTGAAATGAAATTATTGAGTTCTAACACCAATATGTTTATATTACGTTTGTGAATATCCATTATTTCCCCCCATTGAGAATCTTACCACACCCTTTATTATATTTCCATTCCCTAGGTGAGGAATCTAGGTTTTAAGTAGAATTGATAAATTGGATTATATTTATGGGAAACATTGAATATCTTTCACGGAGTTGAAATATTTTGTATCAAGTTTCCAAAGGCACTAAATAATTATAGTCTTTGTGCATGTACTTTTTCTAATTTTAGGAATATCTAAAAACATTATTTCATATATGTGTATGTTATGTTGGGGTCGCTATAATTTATAAATTATATTATAACTACACAACCATAATAATTTAATAATTATCATATGTTAAATTGAAACCCATCAGATTAATCATCCATGAAATATTGTTATAGAAAATTATTTGTATCAATATATAGAGGAAACTGTATATATATATTCATGAGGAATCATTTCACTTATGATCTTATGGAAAAGAGGGTTAATAATGGTTGTTCCACAATCATATTTCAATTTTATTATATTTACGATATTGATGTTGTTATTTGATGAAGAATACCCTATATTTATAGGAGTTTGAAGAAAAAACATATTGAAGGATGTTGGGTAGGATTGTAACACCGTGGATCTATTTGAAGTATTTATTTTTAAAATAAATTTAATATTTTTTGTATTTTTTGTCTCAATAAACATTGTTTTTATATTTAATTACAATAAAAACTATGTTTATCTTGCATTACAAGCAATGCTGAGTTTAAATTAAACATGACATACTTTTAATATATTATTATTTACGATGATAGTTATCGTTTATTTTTTGGAATAGGGGATATGTATATGATTAAATAAATTGTTAAAATATATTTTTTACACACACACATATATATATATAATCATTTCCTTGGTGAGTAGTTATTCATAAATTTAAATAATAAAATATTTGGAAATAAAGGAAATCAATTTTTGAAAAACCAAATATTAATTATGAAAATGTGTTTTACCACATTAAAATACTAAAATATATTTTGATAAATAATTTTAATGAAATTAATATATAATCTATTAAATAAAAATTTTAAAACTCATTTTACGTATTTTCTATATAATAGATAAAGAATAAATAAAATTTAATGCTTAAGACAATATGTTTTTCTAAAAAAATTATTTTCTCTAATTTTCCTCTCATATTTTAAAATTAGTTTATTCTAATATTGGAAAGAAAAATTGAAAAAAAAATCATTTTGATTTATAATATCAAAAATATCCTAGGGTGAATTTTTAGAATTTTTCTTAATATATTCGTTTTTTAAAAAATTGTAAATAATTAGGGTTTTTATTTTAATGTACCTTTTTATTTGAAGAATTAATATGTTTCAATATTGTATTAAAATTGGTTTAAAAGATAAATTAATTAAATTATATAAAAATTTATCCAATTATGGTCATTGGAATCATTTTTATATATAATTTTTATATAAAATCATTGTGTACATTTGGTCTATTTTTTATCTTTGAAAAACAACATTCTCATCAATACACGTAGAATCAATTTCAAATAAACATTTCAAGTAATTTGAATATAATTTTCATAAATGGATTCCATATTTTTAGTTATCATATGTAATATTATAAAATAAAGTACAATTAACTTTTTTGATCATAATTAATTGTAAAAATACTGAAAATTATTTATCATGGTTAAGGTAAAGATGGGATTCCTGAGGAGGTAAACTAAACAGATATTATTTAATAATGACACAAAAAATTACAAAACCCATTTTATTTCCATATATCAACTTTATTTATACTATATTCTTGAATGGTTTATTTGGGTGCCTTTTTCCGTGTGGCAAAAATTCGTACACCATTTTCATTCGAAAAATTACAAGTGTGTCACTCACCACACTTATAAAACACCCCCACTATCTTTTCCTATTCACACATAAGAAACTTATTGTATCATAAAAAAATTGAAAATAATTTCCTATATTCTCAACTCTAATTATATAAAAATTATTTATGTTATAATTCCATCCTATTTTGAGTTTTGGTGAAAACCCAAAGATATTATTTGAAAAAGAGATAATTTCCATAATCGAATATTTTTTAATTTATTTGTCGACCTTATTCAATTATTATGAAACATTTATGATATATTAAAAAATTATAATCCATATAATTTAATTATTTCATGTTAATTTAATTTCTTATATCCATCTCCTCTTCCATCAAATGGGATGCAAAATCTGTTTTTGTGTGTACGACAGATACCTCCTCATGAACTGATGTTATTAATTTTCTATCACCCCTATCACGGATGGATATAATGATGTATTTAATGTTTATATATGATTTTTATGATATTATTATACCTATTTAAATAAAATACAATATCTACCTTCTGAAGTCCTATCCCGTGAAAAAATAATAATGATGCTTGTGTGTACGGTGGACTACCACCTCACAAAATGAGGTGTTGAGTTTATCATTTTAGATTTAGATGGAAAGCAATATGTATATATAAAATGTTTTCATATTATTTTATTAATATAATTACAATCTATTAATTATGATATCACATATACATATTTTCATTAAATTTAGTTGGGGATATAATAACATCGATGATGTGTATGGAACATTACCGCCTCACGAAGCGATGTGAATCATTTTTCTCATATGCGTTACAATGATAGAAAAAATGGTAGTTTTAGATAACAATATTTCATATATATATATATATATTACATAAACATTATTCTATAATGGTAATATATAATTTTCTCTTCATTATTTCATTCCATCATGAAAATGCATGCATTGTTCTTGTGTACGTACAACATACCATCTCCAAGTATAAGGATTTTTATTTTCAATACATAACTCTTTTGGATTATGATAAATAAATATATAATGATTATATATTATATTAAAATTATGTTTAAAATTATGGAGATTATTTATCAATGATACATTTAATATGACCCAAATAATAAAAAATTCAAAACATACACAAAAAAATGTAGTTATTATCAGAAAAATGATTTTAACAAAGAATTTTTGATAAATGGATAATAAATGGTCATAATTAAATCATATATTCTATGATAAATATGTTTTTTGTTTATAAATTTATTTATAATGATATTATAATTATTATATATGAGGTTCAAATGAGTTTTAAAGAAGTCAATACAGAAGGTGTCAAATTTCTGACTCACTTTTTTCTTCAATGAGCCACATGCCATATTAAATATAGTTTTCTTTTATGTAGTGTATATAATTAACATTAATTTATTTAATTATTCTTCTACAAAATTAAAATATTTTTATTTAATACCCATTTTAGGATATCTATTTCATGGGGTTTGTTGTTCAAACATTACCCAAGCGGTAATTTGTTTTTTTGCATCAATATTATTTCATTGATACATATGTTATGTTGTTCAACTATATTATTTTATGATATGTATAAATATAAAATTTCACATGTAGTATCCTAATTTTAATTATTCTCATAATATTTCAAGATTAATTTATTATTATTCCATTTTTTGGGATTATATTCAATGTTAGTAAATTGGTTGTGATTTTATGTTACATTATAATCATTTTTTTGGATTGTTTATTATTATGATTAAAATAAATAATCCCCATGATAATTCTCTCATGAAAATCATGAAATTTGTTCTCATATGGTTATTTCATATAATTAATTGATTTTCCTTAAATTTATTCTCTTTTTGTAATTATGATTTCTAAATAATTTTTATTTAAAAATCATCAATATATCTCTCTCTCGTCAAAAAAATATTTTTCTTCCTAATCCTATTTTTTAAAATATTTACTAGAAACAAATTATTCTAAAAATGAATTTTTAATAAAATATTTACCCATGTTTTTTTACAGCAAATATTAAATTAATTAGCATTTACATTTATAAATAATGCTTATTTTAATTTACTAAAAATGTGAAAGGAATATTAATTTTAACATGTATAGAAAAACAATAATTTCAACCATTATTACATATAAATCATCAAAATAATACTTCAATATATTACAAGGATGTTTTTCAATAAAATAATTTTTAAAATTTAATATGCTTTAAAAAGTTTTTTTTTAAATCAGGAAGGGTATTTTCACTATGAAATGGATAAATTATTTATAACGAATAATTTATATGTCTTAATGGATGTTTTCATAGAAAATTAATTTTAACATTTTTCATGTTTTAACATTTTAGTTTTAAAGAGGAATGAATATTTTCCTCAAGAAAATATAAAACTAACTTTAAATCATCCATTATAAGTTTTTACATTTATTTTTTATTAAAATGATTTCTAAAATATTCAATTAATTTTTAGTTTTTAAAAGTGATATTCATTGAAAAAATATTTTACTCATAAAATTTTATAAATGATAGTTAATACATCCATTATATTTAATCACATTTATTTTTAAATAATGGGGCTCACATATTATTTAATAAATATTTAATTTTTAAAAGGGGTTTTTAATGAAAATTCATTCTACACAACAAATATTTTATATTATCTTCCAAAATCAGCTTCCATATAAGATTCATTTTTGATGTTACCTATGACTTATTGTGTATATGATCAACGAATAAAATTTCGGTTCATTCTCTAAATGGATTATGATTATTATGGAAGGACGTGTATGAATCCTTCTTTCCTTCCAAGAGTTATACCAGGATGAGATGATTATGAAACCAACATATTTTAAAGGTATATACTATGATGGAATGATAAAATGATTATAAAACCTATCTCTTTTCTAGAGAACATGATATGATGAAATGTTAATGAATTTTTTTATTTTTTGGGATATTTTATGATAAATGTTTTTTGATAATTTTTTTCACATAAGTATAGTTTTAATTTTCATATGGGTGGGACCTATATCTCCCTATAGTGGATTGGGAAAATATTTTTATCTCTTGAGATACATAGGACTTGAAATTGGAGTGAACCCAGTTTAGGAAAGGAATTTGTTCAGTATGATGGTCTTGGGAATGAAACATGGATACTATGATAGTTTGGTTAGATAACCCATTTCACTAATATAGTATTTTAAATGATCTTAAACTACTATAGAATTTTTTTATACTTATGTGTATAACTGTAATTTATTAAATATGAAATTTTTATTCTTTTATGGATTATATTCTATGGTTTTTGATGATTCGTGAAACATGAATGACCATTATTTATACCATTACTAATGATTAATATATTTTATATTAAGGTTTTGGTTTTCAAATATTATGGTTTTGTTATCATACACCTATTATCATTTTATGAATATTTAACTCCCTTGATTACTGTTAATATATATCTAAAATCTCCCTTTTCTTATGTTTACTTTCTTTAGGATATTAATAATGATATTGGGTAGGGTATGCCTAGGAAAAGGAATATTTTGTAATTTCATTATGGGATATGTTAAAGATCATTAAATAAATAAAATTATTTTCCTTCTACTCTATAAAGGGTCTAAACTATTACGATCCTCAAGAACGTTTATTACAATGTAATATATATTCATCTAAAATTTATAATATCTATAAATGAAATTTATTAGACACAATAGTGGGTATAATTAAAAATTAGTAGATAAAATTTGTAAAATTTTATGTGAAACCATTAGTGAAATACCTATGGATATGTATAAGGATATGTATATGGATACTTCTAAGGATAAGTATATGAATTTTTTAATGTAAAGGAAAATGACAGGGAATTTTAGTAAATAATAGAATGAGTGTTTTCCATGAAATTACATCCATATATGTATAGTAAAATAGAAACTTCCTCCATCATAGGGGTGGATAGGGGTAATAAATCTAAGAAGGGGTCATTGTATTAGAATCAATCGAATCTTGGTGCACCACAAGGGGCCTTTCTACACACCTAGTTTCACACTATTGAGGGATATGATTTGGAAATTAATAATTTATTTATGAACCATAATTGAGGATTAAAATAGATTATGACTATTAAGGTCATAGGATAAAACAAATATATCATATATTAAAAATAAGATTCATTTTTTTAACATAATATAAGTGATTTTTCTAGATTACCCAGTTCCTCACTATAGTCATTGTTCCTTAGACAATGTTTTTATTGTTTTAGTAAATAGGGGAACCAAATGGATAAGGATTAATGTTTAATTTGTTAGAAAATATTTTTAGGATAATCAAAATTGGATTAATAGATTAGTGATGGATATTATCCAAATCAACTATCATAGATCATGATTAACAATTTGTTATGTAACCTACTAGTGGAAATAGAAATGAAGATAAGGGTAGAGTTCATAGAGAGTTTGGGTAGTGGAGACCATGGGGGAATGATGATTTAATTTCATATATTTCACGAATGTGGGAATAATGAAATAAGGAAATTTCTTATTGGAATGAAAAAATGTTTTCAGTTATGGAAATAAGGACACAAAAAAGTAATTATAAGGAAATAAATTATATTTTTTGTTAACACAATGGATGGATATAATGGTTTCTCTAAGGCATAATTGACTATTTAATTTTTGATATATTTTAATTATTTGATTTATGAAAATCAATGTCCTATGGGAAATGATAGTGAATTGAATCAATGATGTTGTATGGGTAATTGTTATTTTTTTGATGGTGAAGGGACTATGAATACCATTTAAAAGTAATGATGTCTTAATGAATAATACGATAAAACCTAGTTAATGGAATAAGGATGACATGGAATAATTTAATTTTTCCTGTTTTTAATTTCTATAATTATGTTATTTTAATCATGGAATATATAGGTTTTGTTCTGTAAATAATTTTTTATATGAATTTTAAAAAATATGTTGAATGGTACTGATGAATTAGTAATGTGATTTAGAAAAAAGTTGATAGTTCATAAAAAGAAAATGATTAAGGAAACATAACCATAGATATGTTATTTTATTGAAAAATTGGTGTTTATTTTGGATAATGTGATTGTTGAAATGGAATATATAATGTGGATAGTGCAGATTATTTGTGAACTTGTTAATTATTTGTAGACAAAGTGTATTTATTGTCATTGATGAAGTTTACAACATTATTAGACTTATGAAATATATTCAATAATATATGGTTTCATTGAAGTAATATGTATTTGTGACCATTTTTAATATTTTATGGTAATTATTTTCATTACTAGGTTTCAAAAAAAATATTTCTATGGTGTTCATGTATTTGGTATTAAAAAATTAAGAGCTACGTTATTTTAAAGACCCAAACTATTATAAATGAAGTATCCCTTTGTGATTTAAATAAATATATTATAATGTAATATGTTTATATAAAACATATGTAGTTCCAATTTTATGACCCTGGATTTAAAATAATGTTAAAATTATTATCATTGTTAATATATCATGGAATCATTGATAACGTTATTAATATAAATATTAGGATTTAAAAAATCTAATTGAAACATGCAAAGAAAGTAATAGACTCATATAGTAGGATTATACACTATAAAGACCTTTTATCAAAGCATCTAAAGAAGATATAATCAATTTTATTTATACACGATGAATCCCAGATGATATCCAATAACATAATCTTAAGAGAAACCTTTTACGAGGAAGTTCAAGCTCTTTGAGATCATGTCCCGAACAATATTTTCCAAACTCCCCCATGTAAGTGTCACTGTAGCATACCTTACTCTTAGGGAACATGCCAATGAAATAAAGGGATATGTATCAAGACATTAATAATATGAATATATTTATTTTATAGATTAATGATATTTTTCATATTTATTGTTTCTTTATAGATGATTTTTTATTTTTATTTAATTAATCTCAAATTGTATTTTTAGGTAATATTCAAATACAATGAAGGGATTTATTTTGATAAATTAAATTATTTTATAAATAAATATTATTTTTATAAAATATTATTACTAAATAATTTTTATTAATTATAAATGGTCATATATTTTTTATGAAGTAAACTTTACTTTTTATAATGTTTTATAAACTTTTATTGTCAAAAAAATTGAACATTTTTCAATAAATATCATATATTAATTTAATAATGAAAATGGTCATATTTCAAATATTACATAGATAAAATAAATATTATTTTTTGAATAATAACATCAAAATTATCCAATTGTGTATTTTTCATAATTTACTGAGACATTCGAATTTTTGGGTAAAAATTAAATAATGTATATATATACAGTGTGTATTATGACATCATAATGACTAAAAATGATTTAATAAATAATATAATGGGTATATTAGGCTAAATTAATTTTTCCCCTTAAAATAATCTCATTTTATGTTAATTTTATTAATTTAATTTAGTCTATTTGAATCCTCCAAAACATATAATGTATTTTTTGATTTTAAATTAATTCGTTTAAAATTTGGCTCACCTCCCCATAAGAAATGGTAATATTTTATTAATTTAGACCATTTTCACAATAAAATAACGAAAACATCTCCAATTTTTTAATGACAATGGGAAAAAACCATGTGATGTTACGTGGTTTCAAAAATTTTATTTTGTAGAGTCCAAAACCTATATATTAATGAAATCCATTTCGTTAAATAAAAAAACCCACCCATGATCCCACATACCATCACTAAAAATACTTTTAGAATAAACTTAATCATCTATCCTTTCTCTTTAATCCTCTCAAGGCTCCCCCGAGCTCTTATGAATCCCTTTTAATACTTTCGGTGTCATAATCAAAAGGTATTGATACTCTTTTTCTCACTTTTATTCAAAAATATCTTTTATGTTATGCCCTTTTATTTCTAATTTTTTAATGATATGGTGTGTTTTCAAAAATCTGACATACTACCCTTATTATTTAAAAATGATGATAGACTCCTATATATATCATTAATCCCTCACTTGCACACCTGTTACCAAGATGAATTTTCATAAACATCATTTTTTCCTATTTTAATTCAAGAATATTTATTATAGTATGCCTTCTTTTATTAATTATAAATTTATGGATGTCTTTAATTGTCCCTATTATTTTCCACTTAATGTTAAAATTATCATAGAACCATTTTCCTCTAATCAACCCATTTTATGAATATTTTTTTGACTCTGATATACTGATGAATTTTTTTCATGATTTTCCATGCCATACAAATTGTATAGTGAATACCATTCCCATTTCCTATGAATTATGTTCACTTTTATGAACATATACCTTTCTATTGGGGAAATAAAAAATTTATTCCACTATCCTTGATCTTGAAATATATTATTATGATGAATTAATCCATGTTTTTGGATATATACGACACACATAAGAATGAGAATGAAATGAAAGTAACAGGTGCACCTTGAATTATATAGCACACTATTTTAATGGGTAATGTTTAGTGTCATGATATTTCGTATTGTTAAAGGGGTGTTCCTGATTATTTTATTGGAATTTGTCGACCATAAAGTCATGGTGGTTTAGAACTGACCTGTAATGTGGTGTTTTATGTTGTTTCCACATTTCCCATGTTATAATTATCATTCTATATCATTCCTTATTATTAATGTCTATTTATGCCTCCTTATTATGACTTGTCTAAAATGTATTATTATATTCATGTTATTCCATGTGTATTCCCTCAATAATCATTATTGATCACCCCTTTCTTATATATATTCCCTTAGATATACAATACAGTTTTATGCTCAAGCATGTTAAAGATGTTTTCAAAAAAGATATTATAATTGATGTTTAATGTTGTAATGAAACATACATAATTCCCAAAGACAATACACTTCTTGATCATACGGTTTGTACTCATTTCAATTTCATTTAATCAATTCATTTATTAATTTTTAATAAAAGGAAGGGTTGTTTAAGTTGGTATCAAACTAAAAGATTAGTAATTTTTTGGATTATTATTAGTTAACTCTAGAAAAATACTTAGTGATAACACTAAGTTTAATAATAAATCGCTAAAATATTGGTGAGTATATTTTAATTGTTTTTTCAATAAAATATTTCAATTTCTGGATACTATAAGGGGGGGTGGTTCTTTCATAGATATACCCATGAGTAACAACTATGAAAAGGTGTTATGAGCCAAAATTGGGGTAACCTAGTATACAACAACGATCGTTACTATGCACCAATTTTGGCACTCCTCGGGTATATTCTTTGGAAATTAATAAACTCATTATGATCATTTATCAAGTTATTAAAAAATTAATATAACAGTATATGTAAGGAAATCGATCATAGATAACAATTATTGAAGCATAAAATTACGTAAGTTAATAAAATATATGTAAGTTATATGATATCCCTTTAATGTAATTGAATTTAAATTTATGTGATTATAAACTATATATACTCATAATTAATTTTTCTTTTGTTGTATCAAATGGCCAGAAATACTAGGAATCAGGTAAACAATCAATTTGAAAAGTAATGTGATGAATTCCCTATGAGAAGACCAACCCAATGGGAGCATGAATAACAAACTTCATGATGATACTCTCTCAGCTGACTTATGTTAGGAATAGAATCCTAGATGAATAAGAGATTCCAAATCCCCTATATAGAGAACAAACCACAATCTAGAGCTTCATGTGATAACGGCCTCTGACTTTCATTTGATCATCTGATCCCTTAAGCACCAAACAATAGATCAAATATATTAAGAATATCTTCTCTATCATTCAATTCCCTAAAAGGATAAGGTTCTTTTGGATATTTATCATATGGAGGGTGAAGCTGATCAATGGTGGAAATTGTTAAAAAATACAAAGCATTAATAAGAAAACACATTAATAGTGTGGATGGATTTCCGAAAAAAATTGATAAATATTTTCCCAGAACCATTTTCCATAATATAGAAACGGATTTCCCTACCCTAAATTTGAATGATGAAGAATCTATCAGGGCGTATATAAGTAACATAATCATTACACCGGAATTCAAGGTTGACCTATTCATTGGTGGCCTAAAACATAGCCTACGAAAATCAATAGTGATCTCTGACATTGATTTCTATGTGTAAATTTTTGGATGTTCCACCATTGTTGAAATGGATAACAATGAATCTCATGGGTATCACTGGGATAAGGAGTGGAATATAAAGATCAATTATGGTGATCCGATAGAGATATATAATGGATCCACGATATTTATACATCCAACATTCCAAATTTAAAGAAATAAGAAACCGATAACTTTCCTGAAGGGGATGAGAAAATTATTTAGGTGTGGGAATGAAGGGAACCATGATAGTGATTTCCAACAGGAGAAAGCTGCTACTGCGATGGATGAAAGGAATGCTTCAGTCAAACCCTCTTAGTATTGTTCATTACTAAAATAGCAATGATTCTAGGAATTTTTTTCCAATTCAAAATGACAATGGTTTTTAGAGACAACCAATAACTTCAAAGTCAATAAGGGTGAGATTTTACCTTCACTACCACTGATGTCAATCCTGAAAATGAATTGGTGAGAGGTAAGCTAGTTATTCATTCAACAAATGGGAATATACTTTTTGATTATAGTTATATTCATTACTTCAGATCATGAATTGATAATAGAACTATTAAAACACAAAAACAATTATTGGAAGTAGATATGTTAGTGAAGAAGACCAATGGGGAAATTTTTGCTTCCCAAGTATATAACCCCTCCCCTGCCAATGTTTGTGGGATGAATATTCCAGAAAAACGTATTATACTCCAATAGGTTGAATTTTATTTAGTTATAAGCATGGATTGGATTCAACTATATAGATCTAACATAAATTTCCAGGAGAAATGGTTCACTCTCTGTATAGGGAATTGACCCCCAATTCTGTACCAGTGCAAGGAGGAAGATGAATCTTCTATAGCACCATAATCTCAAGAATGTATATTATTTCCCTATAATAAAGTGTATCTGCCTTAATTAATTTACTCTAGGGAAATAATCATCATTAATGACATGACCATCATGATGGAATTTAATTATGTGTTCCCAAAAGATATTTCTCGTCTTCCTCGTAGATGAGATGTTGAATTTTTGATCGAGCTTATACCTATGGTGTTACCATTATCCAAGACACCATAAAAATGAATATTGTGGAACATGGGGAGCTTATGAAATGACTATAATAGAATCTATATAATGTTCTCAAATGCCCATGTGATTATCCATTGGTTTCACCAATCCTCTTCATCACGAATAATGATGGGTCAATGTGCCTTTGCATTGATTATCATGAGCTCAACATGATCATGATACAGAACAAGTATCCTCTTCTTTGGATTGATGAATTTTTTGATCAGCTATGTGGAGCATAATTATTTTCCATGCAGAACCTATTGTCAGGATATTACCATGTTATAGTTAAGTAGGAGGATATCCCCATGACAACATTTCGTACAGAGTACAAGCACTAAAAATTCATAGTAATGTTTTTAGAACTCACTAATGCTCTAACAATATTTAAAGACGTGATGAATAGAGTATTTAGAGATTTCCATGACAAATTAGTGGTAATATTTATAGATGATATTCTAATATATTCCAAATGTGAATAGGAGAATGAGGATCATTTTAATATTTTTATAAAGACCATAAAAATTTAAAATCTTTATTCTATGTAACAAAAATGTCAATTTTTTTAAGGAGTTCTCTTTCTGGGGGAATATCATCACATGAAATTGGATATATATAGACCCTTCAATGACTGAAGCAATTGAAAAATGGATGAGGCCAACATCTGTGATATATTTAAATAGTTTCCATGGGTTAGCGGGGTATTAAGTCTATTTTGTGTGAAATTTCTCATTATTGTCAAATCCTATTACCAAGCTAAACTATAAGGGTGTAAAGTAATCATGGAATGATGAATCTAAAGAAATAATATAAGGATTTGAAAATTATTGTTATCATGGTGTCTGTTATCACACTACCTGAATGTGTAGATATTTTCGTCGTATTAATCAATGCATCGAAGAAGGGTCTGGGATGTGTGTTGATGAAAAATTAAAAAGTCATTACCTGTACTACAAATATGTTTAATGATCATAAACAGAACTACCTAACACATGATCTGGAGATGGATGTAGTTATATTCATTTTAAATTTTTGGGGAATTATCTCATTGGTGATAAATGTGAAATATAAATTGACAAAAAAATAATAAATTTTATATTAACAAAAAATAGATGATTATGAAACATTGAAGATGGTTATAGGTGATAAAATAGAATGGATGATCCATCCACTACCATCCTAGGAATGTGAATAAAGTGTTATATTCATTATTCTATAAGGATATGAAAATTCAATATTGGATAAGAATTGAAATGGATCTTATCTTCATTGATTTGGGAAGGGTGGAGTTGGGAATCATAAAGGATAGAACATCATCAATCCTTTCACAAATTATTGTTCAACCATATCTTCCAGAGAGGATAATGGATGATCAAAGAGAATATATGTAAATTCAGGTGAAAGTAAAAGCTACATGTAAAGGGAAATACTCAGAGTTTAATGTTAGTGATGAAGGTGTGGTGATATTTGGGTCAAGACTATGTGTGTCATTAAATCATGAGTTAAAAAGGATCTATTGGATGCTTCACATAGCTCAACATTCTCTATCAACCCAGGAAATACAAATATGTATAAAGATCTCCAAGAACACTATTTTGTGGAAATATGAAGATGGAGATCACATAATACATATCAAGATGTCTTGTATGTTAGAAAGTGAAGAGGAATGGAAAAAATACAATTGGATGATGCCACCATTACCCATATCAACATAGAAATGGGAAAATGTCACCATGGACATTGTCCCTGATCATCTAGAGAAATAAATAGGCAATAATCATATATGGATTGTGGTAGATTGTTTTACAAAGACTGCACATTTCACATTGATATGAGAGGAATTCTCACAGAGCCACATTCCTGGATATACATTAGGGAAGTGGTCAGACTACATGGATTACAACTATAAATTGTATCTGATCGAGATACATGATTGACCTATATGTTCCAGAAGTGTCTCTATAACTCTCTTAATACTGAGTTAAACTTTAGCATGACCAATCACCCAAAAAATAATGGCTATCCAAAGGAGACTATCCAAACACTTGAGTACATGTTGAAATAATTCTCAATGTACTTTAAAGGAGAATGGGATCAAAATATTCATATGATTGAGTTCTCTTACAAAAAAGGATTCCACTCGAGCATACAAATGACACCCTATGGATCCCTTTATGGGAATTGGTGCAGGACAATAGCATCGTAAGATAAATATTGGGAATGAAAAGTTATATATCCTAAAATGGTTCAGGAAATGGTGGAAAAGTTTAAGACCATTCAACATCACACCATGGATTCCCAGTGTCTGAAAAGGTGCAATGCTGAAATCCATCGACGAGACCTAGATTTTGATGTTTGAGACTTCATATTAGTCCTCATATATCCATTGAAGGATATCATGATATTTTGGAAGAAGAGAAAGCTTATTCCAAGATACATTGGTCCTTTTGAAATCCTTGACCGCATCAGAGTAGGGTTCTATCGACATGAAATCAGAACTAACCTATCTCAAGGTCATGATGTATTCCATGTATCACTTTTGAGATAGTAAATTCTTGACCCGACACATGTACTCAATCTAGAGGTGTTACCATTTGAGAATGATTTTTCCTTTGAGGGGCACCAGAGAAGATCTTAGATTGTAGAGACAACGTTCTATATAATAATACAATGAACTATGTCAAAGTATTGTGTAGAACCCAAAGGATTCAAGAAGAAATGTGGGAATCTGAGAAAGCGATGAGAAAACAATATCCTCAAATGTTTCAAGGGGGTGAAAGGAAAATATTTAGCAAAAACTTTCTCAAGGGGGAAGATTGTAATGACCTGAACTGTTATAAATGATGTTTCCCATTATAATTTAATTAAATGTATTATTATTTAATATGGTTATAGAAAACCCCTGAAATTATTTATTAAATCATTTTATTTAATAGAACACTAATAATA
Source organism: Viscum album (assembly GCA_963277665.1). Taxonomy (NCBI): domain Eukaryota; kingdom Viridiplantae; phylum Streptophyta; class Magnoliopsida; order Santalales; family Viscaceae; genus Viscum; species Viscum album. Next base: position 31,462,942 of record OY728128.1, on the reverse strand, counting down.
TTACCATTATTAATATTTCTAGGAAACAATGATTACATGATTAATATAAATATAGAGATTTAACAAATCCAATTGACACATACAAAGGATGTGATCGCCCAACCTAGAACGATTGTACACTATAAAGCCCATTTTTCGAAGCCTATAAGAGAGATAACATCAGTAGGATTTTTCCTTGAATAATCCCATGCTGAGATCCAAAAAATTCAGCTTGATCAAACCAGTTTACATTAGAATTTCAAGATCACTCAGATCATAACCCAAACCATTTGTTTTGAACGACTTCAAAAATGTCTCACCAGTGCGCACGATACAATTAGGGTGTATACCGATTCTATAAATGGATATATATCAGTATTGTGATAACATTAATATTTAAATTTTATACAATAATGATTTTTTAATTTTTTTTGTTAATTTATAAATTAGTTCTATTTTGATTCAATTAAACACAAATTGTATTTTTGGGTAGCATTTAAATTCAATTAAGTTATTTATTTTGATCAATTGAATTTTTTTTGAAATAAATAGAATTATAATAAAATGAAATTAGTAAATATTTTTTTTATTAATTATAAATCATCATATAATTATTATGGATTGACATGTACTATTTAAATGGGTTTAAAAACTGTTATCGTCAAAAAAACCATTTTTTTCAATAAATGTCAAATTTTATTTAAAAAGTGAAAGTGAAAATTTGTAAAAAAATATTTAGATAAAATGAATATTATTTTTAGAATCATAAAATCAAAATTATCCAACGATGATTTTTAAATATTTTTCTAAGATAGTCGAATTTACGAGTAAAAATAAAATACCGTATAAATATAAAATTTGTTTTATGATATCATAATGAGCCGTAAATGATGTAATAAACAACATAATGGGTATCTTAAAACAGATATATTTATTCCCCATATAATAATTTGATTTTATGGTTTTTTGTATAATATTGTTAAGACTTTATGAATCCTCAAAAACATATAATGTATTTTATGATTTTAAATTCCTTTATTCAGAAATGTAACTCTCCTCCACATATGAAATGGTAATATTTTAAAAAGATAATACCTAGGCCTAATATTATAATTAAAACCACTCCACTTTTTCATAATCTATTGTAAAAACCATGTGAAGTTTGTTGGTCTGAAATATATTCTTTGGAACTGTCCAAAACAAAAATATTAATGAAATCCATCTCTTTTCTTATATAATCCCACCAAATATCCAACTTATCTTCACTAGAAATAATTGAAACATGACAATACTATGAAATAATCCCTATAGAATACTCCCATGACTCCCATTAGCTCACTAGAATCCCCATTCATGCATTCGATGTCATACTCTTAGGGTTAGAGATCCTCTCTATCTAAATTTAATTCAAGAATATCTTCTATGTTATGCCATTTTATTTATAATTTCTTAATAATGGGGTATGATTTTGAACCTCACCCATACATTTCTTATTATTTATAAATTAATATAGAACTATTTCAATATCATTAATCCCTCCCATGTACATCTGTTACCATGACTAAATTTCACAAGAATCATTTCCTTTCTCTTTTTATTCGGGCATATTTATTATTTTATGCATTCTTTTAATAATTATAAATGTGTGGAAATACATACATGTTCCTATTACTGTCCACTTCATGTAAAAAATATTAGATACTCAAGTCCCTCTTATCAACACATTTTATGATATGTTATGTGATTTCATTATGCTACTGAATTTTCCCAATATTTTTCCATGCCAAACCAATTGTGTAGTGAATACCGTACCAATTTATTATCATGGGTGTTAATTTTGAAACACATTTATATTTTTATTGGGTAATTACATGTATTTATTCATCTCTACTTTATCATGGAATAAATTATTCTGATGAATGAATCGATTTTTTATGTTCTATGTGGCACACATAAGAATGAGAATGAAACGATGATGACGGGTGCACACAGAATTATATAGTGATCTAGTGCATTGGTTACTGTTTAGTATCATGATACATCAAGTTGGCATAAGGGTGTACCTAATTACATTATGTTACATTGTCTATCATGATGTTTTTTAATTTAACCTTGACATAGAATGTATGGTTTTAAGATGTTTTGGCATTTCCCATGTTATGATTATCATGCGATATCATGACTTATTATTCAAGTAAATTTTTGTCGAGATGACATACCTTTTATGACAAGTGTTATTATATTCTTATTACGAATTTTTTATACCATTAATGGTCATTATGGATACAACATTATTATGTATTTTACCCAGGTTATACAATGATGTTTTAATCTCATGGTCTCAAAAGTATTTTTTAATAATTATATTTTCATTCATGTATAATGTTGTAATGAAACATACCTAATTCCCATTTAAACTATACTTCTTAGTCAATTGGGTTATTTTAAGTGTAATTTTATGTAATTAAATCATGTATTAAGGTGTAATAAAAAGATTTGTTTTATGATTTATGATATTTGATGTCATTAATGTTATGTAGATATTTGAATATTAGTGAGCTTATTTCTGAATTATTGGACTTAAATGTTGGTTAGAGTTATAGGATTCTTAAAGATAAAAATTCATGTAATGGACTTAGATGAACATAGGATGCTATCAGATAACATGTGCTAAAAACTCTTATAATTATAATAACATTGGAAATAATGATTAACATAACATTTCTTTATGGATCTTATGATACCCTAGATATTTAGGCATAAATAATATCTTCTCTCTTAATTATAGAAAGAGATGATGGTAAAATTCATTGAAACACAACCAAGGAATGAAATTTTTTGTACGATTTAAATGAAATATCATCCATTTTTATATCATTCCATTTGAAAATATTGATCATATTAGGTTGCTAGATTCCACTGATCATCTCTCACGTTCAAGATGTGTTCCATGTATTCCTCTTAATGAAGTATGTCCCTAGTCCATCTCATGTACTGAACAGAAATGTCATTCCATTAGAGCATGATATTTCTTATGAGGAACAATGAGTTGAGATTCTCAATAATACAATGAATTTTCTATGAAACAATTAAACTCACCTGATCAATGTTTTTTGGTGAAACCAAAATCTTTAGGAAGCTATGTGGGATCTCATGGATGTATGGTGGAAAAGTTACCATCATTTGTTTTTACCAATGTCAAGAATTTCGAGGGAGAATTCATTTTATGTGGGAAAGAATGTAACACCGTGGTATTTTGAGAAATATATTATTTTAATAAATTAAATATATTTTATATTTTGGGCAACATAAAACAAATAGTTTAGAATTAATTAAACAGAACACTTAGTTTAGCTTGCATTACACACAACACTGAGTTTAAATGAAACCTGAAATTCTATTAAAATATGATTATTAAATTTAATAGTAATAACCTAAACACTAAAATTGATGGAATGAGTAGGATTGAATATATTATGAAAATATAAGGTTTGAAAATGTATATAAATTGGATTCATTGTTGACTAAGTAATAATAAATTAAAATAAATTCTTTATAAAAATATAGAAAATATGTTTCTAAAAATTTAATTTTATACTCACAAATGAAATTTACAATAATAAATTAATAAAAAACCTTGTTTGAATGATTTTATTGAAATTTATATATTACATATTCTATAAATTTTTTAACATTATTCATATGTGTTTCATAGACTTGAGATTGTAATGAATAAAATTTTACTCTTGAAAATCTATATTTTATCCTAAAAATAAATTATTTCCCATTTTATTATAATTATTTTAAATTTATATTTTACTATTTTTTGGAAAAACAGAAATAATAAAATTCATTTTTTAAGTTATCAAATTTTAATTATCGTCTGGTTAATTTTTGGGAATTTTTTCAAATCATTAATTATATAGAAAACATACTTTCAATTTAAATAGTTTATTATGTTCATTATTTTTTAAAATGTGTTTAAAAATTAATCATCTTATTTTCATTGGATTCTTTTTTATGGTGAATAATTATATAAAACATTTTATACTTTTAAACAATGTTCTCAATGAAAACCTTCGTTCTCGTCATGTTTGTAGGATTTATTTAATATTAAAATTTACTAATTCTATGAATGTAATTTGAAAAATGGATTTCATATTTAGAATATAATTTTGTATATTATATAACAAGTTAAAAATAATTTTGAGCATATAATTTAATTAATTATAAAAACTTATTTACTACGTTTGAGAAAAAAATGGGTTGTCTGGCGGATAAACTAAAAAGACCATGGTTGAAAATGATGAAATACATTTCAACACTAATTTATAACCATATTTAAAATATATTTATTCTATTCTTGGTAATGGTTTATTCTGGAACCTATTTCCATATTAAAAAAATGGGTACACATTTTATTTTCAATCATTACAAGTGTAAAACTCACCCTACTTATAAAATTACACCCCTCTCATATCGTCATCATGCATAAAAACCCATTAGTTTATAAAATTCCTTGTCAAATAACATTCATAATTCCATAAAAACATACTCTATAATTTATTTTGGTTATAAATCCAATCTAGGTAGGCTTTTGGTGAAAACACAAAGAAGTTGTCAGAAGATGAGGTGTTTCCAAAACTAAGCATTTAATATTATTTCTTCCTCCACCTACATTGATTATTTGTTAACCATGATGATATAATAACCATAGTATATTCAATTCACTACATTTTGTTATGTTATGTTCTAGAAATATATACATATCCTCTTCAATTAAATGGGATACAAAATCATCATTCATGTGTATGGATGACTACAGCCTCACGAACTGATGCAACTTGTTTTCCATAACCACCTCTAATAATTGGATATAATGATAGATTTAAATTTATATATAAAATTTATGAGAATATTTTATCTCTTTAATTACAAAAAAATATTTACCTTTTTACAAACTAACTCGTTGGAAAAAAATAATGCCACTTGTCTGTGTGGAAGACTACCACCTACTGAACTAATGTGATTTGTCTATAATTAATGTTTTATATATAGATTAGAACCACATTGTGGGTTCTCAGTTAGCCAAACATTGTGTCTAAAAAATGTGTCACATTAAAATGGAAGAAACACTCATTTTCCACTCATTCTTAATTCTCTTAACATCTTTTTCCATTCTTATTTCTCCATCTACCTCCCATTTGTGCTCATCTTCCTCCCTCTTTTAAAACCATATTTAAGCTTTACATAGTACTATTCAAGAACATTATAGTCCATTTGATTACTAATGCTAATTATAAGTCTTTTATTGTATTTTATTACATTTTATTTCAACATATTGTGTGATAAATCAATGTGATCTCTGTTGCCCTATATTTTAGGAATTTTTCTAATATTCCAATTTCTCTCATTATATAATGATTCAGAGCATGATATTGGATGAGTGGATTTTTATTTTTATAAGTTAGGTGTAAAATATAATTTTCCCTAAAATTTGTGTTGTTTATATATTGTCGATGTTGTATCGCACATTTGGCCTTCCACACTTTTCTGTTAAATTATGAAATTCCATAAATTAAATTCCTAGACCACAAACATGATGATCACTAGACCCCTCAACATAGTTGGATGGATATTACCTTATATTAGGTAACCCTAAATGATGTTTCCATTAATTTTAAATTATTAAAATTGGTTAAATGAAATTATTGAAAGGTTTTAATTACACTTGGGCATGTATATATGTATATTTCCCACAATATGTTATGAAGTATTGTATGGATAAAAAGGGGTATGATTAAAATATTAGTTTCTTATAACTAATTTTCTACGATAATTATACACCAATTAAATTGACCTCCCATCATAGGTGTGTCAGTATAATACCACTGAATAAATTCTTTGGAATTCAAAGTGAAACTATTTAATGTGTGTGATGAATTGTTTTATGGAATGGGTGTTATAAATGGACTGTTTTTTTACAAATGATATGATATAAATGTAATGTTTGATTTTCTTTTTTATTATATATCCTGATTTAATACTTTAATAATTAAATTCAACTTATAAACCAAGTTCCACTGTGTATTTAATGATGTTGGGTTCCTCTTTATGGAACGATAAGGTTAAGGGATCATATGAAATGTGGGATTACATTATCTTGATTTATTATGTTGGGACCTTAGTTAAGGATGTTGGACATGGAACATTACACCCCCTTGGTCAAGGATATAGGAAATAAAAATTCACATCACTTGGGTTGTTGGACGTTATGTCTCATTCCCCATCAATTGGGATATTAGGCATAACCATTCTCCTTACTATTCATGATACTCATACGTGGATTCCCTTATGACTTGTGATAATCAAGAATTGTGTACCTTAAAATTAATAATACAAGGAATTATGTACTTTTGATTATATTAGATATATGGTTTGAGAACCCTTACATAATATATGAATCTCGTATGATTATGCATGGATGCTTGAGTTACATCTCAGATCCTGGATAGTGCTACATATCTATATATATTTTTATATACACTAACATATATATTGTTCATATGTAAACATATATATATATACATTCCCACATATATATATACATGTTGATACATTTTTAGGGCCATTTATGGCCAAGATTGGGTAATGTATGGTTCACCATGTGTCTATGATGAACTTGAGACTTAGTTGGTTTCATTTACATATACCGCACTACATATCAATTATTATACATGTACACTGATTTATTTTTTAGCCACATATTATATTTCCTTACAAATAATTATTTGTGGGATATTGATTATATCTCAGACCATATATGGTACTCAAATTGATCTCACATTTTTAGTATTAGGATTATGGTTTGTGCCCTGTGTTGTTTTCCTTAAGTACATTCCAATGTTTTTTTAACATTTGGGCTTGTACATGGGATTCCCTTTACAAATTATAGTTATTAATTTCATTAAAACATTTTATTATCATAGACTTGTATATTGATTTACTTTTTTTATGATTTAATCCTGTATACATTATGATGTTCTATCATTATTATTTTTTTATTTAATACTGATTTTCAGTTATTGTCATATTCTAATTACATTACTTATGATTGAATATATTATACTTGTTACTGATTCAAAGGGTATAGTATCCCCATTATTCTAACATTAGACTCATAGTGCTATTTGAATACCTCTAGAGCATGTGGAGGTTCACATGAGGCCATGAGACCCATAAGTTGATGGAACTATTTAGTGGATTCTAGGTCAGGAAATTACTAACTGGTATTAGTGTCTATTTTTATTTTGTTATATTGTTTTTGGATGGTAGACCTGAGACTAGGAATGTGTTGATACATGATACGTATCCAAATTCTGGGTCTGGCCAACCCACATATGAGGAAAATATCAAGTTATAGGGATGATTTGGATGTTTATTTTATTATTATTACAAATGATAATTATTTCACATTTGGTGAATATTTTACATTTTCAAGTTATTGATTTTCAGATATATGATATTTTCTGCCTGGCCCGATATAGAAAATGATGAGGTGTAAACATGATTCATTATAACAATATATATATCTACATGATATACATATTAAAATAAATGTTGGTTTCATTTATTGACTTCCTTCTTCTTGATTGTTGTGCCTCATGTGATTATTGAGCTTTCATTCCTATATAATATGCTCCTATTGTTCCTTGATAATTGGATAAAATTCCATATATTTTAGGATAAAATGTTTGGTTCATAAATTTTATGCATCATCATAACTTATTTTTTCCAGTGTATCATGATGGTCGAAACTTAATTAACCAATTTTTACATGTTTGATTCATGGTTGTTTGGTGCAACAAGATGAAAAATTTATGGTTGTTATTAAATGGGTTCCAATAAAATATTATAATATATATGGAATTGTATAATTTGGGTAGGGTAACCCATATAATCTAAACATTATATATTTATGAACATTTAATATTCTAACACTGAAGGTAAAAACCGTGTTACAATTAAATGAATTTTAATTGAAACATATAAACGAAAGTACAATTATAATTTGGGAATGGTAATTAATCAAAAAGAACCACAATATAAGATAAATTTAAATTTATATAGATAATGATTGGATTTATAAATAATAGTACCTATATAATTCATTCATGATGATTTATTCTTCTAAATCCCTAAATGCATGACTGGTCCAATGTGGTTCAGTAAGGGCATGATCCAGATGTGGTAAACCAATTAAGGGTGTTTTAATATGTTGAAATATATTGGACCCTCATTGGTATTCTTATCCATTCTATGCTTCATTAATTTACCCCATTGGGGCATGCTTATGAAAAATTGGATAGTTATTTAATGTGAATATATCCAATAATATGTGTTACATATAAATGTATGGTCATATATTACTTTCAGTGCACCCAAACATGACAATGACCTATTAACTACTCGATCTAAATTATTATTATCCATATATTAATTAAAATTAGAAATATAACCTATTGGGTGTTTTCTTATTCCTCTTGGATATTACATTATATTTACCTAATGTAATAGTGATAATTTTATTGATAAATAAATAATCCTTAAATGTATAAAAAGGGAATTATGAAACAATTTCCCTGTTATATTTAATGTAATCTTCTAAATAACTTACATAATATATTTTTCATTTATAAATTCAAATTTATATTCCTTATATGTGAGAAGCATAAAATATTTTAATTAATTATAGTAAGTTAGATTCCATAGAAGAATATTTTTGAGTTGTTATAGATAGTACCCTCATGTAAGATTTATAAATCGTCTTAGCTTGAGAGTCACATGAAATGGGGAAATGAATGTGGCCCTCAAATACTAGTTGTCTTATTCCAAGGATTTTTGAAGATATTGGTTGGTAGATTATCATAGTGAACATTTATACATGACTCTATAGATTGCAATGGATTATGTAAAATGAGGTATTTCCCTAGTTGATATATCACTCTCTGTGGTAAATTGTGTCTATTAATTTCTACTTTTATTTTCTAGACGCAAGGTGCAATCTAGGTGTCATTTATCCCATAATAGACTCTTATTGATGAAAACATCACCCCTAGAGATGGGTGGGTTTTAATAAGTTAAAAATGAAGGCGGTGTTACCATATACTAATAGCATGTGAGTGTCCTCTCTCTATCTCTCCACATTATCATGTGAAACTTATCGGTTGACGAAATTCACTCAAAATCCATTATTACCTATTTTAGAGATATTTTGTCAGAATGGAAGATTATATATGGGAAGAACTCTCATGTGGAATATTGTTCTCATTATTGGTGTTGTAGGTCTATTTTGACAGGCTTAGATTCCCTAACTTATAACTGAGAACTTAGTAGGTTGTCATTCAAGTTTTTCTATGGAAAATTGAGAGATATGTTGGCACAAAGAATATGATTTTACATTATGTGATGTTGTTTGTTTTATTCCCAATTATATACCAATGAATTATAGCTCATCAAGTCATCCTATATAGGAATGGTGATGCCTTTTTATTCTGAAGGGAACCATGAATTTTTTTATCGAAACTATCATCAATGGGTGGGGCCATTTTGGTTCATGGACTAGTTAACTAGTTTTTTGAGATTTTGATGCTTATATTTTTAAAATTATTCCCTAATATGTGTTTTCATTTGATAAATAATCATCTGTAGGAGACCGATTTATAAGATGATTTCTATGGGATTTTCAGGCATGTTAGGAACTGATGTTTTGTGTCATAATGATTGCATGACCTTATTAATAGAGAAACTGTGAAGGTATGTGTCATGTCTCAAAATAGGTTTTATGGGAAAGTATACATACAATGAATGATAAATTAGTTCATAATCTTTATTTTTGGAAGATATTTAATATTGAACATTGATGAATGATTATGTCACACCCCGACCTAACACCTTGTAGTTGTGGTTTGTTTTTATATATTTGTGTTCTTATGTATAAAATGTATTAAATTAAAAACCAAAATGAATGTAAATAAAATAAAAAGAAAATGATATAAAAATAAAAATATTTATTATATTATTATTATGAATTATAGAATTATTATTTTGTTTATTATTGTGAATTTTATTAAAACAATTCTTTTTACTATTCTTCTTACATTGTTTTTATTTTTTATTGTGGTTTTATTGGTTTTTGATTCCCCCTTACCACACCACAATCTATTGCACAAAACCCTATTATCCATGCAGTGCGCTGCCTTACCTCCCCTATTCACTACACACGCCATCCCTCATTAGCCTCCCTTCTGGTGAACCCTGACTACCACGCCTCCCCAGCTGGCCTCCATCTTCTCTAATAGCACCCAACTCCCCCATGTGTTACCCACTGATTAGCCATGTTTCCACTTCATTTGAAGCCATGTCTGGCACGGTTCTCCTCCAGCGAATCCCACCGGCTGACCACACCTCATTCCTTTGGCGTATGCCGCTCCTGGTAAGGCTCCCCATTTGTGATTAATGATTTTACATGTTTTTTGAGTATTTCGATTCTCTAGTGGGAATTCTTTCATTATGGGGGAAAGACTATGATCATTTGGGTTTGATGTTGCGGACTAGGGTTTGATTGTTCCTCATGAAGTGGTGGTTCTGCTTCGATTGGAGTTCTGCATTGGTTGTCAATTATTTCTCCACCCGATGTAGGTGGTTCCAAGAAATAACATTTATATATGTTTTTAATATGCTTGATTATGTATTAAAAATCGTTTTAATGATTAATTATGGGTGGAGAAATATATTTTTAAGTGTTTTGGTTAAATTTCATGTTGAAATTAGATTGAAAATGTGAAGTTAATGTTTGTGTATGCTTTATTGTCATGATTCTCAAAAAAAAGGGTTTTATCAATTTCTTGGAAGGTCAGAATTGGTTTTTAAAAGCAGTTATGGTGTGAGAATGTTCAAAGTGGAAATTAAATGGATAAATGGATTACTTGGGTTTGATTGTTTTTGTTGGGAACCCTTAAATGTGATGTGTACATTATATAAATTATGAATGTCATGTTAAATAATTTCCATTGGTTTTGATGGATTAAAAAAGAGGGTCTTGACCCGTGTTTTTGGTTGAACAATTGTGTTTTTTTATTGGGTTTGTCAAATGGGGATTTATATGTTGTGTAAGTGATAGTAAATGTATTGGAAAATAGGTTACTATCAGTATATGGGCCTTGTGTACATTTTTTTAATATGAGTTGTAAATGGACTTGCTTGATTTATTCTTTATTTATGCTATATGGGAAATATTTGAGGTTTTTTTAAACTTCCCACTATGTTTTTGTGATTCTAGGATATGTTTTATGGATTTTTTTTCAACATTTACAGGTGTACATGAATATAATTTAAGTATGTTTATATATATATATATCATATGTGTAATTATTTCCTCATGGAGTGGGGAATACGTGCATTGGATTATGTGTGTGTGTGTGTGTGTTTATGTGTGTGTGTGGGTGTGTGTAAGTGTGCGTGAGTGCGGGCCAATTAAGAGTGGTCTTCACCTAATTTTTCAAGCGCTGAAGTGTCTTGGTTTGGTTGGCTCCCTTATTGAGGTTGGGTTTCAAATGAATTACTATTTAAATTTTATGAATTATTTATTGATTGATCTTCAAAACTAGTTTCTATACTAATTAGTGATGGATTGTTTTCTATAATAGTTATCTAAAATGAAATGAAGTGGTTTCCATCTTGTACTATGGTGTATGAAATGGATTAATTGGATTTTTTCACACTATGTTTTTGTAAAAATGCTTGATTGTCCTCTATATGTGATTTGTGTTTTTTACGAATGAATTAGGTTGGAAATGTGTTTTTGGTTGGTAAAAATGAATTTCTCAAATGAGATTCCAAATAGTATTGATTTTAATGTTTTTTTATTTTATTATTTAGAAATGATTTGGTATGTGAAATTCATGTGATGCCTGGATGGAATTTTTGTAAAACTAGTTATCATGAATATTCTCCTTGAACAGTGAAAGTTACATGATTAGGTTGTATGTTGTGTGAGTTCCACCTTGAAGGACTACCTTGAGATCAAATAATTTAAAGGCAAGGGAGTTGTTCCTTGGGGGTTTTCAAGAGTGACAATTTTGTGTGTGTTGATCACATATGTTGATTGTGTTTGATAAAAGATCGCGTGATTGGATTCTTGGTTGGCATTGTTTGGAACAACCCCCTTTTTAAATTGAACATGGAAACATAGTATAAATATTGAAATCTCGATGAACGATTACTTCACTTGTCTATGTTATTGTACTAGCTAATGGCCCATTATAGGGGGTTTTTTTGTTATCATTGATATGGGAAACGACCCCTCAGTCGGTCCAGGTGTGGATAAGATTTAGCATTTGGGAGTCATGATTTCTTCATATAGGTAATGTATTTGGAATGAGACACATGTATAAAATATTATATATTATTCATGAGATCCTAGGTTCTAACATGTACTCTGGCTCTGAGTTATATGAAGTGGATGATTGAGGTGTGTTGTCAGTTGTTCTCTCTTACTTACTATTTTCCATTTCCCTTATGTGATCATTAATATCACCTCATTGTATTATTATTCTGTTTATAAATGTGATAAAATAATTTAAAAAATTTTATGGAAGAAAAGTTTTGAAAATTTTTAAACATCATTCTTCTCAATCATTCTTTCATTAAAAGTAATAATCAATATTTTTTAAAAATAAACTATATAATGATAAAAGGGAAATGGATCATGATTTTCTAATAAGTGAAATTGAGTGAAAAATCACTTTTATATATTTTAATTCAATCTTGAAATTGATGTTTCATTATTTAAATGAAATTCATTTGGGAATATATTTATTAGGAATTCCTATAATTTTTAAATACTCACTCAAATACTTTTTCTTATATTTAGTCATAGGTGATCCTTTTAGCTTGATCTCTATCATTAAGGGCCATAATGATTCCTATGATTGGAGTGAGATCAAAAAGGTCATGTGATGTTTTAGTTGTCATCATGTTCAGTTAGTTATATTTATTTTTTCTCTCTTATTCATTCTATATGGATTATTTATTTTAGACTACTTTTTTATTATTCATTTACTTTTATTTATATATATTTGGAGAAATTGTTCCCATATTCAATCTGATGATTCCCTTGGTACTTTTTGCCATCCTGGGAGGATCATGAACACCTCTCAGGCCTTGCCAATGATTAGTATGGGTGACTAGTTTAAGTTCGATCTAGGTAGATTCATGAAAAAATGAAATCATAGTAGGTTGTCACTTCAGTGGCCGATGATTTTTAGAGCACAAAATTTTTCTATGGGATGTCTATGTAGAAGGACTATGATTTTGGGACATATGATATAGGAATGGGATGTAATCGATGAAAATTTTCACTTTCTAAACATCATGTCACCATGGCATGTTCATGTTTTTTAGTGTCTATTGATTATTGTGGTTTTATTAGTGTCGGGGAATTAAAAGGGAGTTGAACATGTCTCCTCTATGAGCTCATAGGGCCTCGAAAGCCATGTGGAACCTGGTACATGTTCCTAAGGAAATCATTGTGATGGTAGTGTGATTGGAATATGGTCACCAACCATATGTCCAAGTCACCCCTCGACACTAGTTTCCTCTTGTCAACCGTTATGGGGTTTTTTAAATTCTAGAAAATGGTTTTGAAAGGTCTTGTTTTGAATAGTAAAAAGTGTAATTTAAAATGGTAATGAATATGTTTTAAACAATTTCCTTATTTCATTAGTTCATATTGTACGCCCATAAAGAATCAATGTTTGTTTAGAATGTGGTCAAGGGTGACCTCCCTAGTTGTAAAACCTTTAGTTAATCAATGAATGGATTTCCATCTTGGAATTTTGTAAAATGAATCTATCCCTTTTATTGGTTGAGTGGGTCCTATCACAGTGGGAGGGAAGATGCAAGTGAGGTGGAAGGAAACATTGGTTTCTTTATTAGAATGAGTTGTTGAGGGTAAAATGTGATTGTTTTGTGTCACAATGTTTGATCATCAATTAATGGATGGAATAATTCAGTGAAGAAGTGAGGACACATTGTGTTATGCTGTTAGTGCTAGCCACTGTTCGAGAATGGATCTCTAGATCACTTTTCGGTTTCTCCTAGAAGAGGTCATTATAGGCCACCAAGGTTGTGAGTTTGGTTGTAAGAGAATATTATACAAAATTCCAAAAATTATGTGACAGTTGGGACATCGATTAAGATTCTTATCCATGTAACGTTTCCCTCAGTTTCATGGGTCATGCTATGTGGAATTTTTTATTGTTTTGATTTCTTTTGAATGAAAATTCGGATGTTGTTGAGCATTTTTGGGCATTTGTATTGAAAAAAGTCACATATTTCCCTTGAGAATTCAGATATTCTAGGTTTTTGGATGAATTTTTTTCCCTCGCATCTTTTCCATTATGTTACATGTTCGAGGTGAAATGGGAGATAGGAACAAATACTCTAAACCCTTTTATCAGTAAAGTGTCATTTTCGATTAAAATATGTTTCAGAGTGTGCCATGTTCTGGTGGATCTATTAGGAATGTGGTATTGTTGTATGTGACACCAGATGGAGATTATCTATTCAGGAGACATCAATTACTGACTGAAAAGTGAGAGATGATTCATATATCTGGGCTCTAGCTGTTGGACTTCGATTGAAGCTGGTACGTCATCAGGATTCCCTAGGAGTGTAATATACCATGGTTAAAATTCAATCTCCATTCTTGGAGTATCAGACAATTTGAGGTTTCAGTGGGGAAACTACGTTTAAATGGTTTTTTGGGTGGAAATATGAGTTAAAACCTTATATCGATGTTAGTACTTGTTTGGGTGTATGATTTTTTCCTTGGTTATGAATAGGTGTAGTTGTCTCATTCTATCAAAACTCTATGATTATACACTTGTGGATGCGACATTCCATGTGGTTTTCGATGTATGATTAGCCTTATAATTTCATTTTTATAACGATTTTAATTTTGGATCGTCGTAAAATTGTAATGTCATGGGATTGGTGAAAAATGTAGTGCCTTCTAGTTAGTTTTGAGATCATTAAAAGGGTCCATTACTGTGAGAGATTTGGTGTTCGAGAAGCTCCCATATTAATTGTGTCAGGTTTTTTTTGTGACAGTTTGTGCTAGCTAGTTAAGCTCGTTCAAATTTACGGTGGGGATACCCATTTTCTACATCACTTAATTTCAATTTAAATTAATTGATGTAACCTAATCCTTATTTTGGGGAATCTATTCAGGCCTCCCCATGTTGGTCCTCCATCTTTTTCATGGGTGATGGTTGTACTTATTATGTGGAGTCTATTTTTTGCTTCCCTGTGTTAGTAATTCAGTTATGGTTGTGGTGTCGACTAGGTGACAAGTTTTGAATTGGGACCAGAGCATACCCAATAGTTTCATTGAATTAAAAGCATTGTATTCTTTATCAGGCTTTGGTTTGATTTTTGATTCACATTTCAGGATTGGGGCGTAGGTATCTTTTATTGATGTCTTGGGTTTTTGGCATAAGAGGTTAGGTTTTGTTTTGGTTTAATATTGTTTCCTTTTATTGATCAATTAGAAGTGTTCTCACTTTGGGGTTGAGTGAAACACAATAAGGTGTCCATTTTTAATCTCTTGATATTGATTTGTAAGTATCGTCCTTTATTGATAGTGTTTTAGCTATTTCTTTATTTGTTGTTCATTGGTAATCTCCTTGGACTGTAAAGGGGTACCGAGTAATACATCGAGGTTAATCTTGTAGTATATTTCTGGGGATGGAAAGTGTTATTAATGGGAGATTTATCACACCCCAACTCGGCACCATGTGGCAATTGTTTGTTTGTTTGTTTATATTTTGGTTTGTTTATGTTTAATTTTCTAATAAAAACTCAAAAATAAAGATAATAAAAGAAAATTAAAATGATCTAAAAATGATAATAATGATAATAATATTATTATGAATAAATATAATATTATTATTTAATTTATTATTATTTAATTTATTAATATTATTATTATTATAACATTTATTATTATTCTTATTCTTATTCTTATTCTTATTTGTATTCTTCTAACATTGTTTTTTATTAGGATTTAGTTTCCCCATCCTGTCACCCCTAATCTGTTGCACGCTACCCCATTCTCCCTATATCGTGCTACCCTACCTCCCCACCTCACTGCACCAGTCATCCATGGTCGGCCTCCCTTTCAGTGAACCCTATCCGGTGTGCCCCCCAGCCGACCTCCCTCCTCTCTACTGGTGCCCGGCTCCCACTTGGGTGACCCGCCACCCAGCAATGCCTGTCGACAAAGCCACCTTAGGTTTGGTTCTCCTCTGATGACCCCCACCATCCATCCATGCCTCCTACCATCAGTGTCCACCCCATTGTGTAATCCTCCCCTCTTCTGATCTAGGTTTTACATGTTTTCATTGGGTATTTTGTTTCCCTAGTGGGTTGGGTTTCATTTTTGGGCTATGATCATGGTATTTTGGGTTTTTTATCGTGGATTAGGGTTTTATATTTCCTATTAAGGGTGAGTTTGTGGTTCCTATGGAGTTACACATCGGTGGTAAGGGGATTCTACACCCTATGTAGGTTTTTTCATGCATTGAAATTTATATATGTTTTAATATTCTTGTTTGTGTATTAAATGATGTTCCAGAGATTAACTGTGTGGGGTGAAATCTATTTTTGGAGTGTTTTGGAATTAATTCATGTTGAATGTGGATTAAAAAATGTTAAGGTTATGTTTGGGTATTCTTTATTGTGATGCTTCTAAAAAATGGTTTTATTCATTGTGTGGAAGGTGCAGAATGGGTTTTTAAAGGCACTTATGTTGCAAGAAACTTCAAAGTTGGTTATAAATAGAGAAACTGATTACATTGGAATGATGGTTTTTTTGTTCACCATTAAATATTGAACATAAATTATTTAAATGATGATATCATGATTAAACATTTCCCTTCATTTTATGGGTGTATTAAAAAATGGTAGCTTGACCCATTGTTTTGGTTGAACAATTGTTTTATTTTATTTTATTTTTCAAATGTGGATTTATAAGTTATGTGAGTAATTGTAAATTTAATTGAAAATGGTTTAGTATGGTCATATAATACGTATGTTAATTTTTATATATGATTTACGAATGTCCTTGATAGATTTATTCTTTTTTTATTATCTATGGGTAATATTAGAGTTATGTTTAACCTTACCTCTATGTTTGTATGATTGAAGCATATGTTGTGTGATGTTTTGATCAACGGTTTAGGGTGAACCCACATATAATTAAGATATGTACATATAATATATATATATTACCTCAGTGTATGTATTCTCCTATGGCGTGGTAAATAAATTATTTGGATTATGGATATATATATATTGGAATGTGTGTGTGAGTGATGGCCGGTTATAAGTTGTCCTCGCAAAATTTTTCAACAACTGTAGTGTCTCGGCATGGTATTCTCCCGTGTTGAGGTAGGTTTCCCTTTTCATGACCCAATAAATATAAGTAATTATTGAATTTTTTTATTTTTAGTATATATTTTCTATAATAATTAGTGATATATTGTTTTTGGAAAAATTATCTAACATGAAAAGAAGTGGTTTCCCTCCTGTATTATGTTGTAAAATGGTTTAATTGGGATTATTCACTAAGTGTTGGTTAAATTTCCCAATTGGCCATTATAAGTGTTTTTTTAAGAATGACATATGTTAGAAATGTTGTTTTTGTTGTTAAATATAGATTTCATAAATGGGGTTCCAAATATTTTGGATTTGATAATATTGTTTTTTTGATTCATTAGAAATGATTTTGTATGTGAAAGTTATGTGAGTCTCAGTTGGAATTTTTGTAAATTTTTTTATCCTGAAAACCCTCATTTGATGGTCAATGTTCCATGACTGTGTTTCATGATGTGTGTGGTTCCCCATGTAAGACTCTCTTTAGATCAATTTTTTGAATAATGAGGTATTTTTTCCTTAGGGTGACTCAGTTGTGACTATGTTGTGTGTGTTGATTTCATATGATGATTATGTGTGACGAAAGTGAATGTTATTGGATGAATGGTTGGAATTTAATGGCTCAACCCCTTTCAAGTCTGAACATAGGAACCAAGAATAGCCAGCGAATTCTTGGTGAACAGTAACTGCACTAATCTGGGTTATTGCACTAGCTTGTGTACCATAGAAGGGGGCTATTTTGTTATCATTTCTATGGGATTGGGCCCCTCACCCAGGTATATTTAGGAAAAATCAATAATTATGATTTTGTCTATTAGGGAATTCCCTTGGGATGATTCATATGTATAGTATGTTTTATATTATTCCTGAGCATCTAGGTTCTACCTTGTACTTTGACACTTAGTTATCTCCTATATATGATTTAGGTGCATTTTTTGTTTGTCATTCATGATTTCTATTTTCCATTTCCCTTATGTGATCATTATACTCAACACATTGTATGGTTCTGACCCTTTATAAAAGTCATAACATTATTTTCAAATGTTTTAGAAAAAAGGTTTTGAAAATATCTTTACTTCATTGTTCTTAGTCATTCATTCATTAAAAGGTTAAATCCTTATTTGTGAAAAAGAAACTAGATTAGGATAAAATCTCAATGGATCAGGATTTATTTGAATGGAAATTGTGTGAAAAACATACTTTCATATATTATAGTTCATAAAATAAATTGAGGTTTCTTTATTTAAGGTAAAATCATTTGGTAATATATTTCTTGGGCACTCTTGTGGAGTTTTAACACTCCCTCCTATACTATTTTGGTGTTTTTAGTCTTAGATGCATGTTTTAGCATAATCTATATCATTGTAGGAAATGTTGATTCCTTTTAACGGAGTGTGAAGCATGGGTTCATGTATAGTTTTAGTGGCCATTTGACTATGTTATTTTAATTTATCAGTTCTTTCATTGTTATTTTGTTTGGTTTATTTATTTCAGGTCACTATTTTATTATTCCACTTCTTTTGATTATTTATATTGGGTGATATCCCTCTGATCATCAATTTTTTAATGCCCTTAGTGATTATCTACATTAGAGGAGGATCAGTAACCCATCTCAATCTTGTATATAGATAATCTTAGGTGACTAGTTTAGGGTTGATCTTGGTTGATTCGTAATGGGATTGGTGTTCCAAAATAATTATTGGTGTCAATGATGTTATTCTTGCGGTCACGGTGTTTGGATGCCTTAGGGTAACATAAATGATGAACGTAATTCCTCAAACCCTAATGCTAGTAGTCGGTTCCTTATTTTATTAAATTGGCATAAATAAAAGGAATATTCATCCCAAATGACTGATTAGTTTAGTAGTTTTTGATACAAGATACATACCAAAGTTAAAAATTACAACTCAAAACAAAAAAACCAACATGATAACATCCATAGAAAATCCCATAAACTATTAGATTAACACTATAATCCAATCATAGTATAATAATCTTCATAACCTAGAAGGATAGAACATATGAAAGGGGTGAGCTCAAATGCTCAATAAGGGTAATAAATACAGCAGCTGATGTCATAAACATTAACATTTGGCATGGTGAATAACTAAAAACACATTCCCATAAAAATAAAAAAGAATAAATTATGACCAGAATAAGATATGAATAACTAATTCCATATTAAATCTTAAACATGTGTATTATATTAGTTGAATAACCTCATTATCTTTCAATTACTAGTTTCATAATGAGGGTAATGTATATGCCGAAAAATATAAAAAATATTGTCAAGGCCTTGGCCAAGACATGTAAAAATGATTGAGGCCTTGACCAAAACCATATCTAACAATGGGAATGGACTTAGGAATATCTATATTTATTTCTCTCATGAAACCTGATGATAAATTGAAGGGCTATATTAGGTCCCACCAGTCACTTATAATGTCCAATACATTCCTCATATCAAAATTCTGATGGAGAGACATCATAAACATTCATATTGAAAAACAAGCATATGAAATGTGAATACATTAACATTAACCCATGAATGCTATAAAATTACACAACAATAATAAAATTGATCATCAAACCTTCAAAAACATATATCATGTGGTATCATAAGATATAAAACTCAAATGGAGTACATGATTCCACAAAGGATGTTGACATAGACAAAGATATTTTTAAATGACACCATTCACAAATTCTTGATGAAGTAAACCATAAAAATTACAAAGGGTCCCATACCACCTTGGATCATTGAAAACCTAATCCCTTAGAATATAATGATAATAAAGAGACTACTTATATGATATATGAAAAGTATGTACATACACCACATGAAAGGAATAAGGTTTTTACCAAGCAGATATCACATAAAAGTTATATTGAGATGAGAAAATCCTTTTTATTTTGGAAAGAGGAGTTATTTAGGGAAGTCATATGTATTTCTCATGAATTCAGATTGTAATCATGTATGTCCTAGAAAATAAGACAAATGAACACTAAATTTATATTCAAGGAATAAATGTAGTCCCACTGAATTGAAATCATGTCAAAAGTATTTTTAAAGATTCGTTAGAATTAAAACATTTTAGTGAGGTTTAAGGAATTCATTAAAAAGATATTAAAGTGAAAAGAAATGTTTTCTTTCATAAAACCATAAAGGAACCAAAATATAATTTTTGAGTTAAATTGTGTGATTTTATAAAGATAAATATAGTTTAAAACACAATATAGAGTGGACTTTAAAATAGGAAATAATTGAAGAAGTTCCTTGAATCGTGCTTTTATTTCAGGAATAATTTTTGAATGATCATTTTAAAACATGTAAAGCCTATAAAATAAATAAAGATTACGGTTTGTAAAATAATATAAAACAATTAAATATATTTTATTTTTATTACATAATAATAATTTATAATTTTATTGAGGTATTTATAGAATAAGAGTAACCTGAAAGGAAATGGTTATTTGTGTAGAAAACACGTATAAACGTTCTGTCATGTAACATGTGTTCTTGCGAGGGATTAATGAGACAAAAATGTGTATAGCATCATATATATTATATAAGGTAAGAATGAGGTAGGTGATAAAACATACCCCATCATTAGGAATTAAAAATAAAAGGACAAAACAATGGGGGATTCTTGAATAAAATTGAGAGAGAGGGCCCCTATCATTAAATCTGAGGGTGTTCTTCGCTTGATCTTCATGACTAGAATAACCAAATAAGGTTCATTAATTAAAAATTAAAAAACCATTTATACATTTATTAGGTTTATTATGAATTTATAATGTTCATTTCTGTACTTTTACATGGGTTAAGGGAGACAATTTCAATGTTCTTGAGTGCTCGTTTTCATAATATTGATGATTAGCTCACATATAAATGAAAATGGTAGTTCATGTAATATGGGAGTTGATGTCCAAAACTGATATTATATTTTATTAATTTAAATTCATAAAAGTATATGGTTATTAAATTCATTTGGTTATTTTTAGTGATGGTGAATAATTATAAAAAACATTAATTATAAATGCTTGAATTAATTTGGCGATTTTTCTCACAATTAAATAGTTTTGTATTATTATTTTACATAGTGAGTGAATAAGGATTCAAGAACATTACATAAGATAAAATACATATATCATAGTCTTATTTAACCATAAAAATGGTATCATGACCATATTTGAAGAAGGAAAACCAAATTGAATGTATTGTCATCCTTGAATGTGATAAATCAACAAATCCCGGTTGATGTTTCGTTTTTTGGCTTAAATGAGGGGGAATATATAGATGATAATGCATCATCCTATTATCATAACAAAATTATACTACATTTATAGTACTATAGTTGTCATACCATTTGGATGATGATTTTTTTGGAATGAAAAGAGAACAAAGGATCATGAAAATGAAAGAAAAGAAAAGATGAATTTTACCTCTTGAATTAACCTTCCTTGAGAGCCTCTTAACGGAAGAGGATTTGGTCTTTTTATGAGAACAAGGGAAAATAGAATTGGGAGATGATTTTCGGAGTAGACTTGGGCAGAATTTGTAGGTGTCACGAGGCTTTATAAGAGTGAATAGAAGAGGGTGGAAGAGGTGGAATTTTTTTAGGGGACGCAAGGAGGGTTTTAATTATATTTTAATATTTTGTTTATGATCATTCCATAAGACAAGAAATTGTGATGATTCCATATTAAAAATGTAATATGTGAATGTTATTTGGAAACATTGGTTCTTACATCATAATAACATAAAAAATTACTAAATTAATCAATTATTTAGCATTTATTATAATTTTTCATATTTTACTATTCACAAATGATTCAAGTATTTCAGAAATATCCCAAAAAATTATCCATAACCATTTTTAGACATATAGAATCAAAAAATGAAGTCTATTATTTAAAAATAATTTTCTATATTTGAATAATTTAATTTTTAATTAAAATCTTAATTTACTTAAAAATACAGTTTTAAAAACATTTATTTACTTATTCCAAACAATAGGTACATCATAGATTTACTAAAATACTATATATATACTATCATAGGAAAGGTTAATATTCAAAAAATTTATGTCACTATTAATAAGGGTAACATAAATATTCATAAGGATATGTCACTATTCACCAAAAATTAAGTTGGTCATATCAACCTCCATGTAACTTTCTAATCACAATAGGGTATGTAGAATTTTAGAAATTCAAATAATATGGCTGGTAAAATTATATTTAATGGATAGGTTATAACAAATTGTTGTTTTTTAGAGACTCAATACTTCATGCATTCAATATTAAATTTGAATACAAAATCGTGGGGTGTTACATTATACACTTTTTGAAAAAAATTCATCCTTCAAATTTGATATTTCACATTGAATTTTATTGGTTGTTTCTTGAAAATTTCATTGAGAAAAATCCATATAAGGAATATGGATAACAGAATATCCTATTTAAAAGTTCAAGAAAAAATAGGTGGTCCGACATAATAATAATAATTATAAATAAACACACAAATAAATGAATAAATTATTGTTTCAAATGGAGTGACATTGATGGGAATTGAAAACCTGAGCTTATAATAAAAACCAAAAAATAAATTTCTAGTGATAGAAAATAGGTTTCGATAATTTTGAACTACCACAAAACCATAAACTACAGTTATGAAAAATTTCATTAACTTTTTCAAATATTATGATAACAGAAAAGCATTTATAAAACTTTTCATAGAGTTGAGGGATTATTCCACTCTATAAGTGTATAAATATAATGTTGTATTTCATAAACATGATATAATCCTTTGATTTTTCCTTAAAATACCTATAATTCCTCTCTTAGCATAAGTGGCATCACATGGTGTCATTAACCACTAAAAACTCATACAATTGTCAATTTAAACCATTTTATAAATGGTTTAACATTCCAAAAGATCAAGATCCAATACATTATAATCATTACCATATTAGTTAGTACTATCCAATTTTCATAATCCATATATATCATCTCTCTATTCTAAAATTCACATCTCATTATTATGAATATAATAAGGGTTGTATATCTATCTACCATATATTTTTCAAAAGTTTGAAATGCTACTGATTCAATTTTCCTTAATACCATTAATCATACAACATCAAATACTTCAAAAAGGTACTGCAGTACAATCCTCATATATTCCATAATTCTTATAACAAATGCATTGCTGGTAGAAAATTCAAAATCCATGTTTCTTGACAAGAAATATTAATATTTTCACTTCATTTTTTGTAGTATCAAAACATTATCTTTATCTAGTATCATTATTTGGGTATATTCCTTTGATTCTTTGGACATTGATTCACATATTTTCTTATGTCCTTACAGTTATAGCATTACACACTGGAAAACATTTTCATACCCTTTCAATCACAAACACGGTATCATTTCTCTCCACACTTATATCATACTCTCATTCCATTCAATCATTTGCAAGTGTGATTATTTTCATAATTATCACATATGGGAAGACCCTTATTTTCCATATTCCCTTTATCCATATTTTCTCTACCATCCCCTTCTTCATTTTCATCCCTTCTAATCCATAGGAATCCTATAATTATGTACATACATTGTTAACCCGTGAATCAATTTCTTCATATGATGATGATACATGAGAGACTATATTTCGTTAAAATGATTAATTAAGACCATTAAAGATACGATCCTTCATAATTTTTGAATAATGTACATTGGTTAATTTCACATTCCTTATTATATGGGACATTTTACATCAATTCCATATAACATATTAGCTCACAAAATTATGAACCCTCTATATCTCTAAACATGGTATAATACATAACATAAATTTATGAATCATAAATCCTATAACCATGTACTTTAGATACTTTGGGGGAATATATAAATTATAACGATTTTTAGTAAGTTTATGAATTTACCAAATCATATCCCTCAGGAGTGTCGAACCAAGAGTGCAGCAAGGCCCGTTATCATGCACAAGTTCCTCTCCGAGTCTAGCTTAAAGTGGTGTTTTTGGGTTTTTCCCCTAGACACAACTGTTCTAGAGCCACCTCTACTTGTTCTCATCTAGAAAAGTATGTATTTTCTTGATAAAACACCTAATATATTACTAATCAAAATTCTAGGATGTCCTTTTATTCTTATCCCCAAATTTTATCTTAGGGTTTTGTTCACTAATTTACTTTTTCTATATCTAGTTTCAACATTTTATACTAAACATCCTATGATACCAACTATAATTCCTCGACCCAAAAAAATCAATTTCTGGGCCTTATTTTATTACATTATCATAGATACAAGGATTATGCATCCCATAGGAGTATTATTTTAGTATATTTGGAAACAAGATACTAACAATAATTCAAAATTACAACTTGATACTAAAACAACATAATATAATCAACAGATAATCCAATAATATTTTAGATTAACCTTGTAATTTATTCATAGTATAATCATCTTCCCAACTGGGAAAGATAAAACCTAATAAAGGGGTGAGATCAAATTCTTAGTAAGGTTAAGAAATACAACAGAATATATCACAAACACAAACATTAGGCATGGTGAATAACTAAAATCACATGCCTTTAAATATAAACATGAACCCATTGTGACAGAAATAAAAGATGAATAAATAATTTCATATTAAAGCATAAAAATGGGTACACTACAAGTCATATAATCTCATGAAATGTAAATTAATAGTTTTATATTGATGTAAATTCATATGTCATAAATCTAAAACATATTTTCAAGGACTCAGCCAAGATAGATAAAAATGATTAATCCCTCCCCCCAAACCAGATCTACAAATGGGAAAGGCCTAAACAAAGTACATATCTTTTTGTTTCATGAGGCCTACCAATGAATCAAGGGGCTATAGAATACCCTATATATCACTTAATAAGTCTAATATATTCCTCATTTTAAAAGGGTTATATATAGACATAAAAAACATTCGTATTGAAAATTTGTCATATGAAATGTAAATACTTTAACTATAATCCATGAATGGTATCAAATTATCACAAAAACAATAAAATTGATAATCAACCCTTCAAAAACATAGAGTAGATGATATTATAAGAGATAAAACTCAAATTATGTAAAATATTCAACAAAGGATTTTGACATAGGAAAAGATATTATTAAATGAGACAATTGACATATTTTTTAGAATATAAACCATTAACAATACATTGTGGACCCCACCACCTCGGAAAATTAAAAACATAATCCCATTTAATATCATGTGAATATGTGGACTCTTTATATGTTATACCATATGACATTACAAGAACCACATGCATGGAATAAGTTTTTTACATGGCATATATCTCATAAATGTTAAAGTGAGATGATAAAAATACTTTTTACTTTAGAAAAAAGAGTTAGTATGGAAAATATTATGTATCTATCATGAAATAAGTCATCAAACATGTATATGGTAGATAATATAATTGAGGGATATTTAAATTGTATTAAATTAATACAAGTAGTCCCACTAAATTGAAATCATGTAAGAATTGTTTTTAATGTATCTCTAGAATTGAAACATTTTAGTGATTTTAAGGAATTCATTAAAGAGATTTTGATGTAAAAAGCCATGTTGTATTTCAGTAAACTAGAAATGAACCAAAATATATATTTCATATTAAAATGCGTGGTTTTAGAAAGATAAATATTTCTTAATAGTATTATATATTGAACCTCAAAATATGTAAGAATTCATGATGTTCATGAAATCATGCTTTCATTTTGGGAGGAATTCTTCAAAGATTCTTTTAAAACATGTAACAACTAATAAATAAAGAACGATTCTGATAAAAATTTATATATAACATTGAAAAATAATTTATTATGAATAGATAATGATAATTTAGAATTGTATTGAGGTATGTAGAGAATAAGAGTAACCCAAAAGGAAATGGTGATTCAGTTAAAAAACCCTTACAAACATTTCAACATGGTAACAGGTGTTCTTGTGAGGGATTAAAGAGAGGTAAAGGGGTATCTTGTAATTTATATATCAAATGGGTAGCATGGGGGATGTGAAAAATAATACCCCATTTATATGAATTAAAAATTAAAGGACAGAACATAGAATGGATTATTGAATAAATGTGAGAGAGAGGATCCATTACATAAAATCCGAACATGTTCTTCTCTTGATCTTAATGACCTAAATAACAAAATTAGGATAATTAATAAAAAATATCAGAACCCCTTATAAAATTATTTGTATTATTATAACTTTATTATGCTCATTTATAGCCTTTTAGAGGGGTTGTGTTATTCAATTTCGTTGTTCTTGAGTGCTTATTTTCATAATATTCATGATAATCTCACATATAAAAGAGTATGGATGTTTATGTAAGATGGGAGTTGATGTCCAGAATTAATTTTATATGTTATTAATGAACATTCAGAATAATACATGGTTATATATTTAGTTTGGTTATTTATAGTGAAGGTGAATCATTATATAAAATATTAATGATAAATGCTTGGATTAATTTGGTAATTTTGATCACAATTACACTATTTTGTATTATTATTTTACATCATGAGTTTATAAGGATTAAAATAAATTAAATAAGAATATATATATATATATATATAATAGACTAGTTTAACCATTAAAATCATTTCACGACCAGAGCTGAAGAAGTTACATCAACTTGAAAGCACTGCCTTCCATGAATGTGATAAATCAACCCATCTCAGATGTTTTTTCATTTCTAGCATAAATGGGGGAAAAGAGAGAAGATGACGAATTATTCCATTACCATAACAACATTCCAGTACCATTATGGTTCTATAGTTTTCATAAAATTTGGTTGAGGATAGGTTAGGAATGAAAAGAGAACAAAGGAACATGAAAATGAAAGAATAGAAAAGAGGAATTTTACCTCGTGAATTAACCATTATTCAGAGCCTCTTAAAGGAATAGTATTTGGTATTTTTATGAGACCAAGGGTTGATGGTCATGAGATTAATCATGGTAAGTGATTTTGGAAGAACTTGGAGAAGGAACAAATATTGATATTAGTGAAGAGAAGAGGGTTGACGAGGTGGAATTTATATTGGAGGGGAGGATGGTATTCATAAAATTTTAATAATTAGATTATTATTATTTACATAAAACAAGAAATAGTGATGATTCCCTGAAATCAAATAGAAAATTGTTTAAATGAGTTTGAACCATTGGTTCTTAGATTCGTAGAGTATCATCAATGACAAAAAAATCAATTATTTTTAATTTATTGTAAATTATCATATTTTACTATTCCCCCAAAATTCATGTATTATAGAAGAATCCCAAAAATTCACCCTAGCAATTTTTCAACATGTGGATTCCAAAAATGACGTCCATTTTTTGAAAATAATTTTCTAAATATGTTTAATTAAATTTTTAGTTATTATTAGAATTGACTTGAAAATATTTTTTTAAAACATTTATTTTCTTATTCCAAAACATTGGTATATCATAATTTCACATAAATCCTATATATATACCATAGTGGATAAGGTTATTATTCATAACTGTATTTCGCTATTCATATGTGTAACATTACAATTATTAAGGGTCTATTTCTATTGAAAAAAAATTAAGTTGGCCATATCAGACTCTAAATAACATACTAATCGCATCCATGTATGTTATATTTTTGAAATTCAAATCATGCAGGTGGTAAAAAGAAATTTCTGGCCAGGTTGTAATAATGTGATGTTTTTTAAAGACTTAGTGTTTTGTGTAATAAATTTTAAATTTATTTAAAAAATCTTGCGGTGTTACAATGAACATGGTTAGAATAGCTAGTTCAAAAATGGACCAGCTGACGTGATATGGTTGACCTTTAGTTGAATCGTGACACACAACATTTTGAGACACGATTTCATATGTCGGTGTAGGAAATTACAGCCTTCTTTCATGTGACAATAGATTACTGGTAGAAATTCATGCATTTCAAAAAAATAATATATGAAATCAAATTTACAGATGATCATTCCACATACCTTAACATCATAATATGTTTCAAAGGGAAGTTATGTCTACTCATAAATCTACCAAATGATATTTGTATATGTGAATAAATGATATTTTGATAGTTTTACATGAGGTATGGTCTAAAATAATCCACATGGTTTGTTGTGAACTTGTTTCCCTTTATGGTTGTTGACCATCATTTTAACATGAAATTAGCAATTAGCACAGAAAGTATTCTAAAGGTTTAGAAATTTGTGATGATTTATATATATATTAGTGCTTAGTATGAACTAGTTCTTGGATATAAAAGTTATTATATCTTGGAATGGTGTAATGTATCTATTTTTCTCCAAATTATGGATTTTTTTAAAATTACATAAATGTACCATGTAATGATTTATAATGGACCTAATGAGTTTTTTTAGTTTTCTGGGGATCATTTAGATCCTAGAGTCCTAAACTTTTAAGAGGAATACTAGTCCAAATAGTTAGTAGGATCAATTCTGCCTATCCCACAATATTTTGTTAAACCTTACGACTTCCTAAAATGGGCACCTGGGGGATGCATGGTTTGTCTTCGACTGTACACCCCCATCTGCATGGCATTGTGGAGCTATAGAAATTTCGGAAAATGTGAATTGTCATGGTTTGTGCATGGTTAGAAAAACATTGGGCCTAAACATGGGGGGTCCCCTTTGAAGAATCTAATTACGCACAATTGGAACATCGTTTGGCCAACCATGTGGCCAAACTGTGCGTCATTTTTTGGGGAATTAATCAATTTTACCCTCTTAAATGATTTAATCTACTTTATTATTTACCCAACATTTTCTATAGTGGCTGATATCTCCTCCCCCATGTTCAATGTTCTCCTACCCAATTCAATGGGGTTTATGTTAACTCCTCCAAACAGACTCCAAATCATTGTCCATCAGTTGCATTGGAATTCTATAGGTAAGGCCTTTGATCCACTTACTTCTATTTCATGTTATTCATCCCATTTGTTAAGCTATCTTTGTATATGATCATTTTCCCCATTATTCCATTATCCTAACACTTTAGGTGATTCCACTAAATTTCCATTAAAATTAATTTGGTTTCCCTAACATGATAAGATTAACCCAAGATGATAGAGAATCAATCCCTTTGGTTGATCACCATCACTTGTTCTACCCCAATCGGTGATATACACCATAGAGGCCTCATATACCAATTGATATAAATGTTTCTACAACATATTGAGGTGTTTTTTCATATAATTAGTTCTTTGAGATAAATTTTTAGTTGAATTCATCGTTGAGCCATTATTTATACCCCTATAAACCATACTATAAATTAAATATCATAATTAAATGAATTGGGACTGTTCTTTATTCCTTAAACCACCTACTATAAATGGACCAATAAATGTCAATTACATAACTAATAAGCCTTCGATGAAATTAAGGATTTAACTAATGAAATAGTCATTATACCTGGACATGTTATATTTTTATCTTTATTTGATAATTCTTTAAACATAGTGTCGAGGTTAAAGAAAGGTGTTATGACTTATGGGACCCTTAGATAAACTAGTGTTCCTTCTATTATAGATATTAGTTCTGATTTTTAACCATCCTAGGGGAGATACTATCTTTGTCCAGGATTTGGTCATAATGCATTTACTATTTTAAATCCCATATAGTGACACTAGTTTTATTGAGGAGACCTATTGGATGGGCTAAATAGAATGATAGTTGAACCATTCCATGAAAGATAATCATTCCACTATGTGTGATGCAATTTACAAACTCATAGGTTGGTCTTTGACACATGGGATTTCATTATAGGGAAACTTGGACAGACATCGTGATATTGGAATTTTACTGAGCCCCTCAAGCGATAAATGGAAATTTCTTGTGAAATTTCATTGATGGTATTAGCATGACTCAACATTTATAATGTGGAATTTTTTTACTAAAACCTGATTTTTATGTAATTAAAAAGAAAGTGATGTTTTAAATTTAGAAATGGTCCTTTTGTTATTGAAATATAAGTGCATGCATTCTAAGCCCAATCAAAATATTTGGGATAGAATATATCCTTACACCTATTTACAAATCAATTTAACATTATAGGATCCCTTGGTTCAAACTCAACA
Organism: Viscum album; assembly: GCA_963277665.1. NCBI lineage: Eukaryota > Viridiplantae > Streptophyta > Magnoliopsida > Santalales > Viscaceae > Viscum > Viscum album. The sequence goes on along the minus strand of OY728128.1, from coordinate 31,432,301 downwards.
GCTTAGGCCAGAGTAGTTAAACTGGATTAGTATATATATGGAACAGAGTTCAATGTCTTTACTTAATTGTATTATATTTTTCATTTATTTAAAAAGTCACATTGTTGATTTTATATTGTATAAAATGTATTGTCCTATACACCATGGGTGGAAGCCTATTGATATTTTATATCACAACATGACCGGGTTTCATTTCTAGCTAATTATGACTTATGACTGCATGTCTAGATAAATGGATGTGGAAAAATATAGAGGATTGATCTAACTTGCAACTTTATGATTGAGATTATGTTAAAGGACAGAGCATATTCTCAGGATTATAGTCATAAAATTTTTTGGAATTTTTATATATTGTTTTATAATTTGTCATAATCATGTATCATTTTCTCCTTGTATGTCAATTTTTTATAAAATTATCTTCTTGGATTCTATTATTTATTCAGCTTCAGCTTGTTTACATATATTCATTGGGATATAATTTTCTTCTACATCTATCTGTCTATTGTGTATTTCCACTTTTTTTATTCTTATTTTTTCATTCTTTAATTATTGATAATTTTTTTCCATTTTCCTCAATATGATCTATGGGTGAATAGTCTTTTCATAGACACACCCTACTCCCTCACTGATATTCAATAGCCTCTGAAATTTATGGAGGCATAGTTAAGGTCTTGTGGACACCATCTCGGGGCACAATTAAGTGCAATCTGGTGTGGGAAACTACAATGTAGTAATATATCCCAATTTTCTTCTTTTATTAATATTTGGGTCTAGATAATAGAGTAAAATATTGGAAATTGGTTATGATCATATTCATGGGAGTGGCTAACTAATGTAAAGGGTAATATGAAATTTCATGGGATTGGTAATTATTATTAATGATTACACTAATATAGTTTCACACATTTTCACCATTGGTTGATTAACATACTTCTCTCTATTATTATTTTATGTGATATCATTTTCCTTGGATCAATGAATGTAGGGAATACAATGATCATGCATCATAGTAAGCACATTTATATGATATTTTCAAGCATCATTCCATGAAATATTAATTTATTAGTGTGCATTTATTTTATTGATTGTGATTTTTGTATGTACCTTTTTTATAACTTTTAGTATGCTTGTAATCTCTATATTGCAATAATTGGTTATTTTGTCCAACAATGTCACATTAGTTAGTCTGATTTTTGGGTTCCAGAGGAAGATCAACTAATAAAAACAAAACCATGGTTTGTTACACCCATTATCTATTTGGAAGGTTATGATACAACTACTTGATGTACCAATTTCAATTTATATTGTTTACAGGCCTTTATAAACGGGAATTGGTGAGTAATTTAAGTGGATCATGATTCTAATGACCAAATAAATTAAAAAATATTACCTTCCTTTAAATGAAATGGACCCTTTATATGTGAAAACTGAGACCATATACACATTTCATCCTCCAAATTGGGAAGTAGGCAATGTCACCTTTGTAACTTCCATAACTCATTCTTCGTTCCTAGATCTGTCTCAAAGAGCATTTATATGAGTGTGTTTCATTAGAAGGATAGTCATATGTTTATCCTTTATTTAGGGATTTAATTATATATTATATATCCAATTTTAGGAATGTACATGGAACTTGTAATGCATTTTCACCATGATGAACTCGAGTTGTATGCCAGAAAATTGTTGATGAGAATAATTTTAAGGTGGTGGGCCCTGTGGCACCCATGATACCTCTTATATTTCCCCATGAGGTTCCTGTTGCAAACATTCCATAAGGTGATGATTCCAAGTTTCAGGACAACTTCTTCTACTTTATGAAATCATTTTAGGATGCACCTCAACAAGCCCCTAAATGGAAGAGCTAACCTGAGTGTCATAGTAGAAACATCCACCCACCTTCTTGGGAAATGTTGAAACTCATTCTACAAATTCATTGTTGGATGTAATGTTTTATATCAACAATCAAATCAAGATGCCTCCATATCATAGGGTCTAGACCATGACCTACGTGGTATGCGATTCCACAAGGCATTGGTGGGACGTTTTGGCTCAGGTTAGTTGACATCAGGATACCATCTGGGTGTACATCCAAACATCCTTCTTCGACTACTTCTTCCCTCTATCCCTGAGACGATATCATGTTTGTATGTTCGTGTAACTTTTTCAATGTGACATGTTTGTGATAGACTATTCAGATCGCTTCACTGAATTGTTTCATTTTATGATTACCTTGTCTGGTGACGAGATGAATACTATGTGGTGATTTGAGTATTTGATTTAATATGCCATTTTCTCATAGGTGATCATCATTTGGATAAACACTATTTCATAAATAGTGAATGAATCCTTTATAATTGAGAAGAACCTGAGGGAATAAAGGAATGTGAAACCTGGATGTTTAGCTTCAGAATAGAGGAGTGGTTTATCGAGTGGAATGATGTAATGTTTCAAGGTTATTCTTGTGGGAAATAATATATAGGTGGATTGCACCAATAGATTTATGGCTTGTCAGTAGTATGTATGGCCAATTCATAAAATACCCATTTTATGATGAAAACGATCGAATATTGGGCTTTCAATAGGATAGTTCACCAATATTGTATCTTCTGATATTTTCCACCAATTCCATGTGATAGGGGATCTTTCATAGAACCTCCATTAATTATAGGTTTAGTAACTCCTCATTAAGTAGGAATTTTGTCTTCCTCATGCTATTTGGGAAAATATTTTAATCATGGTTGAGGCTTTCATGCTTCATATTTTTAGTAACAGAAGAGTGCTCCTTCTGAGGATACACAGGTTAAGTCTCGGGGTTGCTGCTCAGGACAATATAGTAGTGCACCCCACAACCTATGAGTACAGTCTAATGACATCTATTGTTAGATGTAATATTCTTGTAGCGTAAAATCATAGTTCATCCCTTTTTCATATAAGTGCCTCACACACTTTTCTATTTTTTGAAAATATGTGTAGTACATGCCTAGAGATATAATATTTCAGTGGTTTTATGATCATTAAAATGATATTATGATTTCTAGTTAAGAGTATATGCTAGTGCAAGGAGTTCCTCATTGAAATATGTGTGTGCCATTATCTATGGACTTTATTATTATTGAGATGACCGTCATTGACATCATTTTTGGTATGGACTTGCTTTTATCTTGTCTAGACCATGTGGATTTCTATAGTCCACATGTATTTTTATCATCACTCGAGGGAAGTATGAATATCTATATAGTTGAATGGAATCTATAGGTAGGTCAGTATGGAATGAAGCGTACTGGGTTTCAAAAAATGACATCCTATATGGATCTTCTTTTTATGACTGATCAATGAATGCATCTTGTGAAATTATATCTAGTCATGGAATGATATAGGGGCATATTCCCTTATGATTTATCCATGTTACCTATTTATAGAAAATTTGATTTCACTATCCATCATTTTATAGGTGGAGAAGAAGTGTTCATTCCTCCATATAAGATGGCATCTAAATAGCATCAAGAATTCAGGAAAAAGTTTAGAGATCTAGATGTTAAGGGTTTTATCAGACCTATAACATTTCCATGGGATTCCATTATCATTTTCTCCAGGAATGAGGATAACACCCTTAGGATTTCATGGATTAACATTGATAAAAACAACATACTTTGAAGAATATGTATCTACTTCCTCAGATATAAAACCTACATGACTATCGTAGAGGATATAATTTCTTCACAATGATACATAAGAGACCAGGATACTGTCAGGTGTGATTCAATCAATTAAACATACCACAAAAAAAAATTAATAGGTATGGCTTGAACGATTATCTATTCATGCCGTTCGGTTTGCTGAAAACACTAGTATTCATTAGGGGTTTGATGAACCTGGTTCTACACCTATATATTTATTCCATTATGGAAGTAATTATGGAATAAAAATTACTGTATTCTTACACCAGACACAACCATTCCAGTCACCTTGATCTCTTGATTTGTACAGTAAGAGAAACCCGCATATATGTGAAGCTCAGTAGATGAAAATTTTGGATAAGCAAGTATAACTTTTTTGGTCATATCATAGCATTGGAAGGTGTATCTATTGATATAATGAATGTGAGAACCACACAATCTAGGAAGGATCCCATGAATGTGTTTGAAATGTAAAATTTTATAGGGATTTTTGGGTATTATAGGTCATTCATCCAAGAATTATCACAACTTGCAGTGCCACATACAGGCTTGACCACGAAGGGTGTGAAATTTTATTATAATAAAGCATGTGAAATATATTTTTATGTGTTAAATGTAATATCAACTTTACTGCTTACCCAGATTCATCATGATCCCAGAAGAATCAATATTGTTTACTTTGATGCTTTAGGGATCAGTCTTAGGGAATTTCTGATGTAGGTTGATTGAGCTATAGCATATGGATCTCACCAATTGAGGCCACATGAAAAGAAATACACTATGAATGACCTATAATTAGTTACCATGGTTCATGGTCTATGTTTTTTTAGGAAATACTTGTTATGTCAGTAGTAAATAATTACTTTGGACCATAAAAGTATCAAATACATCTATACACATTGAGACATGAATCTGAGGTAGTGCAGGTGGGAGGAACACCTATAACCATTTGAATTTTTTCTTTCTTACACACCCTAAAATGGAATTGTCATGGATAATTCCTTGGTTATGGAATCTAAAATTATATCCTTAAAGGAGGTACACAGTGAGTGGTAGTTGATGTTTCTATTTCCTGAGATGCATCTACTGGTTTATGAACATCATAGAAAACAAGTATTAGTATATCTAGAATTTAATTCCACCCTTCTCAAGGGGTTCTAGAGGAGTTTTTTATTGGAAACTGAAGGTCTCATTTTGAGGAAGTGTGTAATAGTGGATAAACCACCACTAGGTTGGGTTGTTGATGGATGTGAAACATTTCCCTTTATTAGGTGTGTTTGAGTGCCTTCAGATATATGGGAAGAGTTGATGAAGGAATCACATGCCTATGTTTGGGATGTTTATCCTAGACCTTCCAAGAGGTATAGAGATATAAGTATTTAGTATTAGTGTATAGGTTTTAAGAGGAAAATTTTCAGATTTATCACATGGTGCGCCACCTGTCATCATGTGAAGGAAGAGAAACAATGGCCTTTTGTACTTCTAGAGCTTCTATCCTTTATTGAGTTGAAATGGAATGACACGACCATATATTTAGTGAAAACATTTCTAAGATCCACTCGAGGAGGTGATACAGTAGGGGTTATCACTTAATGTATAACTGAGGATGAATAATTAAATATTGATACGATATTCCTTCTTTGTTGTTGAACTAGTAGGGACATAAAATTTGGAGATAGAGCATCAATATGGTTTTTCCTATTATATCATTTCATTCCATGATTATCATTTTACATAATAGTTCTATAAAGGGTTTAAAACGAACTTGGTGAACATGTCCTCTTGAGTACAACATATAACCCTCAAGTTGTAGGGCACACTAAGTGGACAATACGAGTGTTAGAGGATATGATACATGCATGTATCGTTAATTTTTGAGTTCATGGGAAAAAAATATTCATCATATTTTGATTTCCAAAAAATTTACTACTCTATGAAACAATTTATATGGATTCATATGAGGCCCTTTATGGTAGATCATGTATTTAAACATTAGGTTGGATAGAGGCAGGTTTTGTAGACCTAATGGGTCCTTATATTTTTTTGGAGTATTCATAAAAAGACCAGTTTATTCCGAGGAAAATGGGTATGCTTAGTCTTGGTATAAGTCTCATACCAATTTCCATTGTAGAATTCTAGAGATTAAGGTGGGATTTCTGGTTATTCTATCTTAATCACATTGAATAATTCATAGACGAATCGAACAAAATGGAATGTTGTCACCACACAATGTAAGGAATTTTCAGATATTTTAGGTAGTCATGTAGGTATCCTATTAGTTTTAGTTACACTAGAGGTACCATTCCATGCATGATATCTTTTATGTATCATGGTTCGATAGTGTCATGAAAAACTATCTCATTCATTTGACCATGAGGAAATTGAGATGTTTTTAGATGCATCCTAGGAGGATCATCAGATATGTATCACCAATCAGAGAACGAAAGATCATCAGGGATGGTCTATTACAATAGAATTAGTGCTATGGAAACATAGATTCATGTAGGAATAGAGAAATGAGTGGGATAATAATGTACACTCCCAGTTGACAGAACTGTTTTCTGATGAATGTTTCCCACTCTAGGAAGGTAAACTCATGGAAATGTTTTCATAAAGCAGGGAGGTAGTAATATACCAATTTAATAAAATGAGAAAACCATTTATTTGGTGTTTAAATTACTATGAACAGACCTTATAGTGGTGTTTAATGTACTTAAGGGAATTTTTAATGATTTTTAGGGCTCATTCGTAGCCCAATGGATAGAAATTTCTAGTGTCGGACTGGACCCCATGGTTAGTAGAAAATGTTACACCCAACCCACATGGTTTCCATAAATTGTGAGGTTTCAGAGAGTTGGAAAATGGGGGAAACAATGTTTTTCTATAACTATGAAACCCCAGGTGAATGACTATGTAGGGCATTAGACATTTAGAATAATGCAGTTTTTCATTATTTTCCCATGGTTAAAAAAACCATGCACATAACAATGTTGGGTGCCCCTTTGAAGCTATTTTTGGTGCACTATTTTTAAATAGTATTACAATATATGAAAAAAACCATTCACCAATATTTTTTAAGGTGATATTACTTATTTTTCCATTATAAACTATTTTAACCCCTTTCTAATTTCCCCTTCTTCTACAACATATGTGGTATCCTCCCTCACATTTTAATATATCCTCTTAAATTCTATAGGTTTTTTTATAACTCCTCAAATAGAATCCTAATATCATGTCATTGTATCCATATAAATCAAGATGTGTGGTCTTTGGTACACTTCCCCCTAAATCAATTTCATCATTCCATCTATTTTGTTATCTTTATACAAGTTCATGTTACCAATTTTAGGGAATTTGATGATTTCTACAATTTCATCTATCCTAGATCGATACAAAGGTATATGATGGGTGAGGAAAGATCTAAAAGGATATGTTAGGTGGTCATGGATCCTCCACCTTGTTTTTCTTATTCTTTAAAATGTGATTTTGTTTCGTGATCCAGACCCTACTAGTGACACCACTAAATTTCCATTTAAATAAAATTGTAAGCCCTACCAAGACAATTATAACCCAAGATGATGGTGCATCAAAACCTATGGGTGATTTCTATGACTTGTTCCACCTTAATGGGAAAGATAAACCTTGTAGGGATAATTTCCCCATTGATCTAAATAGTAAAAAAAACACTGGAGGTGCGTTGTGACATAGTTAATTCCTTAAGACTGGCTTTTAGTTGAAATCAAAGTTGATCCTTGAGTTAGAACATATACTTCCAGACATAAATGAAATAGTTAAATCAAATTAATTGGGAAAGTTCTTAATGTATTACTCCATATGCTATAAATGAACCAATAAATGAGAATTCATTGATTAATATGCCTACTATGATATAATGGCATGAAAAAAATTATTTGATCCCTCTTGCTAGAATTGTAATATTTTACCTTGATTGGTTAATGCTTTTACCTTAATGTCAAGGGTGAAATAATGGGTTTCTACTTAAGGGACCCATGTATTGATTATTGATCCTTCTTTGATAGATATTTGTTATTATTTGTAAACCCTATAGGGGATAAAATCGCTATATTGGGGAATTGATCACTGTGTATTTTCTATTTTACCTCCAGAGGAGTGACACATGTTCCCTAAAAGATACCCCATTGACGGTCTCAATGTCATGATGGTTCTACCATTCTACAAGAGAGACTCAAGCCTGTACATGTGATACCAGTAATGGAAAGAGAGGTTAGTTATTGATTTTTTTACACCATTCCTAGAGTGACATATGGGACTTCATTAATGGGTCACCTAGATGGAGCCCAAGGAATTAGACTTTTAGTGACCCCCCGTGTGATACATGGAAATTTCTCCTGAATTTTATTGGATGAGATTAGGGTTACTCGATATTCACAATGTGAAAAAATTGAATTAAAAGTGTTTTTGTATTATCTTGGAATACATGTGATGTTTTTAATTGAGAAATGTTCATTAGGTTTTGGAATTGTAGGGATATGAACAAAAAGACCAATCATAAGATTGAGGATAGACTATATCCTTACAGTTATTTACTATTCACATTACAATTACAAGATCACTTGGTTTAGATTCACTAGCTTAGGCTGAATCAACTAAATTTGACTGGTATCCAAGTGGAACCAAGTCCAATGTATTAATTTAATTATATTGTATGTGGAAATTTTTTGATATGGAAAAAAATTCATTTTATATTAAACAAATTGTATTATCCTAGACACTATGGGTGGAGGCCTACTAAGATTATATCTCGCACCCTACATGGGTGCCATTACTACCCAAGTAGACTTTATGAATTTAGATATACATAAAGAGAATATTATATCATCTAATTGTTGATATAACATATATATTAAGTTTATAGGACATGTAATAGGACCAGGAATATGCTCAAAATTCTAGTTATATTGGTTTTTATCCTTTTCATATTATTTACCACGAGGCAATTATCTTTATCCCCTTTCCCATGCATGTAATTTTTGTATATAATTATCATCTTGACATTTATTATTTATATAGATTCTTATTGTCTACTTATATTGATTGGGATGTTATTTTCATCCAATTATATCTATCTATTGTGTATTATTACATCCATTGTTTATTATTTTTAATTCCACTAATTATTAATTATGGTTTAATATTTTCCTCACTCTAAACTATTTGGGTATTGTATCCCCACAGACACACCCTTGGCCCTCTCTTATAGTCTCCAGCCTCTAGAATTCAAGGAGGCATGGATGAGTTATTGTGGCCACCATCTCGAAGAACATTTATGTGTCACCCAGTGTGGGATAGTACACACAATATGTGGTAATTTGAGAATTTTTCCATTAAGATGATTCCAAATATACTCCAAAGGTGGGGAGTCGGATATTAGTTACTAGTGGATGAACATTATGTGAGAAGGGTCATGGGATATTGAGTCTAGTCATCAAATGATCACTTAGGCTCACATATTCTATTCAAATAATGGATCATTGTATGGTTATAATCCATGGTAAAATACAGTTAGGGTTTGGATATCGATTTGGGTGAAAATCCTGACATGGGAATTCAGCATAGTGTAGCTTATGAGGATGAACGGATGTTGCATCAAGAAAGTGAAGGATTTGGTACTATGATATGAAAATGATTATTCTTTGGGGATGTTTTAGGTAGGAAACATCACTGGAAATCATTTACGAGATTTGGTGTTGGATGAGGAGTTTTAACATTTTTTTAATGGTGTGAGATAATTTATAGCTTTGAATTATAGAAAGTATTCAATCATAGTTACATACTCAGGAGTTTCCGTAAATAGTTGGATGTGGTTAGAGAAGAACTACATTGGAAATGTTGGTTGGATGTGACAAATTCATTCTAATGGTTATTCTAGTCATTTCATTGAATAGTTGGAATAAATACTATAAACATGGTTGACATGAGTTCTACATTGTTGGTCAAATTGGGGGTTGATAGTAGTGTCCTCATGGGTGAAATGGTAACCATTCCATGAGTTTTCTTATGAATCTATGGTTGTTACTTATGAAATTATAAATATTTAAGTTCCATGTTTTTTAATTTGTTATTTACACCAAGATCCTATGGTGGGAAGCACCATAGGATGGGGGTTGGATGATAATGTGTCCTAATCGTGTCTCATAATATATAGAGGTGGGTAAGGTTCATTTTTATATTATAATTTTGTTTGTGAGTGTTTGATCATGTTTATGTGACTTATGAATAGCATGATTAATGTAATGTTTGAAGGTCTATTGGGTGAGTGAAATTAAACGTGGCCATTTGAGTTGGAATTCAAAAACTAGGTAATTTGGGTGATGCATTCATTATCCCAAAAGACTTATCTATGATAATATGTTCTAATTTGTAGATATTTTAGCATCTCGTGTTTTAGACTGGGTTGGAAAATTCAATAGAATTTGAACATTTTGTTTTGTTGAGAATCTAAATCCTAAATTAATCTTTGGAAACTATTTTACAGAGTTAGAACACTTAAATGTGTTTTTGGATGTTGTTTAAGAAAAAATATGTTTCTTGGGAGTTTAGTTTATTTTCATTGGCCTAGGTCTTTAGATGGTGGGTTTTTTATGGGATATCTGCAACGACCTGAACTGTTAGAAAAAAATTTCCCATTATGATTTAATTAAATATCTTTCTATGTTATATGGTAATATGAAACACTTAAAATTCTTAGGTTTTATATCCTATCGAATTTAAAATATAGTTAAGAATCAGTACAGTTAATAATATTGCTGTTGAAAAAAATACAATTTACACAAACAAAGGAAGTGATTTCTTCAACGAGTAGGATCATACCCAATGAATCCCATTTATCAGAGCTTCTAAGGGAGATAACATCTTTTGTATTTCCACTTAACTAATTCACAACTGAGATCCAAAAAATTAATCTTGAGATATACTATATATGGGAGGATTTCAAGCTCATCTATATCATGACCTTAACCATGCACGCCAAACCTACAAATGAATGTCTCACCATTACACACCTAAATATTTGGGAGTTTTCAATGTAATAAAGGGATATGTATCAACACTATAAAAATATAATTCTGTACATTATTTTTTATATAATAATGAATATATTTTCATCCAATTATTTTTACATTCCAAATAATTTTTTATTTTGATACTATAAAACATGAATAATACATTTTGGTAGTACTAAAATTAAATTATGAAAATTAATTTAATGAATTTATGGTTTTTTTAAATAACAAATATTTCCATAAAATATTATTATTTAAAAAAAATTAACAAAATATTATTATTAAATATTTTTATTAAATATAGTGATCACTTAAATTTAATGAAGTCAAATTTAATGTTTTTAATAGTTTTAAAATAGTTATTGTCCAAAAAAACTCATCATTGCTCAATAAATTTTAATTATTATTTAATAAGTAAAAATAAAAATATTAAAAAAATATTAGGGTAAAATGAATATTATTTTTTGAATTATAAAATCAAAATTTGCGAACGGGGAATTGTTAATAATTTACTTAGATAGTCAAATTGTTGAGTAAAAATTAAATTCCGTATAAATATACGATGATTATTATGGCATCATAATGACCAAAAATGATTTAATAAATTTTATAAAGGGAATCCAAGGTCAAATTTATGTTATCCTTATAAAATTATATTAATTATATTAATTTTTTTTAAATTTAATAAAACCTTTTTGAATCCTCTAAAACTATTAATATATTTTAACGTTATAAAGTAATTTCTTTAAGGGTATGACTCACCACTAAATAATAATGGGAATTATTTTATAAATTTTGTGAATTGGACATAAAAATTAATTAAACTCACACCCATTTGGCAGAAAGCATGTTAAAAACCATTGTAAGTGTTACCCCATGACTTTTTATGGTCTTTTTTTCTCGAATAAATTTTATTTTCGTGCACTAATTAAACCATTACATTCACACAACATATACTTGGTGTAAAATACACCACACCAAATTATATTACAATAAAATAAAAATATACTAATTTTATGTTACACACAATACCTATATGCATTATGTTACACACAACACTGACATGACATATATTACTTGCAACACGACAATTCTATGAAACATTGTTTTACAGTTTTCATTTGTTATATGAGATAATTATAACCTAGCCATTAAACTTATTTATATGAATAGTTACAAAAAATAAGAAATATTTTATATTATTTTATATTAAAAAAAATTACTGACAATGAAATACACAATTTTTGGTAAAGTACTTATATATTTAAAAATACCAGTTTCTCAATTGAAATGATTTTAATGTCCCTCTGTGAAAATAAAATAAATTTAATTTTAGAAAAATTTATAAATTTTATTTTAAAAAATCATTTTTAAATTTATAATGTCAAAATTATCATATGGAAAATTTTTGGATTTTTCTAAGAAACATTATTTTTGGATGAATAGTGAAAAAATACTAGATTTTAATTCAAACCAAATTTTTTTTCTAATTTTTTTATAAATAGGGAATTATATGTTATTTTGGATTATAATTTTAATTAGATAATATTTTTATCAATCAGACCAATTTTTTTCATTGGAATCAATATCACTTTGAAATTGAATATAAAAAGAAAGTAATCATTTGATCGTTCTGTAGTGTCGTCCTATAAGTGGGATTGTTTTTTAATTAATTTCAGCCACTTATATGATTATAATATGGAATATTGGATATTTTTTAATCAGAATAATTTTTAATTTATATTAATTTCAACATTTTTTTGGCCAAAAATAATAGTGAATGTTATTAAAATTAATTACAACAATTAAGGTTAGATTTAGTTTAATAAGGGACTAAACCATATCCTTAAAGACCCAAAATACCTATACACTTTCCCAAAATCTATTGTATTGAAATATTTATACCCTATCCACCCATATATTTACTTTGGATCATTATTTAACCCACTTTCAATATGTAAATCATGGGTGAAATTATCTCTTCAAATATTTACAAGAGTACAACTCCTCCTTTATTATAAAAGTCCACAAACTCTCCCTCTTTTCAAGACATTGGATACCACTATATATCAGAAAATATATAACTAATAAACTTCCCAATGTATATTACGTTTTCCAAGAATACTTCCCTTGACAGAATTCATCCTAAAGAAGCATTTTGGCACAAAGCAACTAGAGTTACCTGAATAAGATGTAATGTCTTCTCTCATGATCCTTTATTTTATTTTATTTTTCACCCCTCCACACTCTTTATTCTATTATTGTATAATAAAACATACATCTCCAATATGATAGGATTTTTTTGTCTAATGGTTTAAACTTCACTAACACACACTTCCATATAATTGTTAATGAACATATTGTTTAAGTGTATGGAGAAATATTGCCTCACTAAACTATGTCATTTCAATATTCACTTTACCACCTATCATGGTGGAAATTATGATAGAAAAATTATTCATATATTTCATATATTATATTTATTATGTAATTATTATCCTGTATTCATTTTACAACACATATCTTTTTTACATTACATTTCATGTAAATTTAATAATTTTGTTTGAGGAAGTGTAGACTACCCCCCCCCCCTTCAAAATGATGTGATTCATTTGTACAATACATGGAGTGTATTAAATATGGTTTTTCGGAATATATATGATATTATAAATATGTTTTAATAATGTTATATATAAATAAATATATATAAATATTTCTTTTAAATTCTTTCTTTCAACAACACAATTAAACGGAAGTAGCGTTCATGTGTACATACATCCTACCATCTCCATGAATGATGTATTCCATATCATACATATATATTTATTAGATTAATATAATACACATAAAATTAATATATATTATATTTATTTCATTTTCTACATTCCAGAATCATTATATATGTGTTAGGAAGAAAGATATAATAGATTACGACCCAGAAGAATAACAAAGCAGATATTACCCAAAGGGAAACCTTAACATATGATTGTTAACAAGAGAGAAATATAATGTCATGATCAAAACATATATGGTATTAGATATAAAATACGGTTACTTAAACTATTGATAATAAATTTATATTAATTATACAGGTGGTTTGAATGAGTACGACGATAGTTAAGACACATTGTAAGGGGATTTCATCCCACTTTTTATTTGTATGAGACATGTGCCTTATTCCCCATCCATTACTCTTTTATGGTGTCTATAAATACCATGTATGTATTAAATTAGTATTTTACATAATTTATAGATATTTACATATCCATTTTAGGATATTTTAATGGATCTGAAGTCACCTGGACTCATTCTTGAGGGTTTCCTCCCGCTGCATTCTCAAAACAGTTTCTCCCTTTTTCAGTCAAGGTGGAAGCTCCCTCCATGTCATGCCATTTTATTATCATATTAATTTCTTTGTATCTATATGTTATTCTATTCCCCACTGTTATTAACTTTTTTGTGTTACATAAATCTCTTATTGGAGGTATCCATGGCTTTGACGACTCTGGGATTTAATGTCATGGAACCCTCTCCACAAATCTGATTTGGATATAGAACCATGTTTGTTCGATTATTCATAGAGATAATATGGTAAGGAAGGTCTTTGGGCATGGTAAACAATGTTCAATCAAGGATTCTTCTCATTCGGCATTGGTCTGGGGGATTCTCTTGGTTGGGTGTGGATTTTCTAGTGAGATTGATGATAATGGAATGGGATTCAGATTATTTTATGGGTGTTCAGATTTTTTTCTCGTTATGGGTTCTTTTAGTGGACTCCATATCCCATTTCATAAGGAAGGATATTATATTAGATATTTTCTCACTCATTTTTTGGGTGCTCTATGTTTCTGGAATGATGGTACTACTTAGAGAGGACATGGGTGCGCCCTTTCGAGGGCGTCGACCCGACATAGCTGATATTGGGATCTTCTCATCATTAAGAATGGAATTTTTTATATTATGAACTAAATTATATGACTTTTTTTTTTGTATAGATATGCACCATGTACTTCAATTTTTTTAAGAGGTTCAGTCTGATGTTGTGCCGCATCTGGTTTTGGGTGGGAAGCTCGAAAGATAGGTTGGTGTGTTGACATCTAATGACCAGACATCCATTTAATTTTTGTGGGAAGTATAGATTATTTACCATGTATTGAATGCTATCAGGTCAGTGATGTTATTCCTTGCTTCTCCTGTGTGATTTGACATTGTGATGCGCTTCTCGGCTACTCCAGTTTCTTTTCGGCTTTGTGATGTGCCTCTCAGCTGATCTAGCAAGATTTTTCATTGTGATACACTTCTTGGATACTCCGATGTAACTTCAAATTTTTATGTTCCCCCGACTAATACAATGAATTTGGTATTCATGATTCACTTCACATCTACTACAGTTTCATTTGTCTTTGTTATGCACTACATTGTACTGTGGTGCGACCTTTTCTCCATGACACACCTTTTGGCTGCTCCGTCTCCTTTCTGCGTGATGCAACTTGGTAGGGGGTGGAACTTCATATTTAATATTTTCACTATTTCATTGGCTGACAAGGAGGGGATATGAGGCATTCAGTAATTCTTTTCTTGATGTTTAATTCATTTTGAGCATTCAGGACCACTTTGTACATTTTGTTCATTCTTCATTGCCTTTTTAACTGTCGTGATTTAGTTTCCCCCATCACCCATTCTTGTTTAAAGGTGTTCATATATATATATTAAATAAATATGTATTGACTCTAAAACATTAAAAAACATATCAATTTTATGAACTTTCATTCACAAGGTTTTTGTTTCAAAAGATATCAAATCGGTAAAATAGTTTGGTCTCAATTTTCTTTCATAGAAACTCGTGTTTTTTATGCACCTAAATTCTTTTTTGTGGTGTATATAATTACATTTTACATTTTATATCATGAATTTCAATATTATTATGATATTTTATGGTTAATCTAATTTCCGTTTCAAATATGGAGATCATGATCCCATGTTACATAGTTAATATAGTTAATTAAAACAATCTCATCTCATTTTGAGATGGTTTAAGTTTATGCTTACTTTGATTAAATCTTGTGATCCATCTATTAAGAAAAATCATTATTTACCTTATAATATATTTATTCTAGATATATAAATGTATTAGTACCATTTTTATACTATTTGGTAGATAAGATAATTATGAATGTTTTTTATTAAAATATGACTATATTTCTCTATTCGGTGAGAAATCTTTTTTATTTCAAAATACATGATTTTGAAAATGTTTTTTAAAAAAATTTCAAATGATACATGAACAACATATTCATGGAAATAATATTTTTAAAAATGGATTATTGTTTTCAAAGAATTATTTATAAGTCTTCAAATATATTTTCAAATATTTGTTTTTCAAAATTTGTTTAAAAAAAATTTAATGATGAAAATATATTTTTCTTATGAAATATTTTAAAATAACATTCAAAATTATTTAAAATCAATGAGAACATCCATTGGTGTTAGACATGACTTTTTGGAAAAATTAGTCAATGTTTCCCTTTATATTACTTCTCTAAATGGATTATGTTTTTGTGGAATGATTTTGATGAAACCCATTTCATTATCACATGTTTTTTTTGAAACCCACTTCTTTTTGCAAGTTATGTCTGTGATGCAATGACCCTGAATCCTATCTTTTTCCATAAGTTATGAAATTATTACATGTGTATAATGCCCAGTTAATTTCATGGGTTTTGATATGATTATATATTATCTTTTGGAACCTATACGTATGATTTAATTATGAGATGGTTTGGACCTATATCTCCCTTCAATGCATTGAGTGAAGATTTATATCTCATGAAATAGACTAATTTGGTCTTTGGAGTGAACCTTGACTATGAATATGGACATGGGAGTGAAGCATGACTAACAATATGGAATGAGGAGTGAATTCATGGAACTAATATGGCCATGAGAGTGAACAATGACTACCAATATGGTATGTCTAGTGAACCCATACTACCAGGATGGTCTTGGAAAAGATCCCTTTGATACTATAGAAATCATATTATATGCTTATGTGTCTACCACAATTTCATTTTTTATTCATATGTTATGATTTCATGGCTTATGTTATTTATTTCCTTAGGAATCAAGTCTTATGAACTTCCATGATTTATGCCATGATTTCTGTTTATGATCTTTGATATGTAGGGTATGGCCTTCTATTTTCAGGATCACGTTCTCATACCAGTATGCTCAAGATTGTGCATACATATCTAATTTGATTATGGTTACTGAGCATTTGAGATCTACCATTTTTTCTTTTTCCATCACCATGTTATGAAGATATGTATTATGGTTTATGAGTCATTGAATATTCTAGTAAATAAGAACACATTAAGGGATAATGTAACCCCATTAGGTATTAGTGTTTATGATTCAATATTTCAAAAGGCACTAACCTAGTATAGTCTTTTGGAATGTGTTTGAATAATATTTCAAGTATTCCAAAAAAGTTATTAAATGTTAATGATCTAAATTGAGGGTCTCTATAGGATGGTTTTTATTTATTAATTCTTTAAACAGATTCAAAACCATATGTTTGAGAAATGATAAATAATTACTCGCACACTTACAATATACACCCACTAAATCTCCCATTTATTGTCACTAAAAATCCATAGAGAACATCCTTACTCATCTCTACCCTTTAAAAAGTTCTCTCAATGTTACCCCATGTTCTGAATAATCACCTCAAAATCATTTGGTTCAAACAATCAAGTAAAGGATCCTCACGTTCTCTTAACTTTTCATGATTCATTCTTATCTTATACATTATATTTTCAATTAAAAATGCAGGAGTATGTATATACAAGTACCAATTACATCCCATTTTATTTTAAATTTATGATAGACCCATTTAACTTTCACTGACCCTTTTTATGGAATTAAATGTGCCACAATTATGCTTCTGAAATGTTGTAGAGATTTTCCATGCCAAAAAAATCTGTAGCGAATACCTTACCCATTTCATATAGAGGGTGATAACATAATTATTTTGTAAATATTTTATTTGGGAATTGTATTTATGTATTACACACTCATTAACCGTCGAATGAAATATTACAATGAAGGAATGAATGTTTTATGATCTATGTGGCACACTTAACCATGAGAATGAAATAAAAGTGACGGGTGCAAACAAAATTATATAGAACTCCCATGCATTGGATAATGTTTAGTCTCACGAGATGTCATATTGGGATAATGATTCAATCTAATTCACTTATGCTATTTTTTCTATCATAATTTCATTACAGTTAGTGTTGACCTCTGTTTATGATTCAATGTATTAAATAGTTTAAACATTTCACTTGTTTCAGTAATGTTATCATGCTATATCATGACTTATTGTTCATTTTTTGGGATTCAATCATTTTATTTCCCATTTATATTACTTTTTTTAGCATTTATTACCCTGTTCTATTTTTATTCTCTTACTGGGTTTATAACACACCCTGTTTCTATGGGGGTCCCCAGGTTATCCAGTATTGTTTTAAAAGACATGAAATTTTAAATGAATTTTAAGAATGTTTTTAATAATATTGTTGTAGCCCCTGATAATTTTGTCAATGTATATATAATAACTAAATACACAAGATTTATCAACCCTTCATTTTTTATTATGTCTATTTTTATGTAGTAAATCATGAATTAATGTGAAATATAAAAAATGGATTTTGTAGATTGTATCAAAGAAAAGGATTAGTTAATTTTTTTATTATGATTAGAAGTCTTTACAAAAGAAAATAAGGATAATACTAAGTATATGAAATCCACCATTAATTTTTTTACGTATAGATTAAGTGTTCTATCAATAAAATAAATCCCTATCTTGATATTAAAAGTGCATGTGTTTCTAGAACCAGTCTATGTAGGGTTAACACCATAGAAAAGGTGTGTCATGCCAGACATGTTATAACCTGGTACATGAAAATGGGCCTTACTATGCACTTGTTTTGGACACCCAAGGTTTATGCTTTGGTATGTTCATAATTTCATCACAAACTAAGAGTCAATGTTAGTATATAGATCCTGGGAAACATAAATTTAGGCCTATAAGATAATAAGTAAGTAAATGTATGTTATATGTTATCACATTAATTTCATTAAAATCCTATTTATTGGTGTACATAATTAAAAACAATCATCCCAAAATTTCCATATATTCATGACTATGGAAAAAATAAGATTAATCAGGTATCCAACAAAGAGAGGATTAATATGATGACTACCCAAATGAGATACCCAACCCGATGGGTGTAGTAATCATGATATTTTTTATGAGAATATCTCATTTGAATCAGGTTCTAAATAGAATCATGGATAAACAGATGAGCCAAAACCCCCCTAAGAGAGAATAACATGTTATTTAGATATTTACAGGAAAAAGACCATTGACTTTCTGTGGAGCATCTGATCCTTTAATCTGGGAAAAATTGATTAAATCAATTGAGAAGTAATTATCCATCCTTCAATGTTATAGACAAGAGAATGTTCTTCTAGGTGTTTATCATATGGAGGAATAGGGTGATTAGTGGTGGAAAATGACCTGTATTACAATGAATAATGAATTTATTTAATTAATGGTGAGGAAGGAATTAGAGAAAAATTTTTTTGATATATATTTTCATCACAATATCTATAATAAAATGTAAAGGTATTTTCTTTCCCTCATGATAAAATATGAAGAATTTATCATGGAATGTGATGAAAAAATTCCCAAACCTGAATTATATTACTCTAGCTATTTCTATACCCCCTAATTCATGGATAAACACTTTTTTGGTGCGATAAAACCTGGTCTTCGAAAATCTCTAGTGATCCATGGGTTTGATAAGTATGAGGAAATTTTATAATGTGTAAAAAATGAGAAATGAAGATTAAATAATATAAAGGGTATCATTGGTATAATTTGAATATTGTGTAGTTTAATATAGTGGTATGATGGATAAATCTAACAGTTCCATGATATTTCAACATCCCACTTATCAATGGGTTGTAAATAAGCACCACTAGAATTGCTTAATTAGAACAAGGAAAATTATTAGGTGTGACAATGAACAGATCCAAGTTAACAACTATCGATAGGATAAACAAAATAATGTGATAGAGGAATGAAATATTCTATTCAAACCTCACCACATTGTTCATTTCCTCAAATTCAAGGAACCATGTATCTTGGAAAACCAATCTACTAATCCAAGGGTTTTTAGAGTCAACCAAAAACCTCCATGGATGAAATTGCAATAAATTTCCAACACAAATAATGAGGTGGATCCCAAAAAAGTGGTTAATGTTTTTCTATTTATCCATTCATGAATATAGAATGTACTCATTGATTTTGGTTCTACACATTCCTTCATAACATGAATGTTTATTAGAACTATTCAAACACCACCACAATGAATGGAAGTAGAACTGTTGGTGAAAATTTTAAATGGGGAAATTGTTGCATCACATGGTTATAAATCCACACCTATCACAATTTTAGGGAATAAATTCACTGAAACCAATTCATACTCCATTATGTGGAATTTGTTTTAATTATGGGCATGTTTTTTCTTTTATTGTACAGAGCTGACATAAATTACAGCAAGAATGAAATAATTCTTCTTATTGGGAAATGACCCCTGATTATATAAAAGTTAAAGGAGGAGAATGAGTCTTATTTAGAATAAAAATATAAATAATTGATATTATTTATCTATAATAAATGATATATATATAAAATGATTGAGTCTATGAAAAAAATACTTGAAGCAATGCCCATTTTGAGGGAATAAGCTAATATATTTCCGTAGGAATTTCTTAGTATTCCTGCAAGCTGACCGGTTGAATTTTCAATCGAGCTAATACTTGGTGAATTAACATTATCCAAGACTCTGTATAGAATGGATAATGTGGAACATAAGCAGTTGAAGAAAAAATAATATAATAATTAGGATAAATGTTTCATACACCCATGTGATTCACTATGGGGTGCACCGGTCCTATTCATCATAAAGATAGATGGTTAAAAGCACCTTTTCCTTGATTATTGTGATCTTAACATAATAAAAATAAACAACAAGTGTCATATACCATGGATTTATGACTTGTTATATTAGATATGTGGATAACAATAATTCTCCTAGGTGAACACTTCATCGGGATATTACCATGTTAGGGTGAATATGGACGATATCCCAAAGACTTCTTTTTTACAATATATGAGAACAATGAGTTCTTAATAAATCATTTAAGGATCTCTAATTCTAAATAAATAATCATGTAATTAATGAATAATGTCTTTAGATAAAACAATAAAAACAATTTACTAGTATTTATAGATGATATTATAATATACTCCAAAATAAAGGAGGAGTATGAGGAGTTTCCAGTGATAATATTAGATCGTAGTGATAACATCCATTGAAAGAATACAATGAACACAGTCTATGTGTTTTGGAGAATCCAAATGTTTGATGAAGAAATGTATTAATGGTAAGAGGTGATTAAATATAGATACACTCATCTATATTAGTATGATTAATTAAAATTTGGTAGAAGAAATTTCTTAAGGGGGGAAGATTATAATGACCCAATTGACTATAAATAAAATTCCCCTTTTTATTTGACTAAATATTTTATTATGTAGTATGATTATAGAAAAAAATTAAAATTTTGGGTTTAATATCTTTTTTCATTTGAAACACCATTAAGCGTCATTACTGTTGAAAATAAAGTCATTGAACTGTGATCATTCAACTATTATAAATATTGGGTTTTAACACATCCAACTAACACAAAAATGAAGTGATGGACTCATCAAGTAAGATATTACACTATGAACAACATTTATCATAACTTATTAGGGACGTTCCACCTCTAGGATATTCTGTTTACCAATCCCCAGATGAGATCCTCAACTTAAGCATGATAGTAAAATTTAACTAGAGAACTTCTAGCTCATCGAGATAACAACCCAAACAAATTATGTTGATCCACCCGATTATAGTCTCACTCTCACAAACATTAAACTATATGATTTAGATGGTGTCTTAAATTTATATGCATTGATACCCTTAAAATATTATTATCTACATTACTTTTTATAGAAAATGTATATATTTTCATCTAATTATTTCTACTTTATAAATAATTTGTTATTTCAGTACTATAAATCACAAAGAGAATTTGTGTCAAATATTAAAATCAAATTAAATAATTTATTTTACTTAATTTTTTAATTTTTGAAATAAATAATATTTAAATAAAATATTATTTATATATTATTTATATTAAATATAAATGATAATATAATTTTTATGATTTCAAATGTAATATAAATAATGGTTTGAAAACTTTTATTGTCAAAAACACTGCATATCATAGTATTTGACAATAATTATTTTAAAAGTAATAATTCATAAATTTAGTAATTTTTTTATAATATTAATAACATATTTTGATTCATAATGGTGGAAAAAAATCTAATGGTAAATTTTTCATAATTTTCTGAGATTGTCAAATTTTCCGTTGAAAATTAAATTTTTTCTAAATATACAGTGTGTATTATGGTATCATAATGACACAAATATAATTTAATAAATAATTTAAATTGTATAGAGGAAAAAATATATGTTTTACTTGTAATATAATATGATTTTATGTTTATTTTTTTAATTTTATAAAGCCTTTGTGAATCCTCTCAAACCATTAATATTTTTGATGGTTTCAAAATTGTTTTATTAAGGGTATGAATCACCTCCGCCTAAGAAAGGGAATTATTTTATTAACATAGGAAATTGAACTTATAAAATAATTAAAAACACTCCCATTTGTAATATACAATGGGAGAAAAAAATGGTAATGTATTAGGTTTTGGTTATTTTATTATATAGAGTCCAAAACATATGTTTGAGAAATGATAATGAATTCCCCACCCATTTCCTATATAAAATAACACAAAATTCCATTTATCTTCACTAAAAATACATGTATCATATCCTCCCACATTCCTACCCTCTATAGATTTCTCTTATTGTTCCCCCAGTATCTGAATAACACCTCCCAAAAATTTGGAGTTACACAATCTTGTAAGGGATACTCACCTTCTATTATTTATTCTTGTTTCCATAGTATCTTATGACTAATATTTTCAATTCTTAATGAATGGATATATCATTCCACATCTATATAATTGGCCATTTTTCCAAATTATGGTATAAACCCTTCTAACTCATTAACCATTTTTATGAATGTTTATGGGACATTGTTATCGTGCCGAAATTTCATCATGAATTTGCATGCCAAAACAATTGGTTAGTTAATAACATACCCATTTCATATAAAGGGTGTTCAACATTATTCCCTTGAAACTATATTATTTGGTAAGTAAATGTTTTAGTTACTCACAACATAATCATGTAATAAAATATGATTATTAATGAATCCATGTTGTATGATTTATATGGTACACTTAAACATGAGAATGAAATGAAAGTGATAGGTGCACCCAGAATTATAAAGAGGTCCAATGAATTGGGAAATGATTAATTTAATGAGACATCATGTTGTAAATGAGTGTGAACCTGGTTACTTTATGGTACTTTTTCCATCATGATGTATTTGTGGTTTTCCATGACCTATGTTTATGATGATTTTTTTAAGTTATCTCTAACATTACCATGTTACATTTATGTTATTATGTTGTATTGTGTATTAATATTCATGTTTATTCTTATCACTCATATTATTTCCAATTTATATGCCATTTTTCAAACATTCAGTACCTCATTCCATGTTTACTCTCTTTCTGTGCTTCATATCTCACCCATTTTTTATGTATGTCCATTGATTATCTCATGCAGTTTTATAATCCACGGAATTTTAGAAGCTTGTTAATATTGTTTTCAATAATGATCTTGTATCCCATGTTCATGTTGTTTTCCTATACACATAATTCCAAAATAAACTATATGGATCCATCTTATAGGTTGTATTATGTGTAATTTTATTTAATAATCCATGATTTAATGTGAAAAAAATAACATGTTTATTATAAAATAGTAGGGTAATAGTTGTCACATTCTAAGAAATAACAATTCACCTCCACCATGGGGACCCTAAATAGAGGATCATATTTTAATAAAAAATTAAATAAGAGGTTCTATGACATGTGAGAGGATTATACATAATTGAATAGGTGGACACATGGGCTACACAAGTTTTTTATACCTTGTACTTATCAATATGAGGAGGTTGTATCATTTGATAATATCACTATATAGTTGGTGTGTAGTTATCCAAACATTGATTCGATATTATGTGGTTCACAAAAATAAAAACATTAACAATTTTCCCCACCATTCAATAAATGTTTTTTCCCATTTTTCCATTCCCATTTCTCCATCATACCCCCATGTGCTCCTCCTCTTCATCCCTCTTTCTTTGGTGAATTTACTCTATTATTGATCCAATTCAAGCACCTTCAAGTGAATTGGAATCCACTTTATCTGTTTAATACTCCCCATGACTCCTTTTTTATTATATATGTAAGTATGTAATTCTAAAACTATATAAGATATTTTCCTATATCTTTAGGTTGTCTGTATAATCTCCAAATTTATCTCATTTCATCTTGAAATAAAGATCAATATTTAATTAGGATAGCATCCTTAGAATATGTTTGGTTTTCTATATGCTTCTCCGAAAATGTTGGGTAATTTATAAATTATCAAGGTAGTGTGACACAAAAGACCTTACACATGTTTCTCATAAATTATAAAATTATCTAAATTAAATTCTTAGACTATACTCTTAGGGATTTGTATACCCCTCAACACGGATCATGGAATGCGACTTCTTATTTGGTGACCCTTTTTGTTAGGACCATTGAATTTCAATTATTGAAACTGGATAATGTGATAATAGAATGGTTACAATTATTTTAGGGAATGTATATTTATACCAAATTTTATTTTGATGAAGTCTTTTGTTAAAAGGGGTTCTATTTAATATTTAGTTTCATACAACCCATATTCTATGATTATGATTTACATATGTAATCAAAGACACAACTAATGTATATTGGTTTATCGCTAATGAATAAACACTATATCACTAATAGTGTAATGAGTTAAAATTTATGTTGAATTATATTATGAAATGGTTGTTTCACATTATTTTTTATTAAAAATGAAAATATATTAATTAAAAATTTGAAATTATTATGGTATGGATGTCTTCATGGTCTGTTTTCCATATTAAATGAAACTTATAAACAATCCTCCCATATGTCTTAAGTGATACTACGTTACTCTTTGCAGAATTCCTAGGCTAGGTGCTCATATGTAATGTGGAATCCATATATATTTATTTATTTTAGAGGGTCCTTCGTTAGAATCATTGTACATGAATCATAACATCATATTTATTAAGGATGTTGGAAATGGAGATTATCGTCACCTGCATTGCTGGACATGACATTCCACACCCACTATATTGGGATGCTGAGAATGAAATTTCTCATTACCATTATAAATACTCAGGCATGGAGTGACTTATTACTTGTGAATATTATGAATGGTGTATCTTGCTATTTTGGATACCTGTAATGGTATACTTATAATTCTATGTAACATATGAGCATGGAGAACCTTATATAACTAAATGAATCATAGGATTATGCATTGACTCGTGGGTTACACATTAGGTACTGACTAGTACTACTTAAAAGTATATTTTTTTATATATGTTCCCACTAATATATCCAATATATATACTTATATACCTATATATATAAACCTATATAAATGGTGAAACGTTTTTAGAATTTTTTTTATCGTAGGATGACATAGGTATGGCTTTCTAGGTGTCGCTGAGTAACATATGCCCGTCTTAATTTTATTCACATCTACTACACTATTGAATCTTTTTAATATGTGGACAAATATTTATATTATATTCATAGACTGAATTGAATTAGACAGTAGTGGTGGGGGCCAACAAAATATATAACACAACATGTTGGGGTTCCCATTTGGATACCGAACAAACTTCTTGGTTGCATGTTCAGGATTGCGGTTTGTGCTTTGTGATGTTTTTGTTAGAATTAGGCATACCAGCTGACCTTGTACTCTGGTTTACATTATTCAGTGGATTATTTTTTATTTATTCGTTTCTTTTAGTTTACTCATGTATAATTTTTTACCTATTCCAGTAATGTATGTTAAACACTATTGCATATTCATTCATGATTATTTATTAATTTATTATTGAATATCAGTTTTTGTTAAATTCTACTACCTTTACCTATGATTTCTTATATTAGACTTCTTACTATTAAATATGTTATAATCACCCATTGTATATACTTTATACCATCATTTCTAGATCTTATCATCTATTTTATGAGGTGGATCACTTGAGGTCGTGGGACTAATAATCTTGTGGAACTTGTTAGTGGATCCTAGGTTCGGATGTTTTAACCATCACCACTTATTAATAAATAGGTAAAATAAGATGAAAATTTGGTAGGGTTTGTTTTATCTATGTAGCTAAATTTTGCATAAGTTTTATAAGGGAGCGATGTTCTTTTATAAGTGGGGAAGAAGAACAATACTGAATTTCATAAATAAATAATATATAATAAATCCATAGTATAGAAAAATTAATCCAAATACCTATAAATTTAAATGGAGTATTGGATGAGTTCAAAATATTTCTATAATATACGATTGAAAAATTTATAATTTTCAAGAATACCCTTATCTTTTAGTATATCCCCCCCCCCCCCGCCCCACCCTATAGAAGACCTATTTTATCCGTATCCAATAGGAGACGTTTTTATCTTCGACTATTCCTTGTAATCAAAAATGAATGTTCACACATTGGAAAATTTGGACATTACAATTACAAATATGGAATGAATTTTACCATATTCAATTTAATGAATACTTATAATTTAATTTAAAATTTATCCCACAAAAGTGAGGAAATTTTTTTTCCTATAAAAGTGTTTTGGTATGTATAAAAGGTTTTTATAATAGAATCACACATAAAATTACTTTCAATGGAATTATTTGTTTTTTTATAAAATAGATGTTTTATTTTTTACATTGAAGAAATTTTAAATTGGAAATTTTCTTTAAAATTTCTTCAAATGAAAATTTATTATTCAATAAAAATTAATTATTTTCACTATTCATCGACAAATCAATCGTTTTTGAAAATTAGAAAAAACACACTCTATGAAAAATTCTACATGCTTATTTCAAAACATAAGTTTATTTTTTTTATTAATTCTTTTAAAAGTGGAACAAATTAATTATATTATTTTCTCATAAATTGAAATACTTTTTTCTCTAAGAAAGCATATTTTTATAAAATATAATATCTATACTGATAATTTATTACCTATTTATTAATATAATTTTATTTTAGAAAGGCATTAAAATTAATTTATTAAAAGTTGGTTATTACTATTACCTATGTTGATTTTATTGCTAGGTTATAATGGTATATGGTATTAACTTTCTTATTGTCATGGGGTTGCTTGTGTCACAAGCTAATAAAGAAATAAATTTTATTTAAAGAGGCATATATCTGAAAATATTAGGGTGTTATAAAAACATAATAAAAGCATATGTGTAAGACCCAAAGTTTTATTTCTTGATCCTATGTATGTTTATAGAGTTATATATGGTGTACGATTCAATATTTCCTCATCGTACTATATCCCACATGAATCTATTCATCTCTATTGGTATTTTTACCAATGAATATAAGATAGATTCCCTCATCTATGGGAATCCCACATGTAATCCCAAGAACATATTTTCAGTTCCATATCCCTCTATAAACCATCTAAAACTTTCTGTATTTTAAATATGTGATGTAAATCCCCAAAGCGATATATTCCCTATGAGTCATTATTTCTAAAAGGAACATATTCCTTGTGAGATCATCCATAACCTGTATTAATTCATTAAAAAATAGGATAACATAGTATGGGATATTCATGTGTATGTATCATGAATGTTATTAAAAGGAATCCATCCCATGTATGTCCTAGTTCATTGAATTTAAACTTCATAGAATATGCCTTCACTGCATGATACAAAACTGGTTAGACTATTCCAAATTCATGAACATAAATTTAAAAATCCAAATTAAATGGTCATTGATTCCTGATATATAGGAATCATATGAAACCACTCTAATTTTTAATACCAATATCACAAAGGTCATGGTCATAAGTCCATAATACCTTTTTTTATCAGATGGAATTGGGGTTGGTAAAATGAAATGATGAAGGGAAGGGTAAATAAAATGTTTTGTACATATTATTTCTATTTATAAAAAACTCTATATTCTATAAAATGATGGGAATAATTTTATATTTTATATCATTTATAAAATACCCTATTCATATAGAAAATATATTTTCTACAAACATATCCCTACCACGGATCTCAGTAATAATGTATATTTTCTAACAATGACCTATGAAACAACCATTTCTTCAAGTCTAGTCACACAATATCATTACATAAAATATGGTGATTAAGAAAATAACCAGTCATCGGTATTCTAAAATTGGAGTTATAGTAGGGGAGTTTGATGAGGTGACTTGTAATGGTGGAGGATTTTTAATATGTTTATGTCCCAATGATGATATCCAAAAACCTACGTAAATGTATCTTTGATGCAAAAATGGTAGGGGAATATGGTAATATACAGGGGCTATAGTAGAGGGGGAACTATGACAGTGTTCATAGTCTACATCAATATGTGCGTGTTTCATTTTTTATGGGGAATTTTATATAGGGAATTCTTTATAAATAGGTCTTATAATGGAGGTGGTTTTCTGATATCAAGGTGTTCTGATGCTAGTATTAAGAATGATGAAGGATTTCATGGGACATCAATGTATTTTTTAGATTAATATTAATTTGAAACATTATTTTTTTTACAATTCCATCTATATTTTTTATATATTTAAACATCATTTGATCCTAATTTCTATTATACATTTTATTAAATTACTAACTAAAATTACATCTCCATTTCAATTAAAAACAATTATATGCCACTAGAAAATCCCTAAAAGGAATGAAATTAGTCCATATCACTTTTTCATAAAACATGTATCACATAACATAAGTGGAAATAAATTATGAAAGTTCTGATTCACATCAAATGGATATGTTGGAAGTCCTTTCTCAAGGCTTCGACACCAACTACATAACACCTACCACCTCCCAAGATAGAGATAAATTCAGGAGAACCTATCATTGAATCATTTAATTATTCATAATCAATAATTAAATAAATCATGGATAATAACTAAAATATAAAATTGTTCACATTGAAGGATGTGTTTCATCAATATATTTCATAGTTGTAACAATTCTCGCACATGGATTTGGAATGATTCAAAAACATATCTTAAATCATTCTGAGAGTACCATATTAGGAAATAATATCCCCAAATAGGTTTGATGAGCCTTACATCATATCCTCTTGAATAATGAAAAACCAAAAGCATTTCATGTATAATATACAAGACTCCCTTCCAATGGAAATTGTAATGCCCCGACCCCAGATACCAAGATTCGGTGCATTATTACATAACATTGGCATGATGACAAGAAAGATCAAGTCTCGAAAGACCAATTAGTTTAGTAGCCTTCGAAACACTAGATATATTCATAAAGTTTACATTACATCATAAAAATGAAAACTACAACAACATAGTCTCCATTGTATACACTTTTATCCCCTCATACTATCCCTGCAGGTCATTAATAAATTACTTCTTCACATCCCGGGAAAAATAAAACAAAGAAAAGGGGTGAGCTCAAATGCCCAGTAAGGATAACAATATATTGGAAAAATTCATAAATAAGAATAATCATTTAAGGCAATGTATAACTAAAAACAAGCCTTTTAAACTTGATCATCAACATAGTATGGAAAAATTAAATTGAAATAATGCCATTTACTTATTCACATTGATATTATACTAATCGAATAATCACATTCAATATCAATGACCACTTTCATATTGATGGAATGCATAATGCCAGACTATCATAACCACATAGACAAGGCCTCGTTCCAAGACTACAAATAAGATATTGTCAAGGCCTTGTGCCAAGACACTAGTTTGTCTAATGAGACCTACCGATGCATCGAGGAGCTATAGCGGGATCCACCTGTCACATATTAAGTCCAATGCATTGCCATATGAAAAGGTTCAAACATAATATAAACATTCATATTAAATCTATCAAATGGAATGTAAATACTTTATCCATAAACTACGAATGGTATAAGAATAACACATCCATAGTCAAACATGTCACAAAAACATTCAAACAATACGGAAGTTTTGTATAATAATAAATCAACTTAAAATAATCATAAAATCCATCCAAGGATGTTGACATAGATGAAATCAAAACTATTTGAGAGAAATATCTCTTTTTTTGAAATCATTTAAAAGTCACACATTTATTAAGGAAGTAATTTAAAAGATATTTTTGAATCAAAGTGTCCAATACCACTTCAAAACTTTTGAAAAGGAATATCATTTCATAACATTCATGTCCATATAAATAAATCCTTAAAATCATTTTGAAAACATGGACATTAATTATAAATATTTAGAAAGATACATCTTTTAAACATTTAAATTTCTGATTTTGATAAAGAGTACCTTTCAGAAATTTTTAAAATATTAATATTGAAAATAATTTATAAGTCACATAATTATAAAATAAAAAAATTTCATTGAAAATGTCCTTATAAGCTTGTAAGGGAAGCTTTGATGATTTTATAACGGCGGAAAATAGCCACACCCACCATATAAGTTAAAAAACATTCTTACCTTATTTCTGTCGAAAAGGTTGAAAAGTACCTTGTTTGGAAAATGATTAGAAGATTCCTTTATAAACCACTTATAAAAGTCAACAAGGGTATAAATGACTTTAACCCATATTATAGTAAATAGTAAAAATGTTTTTAATTACATTTTTAAGAAACATGGATGTGGATGATAAATAAGTCCCAGAAGATTATTACGTATAACCAACCTCAGATAATGAAGAGATTTCAAAATTAAACCTTACATTGTACTTTTCCTTTGTTGGGTGTAGGTTAACCTCCTGTATAATGGTAAAATAATTTTTATTAAATTATAAAAGAATCATATACATTAATATGATATCATATATGATCATTTAACATTGATCTGTTAATAATATCTTAGTATTATTGTTGTTTCGGTTGTTAACTTACTCATTTTCTTTTATATGTTTTGTCACATAAGCAGTGTTTGTCATGGATAGGTTGTATATTAATAATATCCATAATGATATAAAGTCCTTAGATACTATTATTAATCATCAAATGAGAATTATACTTGAATGGATACGATGGAGAATGAATCTCATCGCGTTCGTGGAGACGGTAGTGCGTATGTACGCACGAGCGACAATATCATTCTTTTGTTGTTAAAATAATATATAATTGGATGGTATATCATAAATACAGAATCTTTATAATGTTATATTTATTATTTACATGAATTACATATCATTATTATACCTATCCAAATAATAATTTATTTAATGACAATTGCACCACGACGTGGAGACGGTAAGCCGTACGTACGCACGTATGGTGACATGCCATTCAAAGGATGGATAGAATACTGAATATGGTTGTACAATATTTATAATAACATCATAGTATATAGAAGATACTGGAGTTCTTATTTTATAATATAAATAACAGAGAAAGAAGATGTTGAAGAAGAAAGGAACATGAAAGAGGGTGGTGAAATCATTACCTCTTCTTCAGGTTCTTCCTTTTGATTTGATCAAAAGGGATCCTTAGGTTGGCTTTCTGACTAAATTAATTCCTCTATAATAAATTCAGGGAAGTTGAGAGAGTATTTGGCAGAGTTTGGCCAATCCAAATGGCTTTGAATGTGTGAATTAGTGAGAAGGGAGAATGCCCTTTTATAAGATGGGTGAGGGGCACCTTTGGAAGAGATAAAAATATTATTTTATAATAAATTCATATTCGGTTTCTAATGGCTCCAAAGTGGATTATTTAAAGGTTAATGTAGGTATGGGTCGGAAACCACTCAACCAATATAATTTAGACAGGTTTGGGTCATTATATTGACCTTATCATTAAGTATTAACTCTTAGTTAATTAGTTTCACTTTTACAATGTCTCTTTGTATTTTTATATTATATGGTTAATAAACATACTATATACATCCAAGAGACCCCCAAGTGGTCCATTAATGACACACCTATCATGATATAAGTCTCTCGGCCGACCCTTAGATTTTTAGAAATTTAATATCAATTAATAATATAATATTTTTAAAAAAAACTCTATTATATCAATTTTTAGAGTATTCAATAATTGATTTTTGTAAAAACCATAACAGAATTATTACTTCAACAAACGTTAATTAAATAAAATCCTAACATGTCATATTAACCTATAAAATAATTGGTATTTATTAAAAGTTTCAAATTACATTTATTTGGGAATTTATAATATCAATTATTCTAATTTTTCATTAATTAGGTAATTAATGAATGACCATTGTGTCATAAATAAATTAAATTTTTTAATGTCTAAAAATTATAAATAAAATACCATTATGTAGGAAATCATTTTATCTTTCTAATGAATATTTACAATCTAATTTATCTTATGTATTACCCTATATGAAAAATGTTTGAGTAAAGAAACTATGATTTTAACTCTTTTAACTCTTCTTTATATTAAATAATAATAAATGTCCAAATCTAATACAAGTGGACCTAAATGATAATATTTTACTCCTAAGATTTGTTTGGTCGAGATACACTTTTCCAATAGAATGAGGACTTGTGTTAGTGTAATATTAATATCATTTGTACCCTTAATTACCCTATTTACTTTTAACCGTGGTAAATAAAAGTAAAAAGTTACTATTCACCAAAAAAATTTCATCTTATTGAACCACATTTTACTTCTTGATATTAACCGTGTCTCTCAGATTTTCGAACTTCCACTCACAGAAGCGGTAAAATTAATTTATATGAAAAATTCTGTTTTTTAACTACCACTTAGTGGTTTCACTATTCATCAAAAAATGAATGTTTCCAGAAAACACCAAAAATTAGGACTAAGCTATATTTGATATTATGAATTAAAAAATGATGTCTATTTTAAAAAATTCAGAACATATCAGTTGCATTATTTAATTTAATAATTAATTCCCGTCGTCAAAACAAATAGCGTGATTTTAAGAGATAATAACTATCAAAAGATTGACACTTGTTTATGTCTGGTTTAAATGTGAAATTACAACCAATGACCAACATTGTATTAAATGGTAAAAATATATTCTAAATATACTTTTAAACCACTCAAATTAATAATTTATCACTATTAATTATTTCTATTAAAAACGATGTTTTTAATTAAAATTTAGTAATTTTCACTATTCATAAAAATATGAA
Organism: Viscum album; assembly: GCA_963277665.1. Lineage (NCBI taxonomy): Eukaryota > Viridiplantae > Streptophyta > Magnoliopsida > Santalales > Viscaceae > Viscum > Viscum album. Next base: position 31,399,025 of record OY728128.1, on the reverse strand, counting down.
AGTTATCCGAAAAGTTCCAAAATTTCACCCTAAGCTAATTTAGATATCATCAATCCAAAATTGATGTCCATTTCGAAATATAAAATTTATTAAATTTCAAAAAGTATGTATTAATATTCATAACGGCTAGTTTGATTGGTTGTGGTGTGTTAGAATCTCGAAGTTGCGTACAATGCACGCCATTACATTATTCAAAGGGAAACGTATCATAGAAGCTTTGGATGTTTCATTGTAAATTTTTTATGTCCCCATTCTAAAAAGTAAATTTATTTAGTCAAATTTAATATATAAAAGTTTAAAATATTGGATTTAAAAATGGTTCACTATTAAAATTTTTAAAAGTGCAATACTGAAAATGAATTTGTTCTTACATTATGTCTAAGAAACTCATAAAATGGATTCTAAAATTATAAGGAATATATAATGTTTAAAATTTAGTTAATATTATTCATAACCTCTTTTGAACGGCTTGTTTAGTATGTCATGGTGCGCTTGAACTCAGTGTTGCGTGTAGTGCAAGTTATTGATTTATTTTAATGAAATAACACACTATGAAATATTGGGGTGTTACATTCTTCCCTCCTTCAATAAATTGAATCCTCCCAATTTGAAATTTTTCTTCAAAAATAAAAGGTTGAATATAGAAAATATATTTGTGGGAAAACCCACATCGGAAATTGGGTTATAAAAAATTAGTCTTAATAAGAGGAAAAGAGAAATGAATGGGTCACCACCAAATTATGATCTCTATTCGGAGAACATTGGTGGAAATTAGATACATATAATTGGAGGAAAAACGTAAATATTTATAGGTAGTGATTGAGGTTAGAAATCACAAAAAAAGTGTAATATTGAGGGCCTTAAATTCATCAATATATGATTATTTAAAATACCATTGGTTCAGAAAAACATGTGGTATTAGGATAACACATTTTTTTGTTTTAAGATTCCTTCACTACAGGATAAGAATTAATTTCTTCATTGAATAAGAGAAGAAGAAAAATATATACTTGACAAGTAGAGTCTCATCCTTTTACTAAGTTATACCACAAACTCATCTTTCACTCTAAAAGATAATAAAACTAAAAAATAATATTCTATTTATCCTATTCGTATAGGGTTAAAAAATGAATTTATAATTCATCTAGAAAAACCATTAAAAAACGATGTTATTCAATCCAGGACATCACGTGGGTATGTGGTAGGTGATACACCCTTGTCGCCCTTCGTTTGTGGGTTCAAGTCTCACGGCCTTGCCGGACGTGACGGGTTGTCGCCCGACCTCCAGGTTGTCCTTTTATGGCAATCCAAAATAATCCAAACTAGAACTATCCAAAATACTTCAGTCCAAAAATTATAAGGAAGGTAAACACAATAAAGATCCTTTTTTCCATGTAATAACATGTGAACACCTTCATCATGTATTCTTTTAAAACACTACAACATCCTGAATTACCATAAAACCTTATTGATTACATTCATGATCCCTTATTCTTTAAAGAATAATAGATATACTCCTTCAATCCAAAAATGTTGTAAAACCATACAATGAAAGAATATGAAAATCATTAATCATTTTCAAGGTAGTCCAGAATATCCAATATAATTTATCCAAATCAATCATGTATTATTCAGAAATCACTACCTTAGTATCATAACCATATTATGGTTTATCTTTCTCTCTACCATATTTTTTCCAAAAATTTAACCTGCTATTGAGTCACTTTCCTTTGTTCCACATAATATCAGGTCCTTAATGAAATAGAACAACAGTACAATAATTATATAATCCATAATTATTATAACAAGTACATTGTTGATACAACACTCAAATGACATAATGAACATAAGAACTCTAATCATTCATCTTCATCTGTGGTAGTATCCTAACATGATTATTATCCAATAGAATCATTTGTGGCATAGTCTGATGACTGGGACATAGGTTCGCATAGTGTCCAAACTTCATGCAAAAGAAGCATTGTACATTTGAAACCATTTTCTTACCCTTGCAGCCACGTACTTTGTGCCCTTTTCCTCCACACTTATTACAAACTCCCATTCCTTTCAGGCAAGTTTCATGGTGTTTCTTCTCACAGTTATCAGATATGGGAAAATTATTCTTTTCCCTCTTCCCTTTATCCATCATTCCCTCTTCCATCATTTTCTTCTCTTTCTTCCCTTCAATGCCATAGGACTCGGTAAACTCTTTACTTATCTTATCAACACATGATATTATTTCTTCATATGATGATAATACATGGGAGACTATTTATCTTATAAATTCTGGCTTAAGACCATGAAAGATATGATTCTTTTTTATCTTTGGATCGTATGCATTGTTGGAGTTCTCATTCCTTATACTGGGTTCCATTTCTAAACAATGGCATACACTAGATTGGTTTATCAATAAAAATACCTAATCCCAAACATGTAAAACACATAACATAAATTAAATAGTTTATGGATATAATCCATAATAATAAAAATGTCTCCTTAGAAGAAGTATATACTCATAAACCCCTCATAATGGTTTGTAAAGAAAATGATAATTATCCTAAGCATATCCCCTGGGAGTGTCGTAACTAAGAGTGCAACAAGGCCCATTGTCGTGCACCAGTTCCTGTTCGAGTCTAGCTCAAAGCGGTGTTTTCGGATTTTACCCCTAGGTACATTTGTGCCAGATCCACCTCTACCTGCTCATATCTAGACATGGATGTATTGCTCGGAAAACTAACAAAATCTTTTCAATACCAAAATTCTAGGAAGTTCTTCTATACTAATCCTCAAAGTTTATCTTAGGTCTACGTGCTCTAATCAATGTTTATATAAATCTGGCTTCCAATGTTTCTACTAAGATTCCTCTGAAACCAACTATAACTCCCCGACCCCAGATACCCAGAGTTGATGCATTATTACATAACATTGGCACGATCACAAGAAAGATCAAGTCTCGAGAGACCGATTAGTTTAGTAGCCTTGTAAACACTAGATATATTCATAAAGTTTATATTACATCATAAAAATGGAAACTACATCAACATAGTCTCCATATTATACACTCTTAACCCCTCATACTATCCCTGCAGGTCATTCATAAATTACTTCTTCACATCCTGGGAAAAATAAAACAGTGAAAAGGGGTGCGCTCAAATGCCCAGTAAGGATAACAATATAGCGGAAACTTTCATAAATAAGAATAAACATTTAAGGTAATGTACAACTTAAACATAATCCTTTTAAACATGAACTTCAACATAGTATGGAAAAAATAAAATCAAATAATTTCATTTACTTATTCACATGTATATTCTACTAATCGAATAATCCGATGCAATATCAATAAACACTTTCATAATGATGGAATGCATAATTCCAGACTATCATAACCACATATCCAAGGCCTCGTGCCAATACTACAAATAAGATTTTGTCAAGGCCTTGTGCCAAGACACTAGTTTCTCTCATGAGACCTACCAATGCATCGAGGATCTATAGCGGGCTCCACCCATCACATATAAAGTCCAATGAATTACAATATGAAATGGTTCAAACATAACATAAACATTCATATTAAAACTAGCATACGAAATGTAAATACTTCATCCATAAACAACGAATGGTATAAGAATAACACATCCATAGTCAAACACGTCACAAAAACATCAAAACAATATGGAAGTTTTGTATCATAATAAATAAACTTCAAATAAACTTAAAATCCATCAAAGGATGTTGACAAAGATGAAATCAAAACTATTTGAGAGAAATATATCTTTTTTTGAAATCATTTAAAAGTCACACATTTATTAAGGAAGTAATTTAAAAGAGATTTTTGAATCAAAGTGTCCCATACCACTTCAAAACTTTTGAAAAGGAATATAATTTCAAAAAATTCATGTCCATATAAATAAATCCTTAAAATAATTTTGAAAACATGGACATTAATTAAAAAATTTTAGAAAGATAAATCTTTAAAACATTTAAAATTCTGATTTTGATAAAGAGTACCTTTCAGAAATTCTTAAAATATTCATTTTGAAATCATTTAAAAGTCACATAATTATAAAATAAAACATTTAATTTTAAAATATCCTTATAATCTTGTATGGGAATCTTCGATGATTTTATAACGGCGGAAAATAGATGCACCCGCCGTATAAGTTAAAAAAACATTCTTAACTTAATTCTGTCGAAAATGTTAAAAAAGGAAATTGTTTGGAAAACGACATAAAGATTTATTTATAAACCACTTATGAATGTCATCAAGGGTATAAATGACATTAACCCATATTATAGTAAATAGTACTAATGTTTTGAAATAAATTTTTAAGAAACATGGATGTGGATGCTAGAGAAGTCCAAGTAGATTATTACGTATAAACAACCACGGATAATGAAAAGATTGTGAAATAAAACCTTAACTTGTACTTTTCATTGGTTGGGGGTAGGTTAAACTCCTATATAATGGTGAAATAATTGTTATTAAATTATACAAGAATCATATAAATTAATATGATATCAAATATGATCTTTTAACATTGATTTGTTAATAATATCTTTGTATTATCGTTGTTTCTGGTGTTAACTTACTCGTTTTATTTTATATGTTTTGTTACGTAAGTCATGTTTGTCATGGATAGGTTGTATCTTAATCATATCCAGAATGATATCAAGTCCGTAGATACTGTTTTTAATCATCAAATGAAAATTAGACTTGAATGGATACGATGGAGAATGAATCTCATCGTGTTCGTGGAGACGGTAGTCCGTACGTACGCACGAGTGACAATATAATTCTTTTGATATAAAATAACATATAATTTAATGGTATATCATATATACAGAATCATTATCATGTTATATTTATTATTTACATTAATTACATATCATTATTATACCGATCCAAATAATAATTTATTGAATGACAATTACACCACAGCTTGGAGACGGTAAGTCGTACGTACGCACGTATAGTGACATGCCATTCAAAAGATGGATAGAATACTGAATATGGTTGTACCATATTTATAATAACATCATAGTGTATAGAAGATACTGGAGTTATTATTTTAGGATAGAAATAACAAATAAAGAAGATGTTGAAGAAGAAAGGAACTTCAAAGAGGGTGGTGAAAACAGTACCTCTTCTTCGGGTTCTTCCTTTTGAATTGATAAAAAGGGCTCCATATTCTGGCTTTCTGACTAATGGAATGCCTCTAGGATGAAGTGAGATAAGTAGATAGAGTATTTGGTTATATTTTGGCCGAGCCAAATGGCTTTGAATGTGTGAATTAGTGAGATGGGGGAGTGCCCTTTTATAAGAGGGGTGAGAGGCACCTTTGGAAAAGCTAAAAATATTATTTTATAATAAATTAATATTCGGTTACTAATGGCTCTAAAATGGATTATTTAAAGTTTAAGGTGGGTATGGGTCGAAAACCACTCAACCAATAGAATTTAGATAGGTTTGGTTCATTATATTAACCATATCTTTAAGTATTATCTCTTAGTTAATTAGTTTCACTTTTACCATGTATCTTTGTATTTTTATATTATATGGTTAATAGAAGTCCTATATACATCCTAACGACCCCCAAGTGTTCCATTAATGATACACCTATAATTATATAAGTCCTTTGGCCGAACCATAGATTTTTATGAAATTAATATCAATTAATAATATAATATTTGTTTTAAAAACTCTTTTATGTCAATTTTTACACTATTCAATAATTGATTTTTGTAAGATTCATAACAGAATTATTACTACATAACAAGTTAATTAAATCAATCAAAACATGTAATATTAACCTATAAAATTATTTGTATTTATAAAAAGTCTAATATGACATTTATTTGTGTATTTATAATATCATTATTCTAATTTTTATTAATTAGGTAATTACTGCACCACCATTGTTTCATAAATAAATTAAATTATTTAATGGCTAAAAATTATAAATAAAATACCATTATGTAGGAAATATTATTATATTTCTAATTAATTTTTACAATCTAATTTATCTCATGTATAACACTATATTAAAAATGTTTTAGTAAATAAACATTGATTTTAACTCTTTTAACTCTTCTTTGAATTAAATAATAATAAATGTCCTAATCTAATACAAGTGGAACTAAATGATAATATTTTACTACAAAGATTTTTTCTGGTCGAGATACACTTTTACAATATAATTAGAAAATGTGTTAGGGTAATATTAATATCATTTTTACACTTAATTACCCTATTTGCTTTTAACCATGGTAAATAAAAGTAAAAAGTTACTATTCACCAAAAATTATTTTCATCTCATTGAACCACATTTTTCTTCTTGATATTAACCGTGTATCTCGTATTTTTGAAATTCCACTCACAGAAGCGGTAAAATTATGTTTTATGAAAAATTCAGTGTTTTAACTACCACTTAGTGGTTTTACTATTCATCAAAAAATGAAAGCTTCCAGAAAAACACAAAAAATTATGCCTAAGATATATTTGATATTATGAATTCAATAATGATTTCCATTTTACCAAATTCAGAACATATCAGTTTCATTATTTAATTTAAAAATTAATTCTCATCGTCAAAACAATTAGCGTGTTTTTAAGAGATAATAACTATCAAAAGATTGACACGTGTTTATGCCTGGTTTAAATGTGAAATTACATCCAATGACCAACATTGTATTTAATGGTAAAAATAAATTCTAAATATACTTCAAAACCACTAAAATTAAAAATATATCACTATTATTTATTTCGATTAAAAACTTTGTTTTTAATTAAAATTTAGTAATTTTCACAATTCATCAAAATATGAAAGTTATCCGAAAAGTACCAAAATTTCACCCTCATGTAATTTCGATATCATGAATGACAAAATGAAGTCCATTTCGAAAGATAAATTTTATAAAATTTCAAAAAGTAGGTATTACTATTCATAACGTCTAGTTTGATTGGTTGTGGTGTGTTAGAATCTCGAAGTTGCGTACAACGCACGCCATTGCATTATTCAAAGGGAAATGTACCGTGGAAGCATGGGATGTTTCATTGTAAATATTGGATGTCCCCATTCGAAAAAGTAAATTTATTTAGTCAAATTGAATATATAAAAGTTTAAAATATTGGATTTAAAAAGGGTTCACTATTAAAAGATTGTAAAAGTGCAATACTGAAAATCAATTTGTTGTACATTATGTCTAAGAAACTCATAATATGGATTCAAAAATTATAAGGATTATATAAAGATTAAAATTTAGTTAATAATATTCATAACATCTTTTGAACAACTTGTTTAGTAAGTTATGGTTCCATTGAACTCAGTGTTGTGTGTAGTGAATGTTATTGAATTATTTTTAAGAAATAATACACTATGAAATCTTGGGGTGTTACAGAAATAAGTCCCATATTAAATGAAAACATGTGGATGTGGTAGATTATTAGAAATAAATGGTTAAACAGGTGTGAAATCCCAGAACTAAAATTAGTTGATTGACATAAATCCTTTAGAATCAAATTCTAAAACTCAATTATAGTTTTCTATCTATAATAATGGTGAATAAATTTGAATTATTTACTCTTGATAATGGTCAATCCAGTGTGATCTTGTTTTTTGTGCCAAATTTATGAGATTTTATTAGGTGATAACCAATCCCTTCAAAGACATTATAACCCCCAATCATTCTTCAATCCAAATATTGTCATTGGAGAGTGCATCATCTTATGTATGAAACTATGGACTAATATATTCAATATCAATAATGAATTATGTGTCCCTAAAACCCAATTTGATTTTGTTTACAACACAATAAATTTGAAACAATGTGGTGAACACCCTAGTTTTGGTGAAACATCACAATAGCTACACAAATTCCCTGTAGGAGGTATAAGAGACCCTCTAAATGTTGAATCCTCATGAATCATCACACAAACAGTTACTCATAATGATGTATGTGGCACATGAACCCACACCAAACACTTAAATATATTATCCCTAATGTATGATAATTATCTTATATCATATCATAGTGATATAGATATGGACATCAATTACATATGTTTAACTATCCAGGTGAATCCAATAAGGTGTCTTACCTATTTTTATTATTTATCATGTTGTGTACACTATACTGCATACAAAAATATAAGAAGGAAATCCAAGATATCTCATCCTTAATGAAATATACCACTGATCCTAGAATTTGGTATCACCAATGTAGTAGGAATCTTTGACCAACTAACAAGTCTATACTCTCATTCCCTCTGGTGAATTTCCCTAATATATATCAGATAAAATCATAATGAAAGAATTAATTATTTCTCCCATATATGATCATCTTCAATATGTCCAAATCATTAATGGAAAATAGATTTTGGATTATATGACCATTATTATCAAATAATCCAATAAAAATACTTCTATTATGACTAATGTGTAGAATTTGGTCTATGATCAACCATTTAAATTCTGTCATCATTTTCAAGAAAGGATTGAATGTATTTCATAGAATATTCTAGGATCCATCATGGAAATTCATATAGAGAAAACCACATTTCATACATTGAAATTACAAAACTTTTTTGGAATTATTAAAACATTATAAAAATAAACACCTAAAGACCATACTACTGTAGTTTATTTGGAATCATGGAAACATTAAGACTGATATATAAATTAGCTAAATCATCTCCAACTAGGTAATTCATAACAATAACCATTCTTAGAAATATCAAACATAATGGATATCTTCATAAACATAGGGAAATAATCATAGAAAGGGGTGAGATTACATGATTAGTTAGGGTAAAAAAGGGAGATACATGAGCATAATCATGAGCATAATGGCATGAGAACATGGTCATGAAAATAGTAGATTATATCTTTCATATCAAGTATCATAAACATGAATCGTGTAATAAATAATGGAAGTTCACAAGATATGAATTAGGAGGAAATAATTAAATTAATCTCTAAAATCATAACACAGGAATAAAACATTGAATTGTGGAAGAAATGTATTCATATAATTTGATTTTCATATATTCCAAGGCATTGCTTCCAAGAACACCTTGATATTATAGGATCACTCCCTATACCTTCTTGGTATACTTGGTTCACTCCCATAACCACCTTATACACATGATTTTACTCCTTATAACATTTTGGTGGTAATTATTCACTCTCATGCCCATATTAGTATTCATGGTTCTTTCCCAATTTTATCTTAGTTTATCTCATGAGATATAAATTGTTACCTACTACATTGGTAGATATATACATCTCACCCGTCTCATAATGAATCCAAACATATTTGTTCTATAGGATCATTAAAAATAATAAAATAACCCAGGTAATGAAATTGTTTTATATTAAATTAATCATATCAAAACATTTTTAAAAGGCAATTTTCATAATCATTTTATCATAAACATAACCCATGAAAATAAGTGGGGTTCAAAATAATATAACCTATGAAAGAGAAATGGGTTTCATAAACAGAAGTACATGAAAACATAATCCATTCAGAGAGATAATGTACATAGAAACATAGAATAATTTTCTCTGAAAGTCATGAGTGACTCCCAAAGGTGTTATCTTATATGGGAAATAATTTTGAAAAATAGTTTTAAAAAATATCTTGATGAAAATTTCCATATTGAATTTTTTTTTAGAACAGAAAACTTTTTTTAAATACATAAAATTTTTAAATAGCATTGAAAATATATAAAAGGAAAATTATATATATGTAAAACATTTTGAAAATAATTTTTCCCTTGAAAAATATCTTCAAGGAACATTTGAAAACAGTTTTGGAAACATCTTAAGAAACATGGTTTTTGAATAAAATAGATTTCCGACGGAATAGATAAATATAGTCATATTTTTATTAGAAACATTTTTAAATTATCCTATGTAAAAAAATGTAAAATGATACTAATAAATGGATATACTTTGAATAAACAGATTATAAGGAAAATGGTGATTGTTCATTAGTGAGGTATTATAATATTTCATCAATTAATAAACATAAATAATCTTGAAAACTGATTATATTGTTTCAATAAACTCATATAGCTCGGTAACATGGGATCATACTCTCCATTTAAGAAAAGGAAATTACATGAAACTTAAAATTTCATAACTATAGTCGTTTTCATGATATAATATGTTAAATTACAGAATATACACCTGAAAAATAAGGTAGGTTAATAATAAAACATGTTTCTTAGAGAAGAAAATTGAGATAAAATTGGCATTCCGAATTTGTAGCTTCTTAAAAGTTAATCACATGAAAAATTTATCATTAAATGGACACGTTAATACCTTAAAATTATAGTATAGGAATCATGGAATACATCCATTGGTAGTATACACACCACACAAAATTAATGGGTAGTGAATAATGTTTGTATCTCACAGAAATAAGAAGTGAGATGAAATCACCCCACATTTTGTGTTGAATTTCATCATACATATTCAATCCTATTGTATAATAAAAATATTGTTATTATAAGTCTTTTATTGAACCATATTAATATATCTAATTCCGTATATTGTTTGGTAATGAACTTATATTACCCTATTCTTAACAATACTATGTTAAGACTTCACATTGAGTAATATTCATTTTGTTCTTCACATGTGTCTAAATTATATATATATTTAGTCCTTATAATTATATCATTATTTCAATAATTTAAATAATTATATAAATATCATTTATATTCAGTATATTTGTTTTATAGTATCATAATAATACCAATATATGTATACATAATTCTTGGAGATGGTAAGTCGTATATAACCATGAATGTTGTTTCCAATTTTATTATCATAATGGAAGAAATTATGTAAATTGAATATAAGTATATATATTATAACTATAGTGGAATTATAATTTCATATATAACATGTAACTTCACTTAAATAATCCTTAATACTTTCCATTTTGTGTGTGAATAAACCACATCGCTTTGAGGGGGTGGTAGTACACACTTACTCAAACGAAATTATCATATTCAAACCAAATGGAAAGTATAATGATATATGTTCTAAAATTATTAATGATGCCTAAATACTTAATAAATATAATATATAACATATATAAATAGATTTTCCATTGTAAATTCTTCCTATGATAGGGGTTAATAAAAAAAGATTAATCATTATTTTGTGAGGTGGTAGTTCGTTGTATATATAAACAAAATGTTTGTTACCCATTAGATAGTGTTGTGTGTAGGACTATGCTGAACCCTTTGAAATAAGAAATCTCATTATTTTTACAATATTGTTGTTTTTATACATGTATTTAATAATTATTGTTGAGGGGAGGATAAAAAAATAAATTAAAGGAGCATGAGACAAGTTGTTACCTCTCTATCAGGAAAACTATATTGGTTTGTGCAACAATGATTCCTTGGATTGCATTTTCCCAATGAGAGGACTGTAAGTGAAATGGATGGATTTTTTGACGTACATATGAAATATACTAGCTGAAAATATGTGGTTTCAGAGGTTTCATGAAGAGGGAGAGGATGTTTCCTTTTTTGTTTGTGAAGGGAATGGACACACATAAAATTTTTGAAAAAAAGTTAGCTGTAGTCGTGATTTATCCAAAAAAGCTCATATAAAACAAAAAAAATTAAATAATGGAATTTTGATGGATGATTTATTTCCATTAAATGGATTTTGGAAAATTTTCTAGAATTTTTTGGGTCATAAATATAAATTTTATTTGTTTTGTTAACCTAAATTATCTCTTAATCATTGTATTTAATATTAGTCCCTTTCACAAATCATTTTAGGTAAAAATATTATTTTATTTTATTATATGTTATAAATTATTATTTTCATAAATATGGAATCCATATTTCCAAATTATAATCACATATATGACTGAAATTAATTTAAATATAATCTTGCAGATGGGACGACACTCCAGGGTTTAAAAATAAAAACTTCCAAAAATTTGCTACGTTTGAATTCCAAATTTCAAATTGAAATTGGAAAAAATTACCAAAATTGTATTAATTTGAAAAATATGATTTAATTAATAATTTAAAAAAATTAAAATATAATTTTACCATTTACAAAAATTTGGTGAAAAATCCTTTTTGAATATAAATCTTGTACTTTTCACCATTCATACAAAAATGACGTCTCTCAGAAAAATTTTAAAAAATAAACCTATGAAAATTTCAACATTATAAATTAAAAAAATAAGTATATTTTTTCAAATAAATTTTCTAAATGGGTGTAAAATTAATGTTATTATTCTCCACAAAAATAACATTAAAAGCAGCTCAATTGAGAAAATTTCTATTTTAAAACATATAAGGACTTTACAAAAAATTATATCATTTTTTATCAATCTATTTATGTTATATAATAAAATTATAAAAATATATAAATGGTTGTCATTATTATTTATATAACTATGCTTAATAGCTATGTTATAATTTCTCATTTTATTAATAATATAAATAAAACGATGTTTTGTAGAAGCATAAATGTTTCATGTAACGTATGACAAGTTGGGGTTGTTTTTAACATACACCAAGTCAATGTTCAATGTAAAATATGTTGAGTCAATGTTTGGTGTGATAAACACCAAGTATATGTTCAATTTAATATACACATAATTTATTTTCCATGTAACTTATATCAATTTGGTGTCATGTGGAAAGAAAGTTAGGCTTAGTGAATTGCAAGACATAAAAGAAAATTTAATTTAATAAAAAATTGGTCTATAAAAAAACTTTGTGTTACATTTTACCCCCCCCCCCTTAAAATGAATTACACCCTAAAAATTCTTCATTTGGGTAAAAATGGGGATACTTATGCTTCATCATATCCTTATGTCCCCATATAGCTTCCTCTAACTAGTAATTTATCCACAAAACATTGACTATGTGAGTAGTCTTGCATCAGAGAACATTCTCTGATCGATCTGTAATTTCAACTGGTTATTATTAATAAGAAATATCCTTCTCTAATAGTATTACCATTGAGTTTATTACATGTGAAGTGTCAGGTATGTACTTACTTATAAGAGATACATGGAACACTTCATGTCCTTGAGAGAGATTTTGAGGAAGTTCCAAGTGATAGGCTTCCAACTCGATACAATCTAGAATCTCAAAGGGACCAATATACAATCAGATTAGTTTCCCTTTCTTTACCAAACTCAAAACATTCTTCTAGGTTGAGATCCGTATAGACACCATTTTACCGACATTACATTATAGATCATGACATCAGTTATCATCATAACATTTATGCCAACATTGAGCTACCTTGATATGTTACTGAATGGTTCCAACATTCTCGATCATTTCATAAAGGGCCTCAGGTCCCAATTTCTTTATTTCTCAAACCACATCCTAGAATGTTGACTATCAATATTTCTTCCCATAAAGGTCTTAAAAAGGTTCAATATTAATGCTTCATTAAAATTTATTATTGTATGAAAACTCAACTAGAGGAAGATGTTTATCAAAATAAAATTTAAAATCCAGATAATAAGTTTTCATCATATTCTCTTGGTTTTGAATTATTATTTCAAACTGAAAATCCATTTAGGGATGATAAGAAGAGCTCAAACACATATTTGTATCATTTTCTTATTGAAGTAATAACTAAAACATTGAGGTGAACCCTATATCCTAATCTGATACAATGGAATGTGGTCATGCATGCAACCTTACCACTTCTTAAATGTATATCATAGTAAGTTGATCCAGAGAAATGTCTTCTACAATAGAGGTGAAATGTGTTCACTTCGTAAGGATATTGAATACCACCCATATAACATTAAATCCTTTAGAGGTATTGGGTAGTCTAATGAAAAAATCCATAGTGATGTTTTCCCATTTCCATTCTAGTATGGGTAATGGATGCATGATACCTTTATACTTTTTTCTTTCATACTAAAATTATTTGAATACCAATAAATGAGATACATCTTCCATGATATATCTCTATATTTAATCCCACAATATGTATTATTTCACGTTCATATACTTTATTTTTCTTCTAGGATGAATCGAGAATGAAGAACTATGACCTTCCTCTGACATATCCTTCATTAATAATGGTATAGAAGGAACACATAAATGGTTCAAGAACCTTATAATTCTATCCTAATCATGGTTAATCTTCAGATGATTTATAACATTCTACTTCAGGTCTATATCTTCCTTTTGTGCCTCCTTAATATTCACTTGGATAGAAGGTTGAACATTCATTCTGGAAAGAAATCAAATTCCCCCTTCTATTTGGATTTCTATATTCATCCTTTAGAAATCCAAAAATATTGGATCTTTTGTGATCCTCATCATGGATAAGATAGGATGGTCTTTTCGACTCAAAAATCATCCACGTTGTTCACTTTTCCAGGGTGGTAATTTATAGAGCAGTCATAATCCTTTATCAACACTAACCATCTTCTCTGAAGCATGTTGAACTCCTTTTCTGTGAATATATATTTCATAATTTTATGATTTATATTTATTTATAAAACTATTCTCCATAAATATAATTCATTTATAACTTTAATCTAAAAATTATCATTACTAACTACAAATCATGAATTGGGTAATTTTGGTCATGAATCATCACCTTTAGTGAGGTTTATGTTATAACCATGTTATTATTCATAAGAACATATCCCAATACATTCATGGATGAATTTATATATATTAAAAACCCTTATCACATACATGGTAATGTATGCAAAGGTGTACTGACTAACCTTCTATTCATGTACTTGAAATGTTCATCACATTAATTTATCCCTAGGAACATGAAACCCTTCCATGTTAAATTGGTAAGGTGAATAGATAGTCATGGGAAATTATTCACACATCATCTATAATATCCAAAAAACCATGAATACTATGGATATCAGTCACAATGGTTGGTCTCAGGTAGTATTCAACTGCCTATTTCTTTGATGGATCTACTACTATACCATCTCTTGAGATTATTTGACCCCAAACTCAATCATTTTGCAGAAAAAATTAATTATTCTTAAATATATTTTCTCCTTCATTCGGGCCTGTTGTACAATTCTCATTTGATCATAAAACTCTTCCTTGATTTTTGAATAGATAAGACTGTCATCTCTAAAGAATACCACAAATGGATAGAGTTAATCTCTTAATACACCATTTATAAAAAACCATGAAGACGTCATGGGAAATATTAACATCCAAATGCATCAAAATATATTCATATTCTGCATAGCATTTATGGAATTACATCTTGGGTATGTCATCTGTCTTGACCCTCAATTGATGATTTATAGAAAAAGGTCAATATTGGACAAGTATTCAGCTCCAAAATGTTGATAAAAATGTCATCAATATGTGGAAGAAGATACATGTTCTTCTTAATTATCTTGTTTGACTCCAAATAATTCTTGTAGAGTCAAATTGATCCATTATTATTTTACACAAAAAGAACTAGTGCTGCCCAAGGTGACACACTTGGCAAAATGAATACTTTATCAAGGGTTTCTTGGATTTTAAACTTCATTTCCTACAACCCAATCAGGACGATTTTATAATAAGAGTTTTAAATTGATATACAACTAGGTATGAGTTCTATTGAGAAATAATCTTCATGTTTCGGTCGAAGGCTGTGAATTTCATTCAAAAAGACATCCATAAAATCCTGAATAGCATTCTTATCATGATGATGGTTTTCTCCCTAACCATTTGAGATAAGAGACACTTAAAAATTGTAATTAAGACACATACACTGGATATTATATCCCTATGAATTTCATAC
Organism: Viscum album; assembly: GCA_963277665.1. NCBI lineage: Eukaryota > Viridiplantae > Streptophyta > Magnoliopsida > Santalales > Viscaceae > Viscum > Viscum album. The sequence goes on along the minus strand of OY728128.1, from coordinate 31,383,225 downwards.
TTATCATCACATGGATGGATGATCAGTGTAGAGTTTGAAATATCAAATGTAACATACCTTCATTGAAAATTTATGTGAAATATATGAATAAAAATCTAATCCATTTTAATTATAACATCAAATTCATCCAAAGGAAGAATGACATGATTTTCATGAATCAAAATCCCACAAACATCAAACGGAGAGGAATCGTAGAATTGGGATGAAATCATCATACCATTAGGGGTTCTCAATGTTAATTAGACATTTAATTTATTTTTTGGAGTCATAACACACCTACAAAATTATTTAAATATGAATTTGTGGGTTGATCCTTAATAAAATATGACATTATTAGTTCTAAAGTAGTCAGTATGTGTACCTTTTATCACATCATTATGACACCCCTCATCCAAAATAGAGAATTCATGAGATTTTACCTTTTCCCTCAATTAAGTGGTTTCTGATGTCGATCATCATCACTAGCCCTTAGTTTTGGGAATTTGTTGGAATAATTCCCATTCTCCTTAAATTTGTAGTACTGAATCATGGGAGGTGAATTCTGTGTTGTTTGTTTCTTATTCACAAAATTTTGGTAACTTCTTATGAACACATCAACAGTCAAATTCCAGATGAAATTTCCTTCAACATTCAAAGCATTTATTTGACACCGTAAAGAAATTTACTCAATGATTCATACCACATGTAGATTATAAAGGACGTCACATCTTCTTCTCTTCATTGTTTGTATATTTTCCTTTAAAATCCATCTTCATTTTCTTTTCAAAACCATGATAATAAAATTTGACCTAAAACTCAATTTAAACCATGATGGAAAAATAAAAAATATCTTCATATGTACTAAAGTCTTTAATGACCAATTATACTCTAAATCATGGTTTTATGCCACTGAAGATCCTATCAACATTTCTATCAGGTTGGATGATAATTCCAGAAGCATACCATGCATGTCCTATGAAATTATCCACATAGGTTCCAACATATTCATCATCTCTTTGCTACAGCAAAATGAAGTATTTCATCGTATAGATATGATGAATCCAAGGAAAATACATATTGAAAAATATGTTCTTCAACGATTTTCAATCCATTGATTCGATATCATCTTGCTGTATTATATTCTTCATTAGAGTCTAAAAATGGTCAGCTTCTATTTCTAAATGATAAATAGAAAAAATAAATTTCTCCTGATTTTGACACTAACGAATGGTGAATATCTTATCATTAGTACTAATAAATTATTCAGAGTCAAGTGGATTAGAATACCTTCTGAATTAAGGAGACATAACCTCATGAAATACTCAACCAAATGTTGTTCCCTCATTTTCTTATTTAGAAGTCCACCATTATTCGTATCATTAGAGAGTTGTGTGAGCATATAAAATGGGGTTTTCATTACAGATTACATATAATTATGTTTCATAGTAGAGAAATAATTTCATTATTCATCACATTCACCATTAATGTGGTTCCTTCATGTTCTAGACATTCACTAAAACCAAATTCATAGTGTAAGCAAAAATTATCATTTTGATGAACCACATAATCATAAAAATTCACTTATATGATCTTTAAATTATTAAAAATTTATCTCTAAATAGTTATGCTTATCCTATTATATTCATAGACATGTTCTATTTAAATCCATTATGATGGTTCAGGAAGATTTTGTGAATTTCCCGATCCTATCCCCTAGGAGTGTCAAACCAAGTGTTCAGAAAGGCCCATTATCATGTACAAAATTACCCATAGTAAGACCCCAAAACATATTTTCAGAGTATTTTTCCCTAGATACATCTATTTTATAACAACATCCACTTGTAATATCCATACATGGATATATTTCTATGAAACCACTCACTCTATCCTTTACCAAAATTCGAGAACATTTTCCTATACTTTTCAATACCATTACCCTTATCCCTAGAAATGTCAATACGTTTCATGCTATGATTTCAGCATCCTAGCTTCTAAATTTTATCTAAATCCTTAATATAATTCCAAATATAGATACCCTCTGTTTTCATAGATTAACATTATCTAAATTTTTCAGAATACTGAAGACATTATACAAACAAACACCCAAAGACCATACTAGGCTAGTGCCTTCAGAATCCTGGAAACATAAACACTGGTAGATAATTTAGAAACATAAACTCCCAATAAATTCTTCTTGAGAAGAACCCTTATTTGACACATAAAACATAATACAAGTCTTCATAACCTAGGTGAAGATAACATAAAAATGGATGACCTCATATGCTTAGTTAGATTAAACAAGGGAAAAATGTATATATAATCATGATCATAATGTTATGAGAACATGATTATGTAAATAATAGATCATACCATATATATTATAGATTATAAACCAGAATTATGGAATAAATATTGGTAGTTAATATGGTATGAATCATAAGAAAAAAATAGTTCATGAAATTATAACATATGAATAAAACATGGAATAGTAGAAGACACATAAGCATAAAATATTATTTCCATAGTAGCCAAGTGATCGCGTCTAAGAAATTATTGGTATTATTGTTTTACTCCCTATTCCATATTGGTAGTCATGGTTCATTCCCATGGATATCTTAGTAGAATGATTTCACTCCACATACCATCTTGGTAGGCATCGTTCACTCCTATGACCATCTCAATAGTCAATGCTCATTCCCAAGACTATCTTAGTCTATCTTATTAGATATAAATCATTACCCAATGCACTTGAGATTGATATAGTTCACACCCATCTCATAATGAAATCATAAATACATGTTCCCCAAGATCACTAAAAATCATATCATAACCCATGAAATGAAATGTGTATTATAAACATGTAATCATGTCAATACATGTGAAAATTATAGGTTTCATTATCATTTAATCATATTCATGACCCTTGAAATGAAAAGGGTTTCAAAAGAATATAACCTATGAATGAGAAATAGGGTTTATAAGAATCATTCCATCAAAACATAATCCCCACAAACAAATAATATAATTGGAAAAATTAAATAATTTCCCCAGAAAGGCATGATTAACACCAAAATATTTTTTCTTAGATAGGAAATAATTCGTATATATCTTTTAAATACATTTCATGGGGAAAATATCCTTTTAGCATTGAAAAAAATCCTTTTAAAAACTTAAAACATATTCCAAAACATTTTTCATTGAAAATATATTTGAGAAATAATAATAGAATCTATGGAGATGGTATACCATTTTTAAAATAATTTAACCATGAATATGATCTCCAAGTATCATTGGAAAACATTTATTAAAACATTATTTTTGAATAAAATAGATTTCTGGGTGATGAGAGAAATATAGTCATATTTTTATTTAAAATACATTATTTATTATCTTATGTACCAAAGAGTGTAAAATGGTACTAATACCTTGAGATACATTGAATAATCCTAGGATAAGGAAACACAATAGTGTTATTGGGTGATGGATCATAATATTTCATCAATGGAAACATAAACATAAAAAATCATGAATAGAGATGATATTTTTTCAATTAACTATTGTAACTTGGTAACAATGAATAATACTCTCCATGTAAGAGATTAAAATTATATGAAGCTTAAAATATAATTTAAATAATTATATTAATGTCATAACTTGTAAATTTTATGTATATACTCCTCAAAAAAATATCAACATAATAAAGAAAATGTCTCAAATAAAGAAATTTGTGACAAAAATGACATACATATTTGGTAGAATTGGAAACAATAACCCCCAAAAATAATGTTCAAAAAAATTATATGTAAATACCCATAATATTAATTATAAGTATCATTTATTACATCCCAAGGACGTGTAAACAACACACAAAAGGAATCGGTGGTTAATAAAGAATCTATCTCACGAAAATAATAATTGAGATGAAATCCCCTTACCTTATGTCTTGAATCTCATCGTAATCATTAGAACATAATGTATAATAGATTTAAGTTTATTTTAAGTATTGTACATAACCATATTCTTATATCTAATACAACATATGTTTTTATTATGACCTTATATAACTATCTTGTTAACAATCCTATGTTATGGTTTAATTTCGGGTAATATTAAATTTTTTCTTCACGTGTCTCTTAATTTGTTATATCTTTTGTCCTTATACGTATATCATTATGTCCAGAATGTAAAATCATGATATAAAAATATTTTATATTTAGTATATGTGTGTTATAATAATATATAGAATATAGAAGTATGAAATGGAAAACACCATTAATAGATATGGTATGTCATATGTATGCATGAATGTTGTTTACTTTTTATTACCATATTAAAATAATGAATCAAAATGAAATATATTGTAGACACCTAGAATTTTTTTACATGTAAGACTTTGAAATATTTTTACATATTTTTACTGAACTAGGCTCCAACACGAAGTGCGATTCTGAGGCTTAGTGTTCCCAGAATTATTTTTATAGAAATATTAATTATTATTATACTATGCATGTGGAGGAAAAGATATATCTCCCAAATGGTATCTTGGATACAAAATTAGAGGTGATGGTTAAGATTAGAGGAAGGAATTTACCCTAAAAGGGGTATAACTTTTTATAGTGCATTTATCCTCTAGAAAAGGTTATAGAAGACATAACCGTCAATAAAATTATTAAATAAATTTATTTTATCTGGACACATCTTTGAATAACTTCCAAATGAGGACTCAGATTGGAAATCAGATACTATCATTGAGTTCAAAGCATTGTGTTTATCCATGGAGTGACCTAAGGAGAGAGGGTTCATGAGGTTCATATTCCAGTACCATTAGTGGGAGACATTATAAATCCTATAAATATGTGTTTAAGGAAATGTACAAGGGTTTGTCTCATTTCATCCCACCACCGGCATAGCTCCTCATCACCACGAATTGGAAAATCCATGCCAAAATTTTGGCGGATTTCCATGAGATAGTTGATATGAGTAGATCAGAGTGTAGAGAACTCAATGACGAATCTATAATCATTGTATAATTAATCCATTGGATTCCACATTGTTGGTCGGAGTGGACACTCAAGAGGGGGGTGAATTGAGTTCCAATTAAAATTTCTGTTAAAAATAATTTCTATTAAAATCCCCTAATTTCAAAAACAAATTAAACTGTAGTGAATTTATAAAGATTATGAAGGTTCAATTAATTTCTCAAAGATTGATTAATTCTCAGTTAACTTAATCTTATGATTAAATTAACCTTTGAAACTAACTTACTGATTTATAACAAATATAAACACTTGCTAATTTAATTATCAAAGTAGCTTTGAAGATAGATTGTATTTCAAAGTAGTAGCAGCGGAATATGAAATTAAATATGTATAGTATGGATATAGAGTATAACTACAAACACAGTGAATTAACCAAGAGGTTCAGTCTCAAGCCGAGACTTAGTCCTCTTCCACTTGGTGATCACCTGCCACCAAGCAATTTTATAGAAAGGATTGATACACAGCCTGTATCGGGCTTTACAACAGTTTTCACAAACTGCCCAGGTTTGACAACCTCTGCCACAGTTATACGTGGGAAAACAGACAACAGCAGCAAGCTGTCCAGGTCACAAGACCTCTACCACTATCCACAGTGGGAAATGGGGTGTAAAAGGGTTTGCTGAGGATTTACAGATCCTCCAGTGAAAGTACAGGAGTCAGTGTGTGTGTTTTAATATAGCAGATAACACACACTGCTCAAAAGGTAGAATAAATCACAGAACAAGAGATGTAGAGTTTAGAAGTAGTTCCGGTGATCTCAGTGTAGCTCTTGACTCCTTTGTATTCGATCAGAAGTGAGTTTGAGTCCTCTTCTCGTTTCTGTTTTAGAAACAGAGTGTCGTATGCTCCAGGTTCACAGGTAGTGAGAATGTAGTCGATGATGTTCTTCAGGGTTCTTCTTGTATGCACTTCTCTGTGTTCTTGATGGAGCTCGTTTTTGTTTTTCTGGTATATTTTGTCCACGACGCACTTCTCTGGTTCGCATGCTCTGTGTATTCGTTGTATGTTTGGGCAGCGTAGTCTTCTCGTATTTATCTCCCGACAGGGGACAGAAAAGATTTCTTTTCAGCAGGTACGAGGTACGGGTTCCTGACATCCGACAACCTTTATCAGATATTTGACAAATCATCAAAATGTAATATATGACCGTTAGATAAATTAAATACATTAAATGTAGGAAATAAAGAAATTAAAACAGTGATTCGAGAATGTATGTCACTGTTGACTTCAACTGTGGTCTTCCAACTGTGGACTTCCTTCTGACTGCTGACTTCAAAAAGGGGGCTTGCTGTCTGTAGGCTTGCAATGGTAGCTTTTACTCCATGTAGCTGTAGCCTTTCTAACTGTAGACTTGTAACATCAAATTTGTAGAGCTGTAACCTTTGTCAACTGTAGACTTCGATCATCTGTAGACTTAGTAGACAGAAGCTGTCTAACTGTAACCTTGACTGTAGACTTATGACTGTAGACTTGTTCGACTGTGAACTTGTTCCAACTGTAGACTTGTTCGACTGTGAACATGAGCAGAGAAAAACTTCGAGCAGAAGTCTTGTATCTGTGACCTTCGTCTGTGAGCTTTGACAATAGATAGCAGTAGACTTGTAACTGTAAGCTTGTATTAGTCTTCGACTGTAACCTTGTAACTGTGAACTTCTTGCAACAGTAACTTAAGGTGACAGTTAACTGTATCTGTGACTTTGAAAATAAAAATCTGACTGGTATCTAACAACACCAAACTTATGTAAATGCTAATGTAAGCTGTTACAGTAAAGTTATGAGAGTAAGAATATGAACTGTTTAGAGTAAAATACGTTTAAGCATAGAATAATAAGATTAATGCAAAGGTTTAATACATCATAATTAATGGTTAAGCATGATTTGGGATTATCAAAACAGGTGATTCCAACAATCTCCCCCTTTTTGATAATCACAAATTATGTCAGTATGAAATATAGAAGTATCAGAGAGAAGTGTGCAAAACACAGTATTAGCAATATGAGCACAAAAATAAGGTATAATCCGCAAGGATTTCTCCTCTCTGTATAGTTTCATTTCTCCCTTGAGTTTCCCTATTTCTCCCCATTTCTCCCCCTATCTAGTTCTCTTTATTTCTCCCCCTTTGTGATTAACAAAAATAAAGACAGAATGAGAGAAAAGAAACATTGTATTAATAAGGAGTACATTACATGACCCAAAATGTGAATACATGATCCCTATCAAAAAAAAATAAACAGACTCAATCCTCTTCATCTGGAGGTAAGGGATCTTTTCCTTTGGAGGAAGAAGATGGAGCAGGAGGTGAAGGATCAACAGGCTGAGGAATGGCAGCAGGAATGTCTGGAGGGGCAGCAACAGAGGTTCCTGAAGGCCGGTAGTGAGTAGCTTGCCGAGGGATCAGTGGTCTAAGGCTTCGGAGGGCATCAGCAGGAGACATTATGGAAGAACCACTGGGGTTGGAGACAGGTAGGGCAGGAGGAACTATAACAGGTGTGCAGTCCACATGAAGAAAAGGTAGGAGAAGATTCCTGAAATCCATGATAATGTTTCCTCCTCTGTCCATGGCAGATAAGAAGTCATCTTTGTTTTCCAAGAATTTATGCAAAGCCGGAGTCAACTCTCGTAGCTTGCTAACTTGTTCTTTGAAGGCTTGAGTTACAGGAGGCAGCTTCATAGTCTCTAGCATGAGCTTGAAGTGATTGTTCAACTGATGCTTGGTGAAAATCCGATCAAAGTAATAATCCACTTTACTTTTGATGGCCTCCTGAGAAGCAGTAGCAGCCTGCAGGTGCTCACGAACAAAGCCACTGACTTCTCTTGTAGTAGCAAGGATCTGTAGGTCTGATGTGTCATTTGCACGGGCCTGAGTAAGCTCTTCTCTGAGCAGGCTTCTAAACTGCTCAAGGTCCACAGGAGAGCTAGATGAAGGAAGGGACTTGACTGAGAATGCCACTGTCTCCTTGAAGGACTGAGTCAGATTGCCAATCACTTTCTGAATGACAGCATCCTGATTGCTAAAGTGTTCTTTTACTGATTTCTTGAAAGCCTCAAATACTTCCACAAACTGCTTGACCACTTCTTTGATGTATCGAATCTCACTGGCCACTTGTGTCTGAGAACTGCACATGGCAGTTAAAGAAGCAACTGATTGTCTGAGAGCCACTACTGCTCCAGTCCAGCTTTCAATTTGGGTGTGGCACACTTTCATTTCATCCATCACTTCTTTGATTGGACTTCCTACAACACATCCTAGAGATAGTTCTAAGGACTGTTCCACATTTTTCAGCTCATCAAAAAGACTGGTTTTCAGTTCAGCAACAGACTGTCTGATGGTCTCCTTCATTTCATTCTTTAAGGATTCAAGGTCTTCCTTGGTGGCCAATCTTTCAGTTTCTAACACTGGAGAGCTGTTAGGTAGGATGACTGGATTTCTTGGTGGTTGGTTTTCCTCATCTGAATCCTCATAATTGAGTCCTAACACCATGTATCCTAGATCTTAGGTCCATCCTTCTATATCATACAGTACAGAGACTGAACCAACACGCTCCCCCTCACTTGGAGGTCCTTCCTGAACACTTTCTACTATCTGCTCAACTCTGGGTAACTCTAAGTTCTCTTCTGTAGCTCTAGCAGGTTCCATATTTGCTTTCTCTGTAGGTTCAGCAGTGAGGTTAGCCTCCTTCTCTGTTGGGTCATCAACCACTTCCATGACAACAGTAGTAGAGACCACTCCTGCTTCCTGGTCAGACACTGACTTGTCTGTATACCCTATCAGAGGGCTCATACTGAGTTCTTCTGCAACAGTTTCTTGATTTTCATTTAAAGCTCCAGCCTCTTCTGCTTCGACTGTATCACCCTCATCAGAGGTGTCCTTGACAAAATATTGAGATTCTTCTTCTTCTTCTGTAGTCTCAGTCTCACTGTCTCTTAGAACAGGTTCTCTACTGGGTAGTTCTTTTGGAGGGCTTGCTGCTCCAAACGTCACTGTCCTGACAGGACTGTGAGTAGTATCAGGATCACTCCCTTCATCAATTGGAGTGTTCTCTCTTGCAGAGTCACCAACTACTGCAGTCTGTTCATCATCTGAGTATACAGGTTCAGGCTCATCAGGCTTTAAGCCTGGATCTCTCCTATCTCTCGGTCTAGAGGGATGAGTAGAAGGGCTAAAATTCTCATAGATTCTCTCCTCATCATTCACCCATGATTTCTTCCAGGGTTTCCAACTGATCTTCATGAATTTGCAGATTACTTTCGAGATACATACACTGTTCTTTGCCACTATCAACTCTTCCTGACTTCCAGCTGCACCTTTCACTTTCAACATAACCGAAATGAGTTTAGCATGAAACAAGGCACTTGATTTTGAGCTTGCCTTTATCATGTCCTCCATCTGAGCCATCAGCAACCTACAAAGGTTGACCTTCCTTCCATGTTTTAATAAGTACATCAAGTAAATATCATGATGCTTCAAAGTTGCAAAATCTCCTCTTCTAGGACTCAGCACATGCTGGATAAACTTAAACAGAAGCCTGTCCTCTCCATTCATTTCAGTAGCAATAACCTTTCTCACTGTGCCATTGCCTGTCAATTCTTCCAGATCCGTCTCATGATCAAAGATTCTACTGTTTGGAGGAGCCGCTCCAGAATAGTAGTTGTAAATACCCTCATGAGGAACTCTTAAACAAGCAGCCCATTCAGCGGATGAAAAACTGACTTCATTTCCATTTACTCTGGATATTAGTCTATGCAGATCATCCTCTTCCTCGAACTGTAGATATTCATAGAATTCCTTCACCAGCTTCGGGTAGTACGGTCCATTATTGCTTGCGAAGCATTCGGTCCATCCTTGATCATTAAGCACTGCCAGTACTAATGATCTGCTCGATAAAATCCACTCTTCACTTAGCTCCTTCTCAGCAACTATTTCTCTCTTAGTCAGATGTGGATTAACAGGTCTTATCGAGGTGTTCCCGGTGCCACTGGATTCGACTTGAGTCCTCTTCGGCATTGGTGCATCTTCGTTAACAGTCGGGGGTCGCTTTGTTCTGGCCATTGGAACTGAATGAGGTTTCGAGGTTCGGTTGAAGGTTTAGGGTTTTGGACTTGAGAGAGCAAGGGTCGAGATGAGTGGATTGAGATATGTTCGATGTTCTCAATTTTATCATTTAGGGATTTAGAAATAAAAGTATAAAGAAAAGAAACGGTTCGAATTCCCGCAAAAATAAAATAAGATTAAACAGCGAAACAGCCTACAGAGAGATGTAACAGTGAGGTACACCGGTGAGGTCTAACTGTGAGGTTTCAACTGTGAGGTTTCAACTGTGAGGTTTCAACTGTGAGGTTTCAACTGTGAGGTTTCAACTGTGAGGTATAACTGTGAGGTCTAACTGTGAGGTCTAACTGTGAGGTCTAACTGTGAGGTCTAACTGTGCGGTTTCAACTGTGAGGTTTCAACTGTGAGGTTTAACTGTGAGGTCTAACTGTGAGGTCTAACTGTGAGGTCTAACTGTGAGGTCTAACTGTGCGGTTTCAACTGTGAGGTTTCAACTGTGAGGTTTAACTATGAGGTTAACTGTGAGGTCTAACTGTGAGGTCTAACTGTGAGGTCTAACTGTGTGGTTTCAACTGTGAGGTTTCAACTGTGAGGTTTCAACTGTGAGGTTTCACTGTGCTATAGTTAATCATACCTAACTCATGTTTGATGTAACTTAATCTCTCAGAATTCAAAGGCTTTGTAAAAATATCAGCTAACTGATGTTCAGTGCCAATGAACTCAAGAGTGATATCACCTTTTTGATAATGATCCCTCAGAAAGTGATGTCTCACATCAATATGTTTTGTCCTAGCATGAGATACTGGATTTTTAGAAATGTTAATAGCACTTGTATTGTCACACCTTATAGAGACATGTTTGAATTGATATCCATAGTCTAGTAAAGTGTGTTTCATCCACAAGATTTGTGCACAACAGCTACCAGCAGCTATATACTCAGCTTCGGCAGTAGACAATGCAACAGAATTCTGCTTCTTACTACACCAAGATACTAGTGACTTGCCTAAAATGTGACATGTTCCAGAGGTGCTCTTTCTATCTAACTTGCAGCCAGCAAAATCAGCATCAGAATAACTTAATAGATCAAATGATTGTCCTTTTGGATAAAATAATCCCAAATTGGGAGTATGTTTTAGATATTTGAAAATCCTTTTAACAGCAGTCAAATGAGACTCTTTTGGATTGGCTTGAAATCGAGCACACATGCATACACTGAACATGATGTCAGGTCTACTGGCAGTAAGGTACAGTAGACTACCTATCATACCTCTGTAATTGGTTTGATCCACTGGTTCACCAGTTTCATCACTGTCCAACTTGCAAGTGGTGCTCATAGGTGTGTCACTGCCTTTGGTGCCATCCAAAGAAAAACGTTTTAGAAGATCTTTAATATATTTACTTTGGTTCAAAATAATACCATTTTTATTTTGAAAGATCTGAAATCCAAGGAAAAATTTGAGTTCTCCCATTAAACTCATTTCAAACTCATTTTGCATTATTTTTGAAAAATCCACACATAAAGAATTTTCAGAAGATCCAAAAATAATATCATCCACATAGATTTGTACTATTAAGACATCTTTAGAAATCCATTTAATAAAAAGAGTAGGATCAGCTATCCCTTTAGTAAATCCTTTTGAAATAAGAAAAGAGCTGAGCCTATCATACCAAGCTCTTGGAGCTTTCTTTAAGCAATATAAAGCTTTAGAAAGTTTAAAAACATGATTAGAAAAATGGGGATTTGTAAAACCAGGAGGTTGTTCCACAAATACATCCTCAATTATATATCCATTTAGAAAATCACTTTTAACATCCATTTGATATAGTTTGAAATTCAGATGAGCAGCATAAGCAAGTAATATCCTAATGGCCTCTAGTCTAGCCACGGGTGCAAATGTTTCCTCATAGTCTATTCCTTCTTCCTGACTATACCCTTGTGCAACTAGCCTAGCTTTGTTTCTGATTATGTTACCAAACTCATAAACTTTGTTTCTAAACACCCATTTTGTGCCTATGGTAAGAGTGTCTTTAGGTCTTTCCACTAATTCCCAAACTTTGTTTCTTTCAAACTGATTTAGTTCTTCTTGCATAGCCATTACCCAGAATTCATCACTGATAGCATCATTGACATTTTTGGGTTCAAGCTGTGAAAGAAAAGCTTGATGTTCAACCTGATTTTTTAGAGAAGCTCTAGTTTGTGTTCCTCTATCAAGATTACCAACAACAGCATCTAAAGGATGATTCTTTAGAATCCTAGTTGATTTGGTAAAGGTTGGACTAGAGATTTCAGGTTCATCTATAGGTTCGGGTTCCACAGAGGAAGATTCTGGAAAAAGTCCAGAACTGGATGTTTTTATTACAGGTTCTTTAGATTTGTCATTTAGGTCCAGAACAGATAAGTCTTCTTCAACATCTTCAAGAGAAGTTTTAGACTCATGTGGATCAGTCTCATCAAAATTGATGTGAACAGATTCTTCCACACATTTGGTTTTCTTATTGAACACTCTATAGGCTTTACTAGACATAGAGTAACCTAGGAAAATTCCTTCATCACTTTTTGGAGAAAATTTATCAAGATTATCTTTAGTATTCAGAATAAAGACTTTGCAACCAAAAACTCTAAAGTAATTAACCTTAGGCTTCCTATTATTCCACAACTCATAAGGGGTTTTCTTTAGAACAGGTCTGATCAAGACTCTATTAATGACATAGCAAGCTGTATTAACAGCTTCAGCCCAAAAGTAAATTGGCAGGTCATATTCATTAAGCATAGTTCTAGCAATTTCTTGCAGGGTTCTGTTTCTTCTTTCCACTACACCATTCTGTTGAGGTGTCCTGGGAGCAGAAAAATTGTGAGCATAGCCATTGTGTGAGCAGTAAGATTCAAATTCTTGATTCTCAAACTCACGGCCATGATCACTCCTCAAGGTCTTAATCTTAAGTCCACTACGATTTTCTACAGACTTAGAGTATTTAACAAAGGAAGAGCAGGCTTCACTTTTGTGAGCTAGAAAGTATACCCAAGTATATCTAGAAAAGTCATCTACAAGAACATAAACATAGTGCTTCCCATTTAGACTTGAAATTCTTGATGGTCCAAACAAATCCATGTGAACCAGTTCAAGTGGTTGAGAAGTTGAGACTTCTTTCTTTGGTTTAAAAGAAACTTTGTGTTGTTTTCCCTTTTGACAGGGATTACACACTTTGTCATTTGGGAATTCAAGCTTAGGTAAGTCTCTAACTAGGTGTTTCTTAGAGAGTTTTCTAAGTGAGTGAATGTTGCAGTGTCCTAATCTCCTATGCCACATCCAAGACTCTTTATGAAAAGCATTTAAGCAAGTAACATTGTGTTTAGCTAAAGTGTTTAAGTCAACAACATAAACATTTTCATTTCTTAAGGCAGAAAATATTAAAGCATTTTTGGAATTATAAACATCACAAGAATTGTTTTCAAACTTGACATTAAAGCCATCATCACACAATTGAGAAATGCTAAGTAGGTTGTACTTAAGTCCATCGACAAATAAAACTTTGGAAATTAATACTGAGTCAGTGTTACCAATCTGGCCTAAGCCGATGATTTTTCCTTTTGAGTTATCACCAAAAGTGACATATCCTCCATCAACCTTTATTAAGCTTTTGAAGCACGAATAGTCCCCAGACATGTGTCTTGAACATCCACTGTCTAAGTACCATACCTTCTTGTAATTGCTTTTCAAACAGATTTCCTACAAAACAGATTAGACAAGAAATGACTTTGGTACCCAGATTTTCTTGGGTCCAGATATGTTAGCAATCAAGGATTTAGGTACCCAGATTTGTTTTATGGGTCCCATACAATTAATAGATGCAACAGATTTAGAGAGATATACTTTATTTGATCTACAACTATTTAAGTAACCAGTTGAGACATACGAATTTCCAAAACTAGAACTAGCAGGATTTTTTCCAGACTTAATAAATCGGGTTTTAGCAAACTGTCTTTGTCCAGGTTGGTATCCCAAGCCAGTAGCATACTTAGGTGCAACTTGCTTTCCTAGCAGTTGGGTTAGAGTATCTTTTCCATTTGTGAATGTTTCTAAGTCCTTTCTAAGTTGTTCATTAGATAGTTTCAGTTCTGTATTCTCCTTTAATAATTGAACATTTTTTTCTTTTTCTACATCAAGTGCAGACTTGACACTTGCAGTAAGAGCATGCTGTTTCTTTAAAGACTTATATTTATCCTTTAGTTCATTACACGTTTCTTCCAGCATATTACAGTATTCAGTCAATTCATCTTTAGACATATTTTCAGAATCAGAACCAGATTCTGCTTCACCTTCAGAATAATAAGAGTTTAAAGTGGGAGTGTCTAAGGTTACCTCAGATGTGTTTGTCATGAAACACATATTAGCACGATTTCTTTCAGAATCACTGGACTCTGATTCACTTGTGCTGTCTTCTGAAGCACTCCAGGTGGCCTTCATAGCTTTCTTATAATTCTTGTCCTTGTACTCATATTTCTTCTTGAATTTTAGCTTAGGACAGTCAGCTTTGATGTGTCCTTTCCTTTTACATTCATAGCAAACTATGTCTTCTTCTTTATCAGTTTTCTTCCAATCTTTCTTCCACTTACCTTGTCTATCATACTTACCCTTGTAGTTTGGTTTTCTGAAGAACTTCTTCTTCCTATAGAACTTCTTGAATCTCCTTGCTATTTGTGCCATCTCGACATCACTGTCAGAATCTAAGTCTTCACTAGATGAGCTTTCAGTTGGTATATGCACTTTCTCCTTGTCTTTGCTCTTTGATGCAGTAGACTTAAAAGCTACAGATTTTCGTTTTGGTTCCTCATCTTCCTCTTTATTCACCTTTAGCTCTTCTTCGTACATCATCAGCTTACCAATTAACTCCTTGACAGGCAAAGTTCCAATATCACAGGATTCTCTAATTGAAACGGATGTGCCTCTCCATCTGTCAGGCAGACATCTCAATAATCTCATGATTTGCTCCTTTGCTGGAACAATCTTCCCGAGTGAGCTCATTGTGTTGACTATCTCATTAAACCTGAGATACATATCAGAAATAGGTTCATCAGCTTTCATCTTAAAGTTATCATATTTGATAGTATAAGTATTTAACCGCATTTCCTTGACATTATTTGTTCCTTCATGAGAAACAGCTAAGGTGTCCCAGATTTCAAAAGCAGTTTTACATGCAGAAATTCTATTGAACTCCTCATCTCCTAGAGCACAGTAGAGAGCATTCACAGCCTTACAATTATTATTGTAAGCTACCTTAGTAGGTTCATCCCAAGTTATTCTTTCAGTTTCTGGAATCTTGTATTGAGACTCTATAGCAGTCCAAATATCAAAACCCATACTTTCCAAATGAATTTTCATTTTGAGCTTCCATTGGGCATAATTCACACCATTAAAGAAGGGTGGCCTGTTAGTAGCAGCACCTTCTAGTCTATTATCCATAAGGAAATTCTAGAAAATGTTTTAAAGAGATAAAATTTAGAACTAACAGAAATTTAAGATCGTTTAGATAAAACTACAATCACAGTTTAAAAACAGAGAGTTAAAATAAAACTTTGAGCAAGTATAACATAGCTAAACACAACCTCTGATACCAAATGTTGGTCGGAGTGGACACTCAAGAGGGGGGTGAATTGAGTTCCAATTAAAATTTCTGTTAAAAATAATTTCTATTAAAATCCCCTAATTTCAAAAACAAATTAAACTGTAGTGAATTTATAAAGATTATGAAGGTTCAATTAATTTCTCAAAGATTGATTAATTATCAGTTAACTTAATCTTATGATTAAATTAACCTTTGAAACTAACTTACTGATTTATAACAAATATAAACACTTGCTGTTTTAATTATCAAAGTAGCTTTGAAGATAGATTGTATTTCAAAGTAGTAGCAGCGGAATATGAAATTAAATATGTATAGTATGGATATAGAGTATAACTACAAACACAGTGAATTAACCAAGAGGTTCAGTCTCAAGCCGAGACTTAGTCCTCTTCCACTTGGTGATCACCTGCCACCAAGCAATTTTATAGAAAGGATTGATACACAGCCTGTATCGGGCTTTACAACAGTTTTCACAAACTGCCCAGGTTTGACAACCTCTGCCACAGTTATACGTGGGAAAACAGACAACAGCAGCAAGCTGTCCAGGTCACAAGACCTCTACCACTATCCACAGTGGGAAATGGGGTGTAAAAGGGTTTGCTGAGGATTTACAGATCCTCCAGTGAAAGTACAGGAGTCAGTGTGTGTGTTTTAATATAGCAGATAACACACACTGCTCAAAAGGTAGAATAAATCACAGAACAAGAGATGTAGAGTTTAGAAGTAGTTCTGGTGATCTCAGTGTAGCTCTTGACTCCTTTGTATTCGATCAGAAGTGAGTTTGAGTCCTCTTCTCGTTTCTGTTTTAGAAACAGAGTGTCGTATGCTCCAGGTTCACAGGTAGTGAGAATGTAGTCGATGATGTTCTTCAGGTTTCTTCTTGTATGCACTTCTCTGTGTTCTTGATGGAGCTCGTTTTTGTTTTTCTGGTATATTTTGTCCACGATGCACTTCTCTGGTTCGCATGCTCCGTGTATTCGTTGTATGTTTGGGCAGCGTAGTCTTCTCGTATTTATCTCCCGACAGGGGACAGAAAAGATTTCTTTTCACCAGGTACGAGGTACGGGTTTCTGACATCCGACAACCTTTATCAGATATTTGACAAATCATCAAAATGTATGATATGACCGTTAGATAAATTAAATACATTAAATGTAGGAAATAAAGAAATTAAAACAGTGAGTCGAGAATGTATGTCACTGTTGACTTCAACTGTGGTCTTCCAACTGTGGACTTCCTTCTGACTGCTGACTTCAAAAAGGGGGCTTGCTGTCTGTAGGCTTGCAATGGTAGCTTTTACTCCATGTAGCTGTAGCCTTTCTAACTGTAGACTTGTAACATCAAATTTGTAGAGCTGTAACCTTTGTCAACTGTAGACTTCGATCATCTGTAGACTTAGTAGACAGAAGCTGTCTAACTGTAACCTTGACTGTAGACTTATGACTGTAGACTTGTTCGACTGTGAACTTGTTCCAACTGTAGACTTGTTCGACTGTGAACTTGAGCAGAGAAAAACTTCGAGCAGAAGTCTTGTATCTGTGACCTTCGTCTGTGATCTTTGACAATAGATAGCAGTAGACTTGTAACTGTAAGCTTGTATTAGTCTTCGACTGTAACCTTGTAACTGTGAACTTCTTGCAACAGTAACTTAAGGTGACAGTTAACTGTATCTGTGACTTTGAAAATAAAAATCTGACTGGTAGCTAACAACACCAAACTTATGTAAATGCTAATGTAAGCTGTTACAGTAAAGTTATGAGAGTAAGAATATGAACTGTTTAGAGTAAAATACGTTTAAGCATAGAATAATAAGATTAATGCAAAGGTTTAATACATCATAATTAATGGTTAAGCATGATTTGGGATTATCAAAACAGGTGATTCCAACACTCATCCTATGTTGAAATTACTGAAATATAATTAATTCATTGTCGATGTTCCACTATGTTGAATACCAATGTCGATGGCCCAACTAACACATCTATCAACCAATAAATATTTGTAACCATTTTTTCACATTATTCAATTGTTCTTATCAAAATCATCATTTAATTATAGGAATTTTAAATATTCAACGAATCATTGAGTGGGGATTATTTCTATGATAATATCACTCTATGGATTCTAGATATACTTTGTGTTCAATTATTGGGCTAACAAAGAAGGTCCAGTGGTTGGTGAAAGGGACAAATGATGAGAGGGCGTCCGTGGTGGTTAGCGGTGACAGAAAGAAGTGATTTTGGGGGTCACAAGTTCAAACAGTGGCAACGACCATGAGGAGCAGGGTTACCAGCGAGCGGGGTGGAATTCATATGAGGTAGAGATATGGGAGGTGACTGGAAAGAGGGGTTCTAGGAAGACTGTGAGACCGAAGAGGTTATTGTCCATGAAAGTTTGTGGTGGGTGGTCATGTTAACACTACACAAAGGAAGGACTGAGGTAGTGGAGTGGGTCAGAGAGGTTCGGTGCGGGCCGGAGCAGGCTGGAGTTGGCTAATCCAGACAAAGGGTATGGAGTAGTTCGGAGAAGACTGAGTGGTATGGAGGGGGTCGAGTGGGATGGATTGGGTAGGAGTTGACTGAGCAGGTGGACCAGGTAGTGGTGTTCTATGAAAAGCGGTCCAGTTGGGTATTCATCCTATGATTTTTGACCACCATATCTCCAAAACAGATCGTCCTTTTTACATTCTGTCTATGGTGACATGATCCTACTACAGAGGATGATATTTTAAGGAAATTATGGAGATTAAATGTTTCAGTCTTGTCACTTGGTCACAAGAAAATCCTATGTATAATAATAATAATTTAATTACAATTATTGAGAAATTTTTTATAGTACACAACTCTTGAAAACGACGTCCAATTGAAGCACCGTATGTGGTTTCATGATACTGAATTCTTGGATGATGTCTCAAGAATAATTTTTTTTATTTTTAAGAGAAATCAATGCATGGGATCTATGAGGAATTATTCATGCACAATGCTGATAAATATAACTTCTTCACCGATTGATCGATTTGGGTGAATAAATAGTCAATTCTGTTCCCTTTTCCACAAGTATCACAATAGTGTGATCCATTATGCTAGATAGGGACTCCTGATTTTCATATCTCTATTATGTATAGATCCATATTTCATGATCTAATTAAATATGGTACAAGAAAGGGGTTTCATTGCAAGATCATTATAATGTGTTTGAAGAGAACCCATGACTTAGTTAAACAGAATCACTTGTAAGCGTGGATAAGAAGCATGAAGAGATGTGGTTAATGTTCATGGGGCCATTTGAGGAGACATATCAGTGAAATTTCATTTTTTTTCTGACCAGTGACAAGTATCATGCCATTATTATCTTTTTGGATGGAGGTGCCATGTATTATGGGATTACACTAGCATGCATAAGGGTAGTTATTCATATTTCAGTACCCAATGATGGATAGGTACACGATAGGGTGATGAGGTGGGGTCACATGTCTTGTGGGCCCCACAAGAATCATGTACCACAATAGGAATCTTCTATCTCATGTATCCCCTTCTTTTGAATTTAGATTTTGTCCCACGAGTAGCATATCCTGAGTTTTTTTCAATATAGAATGTGATGGTTCCCTTCACATTGGATTTAATGATATGATTTAATATGTTATGATCGCATCGCTTATTCGAGGTGACGCTCGATGAAAGTTGTTATAAAATAAAATCACTAGAGTATTCTTCTAAATGGGTACCTCGATAAGTATGGACATGGATCCTCAATAGTTACTTCTGATTGGAACCCCCAACTAGGTAGGTAGTTTCTCCTTGATGAAAAAGAGTGGTACTCCCTTAGGATACCAAGGCACGAGTTCTCATCCTCAGAGTACAGCCCCCCACCATCAGAATGAAAGAAGGTCCTTTAAGACATCAATCAGAGTGGACCCCCCCCCCCCAACGCACCAGGTCATGGGTCCTCTGCCTCCCAAGTGAAACCCCCATATGACATAATGTGTAGTTCATTGATGGCTAGACTAGAATCCCCTAGACACACTGGGGCGTCTGTCCTCTATAAATACTTTTCATGAAGATCCCTCTAGTGCGTATCCTTCAGTGTGGTAGGGTAGTGGTTCCATGATGACTCTTGAGTGTTGATCCCCCTAACGAACTATGATAAAGATCCGTGATGAATATAATGGAATTCACAAGACTCAATAGGGAGAAGGTCCTCTACAACTACTATTTGAGTGAAATCCCCCGGATTTAATAGGGTGTAGTTTCTCCACATTGATTTTGTACCCTCTATCTTTGGATCAGTGGAAAGACGTACATTTTCATACAATTGAACTCATGAAAATAGGGATCATTTCCCCAACAAGATTCATCCTTCGGTCACGATCTATAACCAAGAGAGAAATTCAATTCCACCTAAAGAGGATAGTATCAAGGTGTGGTGATTGAGCCCCTATGAATTTCATCTTCAAGGTGGATGTGTGGGATACTGGGCATTATTGATGGATTTTTCTGGATATATTGGTAACTCATTTACTGGGTTGAGCTATGAGATGGAGATCCACATAGTATCTCGTTTAGGATTCATTGGTGGAACCTATATATATATATATATATTGTTTCAGTACCCATTCCTTGGGTTTTGGATAATCTCTTTCCAAGAGAGGAAAGGATGCATGGGGTATTCCATGTACTTTCTAGGTCTATCTTATCACGGTTAGACGAGTCTACTCTCCTACTATAGGTAGATAAAACATTATGAGAAGTTCCTAATATCACAGTTTCAGTCCCCTTAAGTTTGGATGGGTTTTTTTCTCTATCTTGGTTGTTTGAGTTGTACTCCTTTAATGTACCTTGTTCTATCTACTATCTCCCTGTTTTGTGTATGTATCACTACTCCTCCTTCACCTTTTTGAGGCATCTTATTGAGTATGTTTTTACTCACCCATACATGGAATTTTCCCACACATGTCATGCCTTATGTAGACGATAGATAGGTTGATCGTGACATTAGTGGAGTTTAGGGATATGGGTTTTTAAACTATGAATGGTGGTCACAACTTAGGATCTAGGAGTTGGGACCTCAAATCAATTATACCTTTTTTTGTGACATCTAATTTTAGTCACCTTTCTTGAAGGGTGTGTATTTTCCCCTTTTCCTTTCATTTTCCATAAATTTACTTGTACTTTTTAGAGGATCATGCATGTTTGGTTTATTTGCATAATTTTTTCATCATTTTCATATTTCCCTCTGCACTTTATCATTGAGTAATATGTGTGTGTGTACAGGTTATTAGGAAAATTATCCCCTATGTTTTTTGTTCCCACATCACTTGTTGCCACCCATGGCCTATGGAGGCATGCATAGGGTAGTTTGGCTTGAGCCCTGGTATAGGACGATTGTGACAAATTAGTATCAGAGGTGTCTCATTCATTGGTACATTGATAGGAAATTCCCAAAAGAGGTAATTTTTAGGATTTAGGGATATAGTTCCATGTTTCTTGAGTGCGGCTCTCAGGCCAAGGATTCATGTGATGGTGTGGTGGCCGACGTATCCATTCACCAGGACCCTGACTACCTACTTGTCAACTCATCACCTTGAAACATTTTTTTTGTGGTGAATTGTACATGAATCATATATAATTTATTCTATGACTATCCTTCTTGATAAAAAATACCATTATCATTGATATGTATGTATATATATATTCTCATCGGACAACTGTACTCCTTGATATCCTTCAGGATGCCTCTACAATGCCAGCTAGCCAGGAGACTAGCTCTGGAACAACATGATGAACCAACGAGCTAAGAGGGATATGTTTAGGGTCCATAATATGATCCCCCCTTACTCTAGTTGGGTAGGTATCCACACCTCCACATATTGAGCATCATTTAGTCCCATTATAGTAGGCAGTAGACTTGCAATGTCTGAGTGCACGACACAAGATCTAGTGTTAGTATAAGGCCCCAGCCTTAAACCTTACATAATCATTAGTTAATACAAGATTACACATTGAGGATCTTTTCAAGTTTATAGTTTTAGAGAATTAGGACATAACTATTACATCTCAAAAGATTAAGAAGTAGAAACTTTTTCTAAGTTTCCATAAAAGAAAGACTCTTAAAAAGAAAAAAATCTAGTTCCATGTTTTAGGTTGCATGACTTTCCCTTGATCCCATCCTTGACCCTATTCCACATTAAGTCCAGTTAAAAACATTTCAAAAACTTGGGATGAGTGTAAAAATCTCAGTAAGGGATACACAAAGAATGAAAACTGTTAGTTTTTCAAAACAACAAGTAAACCATGTATACATTATCAATGTAATAATTTTCACCTTTTCAAAGTAGTAAAAACTCTTCACTGAATAAAAGTTCATTACATACCCTTAGGTAACCAAAGGATTACCATAAAACCCATATAAAGATTACATAACAGATAAAGGTAACATGGGACATAAACTTACTTAAGTAGAATAACCATATGGTCGACTTCCACACATATCACTTAATGGAATAGTCATTCTGCCAACTTCCATACAGACTTAATGGAATAGCCATACGGCCGACTTCCATTCCCAATGAATTGGAGGTTATAATGTAATCACCCATCCTGGTATTCACGGCACCACCCATCATATAGTTTTTCACGTAACCACCCGTAAAATGTCCGAGTACCATTATAAAATTATAACACATAACACCAACATAAAGGAATGATAACATTTCCAAATTTCAATCACAATATATCATTTAAATATATTGACATAATAGAATCATTTATCAAAACCATTTTCAATACCAGAATACAAAAATGTATATGGTATTTGTTTTATTTTAAAAACATTATGGCTTGTTGAGGAATCCAAATATCAAATAATACTCGCGGTGGCGGAAAAGGTCGTTGTCACCGCGTACGTGAAAAGAAACATTACATTTTGTCGTTTAGTAAAATGCTTCGTAGAAAAAAGATTCATTTTGAATAAACGTAAAATTAAAAGGGTTTTATACACCGTATAAAAGAAGGTTGTGTATAAAACAAAATATGCATCAATGAATGGAGATTGAGACGAAGGCCCTTACAAAGACGGTATCCTTGGTTTAAGGATAAATCAATTGCATAATTATGTGTGACAAATGAATACACCAAATATAAGTGGATATTAAGTGTAAAACAATCAGATATTATTCACACCTATTCATAGAACGACATATTCAAGGAGTACAAGTTTATCCCAAAGAATAATTTTTGGGTTAAGAAGTTCCCTTGCAAAAATTTGACAGCCTAACGACGTCACATCAAAATTCAGAAAAAGAGTTGATGAGAGATAAAAAATGGTATCTCATCACTTGGAAATAAAATTTACATCAATAAGGATATATGAGAACATATCCCAACATAACAATATGTGAATTAAAAGACCAAACAAAAGAAGTCTTTTAAAAATAGGAGGGTGAAAGGTTCCCTTACCGACTTGGGTATCTTTCAAAACATACACCCCATGAAGGAAGGACAATACAACGTTGATGTAAATACTCATAAACGAAACTATATTACAAAAATAGTAGAATAATGGGAAGTACATACACCACTCAAAGGAAATTGTGGGAAATGTAGCATAAAACTCACGGGAATAAAAGTGAGATGAAAAATCCCTTATGAAAACTCGACAGCCTAACAGCGCCAATTAAAACTTCCAAAATGAATTGATGAGAGAAAATAGGGTCTCTCATAATATTAACATAAAGTTTACAGAAATGGGAATATAAAAGAACATCCCCCAACATAACAAAGTGGATCTTAAAAGACGTGACAAAAAGGAGAGTACTTAAAAAGAAAGAGAGAGGTTAGATCTCTTACGAAAATTCGGCAGCCTAACGGCGCCACCCAAAACATCCAAAATGGATTGATGAGAGAGAATAGGGTCTCTCATCATATGAACAATAAAAATTACACTAATATTAATATAAAATAACATCCCAATAACAAGAAATATGAGCTTTAAAAGGAATGACATAAAATAGCGTACTTAAAAAGAGAGGAGTAGGATCCCTTACCTCGGGTCCGACTTGACTAGATCGTTCTTTAACATGATGAATAATAAACTTGAGTTAACTTATACTTGCTTAAGAAGCTTTTTCATGTTCATTATTCCTTTTATATAAATTATTTATATGTTATAAACATTATGTAATCATTTAAGTTAATAATGTTTGTTTTGTCGATATTTGGTTCTTAAGTCAAAAGTGGACTTCTTACAATTACATGTTGTTCGTGTGGTCAAAGGTTCTTTATATCCAGAATGACATTCCTGATTTGGATATCATATATATCATATATATCCATAATATACATGTATTTATAATATTATATTCATTTAGATGTAAGAAATGAAATGCACCGTTCATGGAGACGGTAAGCCGTACGTACGCATGAAAGCTACTTTCATTTCTATGTCATATTAATGGAATTAAAAATAAATGAGAGATGTGTATATTTTAAATTCCAGAATTATATTTATCCTTTAGATGTATCATACATCATATATATCCATTATATGTACTTATAATTGTACATTACATTTGAGGATAAGAAATGAAATGCACCGTTCATGGAGACGGTAAGTCGTACGTACGCATGAACGCCACTTTCATTTATATCTCAGACATTAATGGAAAGAAACCAATAATGATATAAAGTTATATTATAATTCCAGTAAAACATCATATATAATAACTTTAAATCCATCCTTTATACATCCCACATATGGCATTAACGAATCAAATCAC
This sequence comes from Viscum album, assembly GCA_963277665.1. Lineage (NCBI taxonomy): Eukaryota > Viridiplantae > Streptophyta > Magnoliopsida > Santalales > Viscaceae > Viscum > Viscum album. Next base: position 31,358,759 of record OY728128.1, on the reverse strand, counting down.
TTTGAGGGGGCGGTAGTCCGCACTTCCTAAAATGAAGATATCACATATACCCATAATGGAAGCCATAAAGGAATGCCACAAATGAAAAATACAGAAGCTTAAGTAAAACATAATAATATTATATATCATATATAAACATAGTGACATCTTAATGGCCACCATTGAAGGTGTTATATGAGTGTTGAACAATCATCATTTCGTGAGGCAGAAATTCGCCATCCACAGAAACAGTATGTTCTTTTACCGTTAGATGAAGGTGTGTGTAAGTTTAGCTCTAATAATTATTATAAAAACATCATAGTATATTTAAGATACTTGATTTGTTACAAAAGAAATGAATAAAAAGAGTTTAGGGGATTGGTGAAGAAAAATAACACAAAAGAGCACAAGTGAAGACATTACCTAAAAATAGGGTAACTCCCTTTGGTTTGAACCAAAAGGGTTTCTTGAAAAGCTTCCTACCTACGTTAAGGCTTCTAGGATGAGGATAGGGATATGGAGAGACAAAGGGATCAGAGATTGGCCGAACCAAAGGCTTGAGAGGTGTGGGTAAGGTGGTAGAGGTGGGGGCCTTTTATAAGAGGAGAGGAGGGGCACTCTTGGAAAAGTATAAAATGTTACTTTATATTCAAATGGTTTTCGGATTTTAATGGTCCCAAATTGATTTTTTAGAGGATAAGCTGATAAGGGTTCCAAATCCACCCATAAAATAGGTTTTGGACATGTTTAGATCTTATATGTTAGATTATCTTTCCATTTTATTTAAATCCTTAAATAATGAGGTCATCGCTGCATCATCATGATGTCATAAATAATTTAATTTATTTATGTCTAAAAATTATAAAAAAAAGTACTATGATGTAGGAAATCTTTTTAGCTTTCCAATGACAAGTTATAGTCAAACATAATACTTGTATAACCCCATGTAAAAATTGTTTTAGTAAAACATCTCATGTTTGTGTCATTTTTACATTAACATTAAATAAAAAGGTATTTATGTCATTTTCCAACCAAAGTGGCTCCATGGGGTCCCCAAGTTGACCCATGGGTTTTTGTGGTCGGCCATGACTCATACAATGAGTGTAGTACATGTTTCTAGGTCATTTATGTTTACTAAAACATTATTCTTACCTTGAACTACACTAATTACCTCTAATCGCGATTAAAAACTTAATAAGTTACTATTCACCAAAAAATTATTCTAATCCCATTGAACCAAATTTTACTTCTTAATGACAACCATGTATGTCGTATTTTTGAAATTAAAAAGACAAAGGTGGCAAAATTTCATTTAAACAGAAAATCAGTTTTTATAAGTACTACTTAGTGTTTTCACTATTCATCAAAAATTGAAGTTTTTCAGAAAAATACCAAAACTTCACCATAATCTATATTTGATATTCCGAATTCAAAAATGAAGTCTATTTTACAAAATTCAAAACATATAAGTTGCATTAATTAGTTTAATAATTAATTCCCGCTGTCGGAGCAAATAGCATGTTTTTATGAAACAATAAGTATCAAAAGATTGACACTAGTTTAAGTCCGATTTCAAAGTGAAATTAATTCCATTGAACACTATTGGATTTAATGGTAAAAATAAATTATAATTTCACTTTAAAACCAATTAAAAAGATAATCTAATCATATAAATAAATTATATTAAAAATATGTTTTGAATTAAAATACAACATTTTTCAGTATTCATTAAAAAATGAACTTTTTCGGAAAAATACCAAAAATTTACACAAAGTAAATTTTGATGTCCCGATTCTAAAGAATAATTTTATTTTGTCAAATATAACATATAAAATTGTCAAAAAGTGGATTTAAAAGAGGTTCTCCATCAAAAGGCGGTTAATCGACCTTTTAAAGAATATTAGACTGTCTACGCTTAAAATTGGATTCATTCGCATTTTTAATCCTCTATAATTTATTGTAAAGAGTAAAAATATTTGACAAACATATATAATCATTTTATAGTTAGTTCTGTTCATTCCCGCCATTACAACAGCTAGGCATTAACTACCATTTAAAATAATATTATTTTATTATTAGAGTGCAACGTAAGATTCCCAAGAAACTCGTTGTTGCGTATTGGGTACACCATCGAGCATAGCATCCCCTTTAAAGTAATATTAATATTTTATTCACAAATATGGATAAATGTGAAAATTGCATATTCTTTATTTACCTGGGGTGTTACATCCTTCCCCCCTTTTGGGAATTGCGTGCTTGCAATTTTAAAATTGGGCTTGGAAACATCATTTAAAATCCCACATCGGAACAAGATTCAGAAAAACAATCACTTTAAAATAAAGAATGATAAGTACAAAGGTCACCCGAGTTAACCCATACTAGGATTCCAAGTATGAAAATATGGACATGGAGGAAAAAACAAAGGGTCATGTTCTGATGGAGAGTGATAGTAAACATGTCTAGGAGAAATTTAACCATAATAAAATCACAAACTTGTGATGGGTTAAACGGTATTCGATTCCCCAGTAAGAAAAGTTAACAGACAACACTTTTGTTTTAAGTTACTCTTCATTGAGAAGTTATTTTCGAGCTTAACTAAATCATAATGAAACATACTTACTTGTCATATAGACTTCAGCTTTTACTACATTCCTTAATCAAACTCATATTTTCTCCAAAAGAAGAGTATTTAGGAAGACTTGTTTGCATTAAGAGTACTATAATCAATTTCTAGAGAATCACCTAATCCAAAAAAGAGAACTATATACTTCCCTTGTCTTTAGACTTTAACCAAAACCAAAATTGTTAGTATGATATCATATAATCCACAAAAGTATAATCCTTTATAAAAAGAAATTCTATTCATAATCTCCAAAATATTTCCAACAAAACCAAAAGTTCAATGAGGACCATTCGATAAACAATTTGTCAGTAAAATTCTTGAAAGTAAACCAATCTAAGATTGAAACCCAAATATTTGAAGGATTTAGTCACATAGTCTTCAAATTTAAATCGTAACATTTATCTCCAAACAACATCAGTTGCTCCTAAAGTCTCGTATTGAAAAGTAATTAACCTAATCACATATCCTCCATGATAGGTTAATCATTTTCATAAATAACACAAAATCAACTTACTATTAATTCATAAAATCATCTAACTAAAAAGAATCAGTCAAACTAACCAGGGACATCACGTAGTCCAGTGGTAGGTGATAAATACCCATTACACTTTGGTTGTCGGTTTGATTCCTGCAGCTTTGTCCGACGCGACGGGTTGTCACACGGTCTGTGTGTTGTCCTTTTTCCAAAACTACATAATTCTTAAAACATTCCCCAATAACGAGATAAAATCTTCAAAAATAACCATAATGTAATTTAACCTCAATCTTATCTCATGAATTTCACTTTCCATTATTACATACAGTAGCCCATAATTACCTCAAAAGTAAGGATCATATAAACCAAAATGGTTACCTTTATAATTATTACCTGAACTTCTACATCGATTGGTCATCTCGTACATGATGCATTACAGAACATACCATGGTAAAAGTGGTTGATCATGACTCCTGGATAGTTGGTTTAGAACAACCATGAGTTTCCACATTGAATCCATCATTTCATACAGTCTCTTAATCTGAGAACCACCATAGTTTCCTTCAATCCTATTGTCACTTTGGTGCCTGCTAGATCCATCCATTAACTAAAAACAGAAATTTTAGTGTGAGTATATCAAAAAAACCATCATGTACTAATGAGGAAGATAAACACTAAGATATACGTACTCATTCACTTTATATAAAACTAGGACTCTTTCTGAAATCCTAAACATTATGGTAATGTCACTTATGCCTAGAGAATACCTTAACCTCTAAAGTTATCTAAACCGACCTCTGATACCAACTATAAGGCCCCAGCCTTAAACCTTAATTAATCTTGAGTTTATACAAGATTACACATTGAGGATCTTTTCTGTTTTAGAGTTTTAGAGAATTAGGACATAACTATTACATCTCAAAAGATTACAAAGTAGAAACTTTTACTAAGTTTCCATAAAATAAAAACTCTTAAAAAGAAACATGTCCAGTTCTATGTTTTAGGTTGCATGACCTTCCCTTGATCCCATACTAGACCCTATTCCACGTTATGTCATATGAAAAACATTTCAAAAACTTGGGATGAGCATAAAAAGCTCAGTAAGGGATACACAACGAATGAAAACTGTTAGTTTTTTAAAACAACAAGTAAACCATGTATACTTTATCAAAGTAATACTTTTCACCTTTTCGAAGTAGTAAAAACTCTTCACTGAATAAAAGTTCATTACTTAACCTTATGTAACCAAAAGATTACCATAAAAACCATATAAATATCACATAACATATAAAGGTATCTTGGGGCATAAACATACTTAAGTGGAATAACCATAAGGTCGACTTCCACACATATCACTTAATGGAATAGCCATTCGGCCAACATCCATACATACTTAATGGAATAGCCATACGGATGACTTCCATACCCAATGCATTTGAGGTTATAATGTAACCAACCATCCTAGTATTCATGGCACCACCCGTCATATGGTTTATCACGTAACCACCCGTAAAATGTCCAAGTACCATTATAAAATTATAACACATAAAACCAACATAAAGGAATGATAACATTTCCACATTTCAATCACAATATATCTGTTAAATATATTGATATAATAGAATCCTTTATCAAAACCATTTTCAATACCAAAATTCAAAAAACGTATATGGTATTTATTTAATTTTAAAAACATTACGGCTTGTTGAGGACACCAAAGATCAAATAATACTCACGGTGACAGAAAAGGTTGTTGTCACCGCGTACGTAAAAAGAATCATTCCTTTTTGTCGTTTAGTAAAACGCTTCGTAGAAAAAATATTCCTTTTGAATAAACATAAAATTAAAATGGGTTTATACACCGTATAAAATAAGTTTGTGTATAAAACAAAATATGCCTCAATGAATGGAGATTGAGACGAAGACCCTTACAAAGACGATATCCTTGGTTTAAGGATAAATCAATTGCATAATTATGTGTGACAAACGAATACACCAAATATAAGTGGATATTAAGTGTAAAACAATAATAGGTTATTCACACATATTCATAGAATGACATATTCAAGCAGTACAAGTTTATCCCAAAGAATCAAATTTGGGTTAAGAAGTTCCCTTGCAAAAATTTGACAGCCTAACGGTGTCACTTCAAAATTCAGAAAAAGAGTTGATGAGAGATAAAAAGGGTATCTCATCACTTGGACATAAAATTTACATCAATAAGGATATATGATAACATATCCCAACATAACAATATTTGAAATAAAAGACCCAACAAAATAAGTCTTTTAAAAACAGGTGGGTGAAAGGTTCCCTTACCGACTTGGGTATCTTTCGAAACATACACCCCATGAAATAAGGACAATAAATCATTGATGTAAATACTCATAAACGAAATTATATTACACAAAGAGTAGAATAATGGGAAGTACATACACCAATCAAAGGAAATTGTGGGAAATGTAGCATAAATCTCACGGGAATAAAAGTGAGTTGAAAAATCCCTTACGAAAAATCACCAGCCTAACGACGCCACTTAATACTTCCAAAATGGATTGATGAGAGAAAATAGGGTCTCTAATCATATTAATATAAAGTTTACATAAATAGGGATATAAAATAACATCCCCCAACATAACAAATGGGATCTTAAAAGAAGTGACAAAAAGGAGAGTACATAAAAAGAAAGAGAGAGGTTAGATCTCTTACGAAAATTTGGCAGCCTAACGGCGCCACCCAAAACATCCAAAATGGATTGATGAGATAGAATAGGGTCTCTCATAATTTGAACAATAAAAATTACAGTAAGAGTAATGTAAAAGAACATCCCAATAACAAGAAATATGAGCTTTAAAAGGAATGACATAAAAGAGCATACTTAAAAAGAAAGAGAGGAGTAGGATCCCTTACCTCGGGTCCGACTTGACTCGATCGTTCTTTAACATCCTGAATAATAAACCTGAGTTAATTTATAAATGATTAAGAACATTTTTAAAGTTCATTATTCCTTTTATATCAATTATTGACATGTTATAATCATTAAGTAATCATTTAAGTTAATAATGTTTGTTTTTTCAATATTTGGTTCTTAAGTCAAAAGCGGACTTCTTACAATTACATATTGTTCGTGTGGTCAAAGGTTCTTTATATCCAGAATGAAACTCCTGATTTTTATATCATATATATCATATATATCCATCATATACATGTATTTATAATATTACATAATCATTTAGAGGTAAGAAATGAAATGCACCGTTCATGGAGACGGTAAGTCGTACGTACGCATGAACGCTACTTTCATTTCTATGTCATATTAATGGAATTAAAACTAAATGAGAGATGTGTATATTTTTAATTCCAGAATTATATTTATCCTTTATATGTATCATACATCATATATATCTATTATATTTACTTATAATAGTACATTATATTTGAGGATAAGAAATGAAATGCACCGTTCATGGAGAAGGTAAGCCGTACGTACGCATGAACGCTACTTTCTTTTCTATCTCATACTTTAATGGAAATAAAACAATAATGATATAAAGGTATATTATAATTCCAGTATAACAACATATATAATAACATTAAATCCATCCTTTACACATCCCACATATGGCATTAACGAATCAAATCACTTTGAGGGGGCGGTAGTCCGCACTTCCTAAAATGAAGATATCACGTATATCCATAATGGAAGCCATAAAGGTATGCCAAAAACGAAAAATAAATAAGCATAAGTAAAAAATAAAAATATTATATATCATATATAAACACAGTGACATCTTAATGGCCACCTTTGAAGGTGTTATATGAGTGTTGAACAATCATTGTTTCGTGAGGCAGAAATTCGCCATCCACAGAAACCGAATATTTTTTAACCATTATATGAAGGTGTGTGTATGTTTAGCTCAAATACTTATTATAAAAACATCCTATTATATTTAAGATACTGGTTTTGTTACAAAATAAATGAATAAAACGATTTTAGGGGGTTGGAGAAGAAAAATAACACAAAAGAGCACAAGTGAAGACGTTACCTTAAAATAAGGTAACTCCCTTTGGTTTGAACCAAAAGGGTTTCTTGAAGAGCTTCCTGCCTAAGTTAAGGTTTCTATGATGAGTATAGGTATTTGGAGAGACAAAATGATCATATCTTGGCCGAACCAAAGGCTTGAGAGGTGTGGGTAAGGTGGTAGAGGTTGGGGCCTTTTATAAGAGGAGAGGAGGGGCACACTTGGAAAAGAATGAACTGTTACTTTATTTTCATATGGGATTCGGATTTTAATGGTCCAAAATTGATGTGTTACGAGGATAAGTTGATAAGGGTTCGAAATAAACCCATACAATAGGTTTTGGACATGTGTAGGTCTTATAGTTTTCATTATCGTTCCATATTATTTAAATCGTTAAATAAAGAGGTCATCGCTGTATCATCATGATGTCATAAATAATTTACTTTATTTAATGTCTAAAAATTATAAAACAAATACTATGATGTAGGAAATATTTTCATCTTTCCAATGACTATTTATAGTCAAAAATATGACTTGTATAACCCCATGTAAAAATTGTTTTAGTAAAACATCTAATGTTTGTGTCATTTTTACTTTAACATTAAATAAAAAGGTATTTACGTCATTTTCCAACCAAAGTGGCTCCATGGGGTCCCTAAATAGACCCATGGATTGTCTTGGTCGGACATGACTCATCCAATGAGGGTAAGACATGTGTCTAGGTCATTTCATTTTATTAAAACATTATTCTTACCTTAAACTACACTAATTACCTCTAATCACGATTAAAAACATAATAAGTTACTATTCACCAAAAAATTATTCTAATCCAATTGAAACACATTTTACTTCATAATGAAAACCATGTATGTCGGATTTTCGAAATTCAAAACACAAAGGTGGAAAAATTTCATTTAAACGGAAAATCAGTTTTTATAAGTACCACTTAGTGGTTTCACTATTCATCAAAAATTGAAGTTTTTGAGAAAAATACCAAAACTTCACCCTACGCTATATTTGATATTCCGAATTCAAAAATGAAGTCTATTTTACAAAATTCAAAACATATAAGTTTGATTAATTAGTTTAATAATTAATTCCCGCTGTCAGAGCAAATAGCGTGTTTTTATGAAACAATAAGTATCAAAAGATTGACACTAGTTTAAGTCCGATTTCAAAGTGAAATTAATTCCAATGAACACTATTGGATTAAATGGTAAAAATATATTATAATTTAAATTTAAAACCAATTCAAAAGATAATATAATCATATAAATAAATTATATTAAAAATATTTTTTGAATTAAAATACAACATTTTTCACTATTCATTAAAAATTGAACATTTTCGGAAAAATACCAAAAATACACACAAAGTAAATTTTCATGTCCCGATTCTAATGAAGAATTTTATTGTGTAAAATATAACACATAAAATAGTCAAAAAGTGGATTTAAAAGAGGTTCGCCATCAAAAGGCGGTTAATCGTCCTTTTAAAGAATATTATACTGTCTACGCTTAAAATTGGATTCATTCGCATTTTTAATCCTCTATCATTTATTGAAAAGAGTAAAAATATTTGACAAACATATATAATCATTTTTTAGTTAGTTATGTTCATTCCCGCTATTAAAATGGCTAGGCATTAACTAGCATTTAAAATAATATTATTTTATTATTAGAGTGCAATGTAAGACTCCCAAGAAACTCGTTGTTGCGTATTGGGTATGCCATCGAGCATAGCATCCCCATTAAATTAATATTAATATTGTATTCACAAATATGGATAAATGTGAAAATGTCATATTCTTTATTTACCTGGGGTGTTACAGTTAGAGACCACTACGGTTCAATGGTGAACTAGATCCTCAGGTATTAAAGAATTGGTGGGAGTCTGTGGTCTACCTCTTTAGTCCTATTATGAAACTGATAGATATGATGGTGGAATTGGCAGTCAGTATTTTCCATAGAGTGGATTGATGTTGGCGGAATTTGGTTACTCAAATTCATGGTGAGTTGGTACTCTCGTGGGTTGACATCCAATAGCTATCAGGTGTGGAATACTACCCCTCATACATATGCTCCGTATAGATTCATGGGGATTCTAAATCTTCAATAGTTATGGATGGCGGTGGCTGATTACTCGACGAGTTTCATTGACCTTACTCGGTACTCACTTGACAGGATCCATGATGGTTACTTCTGAGCCTAGAAGTATGAGCAGTGAATCTGTGGAGAAATCTATGACAACATGACACCCTTTTCCATACACACCTATACTAGGGTTATATATAGAGTATATGTGATAGAGAGATTTTTTACTCAGAGGGTTCTAGAAACAAGTTTTTCTATTGGGAACGTTAGATTTGTGACGTTTTCCACAACTAGAAGATGTCAGTTGGTAAGACCTCAAGAAAGGAGGTATCCCCATGATAAGTCTCAAAAATATGTTTAGGGATATCACATGGCATTGGGAAATCCCAAGGAGGGTCGACGCTATGCTTGTAATGGGAGAGGCCACATGACACAAGACTACTCGACCAGACGTGCTGATCTTCCTTGGTGAATGGTTGATGGACCACCATAACAAAGAAAACATCATGATCACAGATCTTCCCTAATAGGAATGGGTGGTCCATAGGGAGGAGATGATTGTAGAGGAGTATAAGAAGAAATGTGTGGTGAATGATTCTATGTTATCCTTTAACCACCACCTATAATAGGAAGCCCATGCCAAACATAGGGGCTGGTGGCTGGGGTCATGGGAAGTTGCATGTTATTGATGTCTACAATCCAGCAGCAAGTGAAATTAAACGAGGTGTCATTAGTGTATCATCAACTATTTGTGGCAGAAATTTTATAAATCTTCATGATGTAATCATGTATCCCTTATTATTTCATGATGTTTTACTAGGGTGACATAGGGAATTAGAGTAACCCTTTGTTTGTGTTGTTATAAATAGATATGAATGAATAAAGATGATGTGTCCTTCCCCAATAGAGAAAAATTATTTTGATGCGATCAAAACCATGAGGATGAGTAAGTTCACCCAAAGAGGATAGTATTGAGGTGTGGTGGATGAGTCCCTTTGACATGTGTGTTCTTGGTGGGGTTGTGCAGTGGAGTGTCAGAGTATGTACTGGAAATGCCAGTGTTGATTTTCTACTTTACCTCCTTTTGATTTGGATGCCACTAGTGGGTGTGGTAAGTTTCTCACTTGGGGTTTCTCACCTTCATAGAGAGGAAAAGACTTGAATTATATTCAATGTCATTTCAATTTCCATCTTCTCACAGTTTAATGAGTTTAATACCCTTACTTGTTCATTGGTTCCTTTTCAAGCTCAATATCAACCATGATATAGAGACAAAAATTTATTGAATACAGGTCGAGGCAGATGAAACACCATAAACAAAACTACGCGACTCACTAATTGGTGCTGACAGTGGTAGTCATGGCCTTGATAATATGAAATTTTCACCTTCCAGGAGAACACTTTGTGGTTTACTTAGACCACTAGAGTTTTAGGTATGTCTTCACCTAGAGAGACATGGACCAGAGGTGGTGATGCTGATTGAAATTCCTATATGACTATAACATCAAATTAGTATATACTCCTAGAAAGGGAAACAATTTAGTATATTCCATTACAATTTATCCTCATAATCCCCACATGTGGGACATTTTGGAACATTTAGCTTCCCTCGTGATAGATTCGCAACTGTGATATATCGATTGAAAGATCATTCATGAATAAATTATCCACATGAAACACTCCATATGTATATTCTAAAGGATGGAATCAGGAGACCTTGTTCTGGGGACAAACAGTGGTTCTATTGAGATGCTGGAGGAGGTGATGTTACAATTCCACACTTCTCCCTTTTCTATACATCCTAGAGTGGGAAATATGTATATGGTTTTTAAATGTATTTTTTGGTGGTCTGGAAAGACATGAAGAGTTTCTGAGTTCATCTCATGATGCATCACCTTTCAACAGGTGAAGGTTATGAACTAGGTTTTGGTGGGATTATTGGAGCCTCTCAAGTTCCCTGGGTGGAGATGGGATGACATATCCATGTAAATCCTCACTAGGATTTTGTGAAAATGAATGGTCCATTAAACCATCTGGACGATCATAGACCAAATCACGGAGACCCCCCAATTCTATACTATTTGGGAGTATAGATTTGGTGGAGTGTTTGGGGTATTTGTATGGGTGAATGATTGTCCTATTTCATAGGGTACCCTCGATAATTGTATCTGATCGTGACATGTGTTTTACATCACGATTGGGGAGAGGTAGGTATATGGAATTAGAGGCCCCACTATGGATGAGTAAAACCTTTATCCATCCCAAAACAAATGGGTAGACCGAGACCACTATCTAGGTGTTGGAGGATATGATGTTGTATTGCACGGTGGTTTCCAACTTGGAAGGAAAGCTATTACCAATGTTTATCGGGCCATTCAAGATCATATAGAGGGTGGAGAGGATTCCCAAAACCTTTCCCAACCCCCACAACTAAATTTGATGGACGAAATTTTCTGCATATTGTAGCTTAAGAGATACGTGAATGATCAGACCCATGTCATTGACTGGGGTGGACTTGACATTAATGATGGAGCCACCTTTAAATAATACCCTACGTCCATCGAGGATCGATAAGAGTGGACCTTACGTGGATAGACCATACCATTGGTTCATGCGTAATGGTAGCACTGAAACATGTAGGAGAGTCAATGGGAGAGGGATATCCATTTTTAGAATCAGTATCCTATGTTTTCCCATATTTTATTTTAAGGAAGAATATCTTGAAGAAGGGAATGATGTAGAGTCCTGATTTTTTTCATTCAAGACTTTGGTAATATTTCAATATATATTTCCAGACACAGTCAGTAAGATGGAATGATATTCTGAGGCCATATGGGAAAATAATTAAATTTACAAAAATATTGATAATTTTTATACTATTCCTGAAGATAAAACATGTTATATCTCAAACTGTATCTTGTATTAGAAATATGAGTCCACATTTGAGTCCAGAGTATGGTTTTTACCCATGTATGGGTATAACTTTTATCAATGCATGAAATCTATTGAAAAACTTATCAAGGATGTAACCATAAATAAAATAAGAAAATAAAATCAATTCATTTGGATATTACTTCAAATAACTTCTCAATTGGGAAGCATATTGAAAATCTAAGACCACTGTTGAGTTTCTAGTGCGGTGTTTACCCTAGGCATGACCTCAATTGAGAGGGTGTGTGAGGTTTGGATTCTGTGACTATTGGAGGGAGACCTGATAAATCTTATAAATACGTTTTTAAGGAAATTATAAATCATTTGGCTCATTTCCTTCCACAGCCGGTGATGATCCTCCTCTCCTCCTATTGTATAATCGATGATGAACTTTCGGTGGATCATAATGAGATTGTAGATCCAAGAAGATCAATGCATGAATAATGAAATTATGAATAAAAAATCCATTCTCAATTCATGTTTTGGATTCCAAATCCTAGATTGAAATTCTTGAAATATAATTATTTCATTCTCAAATTAGATTTTTTTTAATAACAATGTCAATGGCCCAACTAACATGACCACAAAATGATCAATATGTGATTCCCTTTTTTTCGCATTATATATCTGTTCTTCAAAACAAAATTGATTACTTTTTGGCACGTCTAATCTTAAATAGATCTTTAAATAGGGATTATGTCTATGAATATATCACTCCAAGGATTCTATATCATATTTTGGATGAATTTTTGAGGAAACATAGGAGGTCTGGTGGTCTGCATAAGGGACCACCAGGGACGTGGCACCGACAGTGGTGCATGAAGGCGCATGCAGTGGCCATGGGTTTATGTGGTGGGGTAGCTGCAATGGAGTAGGTTATCCAGAAAGTGGGGAGACCATGAATGCGAGGCAGAGCCGTGGCAGGTGACTAGTGAGTGGGGTGTGCGAGGAAGCTGTTGATGACCTTGTTAGAGGCAGGGGTTGCAGCCAGACCGTATTGGAGAAGTAGGGTGTCGGGAAGATGGTGATATAGAGGTGGAAACATGAATCCGTGGTTAGTGGTGGGTGGTATCGTTTCATCGATGTTTCATACAAACCAATTCATCGGAGTGGGATGGAGTGGGTCCTGCAGGTCAAGAGGGTCTTCAGGCTACGGGTTCAAACCTCCATATATCCTAAACCGTGCATCCATTATGAATGCCATCAGTGGTGATGTTATCCTACTTTATAGGAATACCATTTGAGGCTAGTTTTGAAATATAAAGCTTCAGACACATGGATCAGTCATATGAAATGTCTAATAAAAAAATAATATTATAAATAATATTATTAATAAATCATGTAATGGATATAACCCTTAAATATGACATCCAATTGATGTAGCATTAACGGAGCTGCGACCGTGAATTTTTTGTGGAAATTTTAATTCTAATTTCAGTTGTTTATATTGAATTTGTGATGTGGGCCTCAAGGGGAATTATTCATGTGAAATGCTGAGAAATAAAGATGTTACACTGTGTGATTGAATTTTGGGAATAAATAGTTGATCATGTGCACTTTTCTATAAGGATAACTGTGGTGTGATCTGTTTGGTTATCCAGGGCCACCCAATTTTCATCTCACTTTGATGTGTGGATCCATTTTTCAAGATCTCAATAAATTATGAACTTGAAAGGAATATTAGTTTAAGATCCTACTAATTTGTTTTAATAGAACACACAATATAGGTCAGCACCATCTCTTATGAGAGAGGTAATGATTCATGAAGAGATATAGTCAATGTTTCCAGGTCCATTTGAGGAGGAATGCTAGTGAAATTATGTTTTCTCATTTCGATCTAGTAACGAGCATCATGTTCTTGTCAGACTTTTTCTAGAGGTTCCATGTAATTTGTTAGTACACTAAAATTCCTAGGGGTAATTTTTTGTAGTTTAGTACCTGAGTATGGATACATACCCGTTCTGGCGATGAGGTGGGGCAACACATCATATGGGCCCCCCAAAAAACATAAAAAACATAATAAATATTCTATCTCTCATATCACCTTCTTGTGGACTCAGATTTTAGCCCGTGAGTTGCCAATATTGGGTATTTTTCTATTTATAATGGGATGGTTACCTCCATAGTGGCTTCTGAGATATTCTGAGAGATTTTTTGAGCATGAATCATATCTTAGGTGACAGTTGATGATGATTGGGATCAGTGAGATCAATGAGAGGCTTCATCTAGAGTGGAACCCACCATATGTATGGGCGTGATTCCACTAATATTACATCCTAGTAGAACCCCCTACCTTGTAAGTCACAGTTCCTCGATGAATGAGAGTGGCACCAACTTGTGATACTATTTTGTGGATCCTTTCCCATATAGTGTAACACCCATCGATATAGGTGTGGGTATTTTATGACTTCTATCAGAGTGGAACCCCCTAATGAACCAGGTCTCGTGAACTCTACCTCTTGATTAGAACCCCCTCCTATGGAACAGGGATCAAGTCCTTGATGACCAGTGTGGAATCCCCCTGATGCACTAGGTATTGGGTCCTCTTCAGCGACATGATGAATTTCCAAGTCAGGATCCCGGTATAACTAAGAGGGGGGGGGGGGTTAATCTGTGATATATTTTTCTTTTTTATGTTTCCTATTTTTGAAACAACCTTTGCCTCCTGTTAAAGAGTTTCTTCCTTGCCGAATACACACAACCACAAGAAGACAAGATTTTCAAGGTTCACTACTCAACAAGAGTTGCTACGTCATTGGTATGGTATGAAACAATCCAGTACCACACAATCCACTAGAAAACAATACTTTTATGTGGAATACAATGATTAGAATATACTCTTACACTCATGTAGCAATTTGAAAATAGTACAATAGTGTGTGTACTCCCACTTAGCACAAATAGGGTAATGTAATTATTCTATGATTCATAATGAGCTTTCACAAATCAATTATTTCAAAACATGTCTTCACTTTCCTACCAAGAAGATGGTAGGAACCACCTAATGCAATAAACTTGTGCGCCACTTACCGCTTGCGCACCTTCCTTATTGCGCGCCACCTGCTTTCACGCCTCTGTGCTTACGCACCACCTACTTTGACTCCTACTCAATACTTGTGCGCCACCAATAGCTTATACACATTCCACTTATTGAAAGAAACTCCCATCTTTCGTTCCTCTGGAAACATGCCCTCCAAAACTTGCGTGGAAAAACTTGTGCAAAAAAACCTGCGCGTCTTATAAATATCTCATAGCTTGAGTGCTGCTTTAGCTTGTGCGATGTCCTCATCTAATTTTGTGATCATAGCACCCTCTACTACTTGCACTGTCAGAGCTCGAATTTTCTATTATGTGTTGAACTCATAAAAAATTGGGAGGCAAGTTGTCTATTTATAGGAATTTTTGTGACATGCGCGCCACATACACTTTCACGCCAATATTTGCATGCCACTCCATCACATGCGCACCACTTAATCACTTGCACGCCCTTCCATCACTAGCGTGAAACTTTCTTTCCATTTTC
Source organism: Viscum album (assembly GCA_963277665.1). Lineage (NCBI taxonomy): Eukaryota > Viridiplantae > Streptophyta > Magnoliopsida > Santalales > Viscaceae > Viscum > Viscum album. The sequence goes on along the minus strand of OY728128.1, from coordinate 31,343,113 downwards.
ATATTTTAATATTATGATGTTTCAATATGAATTTCATGCAAAATACACTTGTGTGCCACTTATACAAGCGCTCTGCACTTGCGCGCCACATATACTTGTGCGTTGCACTTGTGCGCCTGCGCGCCACTTTTAGACTTGCACGCCAATATTTACCATGCATGCCATATTATATACATTGTCATCTTTTGGTGTGATGATCTTCAAATATGACTTGTTCACCATGTACACTTGCGTTCCAATACTTGCACGCCAATACTTGCGCGCCACTCTTGACTTACATGCCACATTTGACTTGCACGCCAATTTCTTTACTTTTCAAAAAAAAACTTCATTACATTCTCTACTCTTCATAAGGAATGAATCAAAAGTTCTCCAAACATATGATATTTGTGAAATAAAAATCAGAAAAGAATCTTCTATTTTATTTTCCTTTTAAAAGGTGAATTGATTTATCTTCATTGATAAAAAAATACAACACTCTACAATGGTTAACTCTTCCAACTGCATTCTCCATCCAAATTGGTCCCAACAATCTCCCCCATTGGATTTTTTTGTCAACCAAGATTCATAAATCACTGAACGTTGTAACCTTATTCAATGGATTACTTATCCACAATTCTAAGCCTATGTGAGATAACTAATTGTATGAAACATGAATTTTTGACAGTGGAACCATGATGTGCAAAGGTAGTGACTATGAAATCCCATGATCTTATCTCCTTAGCCTTCTTCAGAACATATTTCAGAACATCTTTCAAGCATCTACTTCAACATTCTTCACTTATTCAACATTCCTGGAATACAAAAAAAATTCATACAACCACTCCAATAAACAGTTAGAATAGTTCACACACATACATGTTGGATTCACAACTCACCCACAACTCCTCCTTTATGCATGCATCTATAAGGATAGATTTATTAATCAATTATCCCCCTTGAAAACACTATCCAAAGGCAATATGAGAGTGGGAAAAGAAATATGTACGTTAACCTTGATGAGAAGGAGGTTGGACACCCATGTTCAACCTCAATTTTGCAAATGGTTCTTTTGGTAAAGGTTAGGTGAATATATCAACAACTTGGTGAGATGTAGGAACATACTCTAGAATTACTTCATTCTTATCCACTTTCTCATTGATGAAGTGGTACTTTAAAACAATTTGTTTTGAATGAGAATATTGTACCAAATTTATTGTATGATTGATTGCACTCTGATTATCACAACCCGAGAGCAATGGTAGCTTTACTTCAACAAGTACATCTTCTAACTGAGTCCTCATTCACATTAGTTGGGTTGCAGCTTTAGTAGAATAAACCTATTTGGCTTCAGCTATGCTATGTGTTACTGAATTCTATTTCTTGGTATTCTAAATAACAAAACTTCTCCAGAGAAAGAAAACTCCACCAGATGTGGATCTTCGATCATCAACATTTCCTGCCTAATCAGAATCAGAATACCCAAATAGATCAATATTTTTTAAGCCATCATACCAGATTCCGAAATTTTTTGTGCCTTTGATATTTCTGAGAATTCATATTCTAGCAATCAAATGTGATTCTTTTGGAGCACTCTGAAATCTTGCCCATAAAGTGATAGCATAGACGATGTCAGGTCTTGAGGCATTCAAATACAACAGAATTCCAACTATCTTTCAAAACTCTTTCTCATCAACTTCCTTGTCTTATCCATCATTGTACAACTTGGTTCCTAGTGAAATTGGTGTGGAAACTGGTTTTTAATTTTTCATGCCAAACATATTCAAAAGTTCCTTATTATACATTTCTTGAGACAGAAAAACATGATTCTTATTTTGAGAAATTTGTAGCCCAAGAAAGTACTTCGTATCTCTCATCATGAACATCTCAAATATCTTCTTCATCTCCTCAGAAAATTTATCACATGATCATTCATCATTTCCGGCAAATATAATATCATCAACATAAAAAATAACGATCACTGAAAACTCTTCACATTCCTTGATGTAAAGATTGTTGTCAACTCTCCCTTTCTTATAGTTCATCTTTTTTTTTGAAAGTATCTAATTTAGAATACCATTCTCTCAAAGACTGTTTTATCCCATAAAAAACCTTCTTCAATCTGCACACATAACTTTCATTCATTCCAACAACAAATATGAAATGTTGATCAATGTAATCTTCTTCTTCAAGGTCTCCATTCATGAATGTAGATTTTACATCCATTTGAATGATTTTGTAACCGCCTTGTGAAGAACTAGCAAGAATGATTCTGATTGTTTCTCATCTTGACACCATAACAAAGGTTTCATCAAAATAAATGCCGTTAATTTGTGAATACCCTTTTAAAACCAATCTTTATTTGTTTCTTATTACATTACCATCTTCATTCAGCTTGTTTCAGAAAACCCACTTTGTACCTATAATGTTCTTGTTGTCCATCTTGGGTACAAGTTCCCAGGTATAATTCTTTTTTATCTGATCAAGCTCTTCATTCATTTCATGAACCCATTCTGGATGCTCAAATTCTTCATTTACATCATTCAGTTCAACTTTAGAATAAAGATAAGTATGTTATATAGCATTCGTTTTTCTTCTTATTTGAACCATCTGGTGTTTATCTCCAATAATATTCTGAGCCTCCCATTGTTTCCTCAACCAAGGATGAGTTGTTCAACCTTCATCCTCATCCCTCGAGATTTCTGAGTCGGATTCCTCATCATAGGTAAGATTAACACAGTCTGTAGAATTATCATAATCATTAACAAAAACATCTCAATTCTACTCAACTTCCACATCAACATATGAATTATTTTATTTCTAAACATTTTCAACAACTTTTATATCTAAAGAATCAATAATTCTTCTTATTTCTTTATTGAGACATCTATATCCTCTTCCTTCTGGAGCATAGCCATGAAAAATTCCATCATCTCCACTTTGCTTAAACATTCCAAGGTTTCCACCTTTCTTCATTATAATGCATGGACTCCCAAATAATCGTAAATATTTTAGACATGGATTTTTTCCATAGAACATTTCATATGGATTAATGTTTGTTTTTGGACTATAAAAGCATCAGTTCTGAATATAAACAGCAGTGCTCATGGTTTTTCTCAAATATTAATGACAATGACTATGTTCAACTAACACAGTTCTCCCCATTTCCACCAGACTTTGATTCTTTCTATCAGCAACCCCATTTCGTGGAGGTGTGTATGGTGAACTGAACTCATGTAGAATTCCATTTTTCTCATGGTAACTTTCAAACTCTTCATTCTTATACTCACCTCTATTATCAGTTATCAACTTCTTCACTGAATACTCACATTACTTTTATGCTTTCCTCCTGAAACTCTTAAACATTTTCAGAGCATCTAACTTACGTCTCATGTACATAACCCAAGTAATGTGAGTAAAGTCATAAATGAAAGTATTGAAGTACTTCTCTCCATTTTTTTATTTCTTGCTCATTGGTCAACATATATCAGAATGTATAAGTTCCAAGGGTTTTTTTGAATGAATTTCCACTCTCTTATGGAAAAGTTTTGTTATCATCCCTTTTTCACAAATTGTGCAACACCAATATCTTCTTCTTGATAAATCAGGCATATATTGGACACTGTTTCACATTGATAACTTACACATGTTTCTCTGAAACATATTTCCCAGCCTTTTATTCCACAATAGATTTTCACCCACCATTCCCATGTAATAATAATTTTTTTACTTCACTAACTTGGAATAAGTATTCTTTTGTATGTTGGCCTCTTGTAACTATATTTCCATCATGATCACATTTCACAAGGAACCCATATTTTCTGAATATACCATTTTTTCCTTCATCACAGAGTTGTGAGACACTCAGAATATTATGTTTCAACCCATCAACATATAATTTTGTCTTAGATTTCATTTTTTCTTTTCCAATGATGGCTGATCCAACTCCTTTGATCCTCAGAGACTCATAATTTACAAATACAACGGTTCCTTATTTGAAGTCTTTCACATTCTTCAGAAACATTAAGACTCATGTCATATGAGAAGAACACAAACTATCAAGAATCAATGGAAGTTCTCCTTTTGTAGCTTTCAATGCAGTTTCGATAACAATATCTTTTTGTTCTTCCATTTCCATCACTTTCGGTTGTGCTTCTTCCAATTTCCTAGCTAGGTCAATGTGTTCTGGTCGGACAACCATGCACTCTTTCTTTTCTAACTTATAAGAACTTTCCCATTTATCTTTTAAAAACTCTGTATTTTGTTAATTATTAATAATCATTTGATTCACTAGTAACAAACTAAGAGAACCCTTGGAAAGATGTCATGGTCGATCACATCTTTCACAAATAGTTTCCAGTGGTAGGAACCAATTATCAACATTCACACCAGTCTTCTCAGATATCTTATGAAATTTATTTGGATACTTTTATTTTGAATGGACTGACTCCCCATAAATCCATGTCTTTCAAAACTTTTGGAATAGTTATAATGTTGTTAGTTGAACCGAAACATATTTTCTATGTGTCCGAATGCACCACAATACCAGATATAACCTTAGAAAGAATATTTGACTCTGAATCTTCTATACTAACAAGATTTGTGAACACGTATCTCAACAACCATATTAATAGAACTATGTTGACCATCAACCTTCATGTTTTCATTTGAAACTCCCTTTATCATTTCAGATTCACCAGCACCAGAAGTATTAGAAGTCTTTAATGACTTGTAATTTTTATGCACTTTTGATTTTTCATCATTGATGACTTTGACCACATACAAAGTCTTTCTAACCATGATCTTATCAGAACCAGTTCTGTATTTAATTTATACCTTTGAAGGTAACTTTTGTGGGTCCTTTATTGGTTCATTCTTACTAGAACATTCACCAACTTATGATATAGAATTTTTGAAACTGATATTCATTTCGTTAGCTTTATAATGTTTCTGTTGGACACGTTCCAACTCTTTTTCTTTTTCATTCAACTTTAATTCAAGATGATAATTTCGATTCATTGTATATTCAAGATAATTTTTCAGATAATCAATCTCTTTTTCCATATTGATTTTCCCATCAATAAAACCATCATGATTGTTTAATGTGGAATTTTCATTTATCAGCTTGTTGTTTTCCTTCTCAAGCCTTCTGATCTTCCTCATGCATTCTTTCAACTCTAATTCTAGATGATATTCAAGTTGAGTTTATTCTTCATCGTAATTGTTGCTCTCATACTCCACATTATTTACAAGAGCAATATAGTTAATGTCTCTATATTTTTCATCAAATAATTTCTCAGATTCATCTTCGATATCTTCTTCATCTTCATCATTAGTTAATAAGCTTCTTCTTTTTTATTTGAAGAACGTTTTATCCTTCCCCTCTGAAAAATATTTATCTTTGTTAGCTTGTTTCTTCCAAAACATTCTTGGAATTATGTTATCATCATCTCTGCCTTTTTCTTTATTCTTTTGAGGACAGTTAGCCGCAAAGTGACCAACGGATCCACACTTAAAACATTTCAAGGGAAGTTTACCCTTGAATTTCCTTGTACCTCTTTTCACATTCTTAGAAAACAAGGATAAAATTTCATCAAAATTTTTATGTACCTCATCTTCAGAATCAGATTCAGTAGAATCATCTTCAATGAGAGTCTTCTTTGACTTCTCTCTCTTTGTAGCCTTGAATGACATTTCTCTATCATCTTTTGTTTTTCCCTTCATACTCTTCTCTATTCTCATCTCATAAGTAATGAGATTGATATGTAGATCATACAAAGATAATGTTTGAGGGTCTCTATCTTCTAATGAAGTCACTTTAGCCTCAATCTTGTCAGGAAAAATACTAAAGATCTTTTCAACAACTGTAGAATCATCCAACGTTTCACCAAGACATCAGATTGTACTAACAATACCATTTTTCCTAGTAAAGAAATCCCCAACAGATTCAGATTCTTCCATTTTCAATTCATTATACTTCAGTCTACAGAATTGTTGTTTATCCTTCTTCACATTTGTATTTCCTTCATAGAAGTTCTTCAGTTTTTCCCAGATTCCATTTGGTGTAGAAACTCCTTTCACTCTTAAAAATTCACTCTCAGAAAGAGATGAGAGTAACACATTTTTAGCTCTCCCATCAGTCTCAAAGTTCTTCTTATCGAAATGAGTAAGAGGATCCTTTTCATTAATATCATGAAATCCATCCATTGTAGTTTCAATAACATCATATCCATGATACATAAGATAAGGAATCATTCTATCCTTCTAGATGTGATAGTTCTTTCCATAAAAAATTGGAATCCCATTATTGTTCACGCAATTTGCACTAGTGCAGAAAACGTTTTTTACGTCGGTTATTTTTTATTATTTACGTCGGTTTTTAGGCGACGTTAATACGGACGACGTTATAAATAACGTTTTTTACGTCGGTTATTTAAAACCGACGTAATATCCCTAACTTCACGGTGGTTATCACGTCGGTTCATATAATAACCGACGTGATAAATATGCGCGGGGGGCTTTATCACGTCGGTTATTCCCTAAACCGACGTGATAAAAGGCCTGGGATATCGTTTATCACGTCGGTTATGTCATAACCGACGTGATAAACCCTTCCCCTGGCCTATTACCACGTCGGTTATTTAGGAAACCGACGTGATAAAAAGGCCTGGGAAACGTTTTAGCACGTCGGTTATTCAATAACCGACGTGGTAAATCGATTCCCAGGCCTTTTATCACGTCGGTTATACTAAGCACCGACGTGATAAAATCCCCGGGAAAGGTTTATCACGTCGGTTCTAGAAAAAACCGACGTGATAAACCCCTACCGATTTATTTACCACGTCGGTTATTTTATAACCGACGTGAAAGATTTTTTTTTTTTAAATAATTGCACTGCTCTCACCAAAAAGCAACCAGAAACCAAACAAAAATAACCATGCCAGCCCTCCCCCAAGCCCCAACTGAACCCCACCCTCATCTATACCCACCTAACAACCTGGCCAGCCCTCCCCCACCACATTGGAGCCCCACCACAACCCTTGGACACCCCTCACATATCCCTTGGACACCCTCCACCCCTTGGACACCCCCAAGACCCCTAGTACAGCCTCAAACACCCATTGGACACCCCCCCACACCTTGACAGCCCTCCCAGACCCCTTGGACACCCCCCCCCCCCCCTCATTTACACCCAACCTGCCCCTTGGACACCCCCCACCCCTTCGACAGCCCCCCCACCCTCATTTACACCCCCCGAACACTAGGACAGCCCCAAACACCCCTTGGACACCCCTCCCATATCCCTTGGACACCCCCCACCCCTTGGACACCCCCCACCCACTGGACAGCCCCCCACCCCCTGGACACCCCCCCCGACCCCTTGGAAACCCCCCCTACCCCTTGGAAACCCCCCTACCCCTTGGAAACCCCCCCTACCCCTTGGAAACCCCCCCATCCCCTTGGACAGCCCCAAACACCCCTTGGACACCCCTCCTATATCCCTTGGACACCCCCCCACCACTTGGACACCCAACCGACTCCTTGGACAGTCCCAAACACACCTTGGACACCCCTCCCATATCCCTTGGACACCCCCCACCCCTTGGACACCCCCACCCTCATTTACACCCCCCCCGACCCCTAGGACAGCCCCAAACACACCTTGGACACCCCTCCCATATCCCTTGGACACCCCCCAAACACCCACCCACCCCCTTGGAACCTCTCCCCCCATACCAAAATCCAGACCAGAAAAACCATCAACAGTAGACCAAAACAAGAAGTAGAGAAAAATTAAACATTCACTTATATAACATTCAAAACTTACAATGTCAACTTCAAAAAAAACTAAATCCAACCTAAACGACTACGAAATACACAATTACATTGACAATATTCAAAATTACATTTTACATTACAAACAACTAAAAGTCAATCGAACCTGTAAAATAATTTGACCACTCCACTTGTAAGTGTTTGATATCTTCAGCAGTAAAGGGTTGAGGGTCATCAAAAAGCTACAAAGGAAAAGGATAGTAGTCAACGTGTATAATGAATAAATCAAATTGAAATATTATTAGAAAGAGGAAATCTTACCAGGTCAAAACTCAGAACTGTCCCAGTTGTTATTATTTCATACATAAATCTTAACATGTAATATCCGCATTCGATGATGCCTTGTTGCTCATGACATTTCTGTTTGAATGAGTGTAAATTCAATATATTATTTTTATGTAATAAATCAAAATGTACAAATTATAAATGGATATTTACCTTCGCATGTACATATTTGATCTTGTAATTCCTTTTCTTTGCGCTTTTTCGAAAGTGGACCCATGCCCTGTTAGAAAATAATACGAATGGGGTAAATTTAAAATTCATTATAATATATAGAACTATTGTGAAATTGAAACTTACGTTTCCAATATATTCTTAAAACTTTCTCGCACATCATCATGGAGAGAGCATATCCAATAAAGTGTTTTCTCCCTAGGGCAAAAAACCCCTAACATCCAATGATCCCTGAGAAAAGGAAATTTAACGTTAGTGGTTTTTTATGTTAAAATATAATTAACTCTTTGAGAGGGATGTGTTTCATACCTCTCACAAAAAGGCATCATCCAACACTGTGTGATTACATTCTTTTCAAATCTATCAGCAATATAAAGCATTCTTTGTTCCTCATCCAATGCACATGCTTCAGGGGAAATCAATTGTGGGTCCATGAATCCATATACATCTGTCAGCTCATTCCTCTCACAAATTTTATACATATACCTAATACAAAGCAGACATAAGTATACATTTTTAATAAATATAACGCAAGGAAAAGGAGTTAAGACTTACATGATAAAAATTTGCACCACGTTGATGCCCATCTTATCTCCAGTGACAAACTCCATGATATCACTTTTCATAATCCCCACACATAGTTCACGTCCACAGACATGAGCTTCCATTGTAAAGTCATAATGATCCGCCAACAAATTTGAATATCTTGACAATTTGTCAAGACTGCTAGTATCTGCATCTGATGTCATAGCTATCTGTCTTTGTTGTTGTCTATACAGTATTTCTTTACCTTTGAAGTATTCCTGTAAAAATAAATTGAAAAATATATTAGTTTTCAAATGATAAAACATTAATAAAAATATAAAATAAAAGATATAACATCCATACCTCTATGGTAATGAGTCGAAGAAGTCTGGATGGCCAAAGTAAAAAATGGCCGATACTATGTCCAACTGTCGTCACCTCATCTGTAGGTAATGGTATCCGAGCTGATCTATCTATAATATCCTGTACAGTGACCCTCTGATTCTCTACCTCTAACTGTTGATGATGAACTGTATCTCCTATACAATATACCATCCCATATGCAACTATATGATGTTGAGGATCATCAACATACAACTCACAATAAGTAGGTAGCTGCGGCGGAGGAGGAGGATCAAAAATGGGGTCCGTAGGCTGAGGTGGGGGAGTGGGAGCTACTGGGAGAGGTGGAGTGGGAGCTGCACCCTGAAATTGTCTTTGCAAGTCTGCAAACATTAACTGCACCGATGCTCTAATCTTGTCCTCCATTGTCGCATTAATATTATGGACTTCAGCCTCCAACGATTCTATTTTTTTTTATAAACTCCCTCAACGTTAGAAGTTGAGGAACGTGGCAACACTTTTCTTACCGATACACCTGCCGAATATCCTCTTACACGGCCAGGATGTTCGGGCTTTCCCAATGCCACAGATAAAATATCTTCCCTCCCAGATGGTGTAAATGTCCCCTGTGAACTCTGCTCCTCAAGAGAGTCCTGTAATAATTAATTGAACTTTTCTATAATGATTGGAAATATATGACGAAAATAGTAAACTTAAATAAATAAAATAGATATCTTACAATCCTCTCAACTACGAGTCTCGATTCTTCCGAAAGATATTGTCCTTTATTGCCCTTCCGAGCTCTTTTCCATTTCTCATGTCTAGATGGAGGGGATGGAGGGGCCACCTCTCCAGAGCTTGAAGACTCAGCTCTTAGTTGTTGAAATTTTTCTGCCATCATTTGTTCTTCCAATAATGCATACCCTCCCCGAGATAAACTATGAGGGTATACATTTTTAGATTGGATCTCTTGATGAGCTTTCCTTGTTTGCTGTAAATTAAGAATAAGTAATCATTAACAAAACAATAATAAGATCATTTATATAAGAAAGCTTATAAAAGTTTACATTGCCCTTACCAAAAATGATTCTTTTCTTCTACTTTCAAAAAATTGTCTCCATGTGTCTTCATCTATAAAAGGATATATACGACATGGATTCTCACGACTCCTATGACCATAAATGAAATCAGATGAGAGGGTTGATTTGAAATCCCTCCATCTCCTAGCAGCCAACGATAAGCATTTCTTCCTGACTCCTCCAGTGTCAGGAATATCAAATGTCATCTGATAAAAAAGAGGTTAAAAATATTATATATACTAGAAACATTTAAAGAACAGTCAAACAATAGCAAAAGATCTTACCAAAATGGTCTCCCACAGCTGAGAAATTATCGCCTTATCCACACTTCTCCAATCATCATAAAGAATGCTTACTTTGCTCTTAGCCTGAGTTGCTACAAAACCCTTAAAATCTTTAGCATTTGGACCTCTAGGAAGATCATCCTCATCAAACTCCACGACTATCCTCTCCTCCTTCGTACGGGCAAGTGATAATTTTGGTAAACGTGTGCACCCACGCTTACCAACCTTTGAACTCTTTTTCGTAATAGGAGCATGTGAATGTTCCTCCCCAGATGTATGACCAATATGCTCATCTCCAGAATCATGTGGCTGATCAACTGATTGATCTGTCATTTTCCTTCAAATCAAAAAAACAAACATTAGTTCACAAATAGAAAAGTGTACTAAATTACATAATAGTAAACATCGGTAATATGATAAGCATGTTAAACAATGATAAACATGGTAAACACAGGCAAAATGTTGCCAAGGAGTTGGCATAAGAAAGCTGAAAAGTGGACTCACTGATGCCACCGGCCGGCCGCTGGCTCACCACCGGCCGGCCGGTGGAGCAGACAGCCTTCCTCTGTCTGGACCACCGGCCGGCCGCTGGATCACCACCGGCTGGCCGGTGGACCAGACAGAGAGCCTTCCTCTCTGTCTAAACCACCGGCCGGCCGCTGGCTCCTCACCGGCCGGCCGCTGGTGATCCAGACAGAGAGGAAGGCTCTCTGTCTGGTCCACCGGGCGGCCGGTGGTGATCCAGCGACCGGCCGGTGGACCAGACAGAGAGCCTTCCTCTCTGTTTGAACCACCGGCCGGCCGCTGGCTCAACACCGGCCGGCCGCTGGTGATCCAGACAGAGAGGCTCTGTCTCTGTCTGTACCACCGGCCGGCCGCTGGCTCACCACCGGCCGGCCGCTGGTGATCCAGACAGAGTGGAAGGCTCTCTGTCTGAACCACCGGCCGGCCGGTGGTGAGCCAGCGGCCGGCCGGTGGTACAGACAGAGAGGACCGGTTGCCGGTGCGCGCAGGACTTCTCCTCTTTACGGTTTTTATTGTTTTATCGTTTTGGTTTGATACATATTTTAATAAGTAAAAAATTTACAGTATCTAACATTATATGAAAAAACTAAATGTAAACAAGATATATACTTGTGTTACCTGTAATTTTAGGAATGTACAGTTGGATTGTTTTCCCAAATTCCTTCGTCGTGATCGTTCCTAATGGCACAAACCATGTCTTCAACATACTCATCATTATGTTCTGTTAATCTTTCCATGGAAGTAGGGATCTCACATAAATCAGCATCTTCATCAAATTCATCCTCACCAACATATTGGTTTTTCCCTTGTAAAACAACAGCCCACTGCATATCTGATTGATCTACTACATAGAAAATTTGTTTGGCATGTGTTGCCATTATAAAAGAATCAGCTGTGTCTTCCAATCTATTCAGATTAACAAGTGTCATTCCAAATTCATCGTGTCTGACACTGTTGTTACCGATAAACCATTTACAGTTAAAAACGGGAACTTTAATTTTAAAGTAATCAGCCTCCCATATGTCTTCAATCACTCCATAATATGCACTTGATGCCGAAATTGGTTTTCTGTCCTTAGCACTCGAAAAATGCATTGCTTCTGCAAACACCAATACACCACTATTCTGAACTGCACTTCTGTTGTCCTGAGCTTTCGTATGAAATGTATAGCCATTAATGTCATAAGCGGACCATGTTATCACATTTAAAGATGGACCACCCACTATCCATTTTAATGTCTCTGATACATCTGATCTACCAAGCAAGGTCTTTTTAAACCATGGCAAAAAAGTTTTGTTGTGCTCATTCAAAATCCACATTTCTTTCTTCTTTGGATGACATTGTTTCAACTCATTAATATGCAATGTGATATACGGTTGAACATCAGCTATGTTATTCAAGATGTATGATTCTAACTTCTTCATATGTTCAGCTGACAGTGATTTGACTTTCAAGCCACGAATCCCCTTTCCCTCATTATTAACCCATTCATGGCGAGATGGAGGCAAACCTATGTGTTGCGCCGTAGCCAAGTAACTCGTACAAAACTCTGCTACCTCCTCAGAAATATACTTTTCAATAATGGAGGCTTCAGGTCGATATGGATTTTTAACATATCCCTTTAATATTTTCATATACCTTTCAAAAGGATACATCCAACGAAGATATACAGGTCCACAAAGCCTTATTTCTCGAACCAGATGAATCAGTAAATGCACCATCATATCAAAAAAAGTTGGAGGAAAATACATTTCCAAATGACAAAGTATAATAATTGCATCCTTTTCCAAAATGTTCAAAGCATTCACATCAATCGCCTTGTTGCAAATTGAATTGAAAAAATAACACAACCTCATTATAGTCTTTCTGACACGGATGGGCAATATTCCACGCAGTGCAACTGGTAGAATTTGTTGCATCATGACATGACAATCATGTGATTTCATACCTATCAACTTCAAGTCTTTCAATGAGACAAAATTTTTTACATTTGAAGAATAACCTTGAGGCACTTTGATATCATGAAGACACTGACAGAAGCTACTTTTCTCCCTCTTCGATAATGTATGACAAGCCGGGGGAAGAAATGTTCGTCTTCCTTTAGGAGTGGGAGCTAACTCTAAACGTATTCCCATTGACAGTAGGTCTAACCTTGCATTCAACCCATCTTTTGTCTTTCCTTTAATATCTAGCAATGTTCCGATCAAAGAATCACAGATATTCTTCTCCACGTGCATGACATCAATATTATGTTTGACTTCATGATACCTCCAATATGGTAGCTCAAAAAATATTGACCTTTTCTTCCAAATATGTCTATCATTACCAGATTTCTGTGTCTTTCCCAATGTCACATCAAGGTTTTTCACCCTCTCAAAATACAATTCTGGGGATAAAGGTTGAGGTGCAGTATCAAATTCTTGTGAGCCATTGAATGCCTTTTTTAGTCTTCTATAAGGGTGATCCATAGGCAAAAACTTTCGATGACCCATGTACACTGTTTTCCTCCCATGATGCAATTGACAATATGACGTCTGTTGTTCGCAAATTGGACATGCTTTATGCCCTTTAACACTGTATCCAGACAAATTTCCATATGCTGGGAAGTCATTTATAGTGAATAGAAGCACTGCATGCAGTTGAAAATATTCCATTTTATAAGAATCATACACCCTAATACCATCAGCCCATAAAAGTTTCAAATCATCAATCAGCGGTGACAAGTATACATCAATATCATTGCCGGGTTGCTTTGGACCAGAGATCATGATACTCAACATGACATATTTGCGCTTCATACAAACTTCAGGAGAGAGGTTGTAAATTACCAATAAAACAGGCCATGAACTATGTGTGCTACTGAGGGTTCGGTATGGATTCATTCCATCTGTGCACAAGCCTAGTCTCAGATTTCTAATTTCATTTCCAAATGTAGGGTACTGGGCATCAATTTTCTTCCATTGTGGACAATCAGCTGGATGACGTATTTTTCCATCACATACCCGCTCATCAGCATGCCATCTTAACCTTTTTGCATCATGTGAATTAGCAAATAAACGTTTGAAACGAGGAATTATAGAAAGATACCAAAATACCTTTGAAGGGAGCTTTGTAATCTCTACATCAGCTTGTGATTTTTCTTTCACCTTATACCGTGATGTCCCACATTTGGGACACTCTTTCAGAAATTCATATTCCTTCCTATATATAATGCAGTCATTCGGACATGCATGTATTTTCCTGTATCCCAATCCCATCGGGCATAATATTTTTTTGGCCTTATAATGTGAATCTGGAAGATCGTTATCTTTTGGAAGAATGTCTTTCATCAATTGTAGCAGCTCTGTAAAACTTCTGTCACTCCATCCATGTTTCGCCTTCAGGTTAATCAATCTTAACACCGCCGACAAAACCGTAAAATCTGTACAACCAGGATATAATGGTTTTTCGGCATCACCATATAGACGTGCAACTCTCGGTTCTATCTCAATTTGTTCTGCTACAATATCGCGAATCATTTCATCAATTCCATCGGAGTTACCATCTTGCGATTCATTATCATCAGTGACATTCTGTCCAGTTTCGCCATGCCAAATCCAAGGGTTGTAACTCGGATTGAAACCATGACAAATCAGATGATCTTTTATCTCTCTACTTTTCAACTTCTTCATATTCAGACATTTCAGGCATGGACAGAAAAAAATGTCACTACTTGGAACATTTCGTTTAGCAAATTCCAAAAAGGCATCAACACCTTCCTCATATTCATTGCTCATTCGATGTGCCGTAATCCAACTTCGACTCATTATTACCTATAAAAAATAGCAAAAATATATATATTTTTTAGATAAGACAAATATATGTTTATATGAAAAAAATCATAATTTGAATATAACAATTTTGAAATATAAAACAAATCGATGTGTAAACCCCCCTGGACACCCCCCGACCCCTCTGGACAGCCCCCCACCCCTCCTGGACACAACCCCCCACCCCTGACCTGCTTGGACACCCCCCTGGACACCCCCCAACCCTCTGGACAGCCCCCCCCCCACCCCTCCTAAACACCACCCCCACCCCCTACCCCCTTGGACACCCCCCTGGACACCCCCAACGCCCACCCACACCCTTGGACAGCCCCCCACACCCACCCACCCCCTTGTAAACCCCCCTGGACACCCCCTGACCCCTCTGGACAGCCCCCCACCCCTCCTGGACACCACCCCCACCCCCTACCCGCTTGGACACCCCCCTAGACATCCCCCAACCCTCTGGGCAGCCCCCCCACCCACCCGGACAACCCCAAATACCCTCTGGAGAGGCCGCCACCCACTTGGACAGCCCCCCACACCCATCCACCCCCTTGGACAGCCCCCCACACCCATCCACCCCCTTGGACACCCCCCTGGACACCCCACCGACCCCTCTGGACAGGCCGCCACCCCCTTGGACAGCCCCCCACACCCACCCATCCCCTTGGACACCACCCTGGACTCCCCCCGACCCCTCTAGAAAGCACCCCCACCCCTCCTGGACACAACCCCCCACCCCCGACCTGCTTGGACACCCCCCTGGACACCCCCCAACCCTCTGGAAAGCCCCCCCACCCCTCCTAAACACCACCACCCACCCCCTACCCCTTGGACACCCCCCTGGACACCCCCCAACACCCACCCACGCCCTTGGACAGCCCCCCACACCCATCCACCCCCTTGAACAGCCCCCCACACCCATCCACCCCCTTGGACACCCCCCTGGACACCCCACCGACCCCTCTGGACAGACCGCCACCCCCTTGGACAGCCCCCCACACCCACCCATCCCCTTGGACACCACCCTGGACACCCCCCGACCCCTCTAGAAAACACCCCCACCCCTCCTGGACACAACCCCCCACCCCCGACCTGCTTGGACACCCCCCTGGACACCCCCCAACCCTCTGGACAGCCCCCCCACCCCTCCTAAACACCACCACCCACCCCCTACCCCCTTGGACACCCCCCTGGACACCCCCCAACACCCACCCACGCCCTTGGACAGCCCCCCACACCCACCCACCCCCTTGTAAACCCCCCTGGACACCCCCGACCCCTCTGGACAGCCCCCGCCCCTCCTGGACACCACCCCCCACCCCCTACCCCCTTGGACACCCCCCTGGACATCCCCCAACCCTCTGGACAGCCCCCCCACCCACCCGGACAACCCCAAATACCCTCTGGAGAGGCCGCCACCCACGTGGACAGCCCCCCACACCCATCCACCCCCTTGGACACCCCCCTGGACACCCCACCGACCCCTCTGGACAGGCCGCCACCCCCTTGGACAGCCCCCCACACCCACCCATCGCCTTGGACACCACCCTGGACACCCCCCGACCCCTCTGGACAGCCCCCGACCCCTCTAGATAGCACCCCCACCCCTCCTGGACACAACCCCCCACCCCCGACCTGCTTGGACACCCCCCTGGACACCCCCCAACCCTCTGGACAGCCCCCCCACCCCTCCTGGACACCACCCCCCACCCCCTACCCCCTTGGACACCCCCCTGGACACCCCCCAACACCCACCCACACCCTTGGACAGCCCCCCACACCCACCCACCCCCTTGTAAACCCCCCTGGACACCCCCCGACCCCAAATCCATGCACCTATGCCATGGTTGTGTGTGAATAAAGTAGTAACAACTGTAAAAGGGCAACCCATCCAAATGGACACGCCCCAACCCTCTCGGGGATTTATAGAAAACGATGAAAAATTAGTGAAATCATAAAATTACTCAATATTGCAAGTCGAACAAATAGATCTAGGGATGATAAATAAGATTATGGTGCCAAAACGAGTTAAAAGGGTTCGCAATCGAAGAATCTTAGCTAGTTTCAACAAAAAAATCACAACACATATATATTTACTATCCGCAAAAAAAAACGAACGACTGGGAGGATTACCTGAGTGCTGCGAGTTTAGATGATTGATCCGAGGAGATTAAATATGAGAAACGATGATCGCAAAACGAATCTAAACCAACGAAATGGACGAGCCGATTCGGGTTTACGCGCGAGAGAGACGAGTCGCGACTGTCGAAGGTAAACTCGCGAATGACAATCCACGGGTCTGGGTAAATTTTTAATTGAGTTATCACGTCGGTTATTCAATAACCGACGTGATAATTGTTTTAAAAACATTTATAACGTCGGTTATTTCAATAACCGACGTAAAAAACTTCCTCCGATTCATTGTTTACGTCGGTTATATAATAACCGACGTAAAAAATGGCTCAAAATCCGCGTTTTTTTACGTCGGTTATAGAATAACCGACGTCAAAAACATCTGCGGATTCTTTTTTTACGTCGGTTATTTTATAACCGACGTCAAAAAGCCTTCAAAAACCGCGTTTGTTACGTCGGTTATTCAATAACCGACGTGAAAGGGCCTTCGAAAACCGCGTTTTTTACGTCGGTTATAAAAATAACCGACGTAAAAAACGAAGCCGCGAGATTAATAACGTCGGTTATTTGTATAACCGACGTTAAATGTGTACCGAACACAGGTTTTTACGTCGGTTATTTCTTAACCGACGTAAAAAACCTCGTTTTACATATTATGACGTCGGTTTTATATAACCGACGTAAAAAATGGTGACGTAAAAAACGTTTTCTGCACTAGTGTTGGATTCTCTATCACAACTTCACTTCAACCACTTCAGCAAATAATAAACAATTGGAACCTTCCACTGATAACAATTGAAGTGCCCAGTTAGGATCCAAGTATCACTAAGAGGGGGAGGGGTGAATCAGTGATATATTTTTCTTTTTATGTTTCATGTTTTTGAAACAACCATCGCCTACTGTTAAAGAGTTTCTTCCCTACTGAAGGCACACACCCACATGAACCCAAAATTTACAAGGTTCAGTACTCAACAAGAGTAGATATTCCCTTGGTATGGTATGGAAACAATCCAGTACCACACAATCCACT
Organism: Viscum album; assembly: GCA_963277665.1. Taxonomy (NCBI): domain Eukaryota; kingdom Viridiplantae; phylum Streptophyta; class Magnoliopsida; order Santalales; family Viscaceae; genus Viscum; species Viscum album. Next base: position 31,325,112 of record OY728128.1, on the reverse strand, counting down.
AGAAAACAATTCTTTGATTGGGAATACAATGAGTAGGATATACCCTTACATTATTGTAGCACTTTGAAAACAATCCAATAGTCTGTGTTCTCCCTCTAAGAACAAATAGGGTAATGTATTGATTCTGTGCTTCTTAATGAGCTTTCAAAAAACAATTCATTAAAAACAAGTCTTCACTTTCCTACCCAGAAGCTGGCAGGATCCTCCTGGTTTAAACAACTTGCGTACGACTTTCTGCTTGTGTTCCTTCCTACTTGCGCGCCACCTACTTGCGTGCCTCACTGCTTGCGCGCCTCCTGCTTGAGCGCCTACTCAATACTTGTGCCCCACCTTTGGCATATTCACATTCCATTTCTTGAAAGAACCTCCCAGGTTGCGCGCCTCTAGAAACTTGCAGACCAAAACATTCCCGCCAAAATATTTGTGGCAAATCTTGCACGAAAAAACCTGCACGTCTTATAAATATGCATCATCTTGCGTGCCTTTTAAACTTTCGTGTTGTCCTCTGCTGCTAGTGTGGTCAAATCTATATCTACTACTTGCGTGGTCAGAGATCGAATTCTCTCTTAAGTGTTGCACTAAAAAAATGAGGAGGCAAGTCATTTATTTATTGGTATTTTGGTTACTTGTGCACCACATATACTTTCACGCCAATACTTACGCACCGCTCTATCACTTTCATTCCACTTAATCTCTTGTGTGCCCTTCCATCATTAGCGCGACACATTATTTCCATTTTCATATTTTGATATGATGATGTTTGAATATTACTTGCACTCAACATACACTTGTGCGCCCATTATACTTGTACGCCACACTTGAGTGCCACTTATACTTGCATTCTTCACTTGCGCGCCACTTATACTTGCACGCCCCTTATACTTACGCGCCACTTTTTGAATTTCATGCCAATCTTTAACTTTAGTGCCCTGTTATTTTCTTCTATCAAATTTTTTTGTGATGATCTTGAAATATTACTTGCATGCCACTTACACTTGCTCACCAATACTTGTGCGCCACTACTTGTGCGCCACTCTTGACATGCACGCCACTTTTGACTTGCGTTCCACTTTCTTTCCTCTTCCAAAAACACTTCCTTACTCTCTCTACTCTTCATAAGGCATGCATCACAAGTTATCCAATCTTATGATATTTTTGAAATAAACATCAGAAATGCATCGTCTGGTTTATGGTCCTTTTACAAGGTGATTTGATTTATCTTCTTTGACAACAAAATACATCACTATACAAAGGATAACTCTTCAAACTACCTTATCAATCCAACGTGGTCCCAACACTTTCTGGGATGATCCTCCATTGTATACCCTTAATCGGGGATGGGCAGTGGTTCCCCATCAAAAATTGGAAGTTGATCCACCTAATTCTCTAGGGGGGCATGTTTTCTATAGATATTATTAGAGTTTAATCCCCTTGATTTTTTTGGGTGTGAGTCCGATACATAATGTTTGTTACTATTCATTTATATATCGGTGGCGAGACGTGCATTGTTGTACCACTGGAATAACGAGAGTGAGGGACCCTTCCCCCATAAAGACGTGTCATTATGTCACAACCTAAAAATTTGAGGTTGACTTAGTGCCACCAAAAGTGGATAGTATCAATGTTTAATGATTGATCACCTCTTACATGCATGTTCCATGAAGATGTGTGGGATATTGGGCATCATTAATGGATACTTCTAGAAGTGTTAGAGAATGTTTTCCTAGGATGAACTGTGATATGGGGATCCTCTTACTCTCTCATTTGGACTTTTAAATAAGCATATATATCTTATTTCAGCACTCACTCCTTGGGTTTTGGATAATCTCAATAAATTAGAGGTGAATACTCATAGGTATTCAACATAATTTCCATGTCTATATTTTCTTGTTTAGACATGTGTACTATCCTACTATAGGCATTAATGACTTGATGATATGTTCATCTTCTCATCGTTTAATGTTCCTTGTGTTTGGATGAGCTTTCTTTAACTATCATCTTGTGTTGAGATTTAATCTTTTAATGTACCTTATTCTGTCAACTTTTTCCCTCTTCCTTATATCTTTTATTTCTCCCATTATCCTTTTTGGTGCTACTAAATACGTTTATACTCACCCCTCCATGGGCTTTTCCCACATGTATCGTGCCTCATGATGTTGATAGAAAAGTTGATCATGACATAGAGGAGATTAAGGATAAGTGTTTCAGGACCACATACGGTAGACATAGCATGGGATCTTGGAGCAGATCTCTCTCAGCTATTTTACTTTTTCAATTACTATCAGTTTGAGGAAAATTTCTTATTGGGAATGTAATTTTCCCCTTTTCCCTCTAGTTTACATTATTGTACTTGTACTAATTAGAGGTTCATGCATGTTTTGTTTATTTAAAGTAGTGTATAATATTTATCTTTATTAAATCTACTCTTTTTGATTTATTTGGATATTTTTATTGTGTGTTGGTTTTTAGGAAATTTCCTCCCCATGTTTTTTGAACCTTCGGCACAGGCATCCACCATTATCTAATGGAGGTAGGCCATGGCTAGTTAGGGATCGAGCCCTAGTATGGGTCGAGTGATGATATATAAATATATATATTATAATTCCAAAATAATTTATATTTCATTTATATCATATAATTTCCCTAAATTTATCCTTTATACATTTCATGTAGTGTTTGAACATATCACATCCCTTTGAGGGGGTGGTAGTCCACACTTCCTCAAACAAAATTATCTTATTTACACCAAATGGAATGTATAAATATATTTTTTTGTCAAAGGATTAAAGAATATTTATGACATAATAAATATAATGTATAAAATATATAAACTTATTTAACATCATAATTTCCACTATGAGAGGTGGCAAGGAATAATAAACAATCATCATTTTGTGTGTCAAAAGTTCATCATACACATAAATAGCAAGTTTGTTACACATTACATGGGGGTGTGTGTATGTGTAGGTAGAAACCATAGAATAAAAAATTCATAGTATACTGATGATAATTTTTTTAACAATCACGGAATATATATAGTGTATTGGGCCAAGAAAGAAAATAAAAGAATGGAGTTTGAGAAAATTTCATTCCACTTCATATGTTAACTCCTTCCGGTATTTGCCAAAAGGATTCTATGGATTTATTTTTTCCAAAGTATAGACTTCTAAGATGAGTTCAAGGTTGTTGGGAAATGCATTAGTATGATATTGTGATAACCAATGTTGTTTTATTGGTTTCAAGAAGAGGGAATGGTGGTGGATTTTTATAGGGATGGGAATGGACAGATGTTGCATTTTTGTAAACAAGTTAGGATTACCAATGTTTATACATAAAAAATGTCATACAAAACTAATAATAATCTATAATTTAAGGTTAATGACCTAAAAATTTAAATTAATTGGGCATTTGAAAAGTTTCTAGATCGTTTTTTGTCTTAAATTTATTGTTTGGTACATTTTTAACCTAATTTTTCTCTTAATAATTAAAATTAATCTTAATGACGTTCAATAATATTATTGGTAATAAAATAAGATAAGATTATTATAAATTATAAATTAGACTGATTCAAAATATTTAGTTACTTTTAAAAAATAATAATAAACTAATTGGAAGAAATTAATTTAAAAATAATCCCACTGATTGGGAATGACTGTGTGTTTTCAAAGTTAAAACAACCAAAAGATTGCAATGATTTTATACACAATTTAAATGTAAAATTAGTTAAAATAAACTAAATTTAACTAATTAAAAAAATATGATATAATTAAAATTTTAATCCCAATTGAAATATAATTAATTTTTATAAACATATTTTAAAAAAATGTGGTTTTGAATCAAAATCTTGTATTTTTCACCATTCATCAAAAAATTATGCTCTTTAGAAAAGTCCCAAAAATTCACTCTAAGATAATTCTGAAATTATAAATTCAAAAAAAAAATTATATTATCCAATTATATTTATAAATGTCTCTAAAATTAATAGTATTACTTTTCATAGAAGAACATTAAAAAAGTTAGTTTGAGAAAATTTTATTTTTAAATATTAAGGACTTTACGAAAAAATTATATATTTCATTATAAATATTTTTTTTATATATGAAAATTTTAAAAAATATTTTAAAAGTAGTTATTAATATTTATATAACAGTTTTTAACAAAAATATTATGATAATATCATTTAAATAATTGTAACAATAAAATGATGTTTTATATAAACATCGATGTTGTGTGAAATGTATTCCAAGCCTGTGTTGCGTGTATCATAAGCCATGTAGATTTTCCATGCTACATATTCTATGTCGGTGTTGCGTGTAACATAAAAAAAGTTGATTTTTCTTGTAACATATGTGTACTCTATTTTTTAATTAATTCATGCTGATTTGGTGTTGTGTGAAAAAAATGTTTGACTTAGTTCATTTCAATACATGAATGAAAATTTAATTTATTCGAGAAAGGTCCAAAAAAACGTGGGGTGTTATAATGCCCATATTAAAATTCACCCTTTCATCATGGTAGATCATCATAATATCTCAGCATTATCCCAATAGTGTTCCCATATTTACAATCCCATTTATGAATATTTTCTTTAAATTTTTAGGAATAACAAAATAAAATGGTAGGATGATATCCACATTCATACCATCAATCATCAATAGGTTCAGGAAGTCACTCGTGGTTAGACAATTTTCCCAATCTCCACTATAGGTGTCTAATGGTTAACAATGATAGTCACTTGGAAAAATTTATATATCCCTACCCCGAAAAGAGGAGATAAATAAAGTTATGGTGACAGTACAAGTCATGGATTATATAATTTTGTAGGAATATAAAGTTAATATGCATATCTCAATGAAAATCATTGAGAAACATGACCTTATTCATGTCATATACTAGGAAATTGGTTGATATATTTTGAATCTGACTAAAGAAAAATAACTCATATCCTCATTCATGATAATAATTATGATTCATGATATTATACTAATTGATTTTTACAAGTAATTAATTAAAAAAAATGATTGAATAATAGGGGAAACATTAGATGCTTCTAACAGAAAAGGGTTATTTCTCATAATGTATGAATCTAATCTTGATTAAAGGTCTGACCCTAATCACCTGGCCATGATGATTCATAATTTCTCATTAATTGTATTATATAATAAATGAGTTGGATATATTCATACCACATTCAATTATTATATTCATGAATACATTTAGACTATTTTAATAGTTGAAAACATATTGACTGACTCATCACCAAAAAAAATGAAGTTATGACCATAAAGTTACCCATTGTTTTTTGAATCATCATTTATACTATATGACCTTCCCATGGTAAATTCAAGGATGTTACAATTCATTTAAATATGAATACAGTTATGTAATAATGTATTCTCCTTTCAAACCCATCAATAGTTGTTAACCATAGTGGTCTCCCAATGAAAGATAAGATAATGACTAGAGAGGTCCTCACTATTGTGATAATTACAAAGGCCCTCCCCAAAATAAATTCTCAAAAAAATATGAATTAACCCCCACACATCATAGAAAATATGAGGTTTTCATTATTTATAGACCCACACGAGTAGATGAGTCCAGCTACACCAATAAACTAAACACTACCAAGTAATTATCATTCGACATAAATGACAGTCTATGGTGATGATCATCATATGTACCTCCCTCGTATTTGATTCCCTCTGATGTAAATAAGGATATATCAAATGAATTATCTAACCTTGTAAATTTATTGGGGAAATGAATAAAATTGTATGATTTGTTGTGGGTTCCCTTTAAAAATTTTATGATATTTCCATGGTCATCTGGAAGAAACTGAACAATGGAAATATAGCGATCTTATATTAGCCTAGATTCACTATTTATTATGACATTTATGAATCATTAAAAGTTTATATCATACCTTATCTAAAACAGAACATATCAGTGACTCTCCCGAAGATCAAGGAAGCACTTATTTCTTATAGAATATATAAAAACACATCAATGTGATGAGTGAGCACTGTCGCCATGTTGATTTCACTCCCTTCACTGTGTACTAAAACCCTAAGGCAATTAATAGATTGATTTCCTGCAACAGTTCATCCTATGTGGAATGAGAATTCTCTACTAGATGATCATGGATGACTATAATTATGTTTACCTCAGAGGGTGATGATAATTGTGAGTTATGTATATTACTATATTTAATGAAATTTAGAGTCTTCCATGAAAGGAGATGTGATATTTTATATTCTGAGGATAGTTCTTAATACATGATTTCAATATATAGAATGTCATATGTCATATGAAGTATTATTTTCCCAAAAACCTATATGTGATTTACTCAGTGATAAATAATTATTGATAGGTTTTGAAACTAACCATAGAAGAAGTTAAAATATGAATCCCATATTAGGAAACAAATTACAATTGCAGAGAATCAATAAATTAAAATAATATCATACCCTATGATTTTTAAATCATATTTGTTCCCAAATAGGAACTGAAAATCCATAAAGGACGTGATATTGGTATCCCCAACATCGTTACAAGAGAACCCCTAGTATGCAGTGTTGGGGGATATTTTACCCCCACCACTACCCTAGGGATATTAAAAAATATAGATCATATAACATATAATAGAGGTGAAACCAAATAAACCCTTACCCATAGGTATATGGGAATTATTATCCCATCCTACCATAATTAATTTTAGTGTTCTCTATATTAGGATTGAGTTCATAGGAAGTTCCATTGTACAGTCCCCCACTTTAAGATATATCTAATACATTAAGAGTTTGTTCGCTGTAATCCATTAGAGTTACTCTTAGATCATCATCCATTGATAAATAAACAAAATCTGTATAGGGGAAGTAAACCAAATTAGTTCTATAAATTGGAAGAAATCAAATATTATTATGACTTGTCCATTGATGGGTGTTCATGTGATGAAAAATTCCAGCACTACATGAGGAATATTTGGGATGGATTCCCACTATGAAAATTGCATCACTAAATGTTGTTAACATCAACCATTATGGAAATATATATTATGACACTAAAACTGATAACATAAGGCGAAAATAACTTTTAAAAATATTTTCCCACTAAAGACCATGAAGAAGTAGTGTGTATCTAGAATCATAGGTAAATTTATGCATTGGGACTTCCAATAAATTTCACACTACTATCCATTCAATGAGATTCATCAAAAATGGACGGGAAAGGTGTGGCCACATTAATGTCCCTCCAACATATAATATATTTTGTACATATTTCCATCAAGGAAATGATCACATAATATTATTGTAACCCATAGAATCTGAGGAAAGTAAATACCAAAACAAACAGATTCAATATTCCTAAAATATAAATCTCCCAAATGGAGTTTATTGACTATCATGAGTACATATCTAATAGGATGGAGCTAATAATACAATAAAAGTAGAGTCGATACATATGATCAACATTGGATCTATACAGCTATCCAATCTAAACATAGTGGGAAATATAATCTTGGCATTCCATTGGAGGGGAAGAGACCTTTTCCATTTCAGAAAAGACACCATAGATCTCAAATTAGATATCAACAATGGACATAAGTTAACCAACAAAAATTGGGGCCACGCACTACTTCTACTTGTGAATTCTCCAAGATAGAATACAGGAAAGAGATCCTCAGTTCCATTGCATCCCATTAAATATGAATGGAATCCATGGAGTGCAAATATTCCCTCTTATAGAATTAGGGGAAACCATACCTTGATTGGATGTAAATAACTCTAACCTCCACAAATTTTTGGAGTACCAAAATTTTATTTTTAAATGGAATAGGTGAATTATTGGATCCTGTCATGCAATTTTTTTCATTGGTTATCTCTATAATGGAAAAATTATATCAGTAAAAATTATAAAATTGTATATTTTTAATTCAAACCATGGAATTAAAATAATCAGCCGGTATAATAATCTTCTAGAATTAACTAGTTCTATCATAGAATATCTACAATGACATTTCATAAACTAATTTATTTTGACACGTAAATTTTTTTTGTCATTTACCACTCAATGAATAAAAAATGTGAAAATGAAAGGGTTTCACATTACATTTATCTATCAAAGGTACTGACATAATCCTTACATATTAAACATATAAAATAATACATATAAGAGATTTTTATAAAATTTACCATGAAAATTTGTAATCATATATTATTGCACTAACATATTCTAATGTTATCCATTAATTATAAATATTTGAAAAATTACTGGAATATGATATCTAACATTATGACGAAAAATTTCATCCAACTTTAATAGCCCATGAGAAGAAATATAGTACAAAAGAGACTACAATAATCATTATTAGGATAGTACCAACACATGAACTAACCTCCAAGCCTACACAATATTATTCCCCCCATCACTAAATGAAGGATGTATCAAAATCACCCTCTTCAAAAAGGGAAATAAGGATACGAACCATTAAATATTAAATCATTATAATAATAGAACATATTATATTTGAATATAGAGGACTCTGGGAAATTTTACCACTTTTATGGAGGATAACATTCTTATATTTCTAAATGTAACAAAATCAAATGAACTTATTCTATATAGCTTCTAAGATTACATCCCCCTATTATGATATAGATTACATCTTGATCCTAAAATATTTCTATGAGTTGGATGAACCATCACCAAAAAAAATTCATGGGAGGAATACCCATCATTTATATCCCTGTTGGCCCTAATTAATGAAATAATTATTGGTCACATTTTAATGAGGATAGAAACCATCCCACTAAAATAGAGATTGAGAACCCCCCCCCCCTTCATAAATTTGGACTCTCATAAAATTAATATTCATCATATGGATTGGTAAATTTCTTCAAATTGTTTGATCCCATAACTAATGAGGTCGATTAATATGAACTGAGGTTTCCCATCTGTATTAGAGGAAGAGGTATTAGATGAGGAGGAGGTCAAGGGGGATGAATTCATTGTAGTGCTCAATATTTTGGAAACATTTATGCATAATCCATATACATAGTAGAAACACATAGGTAGGATCTATAATGATCCAATATAGAACATTGATATGATATTTAATCCATCAATGGGTCATTCGAACCCATTAATAAATGAATAACAACTAATAGATATGGATTTTCAAGTCAACATGAAAATTAGGGAATGCCAACTCAACCTAACCCATTGATTGTACCCCCCCCCATATTTCCATTAATGTGATGAAGTATTCACTACAATAAGTTCCTACCTCTAAACCTCATGATATAGAATAACCACAAGATAGTTAATATGGATCATTTTTATAGAAAAATGTTATCTTTAATAATATTTATATATATTTGGAAAATATCTCTATCCTAAATTCCATTAACTTGAAAAAAATTCATATTATCCCTTATCAAAGTACCATTACACCCTCAACAATTTGATTTATAATTTTATGCAACATAGGTTTATAATTAAGATACTAGTTCATATTAATAGCACAAATACATATCTTTCATGGAATAGGACTGAGAATAATCCATAAATGGTCACATCATAACAGTTCATATATAAAAAATCATTATGATATTGATGTTCATCTGACCATAATTTACAACAGTTATAGGATTAAAAACATAATGTTATGATCCTTCCAATTCTTATGTAGTAGTTAAACAGACTTATATCCTTCCAACCTAACCATATAAGGGTGTGATAACTGTGTGAGAAAAACCCACACTGTAGACTTCCACATAAAACCCAGTTTAAAGATACTATTTATGACTCCATGTTAATGTTATTTCACAAACATAAAACCATTAGTGAATTATGGGGGAGATCATATCTCCATGGAGCCACAAAAATGACCTCATATTACTATTATAGATTTAAAATATTTTTAATCCATAAGTCATGTTACATCATGGTGAATGTTGCCCCTTTGAGAATTCATGAATTAAAATATTTGTGTAGATTTTAAAAAATTGAGTGTAAGAAAATAATAGTAGATAAAACCATCTAGATAAATTCCCCTATAGTTCGAGATGTTTCCCCTATCAATCCATATAGAAAACATATGGATAAACGTGGTTACTGATCAACTTAATTGAGGAAAGAAAACCAATATCGGTATCGATATAGTCACATGGTGGTAAATCAAAGATAAGACAATAAAAACAATCATTCTACTTTCACGTACGGGTTCAGATAACATCCCCATTAAAAAAATACCACCATGTAATGAAAATATTACTCCAAACACTATTAATATAAACCTAGACATTATGTATATTTACTATCATCACAGTTTGACTGATAATCAGTTTATGTGACTAAGGCTTTTTGATCTGGAGGATTAGGCACATTTCTCTCATATTCATTGTATCTATTATGCTAAATGATCTTGACCATTTTTGGTAATTTTTTAATCCATATAGGAACATTATAGATTTAATTCCATCGCTTATAATATCAAATGATTTGAATATATTATATACTGAATAAGAAAATGACATCCACTTATCATATTTTATAATAGGGTGATAACAATATAAGAATATGTTATCCCCACTGATACCCCTCTATCAATCTAGGGATGTGATTCTTTTATTGTTGATTAAATATGGTGGGTGAAGCTAGGTTATGATGACGAATAATGAACTATGTTTATTAGTGATGGAATAACCCTAAAGGATAATGATTTTTATATATCATTCATATAAAAACCATATTCAATTTTCCTTGAACAGATTAATCATTACCTAGTGGGATCCTTATATGTTCCCCAATATTTAACATATTTCAAAATAACTTTTTAGATATATGACGGAATAAAAGATAATGAATCCAACTCGAACCACTAAATTGGATATTGATGTTGTTAAAGTCATCAAATCCAATGGCATATAATAATTTCAATAACCAAAATGACTCATCAAAATTGTTCCCATAAAAAATGGTATGTAAATATTCAAACCTACATTGAATTTAAGGATACTAATGGAAAATTTTCAAAATATGATTTCCTAATACTGAAAACAAAACTTCTTATGGATGAAATATAATATTTATAGGAAATCCTATTTATGGATGAGTATTCAGTATATATTGAGATATATATGAACATATAATATTTGGGGTTCCACCACCTCCATGGTACCCTAAAGTGTATACTACTACCTTGTAATTCCATTTCGAATTAATAATGATATAACCACATATCATAGACTAATTAACTATTTACATATCTCCATTTTAGTGAATAAAATAGATTTCTATAATGATTAATAAGTGTCCATTTCTGAATCCTATTGAGATCATAATTCCAATAAAAAACCAATTTTAAAAAAACTATGGCATCAAAACTTAAAGATGAACCCCTTGTAATGTTTTTAAGGAGATTTGGTGAATTTTTATTCATCACGTATTCAGATGTGAATTATTCCCAATATATATAGATTATAGACATCTAGATGATATGGTTCCCTTGATATTGGGTCAATTATAGGTAAATGTATCTAATATATGTCCTGAAGATGAGATGGTATGAAAATCTGGTGAATGTTTTCCCTAATGATGGTCCAAATTGATGGAAGAAAAAAATTACTGATGAATGTATACCATGATATGTTTACAAATAGGGTCGATTAAGTTTCATTTTGATAATATAGATTACCAGTTAACATACTAAATAGAAAAACATATGTGAATGTTATAGGATAGATTAGTTGGAATGACTTTGTGGGAAAATATCTAGAACAGAAGTGCGGACCTCAGGTACTATGATCTAGACCATGAACAACAATTCAGATTAAGGAGAAGTCAATCTATGTGACAACCCATGCTAACTAGTTTTGTTAAGTTAATGTGTTACACTTTTATATTATAGTTTTACATAATGTTGTTTAATTTAATTAATGTATATAAGATACATTATCTAAACCAAATAATTTATATTTTCTTTTCCTTTATCTAGATTTGACTCTATATTTTGGGTTTTAGGATTTATCTTTAGTGTGTCTGTAGATTGAATTTGTGCTATGTGTATGGTATCATGCCTTCTATATTCTGATATAACATGACAGGGGAGTCCATATAGATGACAATTTTCTCTATTTTGTATCTTCTTAATGTTTGATTTTTAGTGATAAAATGTTATGGTTATGATTCCCAATATTTTATTTTATTCTGTGATGTTTAATTCTCACTCAAATCTATGCTAAAAGGTTGCTGATGTTTTATTAAATCTCATATTGAATTTATTTTATTTTCAGATAGAGTTTACTATAAAAAATATCTATAGATCTAGAAAATGGAAAGGGTTTATTTTATAATTTTCAAGGGGAATACATTGGATTTATGTGAATTTAGATAATGGATTATCTTTTAAAAAAATACCAAATACTTTTATTTACTAGAACCAAGACCATGAAAATTGATAAGGCCTAATTGGAGAGGCCAAATAGAATGACACAATGACTCACTAAAATGTGATTTTCATAGAATCATTCCATTAACATGAATGATATAAATCCATAAATTGTGTTGAAAATACTCTTGTCGATATATATAAGAAACACTTATAAATGATAATGGGGTTAATGAAAAAACATCTATTTGGAATATGGTTATTGAAATACAGGTCAGTGGAATGGAATATAAAATATTTCCAAATTATTTTAAGCCATCTAAAATCCATTAATGTAATGTTCATAGAAGAAGTTTTAGAATTATTTTTGATACCATTAGCTAGAGACATCGTGAATAAAAGGTAACTACTATAATTAGTTCTTTTAGAAATAATGAAATTGTGTTTAATACTATTTGGTGGATTATCCTGAATGGTGAGCTAAGACATGGAGATTTTTTTATAACCACATGAGAGTCCACTAAATTTGAAATGAATATGTTATTCACGAATCAAAAGATAATTTTGAAATGTTTTGATGAAATATATTTTGGGCGAATATATGGTAAATCAACTAGCCTTGGATCACCATATTAGAATTCTGGTAATACCAGACACATAAAGAAGGATTTAAAATAAGGATGAGGAAATTAGAAAAAAGGGAATTAATAAATATGGATTCTATTAATTAGTTTGTAGATAATTGTTGTAGTGGATTACTTTTTATTGTTCATTTTTTTGTGGAATCTTGGATCTTTGATTTTTAATCGTCGTTAAAATATATAAGAGAGATGGTATGAAAAAAAATTATGTTTCTAGAATGTTTTTAAATTTGAACATAGTATTATATGAATATTATGAGATTTTGGGAATGGGATATATGAATCTATAGATGTTGAAATTGATCTAAATTTATCTCAAATTAGTACAAAACTTACATAGTTTTCATAATAATAAAATATTCTTTAGAAAACTAGATGATGTAGTGTTTTGAATATGAATACCCAATAGAGTTAGGAAAGATACTCAAAGTTAAATTTCTTATTAAAATAAGTAATATTTTCTACACTATATATTGCTATAATATCAGGTAGAGAAGTATTTTTTGGAGAAAGAAATAAAATAGTCCAATATATTCACACTATCATATAAAACATCATTATGCGGACAATATAATGTTCTAATGTAAAAATTCCTGTTGAGGGTTGACCATGATAACATTCAGTTAGGTGACTATTATCTTCTAGGTAAATAAATAATTGTGTAATTCATCTAGGATGGATAAAATCCAAGAGGATGGATTTTGGAACTAGTTTACATAGACTTCTAGGGACCTATCATTACTGGGATCATGGTGGGTCACATTACATTAGGACATTTATTGAAGATAATAAGAGAAAGGTATGGGATTTATTTTTAAATAATAACTACATTTCATTTATATGAAATAATTAAATTAAAATCCATAGTGGATTTTGAATCATTTCAAAAGATATAATTATTAATTTATAATTATGGTGGTGAATATAAATAACACAAAATCCATATCAGTTATTAGAATAAATGTATCATCATAGAGAGTACTAAAAATGAGACACTACAGAATAATTGATTTGAAAAAAGATGAATACGTAGATGAATAAAATTCTGAAATGATGTTATCTATTTCTAGATTTTCTAAAGTGATTTTGGAGGAGGATATAAATATAGTGGTATTCTTATTCAACAAGAGTCTTCTAGAAATGGTTGTGGATGAACATTAGGAGGATCTATAACCCAGAAAATTATTGAATGTTAGACACCTAATTTTGTTTCAATTCATTCATATGTTCAGAAGGATGAAAATAATCATGATAAGTATATAGATAACAATAAAAAATGTTTCCTTGTAAGATATACAGATGATTTTTTTAGCTATTACATGATTATAGATGATTAAAAGTCATATAATGTCGAGACTTTTTATGTAATAGGAATATTAAGAGGAAAACAGAAAAAATGGAGAACATAGTATATGAGAAAGGATATATATTTTAAGTACATTTTTTTCAAGATGTGTGCTCTAGAAGATCATTATTTTTAAAAAAAATTGATCGAAGAACTAAAATTATGGAAGTAATTCTAGTGTAAGATATTCCAAAATGTTCATGTTCTAATGAATCTCGGGTGGGAATTCTAGATGATAGGTATCTAGAATATAGAGGTCTAAATAGTAACGAACTATACAAAGAAAACAAAAAAAATTCCCCTTTAGAGGACATTAAGTGTTATAAATATGGGTCATTTGTTTAGATCAAATACAAATGTTCTACTTTTTATTGATAGTTGATAACTACAAATCTTAGATGACATAGCCACAGTAAGTGACTTTGGATAGTGAAAGTCATTAATGGATGAAAATACACCTTCGTTAACATGAAATGGAACTTGATAACTGATTAAACAACAAAAGGAGGAGAGGAACATCAAAATAAATTGGGTTTATAGTTAAAAGAGGTAAATGGAATGAATATTTTCAAATCATGGTTGATGGTGAAGTGATTCCAATAAAAGGAATGTATTTTTTTATTAGAAACTATCTCCCCTATTTATTAGTAAGAAACTATTCATATGGGGTTTTGTATGGTAACATCATACAACATGTAATTATTAAAAATATATATGTTAAGATGATCTTGTTCCATTATGAAATGGTGTAAGAGGTTTAAATGAATTAAATGATGGGTTTCTGGAACAATTTAAAACATACATCAATTTATAATATAATGAAAATAAATTATGGATTGAATAAGGTGTCATGATAGAAGAATATGATGTTAGATGAATTCTAGGTCGATAATGTATTCACTAAATGAAATGTAGATCATTTATTCAATCAGGAGGAGTAAGATTATGGTACATACATCATTCCTCTTCTGTATGATGATTATATGTTTCATGTTGGATCCAATGGTGAAAGGATATAGGTGTTAATTTTTTTAGTTTTTTGAATGTTTGAGATGAAGGATCTCAGATAGGTTTATAATGTTTTGGGAATAAATATCAAGAGGGGTAGAAAATCCATAATATGAGTTTAGTCTTAGATGGAATATATTCTAAAGGTTATCAAAAGATTTTTAGTTACTAAATAGAGGCCTTTCGTTAGATAATTTGTTTCAAAAATTGAAATTATATTCGTATAAATCAAATAATATGAAATACGATGTTTTTTATATGGAAAAGGTTATATTTTCTTCAATGGTATATATTTTTATGTGTGTGATGATTTTTACATAACCAGACATTGAATTTGGAGTATTATTTGTAAGATAATTTGCTTTGAGTATATGATGATGCCAACAATTCATATGTTTCTTCCACATATAAGTGTACAACAATATTTTTTTTACCATTGGAGTTATTACGGTCAGTTGGATGTAAAAACTAAAATGAAGTATTAAATTGATTATAAAAATGTGAATATAGTTTTAACGGATGGGGTAAAAGAGATGGGTTTTTAATAAGTTTATAAAATTACCACATACATTATAATGATAGAGGATAATTATTCTATGATAATCATAGTGACTGAGCTTTTATCATAATATAGAGTTATATGAATTGATGAAACATATTAAATTGAAATACCACTTCATCCAAAACATTTTAGAGGGATATGAGATAATGCTACAAAAGATAATTAGAATATTTAATCTAGTGTACATGATTACAATAGTTATTTTTCAATAGAGGATGATGAAGTATTACTCATAAGTGGGACTTTGGTGATCATGTGGACAATAGACATGATTATTTTTTGTGAAAAAGGGAGGATGTTTTTATAATGATATAGATAGAATTTAAAGTTTTCCTAAATCAGTCATCAAGTGTGACATTACTGGGATGTGAAATCAACTTCATTGAACCATATTATATAGAGTAATATGATTTGTATTGAATGAGACTCAAGATATAGTGGTTGAATAAAATTAGTGGAGAGCATGGTGAACATATATTATGATTGTTTAATGAATGTTTTCAGTGGAGATGGTGTGGATAAAAGGTGGATAAAATTTACTAAGGAAAGTGTAACTACATATTCTCTTTGAGATATTAAATAATGTATTTGAGCGATATTAGAGATTATTAGTAACAATAATATATAATGGTAAATCTCTAAATAATGGAGTTATTGGAAACTAGAATAGCCAGTTGGGTACTTCAAAAAAAGGAATGTGTGGGCAACATGCATAGTGATCCATAACATAAACAATTATTAAGATTATAGTTGAATTGGTTTATATAATAAGATATATTGGAAAAAATTTCAGTTTAAAGTATAACTATTGAATATTATAGTTATAATTGATGAAATAGTTTTTACCCTGTGGATATAGGACAAATTTTCCAAAACACATAATTTATTGTGTCCTTTCAATTATCTTTTTCCCCTAATTGTTTGGTAAATTTAAGTTTTAGTGTGTAAGATGATATAACTGTTTTTTGTGATTTTGTTCTTAGTATTCTGATATTCAGTATATTATATAAGGGGATTTTATCTAAATGACATATTTCCCCACTGTGTATCATTCATAAGTCATAAATCTGATGATTAGATTGTAGTTCTTGGATTCCCAATATCACAACACATCATCATGGTATCAATGTCAACACCGAGAGGAACATGGAATTCCTTAATAACTAATCTCCTTGAAATCTCAATGATATGAGGGAACATTAATGAAATCCTTCCTATATCAGAGGTTTTATTTCCAATATCATAATTAATTGTTTTCCTTTTTTGAGTTTGATGATAATGGGATTAAGCTACCTTTGGGATAAAGAAATTTAGAAGCCCCATGATAGTCCAATAAATTATATCATGCATCAATTGGTATTGATGATTCTACTAGAATGGAATATCATTATCCTAAATGTTGTGTATATATAGAAATTAAATTCTTTAATTAATTCATATTATATTAATCTTTAGTAGGGAGAATAGTATCCATTACATCCTTATATCTATATAGTATATTGACACCCAATACTCAGATATTGAAAATAAATGCATTTAACTATTTTCGGTAGTGTATAAATTGGTCCACTGTCTGTAGCATCACGAGATCTAGTGAATTTAAATATTTTACCAACTCAAATATATCCTTATTCATTTGATGTTTAATGGTTGTCTATCCTGGTGGGAAGTAATATTGTAGTTATTTGATATCAAATACATTTCATAGAAGGAAACCAGGGGAATGAATTAGTAGGATTCTTTGTATCATATCATATCTAATGAGATTCGTTAATGGACATAGAACACCCATCTACTAAATAATTTTCTATCCACAAAACTCCCAATGTCTGGATGATAAAATTTTATAGTTCCTTGAGGATCCTAACAATACGGAGGAGGGAAAACTCAAATTAAAATCATGTTGACCAGGAATTTTCTTTAAATCCCAATAATAATACATTCTAATATACTACATCAGACACTCATAAGGATGAAAAAATGTGGTTGAATAACAATAATCCAATGTACGCCTTGAACTATCTTAAGAGATACCAGTGTCCAAATAAAATATAATGGGTGATATAGATTTTGTGGCCTTTAAAATCAATATAAAATAGGCCAACAATATTGACAGAAATTTATTTCTCTTAATTATTTATGAGGGTTGATTGGTAAATTTCCATCAGTTAAAAAAATCATATCTTGAAATCATTGAATTTACATGTAGATGAACTATAAAATACATTGATGGACCTGGATAATCTTTACTCAAATGAGATGTTCATATTCATTGAATACTTCATGGTGGTCTCACCATTCATGAATGATCACATGGAAGTGATAAATGAAGCAAATACCCTCTATAATTCAGGTAAACTATCATCTGATGTGATTAGTACCACAATTGGATAGACATTCCCATTAAAAACTATCTTCAAAATAGAATTCTCCCACATGATCAATCTAGGAATCCAATGATCTGGGTATGTGAAATATATTTATTCTTTATGATTACCAAAATTAAAAAAAAATCTATATAAGTTAGGATATGATGTAGTCTTCCATATATTCATTGAAGGAATAACTATATGAATATAGTAATTTTGTGGAGGTTTTTAAAAAATAGAAATTTTTTAAAATAAATAAATTCATATTCCACAATCCCCCTCCAATAAAGTCCTCTATTTCCCTCAATCCATCCATTTTCCCATTCAACTAGATTCCTCCCTTTCTTATAGTTTCACTCTGAGATCTATGATATGGTGTGGCCATATCATTATAGATAAATACTCTCTTTACCACCCTCGGTCGAGCCCTACCATTCCCACATTGATATACATGATATCCAATGGGGTTCATTTATCCCAATAGAGAATGATCCCTTCCTTTCCATCCTCCCTAGAGACCTCAGTTCCTCCTTGGACATTTGAGATAACCAGTTAGGTATATGTTATCTGCGAATATTTTATCCATCCAAAAAGAGTGATTCTCTTGAATATATTCTCTACTAATTTATGTTGATGGTATAATCCATCTGTAGAGATATATACCTGATTTTTTTATTTTTTCTTCAAGAAATTGACAATTAAAATATATTTATTTATATATTACTTTATAAATTTTTTTGATAATTAAAATATCTTTTCCAAAAATTAAAAAGTCATAAATACACTTGAATGTAATATATGTTTATGCTATATATTAATATATATTATAATAATTAATTAATTGAGAAAAATAATGTATTATAAGTCCGGAATAAACAAAACACTACAATTAATTATTTTAATAGTGATGTTCAGGATCCCCACATATTTTTATGATTTATTATATAAAATATAATTTAAAAGTTGACAATAAATTTCTTAATTTATTTAACGAATCAACTAAAACCTAACATTTTTTATATTATGGCCATGTTAGATTTATATTTGGGAAAAAATCTATTTTAAAATTTGAAAATAGTTGTTTTTCATTTCTCATATTCCTCGATATGGGTTATTGAGGGGTGGAAACAATAAGGATTCTGGATTTTGGAATGTGATAGAGGGACTCATCATTGTGGAGTTCAATCTATTATTGAATTTTTTTAGTTGTGTTTTGGGAGTGCACTTCACATATAAATCTTAAAATGTGTTTCAGTGTTAATATCTTGTGAATGATCCAATTTAATTTAATTTTTTGTTAATTATGTTATTAATTTTGAAAAAATAAATATTATACTAGTTTTAGAATATATATATTGAATCTATTTTTACATTTTAATTTAATTATAATTCCTATGAAAACATGATTTGTTTTTTGAATATTAACTTTAGAAGATGGGTTTCCTACTATTTATAAAAAATGAATATTCCTTACTATCACATGTATATTACATTTAAAAATTCCCTTTGTATCACTTCTAATTAGATTTATAATTACCCCTAGCATTCTGTCGAAGACCATTGGAATGACCTCTAGCCCTCACTTAATTATATTTGGAACATTATATATCTCCCTCCCAACAGAATTTGACACACTTTTTATAGTTTCCATATATTTAATGGGGGATGTACCTATATCATGGAAGTATGTGTTCACTCTAGAAACCTCATATGAATATTTGACGGTCATAAATATATGTATACAATTTATTATATTTTTTTCTCATTTTTAGATACTTATAAAATTTTTCATAATAGATACAATAAATATTGTTATAGATTCAAACATCAATATTTCAAACATGATGACTTCGAATGGAATTATGATAATTGTATCATTTTATATGTTTGGGGTACTAAAATAGGATACTACATGCTTATTTATTTAGATATTGGGCCAATTAGAAAATGATAATGTGAACCTTCTTATTAGATATTCACATTGAAGATATATTTCCCAATAATGAATAAATTATTTATTTAATTCATAAGGGAATGTAATTTTAATACATTACACATTACATGTTAAATTCAATACCATTATTTAATAAATTTCTACTAATTTTATTGCAATTTTTTTTAGGATGTTCTTTCACATCTTTATAATTTATTTATCAAAATCCACAAGATATAAAACTAATTATGAAAAAATAGATGTATTGTAAATTAATATTGTTCCATGAGTTCAGTAATACATCATTGACTATTCTGAAAATGTATGATTATATTCCTGAAGGCGTGCATCAAGAGTGGTGGAGAGGTTTTATTGAAATTCATCACTATGAAAATCCTATGGGGTAGAATAATATATAATTATATTAAAATAATTATATATTTTTCTAAACTATTATAAAATTTCCTATTATATATTTAAGGAACTGATAATGAAATTATCATCGAAAAGATTAATCTAGAACACCACTAATGTATCTATTTCAAAGACTTTTCGGAGGAAAATATATACCATGGTAATATAATCATGATTTAAAATATTTATTTGACAATATTCGGTGTTTAGTATATTAAAATATTTATTTCTATCTTTTTTATGTTGATAGATATGTTAGGAAAAAAATATTTACAAAGAAATTACTTTGGTCAGATTTCTATATGAAAACTGGTGGTATTTATGTGAATGTTCCTTCCAATGATATTGGGGGAAAAATTAATATTCTTCATTTTTTTCATTCCATAAAATTTGATATTATGAAATTTATTTTATATTACTCTTCATATTTCTTGGAACTTAAACATTTTTATATTCATTATAGTGTTTGAAAAAAATTCAACACAAAAATTCAGTGTTGTGTATAACTTATCGATATGAGGCATAAAATAAATTCTATTGTCATTTATTAAAATATTTAACCCAGAGGAAAAATCCAAGATATATGAATCCTTTTTATGTATATAGTAATATCCACAAATTCAATACCATTAGTTTACTATTTAATTATGGATATAAGGGTCATTGGACAAAATGATTTCATAAAAATGATTCAATAATATTTTATGTTTAACCTATAATGATGAATGTTGTTGGGATTTTTAATGAATTTTCATATTATGTATTATTTTCACCTTGTATATTTAAATTTACGTTTTTTAGTTAAAACAATTTCGAAACTATTTCTTAATAATTTTTACTAGTGATTTGAATTTTTTTGGGAGATATAGAGATCATTTCCCATTTATATTTTGTTAACTTATATTATATTAAATTTTAATGATATATAATTTAGAGTTAAAAAATCATGACAACCCCATGCACTCCACATGAGCCTCATAAGATTACCCTGTTGCTCAGGTCCTTGGGAAGGAGAATAAGGGTCATGGGAATGGGATGAGTTCAATACCATTACCTTATTAGGTATTTGGTGTGACATTACAGGATTTTTGAAATTATTTCTCTTTATATAATTTAATTTATTAATTTGATTATGTTACACGTGGCACATAGTTTAAAAAAACCACAATCCACCATTAAAATATTATTATTTAATGTGGTAATTATAGTCCAGCCTGTAGGATCGAAATAATGTTGTAGATGCTCTATATACAAGAGGGGGGTGAATTGTATACTTTGAAAATTCCTTTGGAACCTTTAAAGTTTAGTTACGAATAACTATGTTTTCCTTAAGAAAAGGAAAGGGATAAGTTTAACAAAGATTAAACTAAGAAAATTAACAACACCACTAACACCAAATGAAAACTTGGAATAAGGAATGGAGTTATAAACTTCAAGTCCTATGAACTTTCTTAAAAACTGGAAAGAGATTCCGAAAGTAGGTTCCGGAAATATGGTTCCGGAAATTGAAACTTAACAAAAGATTACAATATGAGATTCTACCTTAATGCGTATAGAATCTAAATGAAACAGAGTACAAGTAAGGAAGTATAAGAAAGTTATACTTTCCTTACAATATAATATGCAGCGGAAATAAACAGGTAGTAAAACTACAAGTAAAAAGATATAAGTATTTTAACCCAAAGAGAAGGGTATCCAACAACCTTGGATAATGGTCCCTTGATTTATACTTTCAAGCAAGTCTGTCTTACCCACACCAGGGTAAGCCCTCGATACAAAGATCGGAGTCTCTGTCTTGCTATCCCCGCAAGCCCTCAACTTCATGGTGTTGGAAACCTCTGTCTTCCTCAGCAAGGAAGCCCTCAACTTCAAGGTGTTGGAAGCCTTTGTCTTCCAATCCCCGGAAGTCCACGAATGTCATCACCAACATTCGGAGTCGCATGAAGCAAAAACCGAATGATCGGTTCAGTACACACAAGGCATGAAAAGTTTTCCCTCTATAGAAATCACTTTAGCAGTGTGTGGTCTCTAGATCGATCAACTTCTCTATATTGTATTGAGCTCTTTCAAATGAGATCTTATTTATAGGCAAAGTCGACCTCCCTTCCAACGGTCATATTTTCCTTAAAAATCGGAGGGACATGTACACGTGTAACTAAACCAACGTTTAGTTTATAATATAAGAGACAACATCATTTTATAACCAAACAATAATAATAGAATGTACGACATCGTTTTAAGTCTAAAAAGGTTCGGAGTGAAGATTCGGAGTGAAGGATCGGAGTGTAAGAAAAATAATAGAGTAGAAAAATTATAAAAGCATAAGCAAAATGAAAGTTTGGAGTCTATCCAAAAAAAATTTTCGGAGTCTAAATAAATTCGGAGTTTATAAAACAAATATGATCTTATTCTGTTTAATTGGTGAATTCGTAATGAGAATTCAGAATTAGAATTCATCATCAGAATTCATAATGAGAGTTTTTCATCAGAATTTGTAATGAGAATTCATATCCAGAATTCGGAGTATAACTTTATTACATTTCCCTTCCAGTATTCGGAACCTAAAACAGAATTCTTCATATCAAAGTTTCAAACGATTCTGAGAATATAGAAATGAATCCGAATCTTATACTTAAGAAATATATGGATGGAAATATGATAAGGATAATTTTTCTTACAAATGTTGTTTTCCTTATAAAATCAATTTTCCTTCTAAAAATGATTTTCCTAATAAAAGCAATTTTCCTTATAAAATCAATTTTCTTAAAGATATGGTGTTTGTTATTTTCAAAACAAGAAGGAATGGAAAAATTATAAGGAAAACCTTATTGACTCAACAATCTCCCACTTTTTGGAAAGCACAAACATCCTTACAAAAAAGAAATTCTAAGAAGAAAGAAAACATTAAGGCTTATCTCCCTTTGCTTATGGATGTTTGATGAATACGACTAACTCCCCCTTAGGCGTTGAAACTCTAAGGATCGTATTCAAGATTTCTGGAATGATATTTCATTACGAATAAGAAAGTCTTCTTTAATGAAAAACTCCCGCTGAGATAAACTCTATTAGAGTTTGTTTTCTTTCTCACCCTTTGTTAAGATTATTTTTACCCTTTATTAGGGTTCTTTTCCTTCTCCCCATTTGTGATTTTCAAAAAGAATTCGAGGGAATGGAAAATATAACAAAGTACCTGAAAAAAATAGTAGCAACAACAAATGAAACGAGCAAGAACAATTTTCATTAAGTTGGAAAGCTCAACAACAAGGAATATTAGATATTACAAAAGATCAGATCTGTCTATTTTGGATCTCTTTCCTTCACCATGAGACCCTTAAGATTATTCTTTATCTTTTTCAATTCATTATGGTATTCCTCGACTTGCGTCTCTAAAACAAAAATTCTTGCACTTTGAGCTTCAATCTTTTCTTCTTGGACTTGAAGCTTATCTTCCTGAGCCGGAAGCTTTTCTTCCTAAGCCTTCAAGATTTGTTCTTGCTTTAACAAATTTTCTTCAAACTCAATCTGATGATCCCTTTCATACTTCCAGATTTGAGAAAAAGAATTCAGCTTCCCATTCAGACCTCTGACATCTTGAATCCGGAAATTCTTTTCATCTGTCAACTTTTCTTCAAAGGATGAAGTAAGTTCATTTATCTTGTTGTCTTCTGTCATAAAGACATCCTTCACATTGTCTTGGAATTCATCAAAGAGCCTCATTTCTTCTACAGTCTTCCTCGAACAACTTGTCATCCTCTTGAATGTTCTTTTGTGGGATTCATAGCTGACAAAGAAAGTTTTGAACTGAGCCTCTATCTCAACACATTTGTCCGTAACCATGGATACAGAGTCTGTTTTCTGATTCAAAGCATGTTTGAGCATCTGGAATATGAATCAATACTAGAGAAAGTCGGAATAGTACCCACCAACTTCTTTAATGACTGAACAAAAAATTCCTGCCCCAATGAAGATGACTCCGAATCCGAGACTTTTCTTGGAGAATTTTATTCTTCAAAATGCTCAACTTTCATTTTAGAAGAATCACCAACATCCATTCTCTTTACAACCACTGAGCTCGGGGTATCAACAAAAAGTTGTTTTCCCTTGTCCTTTTTCAGAATGGATTCATGTTCTGGAGTTCTCTTTTCACTGTTAGACACTTGAACAACATTGTCTTCCTCATCAGCAACTTTCTGAGCACCATCCTCTACATTCTCCATTTGATCAATATCATGTAGTAGTTGTTCTTCCTCTTCTTGATAAGCTACTTCTTCTTCTCATTTCTCCTCATCCATCCCTGGAGTGACTAACTTTGAAGACTTAGCTTCTGGTGTTCGGAGCGAAAAATGTTCCGAAGGTGTCCCCTTATAATCATCTACTTACTTTAAAGCATCTCCGGTGTCACCACTTCATTCAGCAACTGCTTCCTCTTCTTCGACTTGCTCAATCTTCTCTACTTCCTCAACATGCTTAGCAACTGCCTCTTCCGGAGCGACAATGTTTTTCCTGGTGTCCCAGGTAGAGATTCAAAAGAAAAAGATCTCGGAACGGGAATGTTTCCGGAGGCCATCTCAATAAACGGTAACAAAGTCTGAACTACCTCAGCTTCAGAAAACTTCTTCTTATGATTCTTTTCTTTCATTTGTTTTTGTAGCTCATCCGCAGTCCTTTCCTTCAATGCCTTATCCTCCACAGGATCCAAGACAAATTGAGGCTCCCCTTGCACTCTCTTCTATTTGATTTCCCTCCATTTAGAAACTACCTCATCAGGGTAAGCTTTCTTCTTCTTCGGTTTTGGAGGTGCGGAATGATCTTCCGTAGATTTGGGATTCTCTGCTTCACCTTCAACTTCTTTCAACTTTCTCGCCCTCACTGGCTTAGAGGATTCAGGTTCAGCAACTTTCAGAACCATTTATTCTTGAGTAGGTAAATCAACAAACTGACCAGTCTTCTTGTTGAATGCTACATCCATCCTTTTGAGAGTACCATCACTCACTAACATAATCTTGAAAACTCTTGGCTTAGACTTTCAAGCCTCCTTGAAATACTCAAGGCACCGCACTATCAATTTTGAGATGATTTCTGGATACATTATTATCTGAGCTCTCAAATTACCTTTCTTAACAATCTCAAGGGTAATAAGAATCTGTTTCATCAGATTAACTTCCTCAGATTTATCAGAAAATCTAGGATGTAGATCTCACTCTTCATCAAACTATCTATGTCACCCTTTCTCGGTACGATAAGGCCGTGTACCCATAACTCTAGAATATGGAAATTTGTAGACAGAGAAGAAATCATCGGAGCCTTATCATCTGACAGTCCGAAAGTTTCTAAATCCTTTTCCCTGTTGAAGCATCCCTTTGAATCCAGCAAAACAAGAGAAATAAACTCAGATTCTCCTTCATTGTTCAGCCCTACCATGCTGGCTGCCTTGGTATATGAAAGATTATATGTCTTGCCATAATATTTAAATGATAATTTGTCCCTGCCATCTTCCTTATAGAAGGAAACTGTCTCATAGAATTCTATAAGTAAATCTGAAAATACCTCATCTTGATTCCCAGTCTTAGACACAGCAACATCTTCCAATCCATTAAGCTTAATGTTCTTGGATATAAGAGAATCATACTTGTTGAAGAAATCAGGATGAACCAACCTTTCTCTATATACTAACCACTTCAAAATCGGCTTAGAGGAAGACATGTCTTGGGAAGCTACTTCCACAGACATTCGGATCTGAAGACCTATGAGAAGTTCGGAATGGAGATTTCTGAAGTTCCGAACGTTCTTAAAACAGAGAGTCAGAGCTTCGGGATGCTGGAGCTTGAAAACCGATGTGGGAAAACCATTTGGGGTCCCCTTTATATATGCATTGAGAAGATGGTTCAACTTCCTTAGTTGATCGAATGATTGTGACAAGCTGAGATCAGATCTGACGGTTGAAAACCAATTCTCAAGAAAACTTGAATCAGGTCTTTTGAGGTTTTTATTAAAACAAAAATTTAAGAAAAGTATAATCTGAAAACAAAATATAAGAAAATGTCAGCAAGTAAAGTATGACTAAGAAATCGTGAGTATGGAAATCATACCTTTCAGATTGACTTAGGAGGATTATTCGTAATGGGTAATATTAAAAAAAATAACTATGAAAAAAAATCACAAAACTCACTACGAAAAACATACTCAGTACAGAAAACTCAGTACGAAAAACATTATAAGGATTTCAGTATGAAAATTTCATTACAAATGTTAAGAAAAATGAAAAACTCATTATGAAAGTCTCGGTACAAAAATCTCGTTATGGAAATAGCAGTACGAAATTTTCCATTCCGGAAGTTTTCAATACGAAAATTTCCATTACAGAATTTTTCTATATGAAAAAATCCATTCTGGAAATTTTCTGTTCCGGAAATTCCCATACCAGAAATTTAGTTCCGAAAAGTTTGAAAACAAACTTTGAAAAACATAGTTACTATAACAAACAAATGTACCCCCCCTATGAAAAGGAGTTTATTACTGTAAGGAGATTTTTAAAACAGAAAGTTAATTAAGAAAGATTACCTTAGGGTTATCATTCCTAAATTCTCTTTAATGAATTCAAATCTATTAGTAGGCAATGATTTTGTGAAAATATCAGCAAGTTGATCTTGCGTTCCGATAAATTGAAGAATGATATCTCCTATTAGTGTGTGATCCCTATGAAAGTGATGCATAATATCTTTGTGTTTTTCACGAGAGTGATGTGCAGGGTTCTTCCTTAAGGCAATGGCACTTGTGTTATCACACAAAATTTGATTTTTAGAGAAACTCATGCCATATTCTATGAGTGTGTGTTTCATCCACAACACTCGAGCACAACAACTTCCAGCTGCTACATATTCAGATTCAGTAGTGGAGAGTGCTACCGAATATTGCTTCTTACAAGACCAAGAAACTAATGAATCTCCTAAGAAATTACATGTTCAGGATGTACTTTTTCTATCCATTCTACATCCACCAAAGTCAGCATCCGAAATGCTTTTTAGAATAAAATCATTTAGAGAAGTATAAAATAATCCAAGATCCATGGTTCCCTTAAGGTAGCGAATAATTCTTTTTACTGCCTTTAAGTGTGATTCCTTAGGATTGGATTTATATCGTGCACATATGAATACTGAGAACATTAAGTCTGGTGGACTAGCTGTTAAGTAAAGTAAATGTCCTATCATTCCTCTAAAAGATGTTTGATCTTATGGTTTCCCAGCTTCATCAAGTTCTAATGAGTTTGAGGTACCAATGGGAGTACTTATACTCTTAGTGTTGTCATAACCATACTTTTTAAGAAGATCATTAATATACATATGTAGAGATATATAGATTCCTTTTAGTATTTGAGAAATTTGAAAACCAAGGAAAAAAGTTAACTAACCCATCAAACTGATTTCAAACTCAGATTTCATTAGACTTTTAAAAGAGTCGGTTTAAGATTGCTGAGTTGAACCAAATATGATGTCATCAACATAAATTTGAACAATAAAAACATTTTTCTTATCTTTCTTTATAAAAAGATTTGGATATGCATTTCCCTCTACATAGTTATTTTGAAGAAAAATATCCAGTGAGTCCATCATACCATGCACGTGGGGCTTGTTTAAGGCCATATAGAGCTTTGGTAAGTCTAAAAACATAATCATGATGTTTTGCGTCTTCAAAGCCAGGAGGTTGTTCAAAAAAACTTCCTCTTGAACATAACTGTTATGAAAAGCACATTTCACATCAATTTGAAAAAAAATTTAAAATTAAAGAATTCTGCAAAGGCATGTAGAATACGGATAGATTCAAGTCTGGCTACTGGAGCATAGGTTTCTTCATGTTCTATTCCCTCTTGCTGATTATAGCCTTTAGCAACAAGTCTAGCTTTATTTCTTACTATGACTCCATTTTCATCACATTTATTTCTGAAAACCCATTTTACTCCAATAACAGAAGTTTCCTTAGGTCTTTGAACCAAAGTCCAAACTTTATTCCTTTCAAATTCATTTAGTTCATCTTGCATGGCTTTGATCCAATCATCATCACCTAAAGCTTCATCAGTGATTTTAGGTTCTAATTGGGAAAGAAATACTAGATGTTCTACTTCATTTCTTAAGGATATTCTAGTCCTTACAGGTTGATTTACATCACCAATGATACTATCACTGGGATGACTCTTATGAAACACCTGATTTGGGTTTTGAAAAGACAATTCATCAACATAGGGTAGAAAGTATTCTGGGTTAAATCTTTCAGAAGTATCTTCTTGAACATTAACCTTATCAGAAGGTTCTTCTGTCAAAGGTTGACAATCAGTTTTTGAAAACACATCCGAGGATGTAGGTTGGGATGGTTTAAAATCAAAAGGATCAAAATCATCAAATTTTACATGTACTGTTTCTTCAATAGTAAAAGTATTTTTATGAATAACTCTATAAGCCTTAGAAGTTGTGGAATAACCTAAGAAAATTCCTTCATCAAAATGTGGTGCGAATTTATGTAGGATATCTTTAGTATTCAAAATGAATACTTTGGAACCAAAAACCTTGAAGAGGATAGTCTTGGTTTTCTACCATTCCGTAACTCATAAGGAGTTTTATTAAGAAAAGGTCTAACCAAAACTCGATTTATAGTATAGCAAGAAGTACTTACAGCTTCAGCCCAGAAATTTCTAGCTATAGAATATTCACTCAACATGGTTCTAGTTATATCATGAAGAATTCTATTTCTTCTCTCAACTACACCATTTTGTTGAGTAGTTCTAGGTGCTGAAAAATTGTGAGTAATTCCTTTTCTAATAAAAAAAGTTTCAAAATCAGAATTTTTAAAATATCCTCCATGATCACTATGAATAGTTTTCAATGGAAGGTTTTTCTCATTTTTAACTTGAGCTCTAAAACATTTGAAATAATAAAATGCTTCAGATTTCATTGCTATAAAATAAACCCAAGTAAATCTAGTGTAATCATCAACACGAACAAACACCTAGTATTTGCCTCCAATACTTCCAGATTGTGTTGGACCAAAAAGATCCATGTGCACTAACTGTAATGCATCAGTTGTTGAGACTTCATCGATTGATTAAAAACTAGATTTATGTTGCATGCCATATTGACAAGGTTCACAAACTTTATAAGAATCAAATCTATGCTCTGGTAGATCATTAACTAGTTTCTTCTTAGTGAGTTTACATAGGTTTCTAAGGTTACAGTGACCTAGTCTTCTATGCCATAACAAGGAATGATCTTCCATTTCACTTAGGCAAGGAAAATATTGTCTTCTGAGGTCTTCTAGATTCAATGTGTAAACATTCTCTTGCCCATTGGCTGAGAGAATAAATTCTTCCTTAGAATTGTGAACTAAGCACTTATCATTCCTAAAATTCACAAGGTAACCTTCATCACACAACTGACTTATGCTAATGAGGTTGTTCTTAAGACCCTTCACAGAAATACCATTTGAAATCAATGTTTTTCCTAGAAGAATGATATTACAAATACCAAAAATCTCTCACATAGCATTGTCTCCCAATATTACCTTTCCTCCTTTCGTTTTGATAATCTTTTCAAAATAGATTTCGTTACCAGTCATGTGCCAGGAACATCCACTATCCATGTACCATATATTGTTGCTGGTACACTCTTTATTTTCCTAAAAACAAGAATAGAATTAGACTTTCAGAATCCAGACTTGTTTGGATCCGAGATTTCTAGATAACAAAATTTTAGGAACCCAACTCTTCTTAGAAAAGTAAGCTTTGTGATATCCTGAGGATTGAGTTTTGTTTAAGGAACAATTATTTTCCCGGTGACCACCACATTGACACTTAGTAAAAAATGGGTCACTTTGGGGAACAAAATATTTTTTACTAAAAAATGGTTTTGCATGGGTATAACCAAATCCCGATTTATTTCATAAAGGTCGTATTTGGGAATACATTTTATCAAAATTTTCCTTACGATGGGTAAAGTTTGATAAAAACATCTTTAAGGAAAAAATTTTGGACTTGAGTTTTATAACCAAGTTTTTATCCTCAAAATCATTAGTTTTAGAACTAGATCTCGGCTCGAAAATATTTTTCTTAGAAATTACTT
Source organism: Viscum album (assembly GCA_963277665.1). Classification (NCBI taxonomy): domain Eukaryota; kingdom Viridiplantae; phylum Streptophyta; class Magnoliopsida; order Santalales; family Viscaceae; genus Viscum; species Viscum album. The sequence goes on along the minus strand of OY728128.1, from coordinate 31,294,343 downwards.
TTTCTAACTCTTTAGAAAGTTTTTTCTTCTCAAAACTTACTTCCTCAAGATTTTTTTTGAAATACTTTCAAACTCAGCATTTTTCCTATCAAGATCATTAGAAAGATCTGATATCTCTTTTGTATGAATAGAATTCCTAGAGTTTTCCTTATCAATTTTCTTAATGAGTTTAGAATTCTCAATCTCAAGAAGTTCAGAAAACCTAGAGACTTCTTCATAAGTAGGTAAAGTATTTTCTTCATCAGAATAGGATTCTTCATCAGAAGAGTTATAATACTTACTATCATTAGAATTTAAAGAAACATTGGTCAATGATTCGGCATTTGGTACCTTAGCCATAAACCAATGATTATCAATAGGTAATCTGGCTATAAGACCAAGATTCTTCTGTCCTAAAGATTCGTAATCATATGATTCATCTGAAGAATCACCACCACTGGCACTCCAGGTGCCACTAGCTTTCAGAAAATTCTTATCATTGGCTTTATAATACTTCTTTCTATTCCTATCTGAATGCATTTCTTTCATTTCTTTCTTTTTGAGCAAAGGACAATCTGGTCTAATATGTCCAGCTCTCTTGCATTCATAACAAGTAACGTCTCCATTTTTCTTATCTTTCCTTTCCTTTTTCTTATACTTGGATTGGAAAATTCTATGACCAGCTATCTTGTTCATCCTTCGAGAAAGATTTTCTAATTCATTTTCAGATTTTTCACATTCACTAGAATCTGATTGAACAATTATCTTTTTAGAATTGGATCTAGTTACTCTCTCAAGAGTCTTGGCTTTCATATGATTTGATGTTGTTTTAAAAGAAACAGTACCATTCCCATTTTTCTTTTTGATGTTGTCATCATCTCTCTTCATTCCAGTTTCGTGTTGGAGAAGAGTTTCGAATAACTCATCAATATAAATTTAAGTGACCTTCCTATTCTCATCTATAGCAGTTCTTTTGGATTCCCACTCATTTGGAATGATATCAATTATCTTATCCACAAGTGCTTCATCATCTTACCCTTTTTCTCCCATAGACTGTAAACTATTGACGATAGTCATAAACCTCTGTTGAACATTACATATTGGTTCTCCATAAGGAAAATTGAATCCATGATATTCAGCTCTAGGCATAGCTCTGCTAGTTTCAATCACTTTAGATGTTCCAAAGTGTGTAACCTCTAGCATCGTCCAGATACAATTTGATGCTTTACAAGAAGAAATTTGGCTGTATATATTTCTAGTCATTGAAAAAAGTAAGGTATTGCGTACCTTATAATTGAGTTGATACTCTTGTTTTTCCTTGTTAGTAAAAGTTCTAACTTCCTTATTAGTAATTTTATAATCTTCAATAAGCATAACAAAGTTATCCACTCCAGTATTGATAACAAAAATCTTCATTCGATCTCTCCAGTACTAAAATCATTACCATCAAAGATTGGTGGTCTTGTAGGATTTAGATTATCAATGGAACCAATATTAATTCCTTCCATACTTAAAATAACCATTGGCACACAAACGTTTTAGAAAAAAATCCTAATAACAAAGTTCGGAATGAGAATGTTCGGAATGAGAATGTTCGGAATGATAATGTGAGCAACAAAAACTTATATGTGATCACATGTATTTCAGAGACCTCCTCGGATACCAATTGTAGGATCGAAATAATATTTTAGATGCTCAATATACAAGAGGGGGGTGAATTCTATACTTTAAAAATTCCTTTGGAACCTTAAAAGTTTAGTTACGAATAACTATGTTTTCCTTAAGCAAATGAAAGGGCTAAGTTTAACAAAGTTTAAACTAAGCAAATTAACAACACCTCTAACACCAAATGAAAAATTGGAATAAGGAATGAAGTTATAAACTTCAAGTCCTATGAACTTTCTTAAAAACTGGAATGAGATTCCGAAAGTAGGTTCCGGAAATATGGTTCCAGAAATTGAAACTTAACAAACGATTAGAATATGGGATTCTACCTTAAAGCGTATAGAATCTAAATGAAACAGAGTACAAGTAAGGAAGTATAAGAAAGTTATAATTTCCTTACAATACAATATGAAGCGGAAATAAACAAGTAGTAAAATTACAAGTAACAAGAGATAAGTCTTTTAACCCAAAGAGAAGGGTATCCAACAACCTTGGATAAAGGTCCCTTGATTTATACATTCAAGCAAGTCTGTATTACCCGCACCAGGGTAAACCCTCAATACGAAGATCGGATTCTCTGTCTTGCTATCTCTGCAAGCCCTCAACTTCAAGGTGTTGGAATCCTCTGTCTTCCTCAGCAAGGAATCCCTCAACTTCAAGGTGTTGGAAACCTATGTCTTCCTATACCCGGAAGTCCTCAAATGTAATCACCAACATTCAGAGTCGCACGAAGCAAAAAATGAACAAGCGGTTCAGTACGCTCAAGGCATGAAAATCCTTCTCTCTCTAGAAATCACCTTAGCAGCGTGTGGTCTCTAGATCGATCAACTTCTCTATGTTTTCTTGAGCTCTTTCAAATGAGCTCCTATTTATAGGCAAGGTCGGCCTCCCTTCCAAAGGTCATATTTTCCTTAAAAATCGGAGGGACCTATACACGTGTAACTAAACCAACGGTTAGTTTATAATAGAATAGATGACATCGTTTTATAACAAAACAAGTATAACAGAATGTATAACATCGTTTTAAGTCTAAAAAGGTTCTGAGTGAAGATTAGGAGTGATGGTTCGGAGTGTAAGAAAAATATTAAAGAGTAGAAAAATTATAAAATCGTAAGCAAAATGAATGTTTGGAGTCTAACCAAAAAAAAATTTCAGAGTCTAAATAAATTTGGAGTGTATAAAACAAAGATGATCAGATTCTGTTTAATAGGTGAATTCGGAATGAGAATTCATCATCAGAATTCATAATGAGAATTTTTCATCAGAATTCGTAATGAGAATTCGTATCCAGAATTCGGAGTAGAACATTATTACAGTTCTCATCCAGAATTTGAAACCTAAAACAGAATGCTTCATATCAATGTTTCAAATGATTCCAAGAATATAGAAATGAATTCTAATCATATACTTAAGAAATATATGGATGAAAATATGATAAGGATAATTTTTCTTACAAAAGTATTTTTCCTTATAAAAACAATTTTCCATATAAAAGCGATTTTCCTTATAAAATTAATTTTCCTTATAAAAGCAATTTTCCTTATAAAATCAATTATCCTTATAAAAGCAATTTTCTTAAAGATAAGGTTTTTGTGATTTTCAAAACAAGAAGGAATGGAAAAGTCATAAGGAAAACCTTATTGACTCAACACAGCCGTTAATTTGGTTTGTATAAATATTATTAAATGATTTATTAAATATTTATAAAATTCCTACTAAACAAATATATTGATAAAATCCATGTAAAACGGATTCATCATTTAGTGAAGTCATTTTATTCTCAAAAAATACATTTTCTTGAGAAATGGGATTTCTTATGAGATAATTTATAATTAATTTCTGATGGTTTTCAAAATTTTATTTGGTAAAATTAATTTTATTTTTGAATTAATCATTTAGAAATTAAACGGTGATTATTTTTTAATAATTTTATGAATATCATAAATTTTCAGTGAATAGTGAAAAATATATATTTTTATAAAATGTTTATTTTCATTTCATTAAAAAACATCTTTTGGATTTTAATGTGATATCAATGTAACATTTGTAATATTTAGTTACATATATTTTAATTAATTACATTTGATCATAATTATACCTTATTTTTGTATAAGTATATTTTGGTCTAAATAAATCATTTTTTAAGAAAACTATTTTTCATTACAATTTTCTAGTATTAATATTAAATTAAGTTCTCCCACTTTTATGATATAAATATTAAAAAATGGATTCCATATTTAGAATAAATGGTTTAAAATATGATAAATATTTTTTTTGTCATTATGAATAGTAAATATGGTAATTTCATTACCATTGTAAGTGTTAATTAGGAAATTAACATTAAAAATAATAAGATATTGACTATTAAATAACACTATAAATGGAAAACAAATTATTGGATTTTTAATTTATAATTATACTCAACCAATGTTATAATATATATACTTTAGTTTTTTAGGAGATTATGACCCCTATAGTACAATATTTCAAGAATTGTCAAACATGTCATACTCTTATTTTTAATAACTATAATATTTTTATATGGCGTTATTGAGAAGATATTGTTTACAATAAATAATAATATTAAATTTAAAATATCTTCATTTTTTGTGGAATTTGTTTTATTTTATATGGAATAAATAACAAAATTAAAGCATTACAGAATGCTAACACAATAGTTATTCAATTAATGTAAAAATAATGTTAATGAAATTAAAAATATTGACATTATTATAAGTTGACAAAATTTATATGACAAAAAAACTAGATTCAAATAAAATTTTATTAATGTATTTCATCATTTGTTTTTAATTTATATTTTATTGATGTTATTAAATTCAATTTAATGAAATGCGTTAAAACAGGCTATAATGATATTTTATGAAAAATAATTAGTCCATAAATTATAATAAAATTATTAAATATTAAATAATGATTATGGGGATAATATATGATCTAAAATATCATCCCATGTGCATTTATATTTCATTTTTAAGCATTTTCATCTACACTAGTCTTATCATACTTTTATCTTTTGAGTAATTCCAAAAGTGACCCTCACTTTAATTATAAAAGGGATGCTCCTCTGTTAATTATTTATTACCCATTGAGTCTTATATTTCAACCATCACCTTAAAATATATATTAAAATGCTTCTTAAATACATTTTAGAGGTTTTTATCCTCTCAAAAGACCATCCATAGAGTCCCTAGGAGGATATCTAAGGGTTTCAAGAGGTCATCACCCTAACCGATCAATTTCATTTTCAATTATTCATTTCTACCTAAATATATATTATATTAATCATGATATAAAAAATTCACTATCCTATTGATAATAATATGTTATTATTATTATGAACGCACCACTATGCACCCTATTTCTCATAAGAAATGATGTTAATGTTCCGATCGTGTGTATGTAAGACTTACCATCTCCACGTACAAATAAAAAGTGTTTGTCATCACCATATTTTATGTATGGGAATTATCATGGATTAAATATTATTTATATTAATATAATAATTATTATTATTATATTAAAATATAATATTTTCCATCTTACCTTCGAAACCATTAGACAATGGTAATGTCTTTCATCTGTACTTATGGACCACCACCACTACAAAAAATGTAATTCATTTTTCATCTCTATTTTTACATAGATTTTAAGGAGTTTTGAAATGATGAATATATATTATTTTTTTGAAATAATAATGATTTAGTAATGGTAAATTATTAGTTTACTTCATTTAATTATGTAGTTAAAAAATTTGAATACAATGTTAATTCTAACATACGGCCTACCGGCCCTATGAAATGTGTACTTAATTTTATATATCAATCATTATGGATTAACATATATTTATATATATATTTAATAAATATATATGATATAATAATAATTTAAATTATTCTATTATATAATCATAATAATAATTAAATTTAATATACAGAATGATATTTAACATTCAATGGAAGTCACATATAAGGTAAGGGATTATTGTATACCTTTTATTTATGTGGGTCACATGCCTTAAAAACTACATGTTTCATTATTGGAGTTTATAAATATCTAATGAATTTATTTTATTAGTCTTATCCTGATAATTATAGGATTTTCATATCCATTGATGTTTCTTTATTTCTGTGGGTTATGAGTCAGTTGATTCCAATGTTTTACGAGGAATAATGTGTACATTTTCCAAATGAGGTATTTTGTTTATTTTCTCAAAAATTATGTATGGAATTATTTTTATCATAATAGGAATGTGTGTATTTTTCCACCTTCATGTCTCCTTAATAAATTAAATCATCCTTTACATGTTTACAGGTTTATTTTCAATGAAATTTTTTTCTGTTTAATTGTTTGTATTTTTGAGAAAAGAAATCATTTCAAAATGGAATGGATATTTTAATCATGAATCATTCTATGTGAACTCTCAAAATCAGTTTCCATATAAAATAATGTTATTTTTGGTGACATATTCTTTACTATTTATATGATTAAAATATAGAATCCTAATTATTTCTAAAGTTGTTTTTTGTATATGCATGCATGATGTTTATGAATCAAATTTATTTTCCATGAGTTATATTGTGATGATATTTATATAAAACCCAATTATATTATGGGTTCTGATGTGGTTAATGATTTATGGTCTTGTGGAGCATGTATGTATGATTTGTATTATGTGATTCCGGAGATCTTTGTCTCCCTATATATTGGGGGGTAAGGATTTATATCTTATAGGGAAAACATGTTTGGATAGGGGAGTGAATTGAGTTCGGTATGAGACTTCATCCACTATGATAGTATTGGGATTGAACCTATACTTATATGTTTGTTTAGGGAGTGAACTCATTCCATCATGATGACCTAGGAAATGTTCCTAGACTACTTAAAAAAAATTATATATAAATTTGTTTTTTTTTTAAAATTATGACGTGAACATATGGTTAATGATTGATATTAGATGATTCCTCATTCTTATAATTCATGTATTTTGAAATTCAATACATTAATGACATAACTTATGTTATTTGATATTTATCAAATTGGGTGTGAACATTATCACTAATGTTTATGGTCTCATACAGTCATGATTACATTATGATTTCAAAGGATTGTCAATTGATATCTATAATGATTACCCTTACTGAGATTATGATATCACCATTTCTTATGTTTCTTGTACTAGGATATCAGTAAAAATTATAGTTGTGTATGGTTATGAATAGTAAAATAAGGTATGATATTTTTATAGACAATGAATATCCTTCACAGAATAATATTATTGATATTTAATCTCCAAATTCCCTAAACTGTTACTTTCCTTGGGAATATTTTTTTTACACTTTCTAGAATATTAATGTATTTAATTCCAAGGATGTTAAATTTATTGATGAAAAACACAATTCCAAATAAAGGTGACTCAATAGAGGAACTTGGAAGTCATATAAATATTATTTATGTGAATGTCAATATTCTGAAAAATATACTAGTTAAATTATATTAATATATGTCTAGTTTTGTCCCACGTGATATTATATTGAATGTTAAATAGATTCATAAAGTAGTTCTCCTAATTTTACACCATTTTGGAACATAATTATTTATTTATATAAATTTGAAATTATAAATAAGAATAATATTTTAGTTATAATATAAATTAAAATAATTTTTTTCATCGTAATAGAGTTGAGTGAAGATGGATATGAGTGTTTCTCATTGGGAGGTAGTCATGTGAATTTATTTTGAGCTCTATCCCTATGATTTTTTGGAATTAAACATAGTAATTGTAACTTTTAGTGTTTAAGTAAACATATATGAATATTATTATCAGTTATTTTTATAATTAATGGGTATAAATGTTGTTGTATTTATGTTTTAGAGTATGATGAACCCTAATATTAATCACTTTTTTTAGAATATTTGACTTTTTCATGCATATTACTATATCCCATATATTAATTAGACATATTTTTATATCCTGTTATATTAAAAAATTATATTTCCATTCTAATTACACTGTATTTAATTATTTTAATTTTTTGACATATACTATATATAATGATATTATTTAAAATATAATTCCCTCTAAATTTTAATATAATTTATATTGTTCTTCTTTAAGACATGTCTTCTTTTACTTGAAATATTTTTTATGTATTACTCAGCAAAAATATTGAAAATATTATTTATTCAAATATTCTAATGTTTATGTGAATTTAGGGAAATAATATAAAAAATAATCCTTCCCTTATTGTTAAATATTTCAAAATTATGAAAAATAGGAATATTAATTTAAAATATACTTAAATTTCATAAACAAAATGAACTGTATTTTTCATAAATGTAAAAAAAATTTTAATTCACCAATAGTAAAACTCATGGGATATATTTTCCACATTTCACTAGATATATAAAATAATTTTATAATGCACTTTATTTTTTAAATTATATTTTTACCTTCATAACATTTTATTATAACCAATTTTATATTCACTGGTTAATAAATTTATGAAATTTGATGTATATATGATGTTTTTTTTGTGTCTAACACCTATATATATATGTAGTATTATTATGTGGGTTGGATTGAAATTATATAAACCTACATTAGAATTTTCAAATAATCAGAACAATTGATATTATTTTTTAGGACTTTTAAAATTAGAATATTTAATTAAATATATTATTGAATTAAGTGTTATAATTTTCTTATGATTTTGATATAAAATTATTATGTATGTTTTATAGTCCTATCATACACCACCATAATTTATGATAATTATAATGACACTCATTTTTTATCTCATGTTTATGTCCATGTATCTACCTAGATCTAATGTATTTATTATATTATGTCAAACCTTATGGTAATTCATGTATTTTAAAGGATTGATCATAATGTTTCCCCATTATTTTACATCAGCAATTTCATTGTTTATGTATCTGGTGAAATATATAATATTTTCATGATAATATAAATGTTTTTTGTAATTCCCTATGTTTTGAACCATGTACAAAATTATATGTTAAATTGAATATTCATTTTGGTAGATGGGTCATTTTTAGAATTCAGAATCAGATCATAAATATGAGTGTTAGAATAATGAAAATTGTCTTTTAGATGTGAAATTTACCCCTAAAGGTGGCTTAGATGTTTTAAGAGTAACCTGGGGTAATAGGACTTTAAATAGATATTTATTATAAAGATGTCATGGGAACATTTTTCGAGTATAGTTAATAATAATAATACAAAAAAATCATGTGGAATTTTTTGTAATGGGAAAAAAAATTTCTATTCCATGAAACCTATCGTAGGGAAAAATAAATCCCTCATAGGGAGACACACTTTTTGTTAAACATGCATTGAATGAATCATTAATAAGAAAATTATCTATAGAAAACCGAAGAGGCAAACCACACTAGATGCACTATGTTTTTGTATCCATGATCTGAACTGTGTTAGTGGTTGATGACCTTGGATTTTCACACCCAAATATTCAATTGAATGATTTCTTTTTAAACTTATTTTGGTTTATATATTTCACATGGTTTCTTGGTGTTTCAAGATTAGATTTTGTGTCTCGGGTGTTCTTTATCTAAGTCATTTTTCATGGAAATAATGGATGGTATTTGGTTTATCATTATTTATAGGGAATTTAAAATGATGAGGTGGCTTGTAATTGAATTTGTAATATGTTTTGTGTCACCTTTTGTGAGTTATGTTTATTGGGATGGTTTCTTCAACATTTGTGCCAAACTGTGATCCTATTTCCATTTTGAAAAGAAATCATTCATAACTCCTTCAGTTTTCAACATTTTTCACCAGTTACACTTCTCACATGGTCTCAACTTATCTATTAAAACAACCATATCCATATGGACCCTTAGGAACTCATAATCATGGTGGATTTGGGTGATTTTTTCAGGAAATGGGCCAACCCAAGTGACTATTTCTAGATTTAAGGAAATAAATTATTTCATTTATGTCTCATTCATTTTTAACATTTTTTAGTCATTCTGCCTCTATCATGAGACCAAAAATCCTTGGCATCCCCCATGATCCATTTTCCCTCCTTGGAGATCACATTCATCGTGTATTAGTGATAATTTCTTCAAGGTTTCTCAGATCTTACGGATTTGAAAAGATTATTTTTTTTCTTTCATAAATCAATCTTTTTTACTCTTTTCCACCATTTTAGTCCCCACATGACCTCCTCATCATTATTATAACCTCCCTTCAAATTTTGGTTACTTTTAGATTTTTGTATTGATTAATATGGGGTGATTTCTTCAATGTTTCTCAAGTAAGTGAATTCCTTTATTTTTCCTTCAATTTCCATAGGGCTTCTCCCCTTCATGACGTTCCAAATGTCCATAAAATAGGGATTGGTTACAGGGGTTTCATTTTGGGTTTTGTGTCCCAATATGGGGGATTTGGTTTTTTTTCAATACCTTGAGGTGCGACAGATGTGCGTTTGAAGTTTTTCACAATGATTTTGGGGTTTTAACTCAAAAGGTAGGTTATTCCATGTGTAATTATTCATTGAGGATTTATATTTATTTATTTATTTATTCATAATTTTCCTACTATAATATTTTTGGTGAAAGATTTGTTTTTTTATGGAATTGGATGACTGTTTAATTTTAATGATCCAAATTTTCAATGAATGGTTTGTTTTTCTTGTGTAACTATTGTGATATCATTTGGGGTAATTTTATAACATTGGAAAATGGTATATTAAAAGTTTCTTAGGATATAAAATATGGTTACCTAGGGTATTTGTGTGCTTTTGGCCCTGAAATATGGTTTCTGAATGGGTTTTATGAGAAAAATATTGTTATACTTCTTGGATGTGATTTGTGAATACTGTAAATGGCTTATTGTGTTGTACAAAGTGTGAAAAAGAATTTTTATGTACTTTTTTGGTTGGATTATGATATTAAAATGGTTTTTAGAAAGTGAAAATGAGGGTGGGTAATGTCAAATGTTTTGAGAACATTTTATGAATTGTTGAAATGTGTCATTAAATTGTAAGAAGGGTGTGAAATAAGATTACAGGATTTTTTGTGTGAGTATGATGTTAAAATGAATTTCAATGTTAATAGAGTGTTATGCGAAAAGATTTTGGGATTTTTTGTGTGTGTGTATTTTTAAAATGTATTTATCATGGAAAATGGTATTTTTTGATATGTGGAACATGTTTATGAACAACTAGGGAAACCTAGCTATCTATATGGGTGGACATGTACTAGTATGCTAGTGATCTGAAGTGTCTTGTTCCCTATTTAATGTTGCATGTTTGATGATTCCAACACTAACTAAACAATTATGATGGTGTTGGTGACCACTAGGTTATGGGTATGATCCACAATATAGTCTCGGGCACAAGAATGAATATTTATTATGGTTACGTTTCACCGAGATACGAGGTACCTATGGACCACAACTAGTTAGTTTCTGGGGTGTTCATGTAACTTCTGCTCATTGAATATATGATAATCACCATCCATATATGATGTGTTTGGTTGGAAAATTTAGTAGATTAGTCATTTCATTTAAAATTATTCATTCCTTAATATAGCCCCATAGAAATCTATTTTCATTTAACGTTTCATCTTTTACAAAATTCTTGCTATTGTTTCTTGTATATAAATATTTGAAATATTTTTATCTTATAAGGATTATCACATGGAATATTTTTTTAGTAATACTATTGAAATTAGGACCAAACACTACATACACTCTTGGGTGTAATTAAACATGGTCATCTTTTTTGCAGGTATGGAAAAAGCTTTTAGTGTTGGTGATTTGGGTTGTTAGTTTCCATTATTGGTCAATTTTTGTGGATAAGGCTTGGGTATGATGGACCCTTAATGTGAAAGGGACAATAATTTCTTTTTTTTATACTACATTTGAGTTATATCCATATTGGGATTTTTAGAAAACCATGTATTTCAATTCTTATTTTTATTAAAGGCTTGATGGGTTTAAATTTTCAAATTTTTTTATTTATTGTTTGTAGTTATTTAATGATTCTATATTAGGGTAAATCATTCCCAAAAACCTATTTATGATACATTAAAACTCCTTATATAATATGGTATTTGATAACACCCCTCAGGCCATGCCATGGACTTGTTCGGGCATAGGTTTTTATGGGTACATAATCTGATTTGTAAAAAATGGTATCAATGGAGGTTCACCCTTTTTGGGTCATGTTCTTTTGGAAAAGATTCTGGGTAGACCGGAGCAAGGATTTTTTAAAATTAAATTTTTGATTATGAGTAGTGATCGTTTCTAACACACCTCGTGATGAGATTTATGTATCCAGAGTATTTTTTGTTTTATCTGAGTTCTTTTGTTCTCATGGTTCATCAATGATTGAGTAATGGAAAAGATAGTTGGGTTAATGGTCTTAGTGAGCCAGTACAGTCTGACAAGCCATGTGGATCTGGGGAAATTACCCTAGAACACTCTCTTTGATGGTGAAGCAATTACTGTATGGCTGCCAACTGTATGTCCATGTCATCCACCAGAACTAATTTCCCCTACCATTTTCTTTTGTCTTTCTATTTTGGATTTTTGGAAAATTTGTTTTAATGAAACAAATTATGAATTGATTTTAAGAAGTGATAATTTGTTTGAAATGATTTTCTTGTAAAGTGGAAATTATTTTATTTATCAATGGGTAGAAATTAAATATCAGAATGGTTTTCAAAGAGTAAATTGTGTTTTTAAACATCTTTTTAAATTGTTAATTATGTTATGGTGGGTTTTGAAAAATATGTTTCAAATAGTGTTTTCTATGCTGTTGAATAGTTTATTGAATGGAATGAAGTGTTTTTGAAATAGGTTTGGATTTTTAATATGTATTTTTATTTGGTATTAGGTGGGATTTGTAAAAGATTAATGAATTTTGGGGAACATGGTATAAATGGTGATAAATTAGTTTCAAAATTAATCGGTATTCATGAAATGGAGTTTTTAATATAACCAAGAATGTAATGATATGAGATGATATGTTTTGAAAGTAATTTGCATGAATTTAAATTGATTTTTAATTAATGTTTGTTTTTTTTCTGAAAATATTTGTATGATTTAAATTGGGTGTTGATTTTGTGGTTAGTGGTCTGGAGAAAATGGAATTTTCAGTTGAATGTCTTAGTTTTGAAATGTGCAATTAATGTTTTTTAAACATTTTTTATTTCTGTGAGTGACCACATGTATGGATTTACATTGGAAGGTGGATGGGTAAGATAATGGATGGTTGATTTCCTGTATAGTTATATGGAGGATGCCTGATGTGGCAGAAAAACATGCTTCTGTGAGGAATAGGGGGTACCTTTGGTAGAGGCGCCGACCGTCGAGCCATTTATTTTCGAAGATATTATTTTAAAGGAAAATTTGATGTCTTTATGACTTTTTTGGGTGGTGCGTCTTATTTGGTTTTTGGAATGTTATGGTGTGGTGTATTTAGTTCAATAAAGCCTCTTGTTTGAGCAATGTTTTGGGATTTTGTTTTGTTGGTAAGTTGGATTGATGTGTTGATTTGTGGCTCTTTGTGAGATATTTCTCAGGAAGCCCTTGCGGTTTCTCTCATCATGTGTTCGGACCTGATTTGTGGTATGTTTTGACCAAAGGATTATATTTTTTTGGTCCTTGGATATATTTTTTTGTTAGGTTACTCCTCTATAAAGCGTTAATTCATGATTTAAGTGCTGCCAGAGGCAATTCACTATTGGCAGACCCTCTATTTGATTAATGCAAGGACTCTCTTGCTAGGATTCAATGTTGAGTCCACCCTCATCGTTTTTAGTTATGTGGATCCTTGCGTGGTAGGATTATGGATGTGGAAGGTTTAAATACACCTTGGTTCCTTAATTTTTAAGTGTTTCTTAAATTTTAAATGGAGATGTTTTACATTGTTTTGTCAACATGTTTTATTATATGTTATGAATAGGAATTATAGTGAGGATGGTGAAAAAAATATACGGTCATTAGTGTAGAATGATGCCATGAAGGGCCTTTGGGACTTTCATCATTGTCATCGAGGCATGGTTTCATTTTGGGAAACCAGTGTGAATAAATAAGGTCTTTTGACGGTGTTATGAGTGCTTGTGGTAATATCTTGCTATATAGAACTCTATTAAAGGAATAACTCCTAGAAATGACCCTGTCACTTTCAATGGTCATGTTAGAAGGTGTCTTGTTGTGTTGTAAAACTTTTTTGGGAAAAGTTGGATGTTACGTAACCTTTCAAGGTCTTATTCCTAAATGAAAGCACATTTCAATTTTGAGAATTTTGAATTCCTTGTTCTATGTGAAGATGGATTCCATATGTTTTCCTTGTAATGTTTATTTTTCAGGGTGAAAGTGTTGATGTATTTTCATCATCCAAGTCCATATTTGGGTAAATTTGTGTTGTTTGTACTAGTGATATTCTTAGGGTGTTGTGATATGTATCTTGTAACTATGATGGAGAAGAAGATTAAAACATTTCGGCTCTATTCATAGGCCTCTGAGTGATTTTTTCACATTTTCCAGAAATCGCCAGGGGTGTTAGGGATATTGGGTTCACTTATGTCTCTAGTGTTGTATGTGTAGACAATTTTAAGATTCAATTTTGTTGTTTTTTTTCAAGTAGTATCATTTGGTGAAATGGGACGTGGGGACCCAATCCCCCAGGGTTGTAATCTAGGTTGGTGGTAAAGTCCCTCCTTTATTTTAGGGGGCAAGGTGGTTTTCTTTCTTTAAACCCAGTGCTTGATCACTTATGGGTGAAACCCTCAATGTAGTTATTCATGTTTGAATAACCTGGTAGGCTATTTTTGATAACATTCCTGGTCAGGCTCAGTCATGGATAGTGATTATCATGGAAGTGTGATCCATATAGTGTCTTTGCTGGTTTAGAGTATAACTAACTGACCCCCTTGCAGCGGGGATTGCATCTTATGGGGTCTATATCATGTCGGTCCCACCTAGTTGGTAAGGATAGTTTGTTTTTATAGTAGGTAGACTCATAATGTCTCTCATATAAGTTATTTTGGAATATGTCTAATGTTAGTCTATTATCTATGGCAGGGAGTCCATTAGGTCTCCCCTTGTGGGTGTCATGGTTCTATCATGGGAAATTAAGGTGTCTCTTATGGTGTAGAGTATATTCAGGACTCTTAGTATAAGTAATTCAATTTTGATCTGAGTGTTGTCACGATGATAGGTAGTCTCATTCGGAGCTATGTAAACACTAATTACTTCTTTGGGTGAACATGGGATTGAAGTGCACCCACTGAGATGTGGATTGAATATTTTTGATAGTTTCTTGCAAGTGGGGTAAATTTTGGATGGTGAGAGTATCCCATCATTTGGTTGATCAAATGGAGGTTATTTGGCATTAAATGGGTGGGTGAAATTTGATTGGGAGTCCATGTGGGTATATCAGTTGGGTTTTGTTTTTGAATATGGCATTTTTATGGATTTATAGGGGAAGAAAGAAATATTGTGGGGATGATTTTCACACCCATATCTTCAATTCCATGCATTTTTTAAATTTTATTTTGGATATTATATTTCTCTAGGTTTCTTGGTGTTCCTGGATTAGATTTTGTGTATCAGGTGTTCCTTGTCTAAGTCATTTGTCCTTGAATTTGGGGATAGTATTTGGCCTTGTATTTTTTAAAAGTGAATGTACAATGCTGAGGTGGATTTGAAATTAATTTGTAACACTCCTAGTGGAACCTTTAGTGGGGGATGTTTATTGCGGTGGTTTCTTCACGATTTGGTCCTAATTGTGAGCTAATTTCCATATTTAAAAACAAAATTTTTTTCATCTATAACTACATAGTTTTTCAACATTTTTCACCCTTTCCCCTTCCCACATGGATGCCCTTGACCTATTAAAACCACCATGTCCACATGGACTCCTTGGGAACTCATAATCATGTTGGATTTGGGTGATTCTTTTAGGCATTGGGCCAACCCATGATCCATTTTCCATATTTAAGGAAATAGTTTATTTATTTTATTTCAAATTCAATTTTTAACATTTTTTAGTCATTCTACCTATCACTCGAGCCTACAAACACTTGGTTCACCCACATGTTCCATTTTCCCATTTTGGAACTCATCTGCATCGTGGATTTGGGCGAATTTCATCATGATTCTTAAATCGTCTAGATTTTCAAAGGAAATTTTTTTTCTCTCATAAATCATTCATTTTATACTCTTTTCCCCCATTTAAATCCACACTCATCTTCCTCAGCTTTATTAGAACCTCCCTTCCAAATCTGGTTGCTTTGAGATTCAATTATTGGTGTATTTGGGGAGATTTTTTCAAAGATTCGCAAGTAAGTGAATTCAACTCTTCTTTATTCCATTACTTTTAGGTTTATCTCCACTTTATTTATGTTCTAGATGTCCAAAAAGTAGGTTTCCATACCCTGGGTTTTATTTTGGTTTCTATGGTCAAATATTGTGGACTTGGGATCATTTTCACTCCCATGTGGTCCGGCGGTTGTGCGGTTGAAGTTTCACAAAACTGTTTAAGTATTTTGGAACAAAAGGTAGGTGATTACATGTGTATGAATTATTTTATGGGTTATATTGATTTATTTACTTATTTATCATGTTCCTCGTATGTTTTTCTCAAGGAAAAATCTGTTTTTTATTAAATTGGTTTATCGTTTAATTTTATATTTTCATTTTTTTCTAGAAATGTTTTTTTTCTTGTGTAACTATTGGGTTATCATTTAGGGTCATTTTATAACATATGAATATGGTTTATTAAATGATTATTGGGATGAAAAATCTGGTTTTTAGGGTTTTGTTATGTTTTTTGGACATGGAATAGGGTTTTGGAATGGGGTTTATGTGAAAAAATTGTTAAGCTTATTGGAAGTATTTTATGAAAATCGTAAATGGTTTATTGAGTAATAAAAAGTGTGTAAAGGATTTTTATGTCTGTTTTGGTGGGATTATGTTATAAAAATGAGGTTTTGAATATTAGAATGATTATTGGTGATGTCAATTATTTTGATAATATTTTTGGAATTTTTGAATTTTTTGTAAATTGTAAGAAGGCTGTGAAACATGTTTATAGGGTGATTTCTGTGAGTATCATGAAAAAATAAATTTTAATGTCAATGGAGTGTTATGTGACTTTCTTGTGGGATGTTTTAAGTTTGTTTATGTATTATGGAAATGGAATATTCTTGTGAAAATGATATTTTATGTAATGTGTAACTTTATTGAGCACAAAGAGGGAAACTCAGGTATCTAGGTGGGAGGACATTTACTGGTATGGTAGTGAACTGGAGTGGATTCATCCATGTTTCACATAAAAATTTTAATGATGAAAACTTTAAATAAACTATTATGATGATGTTTCGGTTCAATATGTAGTGGTATTTTTTCTAATTCTTTCACCGGGGCAGACATCCATTTTTGGAGGACGCGCTTATTGTTGCCCCGCATTTTTGCTTTCCAAATGCGGGCATCATCAATCGCTAATTCATGGATCTTTTTCTCCTTGATTAAAATGGGATGATGGGTGTCAGTCTCTCCTTCCATGGATTCCTCCTCATAATTCATCACATAGTCTAGGTCTCCATTAAAAATTAAGATGTTTTTCATGAAACTCTTCCTTGTGCCACATCATTATGGATGGTGGTGAATTAAACTACTTCTGTCGTGACATTCCATGGGGTCAGGTGAGGGAATCAATCTCTGATCGGGGGATTAGTAATGATATACATCACTAGAATATCTAAACACTAGAACAGTGATGTGTTTTGGATTATTCTCCTTATGATAGGGTTTCTCGAGGGCATGGAAGCCCAAGGCATCCCACGTCGAGTGTGGGGAACTATATTCCATAGGCATGTCTCAATGTTTTTCCTAACCTTCCCATGTTTAGCACAAGGTTTTCCATGAGTTTAACATCTAGAGAAGATAGATAAGACTTATAGAAACACTGATAGGAGTGAATCAGATAGACACATCCCCATGATGGAGCACTTGAGAGTCATATTATATAGGTGGATACCAATGTCTAAAGAAGACAAATCTGAGGATGCTTGGGTACCTATAAAGATGAAACCAGGGTTTACCATGGGTTGGGATTGAACCTTAGGTAGGTTTCCTATATACCATTTGTAAACAATAATGATTAAATCCTATGTAGTTTGAAGGGGTGATGAATTAGGGTGTACACAAAGAGAAACAACCCGGAGACATGTTGAGGCTTGCGTGTGTATTGTGGCCCATCACAAAGAGGGATGCTCTTGGGTGGATGCCTATAGGTTGTGTCAGTCATATTTGTGGATTGCGTCCCATAGCAAGAGGTAATATCTTGGGTTCATTACTAGGAATTGTGTGAGGCTTACGCGTAGATAGCTACCCGATTGCTGCTAGGAGCAGTGAAAAAGTTGCTGACATGATCTCACCAGGATGTGGTGGCCTAGGTAATAATTAGGATGGATATGGATGGTTGAGATAAGTGGTTGGAGAATGATATATAACTGACGTGAGGATGAAAATGATGTTGTGATTGAGCCTCAAAAAGACTCACTATGTATCCTCATGGCATGGAATCAATGTCCAAGATGTTCAGTGGGGTGATGGGACACCTAATGAGGTGGCATGTGAGAATTCATGAATGGATGGGACCTGAAGGAAATAGAAAATTCGGGTTAGGGCATGATCAGCCAAGAACATGTTGGAGGTGTCAAGGGAGAATCCATTATGGAACATGATTGATGGGCTTAGACCTCAAGAATTCTTCCTAATTATCCTTGTGGCAGGGAATCAATGTCCACATGGTTCTAGATGGGGCACAGAATCAGGGCGTACACATATGACAACGACCTAACGATATACTAGGTATTATGTGTGGTTAGCAGCATGGGTTGGTTTGACCCCCGAGGGTGGTCCGGAGATGTTGTTCCCAAAAAAGGGTACTACAACATATTACCGTCGGATGAGATCTACAATGGCGTACCACTGGTTGGGGGATACAGTGATGTACCATTGGTTGGTGGCTCCAACAAATTACCATTGTTTGGGGGATACAATGGTTTACCATGGTGGTTATGGACTAAAATGGAATACTATTGGTTGGGGGCCATAATGGCTTACCCCTGGATGGGGGCCACAATATCTTACCACTAGTTTGGGGTTACAATGGCTTACCACTAGTTGTGGGTTGAACCTCCTGGATTATTCCTACGTACCCTGTCATGGAGTTAGGGTTCAAATACCATGTAGTTTGAATGGGTATAATATACCGTCACTTAGGATATAAAGGAAATACAGTTTAAAATCATGTGGGATGAGGGTGAATTGATGTGATGTGTTTAGGACAGATGGGAGTTGGGCTTTAACCTCAGAGTGTATTCCTACATACTTTTCATGGAGACAAAAAAGATCAAAGTCCACGTAGTTCGGATGGGGGATATAGTTTAATGTAATGCAGGAAAAAGGTGGAATGACATGACGTAGTTGAGATCAATGGGTGTTGGGCATGAAACTCAAGGAGTCTTCCTATGTATATTTCTTAGAAATGTAAAGGATGAAAGACCACGTAGTTTGGATGGAGGCATTGGAATTACTCCAAGAAGGAGGCCCAAGATGGATTCCCTATTTAATGCTTACTATAAGCCCATGTGGGACATGATCAGTGTGAGAAACAAGAGGCAGCAAAGACTTAGTAATCATATCGTGGAAGGTGCATACATGGGGAATGAAGCGGGACTTATGCATGGTTAAAGGACCGGGGAAAAGGAGATTTGGACTCACTCTAGAATGGAGGCCCGATGGTGACAAGGCCTAGAAAGAAAGGGACTAGGTAACAAAGGTTCTAGTACCCATCTCTCCTCTACTTTTTGGCATGAAATAAGGGAGGAGAAGTAGGGATTCTACCTCCCACAAGAAATGATTGGGGATTACCCCAAGCTGGTTTCCCTTCCCCATAGACATATGAGATTCCAACAAAGAGGATCTCATTCTATGCGAGGAAGATCACACTCTGGTGGAGATGAGTGGGTGTGGATAATGTCTGAGATGGGGCACCATGTGTATATATAATGGAGTAACATAATGTTCTTAGAATTATGGTTCTTGTCAGTTTAACATCATGCATCTCGGACAAGGTTGTTTCACTCCACACCACATGGAATTCCATAACTGGTACCCACCCATCGGCGGGGAAGGGAAGGAATCAAAAATTCTATGATGAGGAAGTTTTATGAAGTCATCCATTGAGGGGATCATGTTCATGTGTCTATGAAAAGAAACAATAACAGTTAGTGGGCCAATGTAATGAAGCATGCGGATAAGAAACACAACATGAATCAACGACCAAGGGACATTTAAATTCCACTGCACAAGCTGAGAGGGTCGAGCATAAGAATATATCATGAAGCATGAAGCATCATGAAGAGGTGATTTGCAATGATCATAGGGTCAAAAAGTTAAGGAGGCTATAGAGAAGAGGAACTCGAAGTGAAAAAGAAGTGGTAGAGCAATCTGGATCACAAAGCTCCTGGGCTCACAGATCACCCATGATTACGAAACACCCAGGCTCATGGAGTGCAATGGATCCCAGAGAACCCGAGATCATGAAGCACATGATCTCGTGAAGCGTAGTGGCATGAAAAGCTCCCAATATTGCAGAGCTCTTGGGCTCATAGAGTAAAACAGCTCATAGAGCACCCATGATTGTGGAGCTCTATGACCCTGTTTCGGAATAGAATTCCCTTGTGATTTGGATAGTTCTTCACAAATATGGGATGATTTGTGATGTTCTGAGTACCCAAAATGGCCTCCCAATTTTTAATGGGCCATAATATTTTTGAACAAAATCCCATTACAAAGAGGGTAAAATTTGAGCAATGGTAAAATTATTTTTCAATGATCGTGTGATTTGGAGGAATCATTTTTTTTCATTGAATTACAGAGAAATGGGTTCTTTGTGATATAGGAGTTGAAAGATGAATGGTTAGGGTTGGGTTCCCATTGATGTTAACGGAGCTATGTATTAATAGTTTCTATAAGAATGTGACGAGATGAGGACGTGGTGCAATGTAACCCACCCTCCATGACTGTGGGAAAATGCGATCATGTTTCTCAGAACCGGGATTTTCTCTACCATCTTTCATTGTGGAAGACGTACAGAAGGCCTCATTCCACGATGGGCATGGAGAAGGGCTGGCTCTGTGGCAGGCACAGAGATGGCCTCCACTGGGAGGAACATTGTCTCAGAGCATTGGATTTGTCTGTCCTCTTCCTTCACTATTGGAATAGAGAATAGATTTCTCTCCGGTGGGTGCAGAGAGGTCCTCGGCTCCATGGGTAATCATTCCAACGCCACCCTTATCGGCCGCTTTGAGATGAACATCTCTTTTTCTATTAAGATAGGAGTATTTTATAACCCCCCCCCCCTCAAGATGGGAGTTGAGATTTTAGAGACCTGAAGCTTGATGTACATGGAAAATAAATTACTTTTACGGAATACACAATACATAACAACAACCAAAACTCAAGGATCGTAATTGTTTAGTGTCTTTGTAAACTCGGAACGTAATATTCTCATTGTGGTGAAATATCTTCAACATCTCCCAAAAAGATCTTCCCATTTTGGTTTTCTTACCTAAAACCTTTCTTTAAATCCTGGGGAAAAGAAAACATATAAAGGGTGAGCTCAAATGCTCAGTAAGGGTAAGAATGGGTAAAATAAAACAAATCATATACATTTGAACATAAAAACACGAACATAATGTTTAAACATCAAAATCATGGGAAATGACATAAAACATTGCAGTACATAAGGCATAGATCATAAAGGAACACAAATCACAATAAAATAGTATGGGAATAAAAGATGTGATTGTGGAAACCATTAACCACGTGATATGATTTCCAAAGTAGCCAAGGCATTGCTGCCAAGACCATCTTAGAGGACAAATTCCCTTTCTGAATCAAGTTCACTCCTCGTTCCAGTCCTGTACTACTGAATCGGATTAACTTACCGTTCCAGCCATGTCTATCTCATGAGATATAAATCTTTACCCAATGCATTGGAGGGAGATATAGGTCCCACCCATCTCATAATGAAATCATTCTTACTTGTTCCACATAATAAACATAAAACATTCATCATAACCCAAAGAATAAAATGGGTTTCATAAACATCATCCCATCATCTCATAAACCATATAAAAAAATGGACATTTCATCATAAGAAAACTGAAACCATATAAATCATAGAGACATTATACTTGAAACATACACATATGAAATATTGTCATCTTAGATGGAAAATGGTTTTGATAAAACACTTGAAATGAATTCTTGAGGAAAATATCCTTTCTTCTCAAAATCAATTTCTTTTCAGAAAAAGTCATGAAATTTTAAAAGAAAAATATTTTGTTTAAAATATTAATGAAATATTTTGGAGGAAGATTCATGAAAATAAGGCTTTACAAAACTGTAAAAATTCTTTCATGTCGTATAAGTTAAAAAAATATTCTTCTCGTAATTTTGCTAGAAAAGTCAAAAAAGTACCTCATAACGTAAACAAAAGAAAGATTCCTTACATAAAATGTTGTAAAATTAAAAAATGGGTAAAAATGACATTAAAAATACATGAAAACATTTCTAGAAAACATGGTCATGGATGATAAAAATAACCCCAGTAAATACTTACGAATAAACAATATCGGATAAAAAAGGAGATTGGAAAAGTTATCCCTTATTTTATGTCCGATATGCTTTGTATGTATCCTAAAATCCTATATAATGATTTAAATAATGTCATTAACTTATAAAAGTATCATATTCATTGTTATGATATCATATATGGTACACTTATGCCTTTATATTACCTATTCTTTTGTAAATTCATGTTAAAGTAGTGTTTTTGGGAAAATCGTTTCATTTGTCGTTCATGTTTTAACTTGTCATTATTCATATGATTAATTACATCCAGAATGTAAAACATGATTTATATATAATATATATTCAGAATATACATTTATATAATATATTGATAAATGGAAAGAAATACACAGTTCATGGAGACGGTAGGTCGTACGTACGCATGAACGCTGTTTTCGTTTTCTTTTGGAACTAAGTAGATGACATACATATATATATAGACATAAATCCAGTATCATTAGTATATCATATATTTCATGATTACTTATTATATATACTTTATAATCATTCATTAATTGTTAATCATTGAGAATAAATCTCATCGCGTCGTGGAGACGGTAGTCCGTACGTACGCACGAGCGATGATATCATTCCCATGATCGTCAAATTGTATTGAAGTGTATGTATAATATTTCATAATCAAAATCACTTTACAATAATCATATATAGTTATTTATTTACACCATTATACCCATCCTAGTACGGTGGTGGTCGAAAACAGATTACACCACGGCGTGGAGACGGTATTCTATACGTACGCACGCGCGGTGATTTCATTTTCCGTATGATGGATAGAAAGTGAAATAGGGTTATTTCGTATTTATAATAACATAATAGTATATGAGTGATACTGATGTTATTACTTCATAATGAAACAACTAATTATGAGTAAGTAGAAGAAGAAATAAATTTGAATGAATCGGTAACAGATATTACCTCTTCTTCGACACGCCTCTTTGAAACCTCCTCTTAGGGCAATAAAATTTGTCTTTGAAGAAGACCAGGACATCAGGAATATTTATATGGAAGTTGAGAAGGGAAATTGGAAGGTTTTGTCTGAGATTGAAGGCTCAATGTTGTGTAAAGATGAGAGGGAGGAGGTGCCCTTTTATAAGTGAGGAGAGGGGTACCTTTGGAAATCTTAAAAATATTAATTTACAATAAATCTAACCCCACTTAAAAACCTCCAAAAATGACTCATATTCTAATATTAGATGGTATAGGGTTGTAATAGAATCAACCAATAAAATTTATACTGGTAGGGAATTTATTTTAAACATTATCAACATTATTTATCCATATTTAATCTGTTGAATTTTATTTGGGGTAAAAGATTCTAAATTTTAAATTGTTATAAATAATTACTTATGTGCTATGATTATCCATAAATAGATAATTTATGACATTTTAGAATATTTAAATTTAAATTTATAATTTTTAAATATTTTTGTGATTTTTAAACAATTTAATAAAATGTTAATTTTCTAAAATAACAAAAGTGTCATTTTTGACACTATTCATTTATTTGAATTTAAATAAAATCCACACAGAGGATATATGAAAACTAAAGTATTTAATAGGTTCCTAACATGTCATATTAATCTAGAAAATTATTTGATAACATTAAATAGTTCATATAATATTTATTTTACTATTTGTAAAACCATTTATTTCATATCTCTCTTAATAAAATAATTACAACAACATTTTTGTATAATTATTAAATATACTTATTTGTTGTATAAAAATTAAAAATAAAATACTATGGTAAAGATACATCTTACAGCTTGAATAAGAATATATTTAATCGGATTTATCTCCTAAAACACCCAAATTTTAAAATGATATATTTATTAAATTATGAAGGTGACAACTTTGACATCATATAAAATAAAATAATATAACTGTCATAATCACTTATATAAGACTCCAAACGGTCATATACTCTGTAATTGGATTATTAGGGTATATATACAAACTACCAATAATTTGTTTCAGGTTTGTTAGCCTTTTAATGGGTATTATTATTTCAATAAAAACTATATTACTTATTTTTCACTAAATAAATAATTTCTGCATCATTAATGTATAAGCTATTAATGTAATTAAATATCTCTTAAAAATTATAAATAAATTACCATGATAAAGAAAAAAATTAAATCTTTCAAATGAGTATTTATAACCTAATTTCTATTCTTTATAATATTATATTAAAAATAAATTTATTATTAAAGTTGAGTGAGACATATTTCACTTTCCTTTAAAAAAAATAAACCAAAGGTCTTAATCACCTCCATGTGGGTTCTAATGGATTCCATTTCCACCAAAATATGACTTAGGACGAAATATAATCATCCAATTGTATTAAGACAAGTTTCAGGGTAATTCTATAATATTATATTTACCCTCAATTACCCGATTTACTTTTTATTATGTTAAATAAAATTTACCGTAGTTACTATTCATAATGCCCAAAAATAAAAAGTAGTATATTAATATAATTTTGACCCACTAATTATAAATATGGAATCCATTTTTCCAAATTCAATACACATAAGTTGCAGAAATTAAATTAAAATTAATCTCATTGTCGAAAGAAAGCAGGTTTTTGTTTAAAACATTGCAAAAGATTGAATTGATTTGACCTATGAATTCAATGTAAAATCAATGATAATGACATAAATTATATAAAATGGTTAAAATATATTATATTTATACTTTAAAACCATCATATTTTATAATTTAACCAAATAAATTATTACGATGAAAAAAGTTGTTTTTATTTAAAATATAGCGTGTTTTTACTATTTATTAAAATATGAAAGTTATCAGAACAATATGAAAAAATTATCCAAAGTAAATTTTAATATCCTGATTCCAAATAAGAATTTTACTTGTAAAATTGAACTTATAAATATTTTAAAAACTATATTTAATGTGGTTGCGCCATCAAATGGCGGAAAAACTGCTTTGTTTTTAAATAATTATTTTACCCGATTTTTTTTTGTTCTTATACCATGTTCTTGAAAATGTGTAAGATGAATAATAATGTTATAAAATTAAAAATTTAGTTAATACTATTCATAAAGGCTATTTCATAATAATATTATAATAATATATCGTTGTTTAGTAAAACCTGGTATAGCGTACATCACACGTTATCAAGGAAGGTCATGATTGCGTTTAATGCAAGCCAAGTCAGGGTTGTCTGTAGTGCACGACTCCTTTGTTGTTGGGTATAATAAAATCCAACCATATTTCATTTATACATTGAATATATATATATATTTATACACTCAATGATTCCTAGAATAACTACTGTCAAACAAACATGAAATTGTGTGTAACATGATCCAAGATTAGTGTTGCGTATACCGCAAGCTAATACAGTGTTGCGTATAGCACAAGATAATCTTGGTGTAGCGTAAAATAGAAGATATGAAAGAAATTAAAAAGAATATATCTTATAAAATCTCGGGTTGTTACATTCTACCCCCTTAAAATGAATTTCGTCTTTGAAATCTGTCGGTGTTATAAATCATTTACATTTCATAGAAATCCACATCATAAAAAGGAATACTAAAACATGATTTTAAAAACTAAAGTATGTAATGTAACGATTACCCAAAGTAACTCATCACTGGGATTCCATATAGGAGAACATAGGTGAAAATATGGATATGGAATAAAAATAAAACCATCAAGTTCTGATGGAGAGTGGTAGAGAACATGGTTATGAAAAATCCATAAATCAGAAAGCCATAAATTTGTGATGATCTAAGGTACCATCTGATACATCGGATATAAGAGCACTAGGACACCATTTTTGCTTTTCAATATCATTTCCCTAAGGTTTAATATTTGGAATTATAATAAATACTTGCTTGATTTTTGTACAATCTCACTGTTGTTCGTGCTTTGAACAATTTCCACTTCATATCTTAAAGAAATGAAGTTGAATTTTTTATTCGTGAAGTGTTAACAGATCACGTGATAGAATGATGGTTCATTCCATCTGTTTCAAAAAAAAGTTTAGAAAATGTTATCAAATATACAGAAGTCCATCTATGGTGAGGTTAATCATATACAATTCCAAAAATGAACTTATACTTCATCTATCATACCGCTTAATAAAATAAAACTAGTTTCTACTAATTAGGGACTTCTTGTAGGCCAGCGGTAGGCGATAAAGGCCTGTTGCACTTCGGTTGTGGATTCTATTCCCACATCCTTTTCCAACGCAACGGGTTGTCGCCCGTCCTACGGGTTGTCCTTTTTCTAAAACTATACTATTATAACATTCTATCAATAATATCGAAAAACAATTGTAGCCTTAAACAATACTAACTTCTATTCAACATAATCCATTCGAATGTTTAAGCTTATCCAAAATACTTCTTTCCAAACTCATATTATAAAGAGAACGATTACAAAAAAGGGCATATAACAATCATATGAATACCATCATTTATCCCTCATATATCTTGTTTGTCACATTCCAATCATGTGAATACCTTAATCATTTATTCTCTTGAAAAATGAATACCCATTGAACCTTAGTGAAAACATGAATGCTGTCAAAACTTAACACTTTCCACATACTAAAATCCGAAAAATTCTATATAATAAAACTATGATATCACTTTGTCCTTATATAATTCATGAGCTCATTAATACTATCAAACATTTCATTATCTCCTTAGCACTTCTTTATGCGCATATTAGGTTCTTTCCAAAAATATCTGAATAACCTTTCATGGTTACCGGTACCATTCATCATACACATTCAAAACCTAAGGAAATACAACAGTGTAACAATCCTTATATGTCTTTTATTCCATAGTACCATTAAATTACCTATACAACATAACTCTTGATAAACATACAATCATTCCACTACCTTCTTAAACCATTGACCATGCTTCAACACTTCTTTCATTTAATATATCATTTATAGTCTCCTCATTATCATCCACTTAAATACTACCCATATGACCATGATGATTCTCTTCATGAGATTTTCCCTTAGGGAATTGGTTTGCATAATTCCCATACATTCCACATTTAAAACATCTAATCATTGTTGATGTCGTAGCAATACCATTATCCTTATCTATGGTGTTAACTGAAACTTTTCCTTTGCACTTACTGGATTTGTGTCCTTATTTTCCGCACCCAAAGCATCTTCCAATTCCTTGGAAACATTCTCCTTGATGCCTCTTCCCACATGATTTACATGATATATATTGAACTTTCCTTCCACTGTGATCATCATGAAACTCCATATTTCTCATATTAGCTGAGTCGGGAAACATACCAAATTTGAGATTAGGGATCATATTATGAGATTGATAATTAGGCATAATAACGATATGTGGACCTCCAAATCCAATTTCATTCGGTTTCTCTTAAAGAATATCATTCCATTGTTCATCATATACTCCATTATCATGAATCATCCCATTTCTTGCTTTTTTCTAAAACCCAAAAACATTAGTGTGAGAGGAAAAAATCATAATCAAGGGGGATTCCCTTCAATATCTAACATCTTAGGTTAAATTCTAATATCATTACCATAATTCTAGGACTTTAACCTATACTTGTACATATCCTTAGGGAAATACCTAGACATAACTTATAAATATCTCTAGGGATCTCACTAAAGTTCTCGCATCCTAGTTTCCAAAGGTTAAATCAACCTTTCCTCTGATACCAAATGTAGAGACCTGAAGCTTGATGTACATGGACAATAAATTACTTTTTCGGAATACTTAATACATAACAAAAACCAAAACTCAAGGATCACAATAGATTAGTGTCTTTGGAAACTCGGAACGTAATCTTCTAATCATGGTGAAAGATCTTCAACATCTCCCATAAAGATCTTCCCCTATTGGTTTTCTTACCTAAAACCTTTCATTAAATCCAGGGGAAAAGAAAACATATAAAGGGTTATCTCAAATTCTCGGTAAGGGTAAGCATGGGTAAAATAAAACAAATCATATACATTTGAACTTAAAAACATGAACATAATGATTAAACATCAAAATCTTGGGCAATGACATAAAACATGGGAGTACATAAGGCATAGATCATAATAGAACATAAATCAAGATAAAATAGAATGGGAATAAAACATGTGATTGTGGAAACCATTAAACACATGATATGATTTCCATAGTAGCCAAGGAATTGCTGCCAAGACCATCTTAGTGGACAAAGTCCCTTTCTGAATCAAGTTCACTCCTCATTCCAGTCCTGTATTACTGAACCAGATTAACTTATCGTTCCATCCAGGTCTATCTCATGAGATATAAATCTTTACCCAATGCATTGGAGGGATATATAAGTCTTAGCTATCTCATAATTAAATCATTCTTACTTGTACCACATAATAAACTTAAAACATTCATCATAACCCAAAGAATAAAATGGGTTTCGTAAACATCATCCCATCATCTCATAATCCATATAAAACAAATGGACATTTCATCATAAGAAAAGTGAAACCATGTAAATCATAGAGACATTATACTTGAAACATACACATATGAAATAATTTCATCTTAGATGGAAAATGGTTTTGATAAAACAATTGAAGTGAATTCTTAAGGAAAATATCCTTTCTTCTTCAAAATCAATTTCTTTTCACAAAAATTCATGAAATTTTAAAAGAAAAAGATTTTGTTTAAAATATTCATGAAATTTTTTGGAGGAAGATTCATGAAAATAAGGCTTTACAAAACTGTAAAAGTCATTTCATGTCGTATAAGATAAAAAAAATATTCTTCTCGTACTTTTGTCAGAAAAGTAAAAAAAGTACGTCGTAACGTAAACAAAAGAAATATTCCTTACATAACAGGTTGTAAACATAAAAAATGGGTAAAAAAGGACATTAAAAATACATGAAAACATTTCTATAAAACATGGAAATTGATAATAACAATAACCCCTGTAAATACTTACGAATAAACAATCTCGGATAAAAAAACGAGATTGGAAAAGTTGTCCCTTACCTTATGTCAGATATGCTTCGTATGTATCCGAAACTCCTGTATAATGATTTAAATAATGACATTAACTTATTACAGAATAATATTCATTTTTATGATATCATATATGGTTCACTTTTGACTTTATATTACCCATTCTTTTGTAAATTCATGTTAAAGTAGCGTTTTGTGTAAAATCGTTTCATTTGTCGTTCATGTTTTAACTTGTAATTATTCATATGATTACTTAGATCATGATTACTTACATCCAGAATGTAAAAAATTATTTATATATAATATATATTCAGAATATACATATATATATATAATATATTGATAAATGGAATGAAATACACCATTCATGGAGATTGTAGGCCGTACGTATGCATGAACGCTGTTTTCGTTTTCTTATGGAATTATGTAGATGACATACATATATATACATAAATCCAGTATCATTATAATGTAATATATCTCAAGATTACTTATTATATATAATTTATAATCTTTCATGAATGGTTAATCATTGAGAATAAATCTTATCGTGTCGTGGAGACGGTTGTCCATACATACGCACGAGCGATGATATCATTCCCATGATCGTCAAATTGTATTGAAGTGTATGTATAATATTTCAGAATCAATATAACTTTAAAATAATAATATATAGTTATTTTTTTACACCATTATACCCATCCTAGTAAGGTGGTGGTCGAAAACATATTACACCATGGCGTGGAGATGGTATTCCGTACATACGCACGCGCGGTGATTTCATTTTCCGTAGGATGGATAGAAGGTGAAATAGGGTTGTTTAATATTTATAATAACGTAACAGTATATGAGTGATACTGATGTTATTACTTCATAATGAAAAAACTAAAGAAGAGGAAGTAGAAGAAGATGTAATTTGAAAGAATCGGTAATGGATATTTCCTCTTCTTCGACACGCCTCTTTGAAACCTCCTCTTAGGGCACTAAAATTAGTCTTTGAAGAAAACCAAGACATCTATAATATTTCTATGGAAGTTGAAAAAGTAAATGGGCTGGTTTTTTATGATATTTAAGGCTCAAATTTGTGTAAAGATGAGAGGGAAGAGGTGCCATTTTATAAGGGAGGAGAGGGGCACCTTTAGAAATCTTAAAAATATTAATTTATAATAAATCTAATCCCACATAATAACCTCAAAAAATGACTCATATTAGAATATTAGATGATATAGGGTTGTAATATCATCAACCAATAAAATTTATACATGTAGGGAATTTATTTTAAACATTATCAACTTTATTTATCCATATTTAATCTAGTAAATTTTATTTGTGATAATAAGATTCTAAATTTTAAATTGTAATAAATAATTACTTATGTGTTGTGAATTATCCATAATTAGATAATTTATGACATTTTAAACTATATAAATTAAAATTTAGAATTTTTAAATACTTTGTGATTTTTAAACAATTTAATAATATGTTATTTTTACAAAATTACAAAAGTGTCAATTTTGAAACTATTCATTTCATTGAATTTAAATAATATCCACACAAAGGTAATATTCTGACTAAAGTATTTAATAGGTTCCTAACATGTCATAGTAATCTAGGAAATTCGTGGAGAACATTAAATAGTTCATATAATATTTATTTTACTATTTGTAAACCCATTTATTTGATATCTCTCTTAATAATCTAATTACTACATCATTTTTGAATAATTATTAAATATACTTATTTGTTGCATAAAAATTAAAAATAAAATACTATGATAAATATAAATATTACATATTTCATAAGAATATATTTAGTCGGATTTATCTTCTAAAACACCCAAATTTTAAAATGATATATTTATTAAATTGTGAAGGTGAAAACTTTGACATCGTATAAAATAAAATAATATAAGTGTCATAATCACTTTTATAAGAATCCAAACAGTAATATATACTATAATTGGATGATTATGGTATATATACACACTGAAAATAATTTTCATTCAGGTTTGTGAGCCTTTTATTGGGTATTATTATTTCAATAATAACTATATTACTTATTTTTCACTAAATATATAATTTATGCATCATTAATGTATAAGCTATTAATGTAATTAAATATCTCTTAAAAATTATAAATAAATTACCATGATAAAGAAAAAAAAATTATCTTTCAAATGAGTATTTTCAACTGAATTTATTTTCTGTATAAACTTATATTAAAAATACTTTAATTATTAAAGTTGAGTGAGACATATTTCACTTTCCTTTAATTAAAATAAACTAAAGGTCTTAATCATCTCCAAGTGGGTTCTAATGGATTCCATTTCCACAAAAATATGAATTAGGACGAAATATAATCATCCAATTATATTAATACAAGTTATAGGGTAATTCTATAATATTATATTTACCCTTAATTACCCGATATACCTTTTACATTGGTAAATAAAATTTACCGTAGTTACTATTAATAATTCCCAAAAATAAAAAGTAGTATATTAATATAATTTGGACCCACTAATTCCAAATATGGAATCCATTTTTCCGAATTCAATACACAGAAGTTGCAGAAATTAAATTAATATTAATCCTGTTGTCAAAAGAAAGCGGGTTTTTGTTTAAAACATTTCAAAAGATTGAATTGATTTAACCTATGAATTCATTGTGAAATCAATGATAATGACATACATTATATTAAATGGTAAAAATATATTTTATTTATACTTCAAATCCATTAAATTTTATAATTTAACAACATAAATTATTACGATGAAAAAAAAATTTTAAATTAAAATATATCGTGTTTTTACTATTAATTAAAATATGAAAGTTATCAGAACAATATGAAAATTTTATCCAAAGTAAATTTTAATATCATGATTCCATAGAAGAATTTTATTTAGTCAAATTGAACTTATAAACATGCTAAAAACTATATTTAAAGTGGGTGCGCCATCAAAAGGAGTCAAAACTACTTTTGTTTCTAAAAATACTCATTTTACCCGAAAAAATTATTTTGTTCTTATACCATGTTCTTGAAAATGTGTAAGATGAATAATAATGTTATAAAATTAAAAATTTATTTAATACTATTCATAACGGCTAGTTTATAATAATTTTATAATAATATATCGTTGTTTAGTAAAACCTGGTATAGCATACAACACACGCTATCGAGGAAGGTCGTGATTGCGTGTAATGCAAGCCAAGTCAGGGTTGCGTGTAGTGCACGACTCCTTTGTTGTTGTGTATAACAAAATACAACCATATTTCATTTATAAATTGAATATATATATATATATACACTCAATGTTGTGTAGAATAACTACTATCAAACAAACATGAAATTGTGTGTAAAACGATCGAAGATTAGTGTTGCCTACATTGCAAGCTAATATGATGTTGCGTATAGCGCAAGATAATCTTGGTGTAGCGTACAGCAGAAGATATGTAAGAACTCAAGAAGAATATATCTTATAAAATCTCGGGTTGTTACAGAGATAAAATGAGGGTCATATTTTGAGGGAAAACATCACCAAAATTCTTATAGGGACGCGAAGTGGAGTCGCAGAGAAGCCGCACAAAGCGTGGTTTTGTAGAAGATGGTGGATTTATCCCAGATGTGTGACGTGAGGTTCTCTATGATGTTGAGACATGCCATGAAGCATAGGGGGTCATAAACTATAAAGAAAGTGTTAAAACCCTATTTTTTCTTCACTTTCCTCTGCATTGTGTCTGTACCCTTTGATTCAAAACCCTCTATGGCTCTGTGATCACCATTTTCAAACTAGATTCTATGGACGGGTGATGTGAATCACTAATCTGCTTACATTCCGCACTAAGGTCCTTATTTTCTTCATGCCACTCATTGAGTCCCCTTACTCTAAGACCAAGAACTCTGCGAGCCTTAAGTTCTGCATGGTGCCTTTGTGATAGGGCTTTGCACCAGAACTTTGAAATCATCCTGCATGGTCGAGCATCGGGACAGAGCTCTGCGACCATGAATTGAGATCAGTGAAGAATGTACCCAAAATATTTCAAATTGTATAGAAAACCCCGAATTCACTCATGATGTTCTTGCAGATGATGTTCGAAGAGAAGAAATGGAAATCAAAATATTAGGATCAGAGAGTTTGTGCGATGACACTCGGATCAAAATTCCATGATAGAGATGCAGTTAGAGAGCCAGGGGAACTACTCGCTCTGTAAAAGGATTCCCTTGTATGGAATCATCTTAAGTGATGACATACTCATCTTTGATTCATGTAGGGATGAACCAGCTTGCTAGTTCGGGATCACTCCATGTTATCACCAGTGGATTAGTGTTGCGGAAAACCACACCTAGGAGGATTTCACACCTATTAGCGTTAATTTCATATACAATGACATTAACAATATTGATGTAAAAGTTTTGTAACCCATGGTTTCACACCCATGATACCAAACCATCCTGAAAAAGGATTAGGGACACCTAGAAACTAGGTCGACCATTGAGTGAAACCTATGAGAAGGAGGCAATTTCCTGGATGATTGGGCTAGGGCATACTGGGTATGTGCATCCTACGAAGTGTTTGGGATGGAACGGATGTAGGTAAGTTTATATAAATTGGAAGGGGCTTCCCAATATCATATCTATCTCCCGAAGAACATCATTCCCACGTTGCTGAGAAGGTGGTCATCTACGGCCAACACATTCCACCTCCATCACAGGGAACTCGGTATTAGCCTTTGGGATATCCATCAAATTTTCAAGATCCCACATTTGTGGAAGATGTATGATGAATTCCTCGCCATGGAAAATGTATTAGAGGATCTGAAGAAGATTTCGCAGTTGGAAAAGGTGTTGCTGGACCGTGTACCAGGTGAGGACAATTAGTTAGTGTTGGATGTCCATTTCAAATCGTGGTTTGTGAATTTCATAAATTTCCCACTGAGGCATGCTACCGAAGGTGGGGAGGTACCTAAGAAGATACTTGAAAGGCCTCCGACTTGTCCCAATGAGGGAACCGACCATAGTAAAGTGAATTCTTGTCGGTTCATACTGAAGTATATCCAATGGAAACTCTCAGGGTATAGTATCAAGATCGAGAAGTAACTGGTGGTTAGGCTAGATGAGATTATTTTTGTGCTCATCTATGGTTGGATGCTGCTGGTCCAAGAAGAAAACATGGGCGTGCAGACAAGCACGTTCATAATGGCGTCCATGCTGGTGGTAGGGGATCATGTCAATATCTTGATCGTAGTTTTTTCCAAGCTATACAAAGTGCTATAGAACATTAGAAAAGGGATGAAGATGCTATGGGTGTGAGGATTGTTCCACTTCTTGTATGGATGGATAGGGGAAACATTACTATGTACGAGTATCCATACCCCATCTCCCCACTTGGTTCAATCATCGGACCGACCATATTGATTGTGGTAGGGAGATTCTTGGCTAAGTTGACATCACCAATCATACTAACCAAGGCTTGGAAGATTAATGAATTAAACATACATCCATTCTTGCTTAACACATGCACATTTACCAATGATAGACATGGTACTGAGGAACATCGGTCTTATGTCTTGGCATTATGTGGTGTAGTTTTTCTAGAATGGGTTGGCAGTGAAACCATTTGTGAGCCGTATACCCTACACCACTTTGTGAGGAAATTTCAGTGCATGTAGAGGCTGAACCCAAAGGTTTAAATGTGTGTAATCCACGACGATCCCCTTTTTGTGATAAGGAAAATGTGACTTTTGTTCACACGGGAGGATGGAATGATGAAGAATGAATTTCCCCCACATACTGCTGGATTTGGGTTGGTGAATGAATATGTCAGGAGCTAGGATTCAACTAACCTGGGGGAGAAGTTGAAGCAACAAACTATTTATACAAGAGTAGTGGTGACTACCCCATCTCAAAGCCGGGGTCGGAAAGATACAAGGACACGTCACAGCGGCCAAACTGATGTGAATTATAGTTGAGATTCCATGGAAAGGCTGTTAATTCCTGGGCCTATCCCAAGGGGATGGTAGGAACTGGAAGTGGACCCAAAGCCCCAATCCGAATAGCGTCAATGATAAATAATATATGCCATATGGAATATTATGATATCTATTCATGCCCCTCAGGAAGTGGATACTCTATATAGATATTCCTCTTGATGCCATCTTTCCCATGTTATGAGATACTTGGGACGTCAATAGAAAATTCATCATCCTATTGGAGAGGTGGGATAACATCAACCACCTTGGGATGGATCTATCAAATATTGGTCATTCCTGAGCTAGTTTTTTGGTATCACAAGCAGATGTGGTTTGATCTGTCAACAATATAGAGGAATATGTTCTCTCATGGGTCACTCCGCATCTAATGACGGACATAGTGAGGGTACTTCTCCATCATGAAATCCAACCATAATTAATTTTTACCATGCTAAGAGAGCTCTACCCCTTACCTAAATAATCACAAGAGTCATCCTTGGTTGAATATGCTGGAAGAGGGATCCACTTACAGGAATGTTAGGTTGAATTCTATGATCTAGAGTATATTATAAAATATTTGTAGGTTAACAATAAATCGCTCCACCGAAACTCCTTGTTTTAATATCCAAATTTCTTATTTCTGACATTCGTCTGGTGGAGATGGGTCTTGTACAAAATGCTCGCCCCTACGAAGGAGTGACTGTTGATTTGGGGTCTTCATTTGGATAGATGGTGACTATAGATACTAGTAGGGCTGAAATACTCAGAGCGGTTTTCCCAGAGTCTTTGGAGTTTCTGATCATATATAGGGGGCCACGTCTTGGGATCCTGCAGGCAGCGACGCAAGAACGATACCCATTGTTGACCTATGTTAGTTCTCCTCCTTCGCAGAATTCATAACTACTACTTATCAAGCCCAACCCACTAACATTTTTGTATTTGTGCACAAGCAGTTCTATATATCGAATGGGCTTCATTGGAAAGGATGATTAGATCTCCGGGTGCTTCTTCTACCAGATGAAATATGATTCTTGTGGAATCAAACACCCCTACATACCATACCACGGTGATAATGATTCTTGACAAAACTACCAATGGCCTGAATCTTGAAATCATTGACGTGGAATCTAAAATAAGGATCATCCTGAAAATGTACATGCCATCCTTCCAGATGAAACCCCAAAGGAAGATCTCAGTGCCAAATTCCTGGAAGAGTTTCCAGAGTACGAACCTATTAACCTTGAGGACCGGGACAAAACTGATTTAGATAAAGAGGAAGACAAGGTCATACATCCCCGGTCCTGGAAGCTAATCAAATGATTCATTGAAAATACACATATAATAGAGTGAGTCATCCATGTTGGATGACTTCTCTCAAGGCTGCATGAGCTATGTGTTGGAGGGGTATGTGCCTGATGCCCTCACATCGTCATTCATGATTACCTCAACGAAAGGGATGGGGAGTATGCATGTGGCATTAGTGTGGGCTGATATAGCAGGAAGGAAGTCACTATCAATGGGATTTAGGAGGTTGAGCATAAGATCAATCACCTAGGAGTGTAGATAGATTATCACTCTTCTTTTAATAATACCCAAACTGATTATATATCGATGTTTTTGGATCAGGTGGATGGAGCCAAAGAACGACTATTATTGAAACATTTTGAAAGGGATCTCATCTAAGCTGATATAGATCTAGCACTGATCAGGGCTGGTTTGTTGTGCCCCATGTATACTATAGAGGAGAAGGAGCATGAACGATGGGAGAAACTTATGGTTTACAGACACCAAAGTTTGGTGGAGCTGCGATTCTCTATTGAGTAGGTCAATCCATTTGTTGAAGGGGCCAATATAGGGGCATTTTAATTTACATGAACTCATGAACTTGTTTTCATGATTCTCCTGTTTATATTGGTCACATGCATGATTTCCATTATCTATTTTAATTGTTTCATTTCCATCACATCCGTGAAATATCCAGTGATTTATTAGTAAGATCATGTGTGTTGGGACCAATGTGAGAAACAAGGGATGACTGCATCATCAATCCATCAGAATATGAGAGTTCCAACCATAATTTTGGAATCCAGGATTTGAGCAAAAATACTGGATTTCTGATAAGAAATAGGGAGGCCTGATTAGAGAATGAAGTTCTATGAACTATAGAATCGCCATTCTCCCAACAGGCTCTAGTGCCCAAGCGAGGTAACACCAGGAGCGTTAGAATCGATCTGAACAGAGGGGGAGTGGAAATTATGAATCAGGATAAAAGAAATTATAAACACTGTGGGGGAGGAGTGACAATGAAGGATAACTGTTGATCATGTTTGAAACACATAATCCCAATTACGTTATCCTGAAATTGGGATTACGAATTAGGGTCGACTGCAGACCAGGTTCGAAACATAGGGCCTGAATTAAAATGTTATCCATTAGTCCTCCAGAACATTGTCCTAGGATATCTGGTGAGCCATAGGCTAAGTATCCATACTGTTAGGGGCTCATTTAGCTGTGAGAGTGGCTGAGGATCCAAATAAAGTGTATGAAAAGCGTGGTGGGTGGAGTGATGGGTTGTTCGAATGGAGTTTAACACTCTTGAAATTATGCCACCATATTGAAAACACAGTAGGTGGGTGCATTAGTCTGATCAAGAATCAAACTTACTTCTAGATAGTATCACTCTATTGAGGACTAATAATTCCTTGTCATTTTACACCCTTCCATGGAGGATGATAGAGACGTAGTTTAACGTCTTATGTTGAGGACAATGATATGTACCACAACTGAGCCCACATTGATGTTCCTCAGAATCACTACATATCCCATAAGGATAGGAATCAAACAAACATAGTTTTGGTGTTGAAGTTTAACACCATGTGAGACGAGTGGCATGTGTGGTTTGGCTACACTAATAAAAAATCTACCGAACCACTAAGCCCACTTGGGTCTTTCTTGATTTGGGAAAAAAGGGGTAGTGATGGGATTTTCCTGTTATAGGGAGGCACACATCAGGAGCAGTTGAATTCTAGGTGAATGACATCCCAATATTAATGACCCAACTACTTAATGCACATAAACACATGTAGGGGTAAAACTGAGTGCATTTGAATTCCACTTAAACATAATGGAGTGGAAAGATGGGAATCACAATGCCCACGATCCATATCATGATGATTGTGGCATGGCGATGGAGGATAACTATTGAAAATATTCAAAACATAGAATATGTTTTGTGTTAGCACGGTATGGGGATCAACAAATGAGGGTGGACCACTGACCTTGATTGAACATGAGACCTGTCACAAAATTTCATCCACGGAATTCTGGGGTGTTGGCCCAAGACGGTAGGTAAGCGAATGTGGTATGATAATAGGCCGTAAAGGGGGTCACATCAAATCTAGAAGAGGTTGAAGATACAAATAAAAGTCACGTGAAGTGTGAATATGAAACAAGGGAATTTCCATGGGAAAATTACACACATTGGGGTTTTTTCCATGATGCATTCAAGTACACCAATGAGATATGTCAGATTGGGGAAGTCGGATCCCTATCCAATAACAAGGGTCATGTTGATGAAAACTCCTAGTTTAAGGTCATAAAGTGGAACATTAATAGGGGTATGGATTAAGGGAATGACTGTAGGGTGGAAAATTAGTCAAACATGATGTGTATCTCTCAAAGAGAGATTTCATTTTATAGTCTTATAATTCGGAATAGGTTTGGAAGATGCCAAGGAGACACATGGTGCATTTATTGAAAAACCTAATGTGAATGAGAAACTATGAGTTACCTACCACAAAACATGATTCCAATGGAGTTTGTGCCCAAGGGGTCTAAAAAATGGGAACGATTTAAGATTACTAGGGAAGGACCTATAGAATGAATTTCTAGGTGTTCCAACATATCCCGTTGGGATGATAATCAATCCCCATGTAGTTTTGGAAAATGTAGTACAATTTAGTGTCATACTAAGAAGACATTTGAAGCATAGTTTTATAGTCTTAGAACTTGGAACATAGATGGAAAAAAGAGTTAGAGACACAAGGTGTGGAAATTTGAAAAACCTACGTGAACGATGACAATTGGAGTCCACATGACACCATGTGCTCACTGGGGAGATTTTTGGTCAGGGGACCGAAAATGAAAGTTGGGATGGGCCTATGGAAAAGTTTACAGGAATCTCTATGCACCCCATTATGATGAGGACCAAGATGTACATAGTCATATATGTATCATGGTAGGCTGCCAATGCATGGGAAAATACTCTAGTGTGGGATCTGGCCCACACACCAAAAGAAGAGTCATTTGATAGATCATTTTTTATAATTAGGGAAGATGTGTTTTTTTGTGATACAAAGAACATTGTATGGAAAATATAGGAATAAATATATAAATCAAGATACATTTATACCATGAAAATTTTTATCGTGGGGAACAAATGCCAAACATTGCGTCCCCTATAGCGAGGATACCAAAATGTGGGGCCATTTTTCGTTGTTTGTCTAGGATGATAATGTCATTCTTTATGGTCGTTTGATGGGACCAACACATTAATTTTAACATTGTTCAGAAAATATTAAATTGATTAATGTTATGTGGGACCAGGATATATTGTTTAATGATATATGTCTTGGACGCACACAAAATAGTGAGGTCCTGAAGGCTATTCACATGTTGTGGTAATGTATACCAGACATGAATGAGGACGAGGTCCACACCACACCACCTGAAATTCAGGGATGAAACCTTGGGACAAGGGGCCAAAAAAGTCAAGTAACATGGGGATGAAACCAAAGAAGAAACATCTCGGTGTTCCTATGTATCCCATGAGTATGGGAATCAATACATACAAAGTACTGAGATTGCAGTTTTACATCATTCAATGTGAGAGGAAAAAGTGACTAGCTCCAAAAAGGGGAGTACATGGTTCAAGTATTGGAAACCTAACGTGAATGTGGACATAATTCCATATAAACCACAACACACAATCCTATAAAATCCATGTCGAAAAGGCCGGACATAGGAGATAATTAGTGGAACCTAAGCTTGACCCAGATACAAAATGTTCATGTCTTCTTATGTATCCTATAATGATGGGAATCAAGCTATATGTAGTTTTGAAAGGGCCATTCGGTATAACATCGTCTTGTGAGGACGTGGGTATATATTAGTTTATGGTCATCAAGCTTGGGCCATAGAGGTGAGACTCATCAATGCGGGTGTAAACCTCACCCAAATCCCTAATCCCACATGAGTAAAGCTCAGTGTGGGAAACAAGGGTGGAGAAGCTCTTTGTGACATGTGGAATATAGAGAAAGGGGGAAATGGTGTGGAGCCTCAATTGACGACTCACCGTGTCTTTATCCTCTTAAAATGAAAATCTTCCCTGAGGGATAACACCAAGAGTGTCGAAATTCCACTTGGATACGAGGGAATGGAAAAGGATGTGAGTCATGAAACAAATATTTAGGGATTAATGGGGTTGTGTGTTGATGGATGATAGATATTGAACATGTTTAAAACACATGATCTGCATTGTGTGACCTAAAATGGGAACAAAAAATGAGCATCGACCGCTGAACATATTCACAATGCAGGACTTATATCAATTTTCAATCGAAATTCTTGGGAACATTGACCCATGATTGTAGTAGAGAACTAGGGCCTAGAATCCAATCCATTAGGGGGTCCATTTGAATGTGAATGATTATGAAAGCCCAAATGAAGGGGGCAATGTAGCATGAAAATGATATATAACATGTTTTTGTAGAATCTAGTAATCTAGGTCCTGAACTAGAGTGCTCCTGGACACATTGGTGAATTGCCAAAGAGAGACAATGTTCCCAATTCAAGAGCATCTGACTCGAAAATATGAGTGGAGAATTGGGGGAGGAAGAGCACTCAAGAGGTAGATGTACGTGGCATGGCTATTAAAAACCCTAAGAGGGCCTAATCCCATGCCACACACCATACCCCCCTCCTCGAGGACTTATGCCAAGGGTGCAGAGAGATGAGGAGGTTTCTAAGAAACATGGATGGACCCAATGAAAACATTTCTGGGAATTCCTACGTATCCCATGAGGATGGGAATCAAGCCACACGTAGTTCTAGAAGATGGATTGCAGTTCAACATCGTGCGGTAATAACGAAGACGGGAGGGGAGTCTCTCGATGAGGAATGTGTATGGAATGGAGAATAACCCAATATGAATGGTGACATAAGCCCACATACACCACACCATTCATAATATCTGTAGAGAACTCAAACCAAGAGGTCGAGAGAAAGAATAGATGAACCTAGGATGGAC
Source organism: Viscum album (assembly GCA_963277665.1). NCBI lineage: Eukaryota > Viridiplantae > Streptophyta > Magnoliopsida > Santalales > Viscaceae > Viscum > Viscum album. Next base: position 31,252,712 of record OY728128.1, on the reverse strand, counting down.
CCAAAGACGAAATGTCTGGGATTTTCTCTAAATCCCATAAAAAATGGAAATAAATCCATACGTAGTTATTTATGTGTCATGAAATTTAATGTCATGTGACAATGATGTAGATAGATCTAAGTTTATGGTCATAGATCTTGGACCATAGATGCCCAGTTTAATATCATGTGCATGGGACATATCAGTGGAAATGGTGAATCATCACACCTTCCATGATATAAACCACATTATGGAAAAAATGATCGAGGATAATTTCATGACCATGTTAACAACACAATATCCATATATTTTGCTCGAATGGGGGCATAAAATGGGTCTCTACCTCTTACCATATTTTCAATGTGGTACTTGTATCATATTATCATCAAAAAATCCTTGGGGGCATTGGCCAAAAATGGTACAAGATACATGGGTCCTAAAATACAAGTCATTTGTGGATCCTTTAGGATTTTGAGATAATGGAAACCCCAAATGATGGGCTGCTTGAAGCGTGGTGGTACCTGTGAAGGTTAAAGTCTTGTGGTAAGGATGATGATATATGTGGCGTGGGAAAAATAGCCCGATGTGAATGGGGACATAGAGTACATATCACACTGCACAATTCTATTTGAGAACCTAGGATATGGGGTCTAGAAGGTCAGAGACCTTAGGCTAGGCCACAAACGAGATGTCCCAACCAGCTTCCGGTTTATCATCATGCATGACGAGTGCTGAGAGATTTCACTCCCTTCAACTTAAACGGATGACGCAATTTAGCATCGTGCGGTGAGGAAGATGGCGATATTAGTTTATCGTCATAGAACTCAGAATATGATTGGGTGAACCTTTATGTGGGTATTTTCTTACCAAATTTCCTAATTCCATGTGGCCACTGCTTGGTGTGGGAAACAAGGAATGGGATCAGGTTCTCCCTAGCATATAAGGGCATGAAAATAAATGAATGAGATTGGGAAGGGTTGATCCCACCTATACCAACATCACTGCTCGAGTAACATTGATGTTTTAGAGGATATGAAGATGAAATGAATCTTTTCACCCAAAATTTGGGACATATAGGGTTGGCGAAAATGATAGAGGATGACTGCTAACTGTGTTCGAAACACAACATCTACATTATGTGACCTGAGATGGGAAGAAACAATTGAGCATCGACTATTGGCCATATTAAAAATGTCATACATGTATCAAATTGTCCTTCAATTTTTTTTTGGAATGTTGGCCCAAAATGGTAGGATAGCCCTAAGTCCTAACATCCATATGATTTTGGGGTTCTTTCAAATGTGAATGACAATGAAGACCCAAATGAGGGGACACACGAAGCATGAATATACATGCACATTTTAACATAATCACTTAAGGATAAAGATATGGAGATCTCATTTGATTGGAATAAATGGTGAAGACATGATAAACTATATGTGAATGAGGTAAAACAAGGCCCGCACTACACCATGGGTTTTGGGAAGAATCTGGTTCAAGAGGCTAGATCTTGATGTTTGGGACTGGTCCTATGGATGAAATGTGTGAGCATTCCTAAGCATCCTACGAGGGTAGGAATCAATCAATACATAGTGATAAATGGTCCATGTAGTTTAGAATCATGCAGTGAGTATGTAATATTTTATGTTCTTGATGATCCATATATAGTTTAACATCACGTGGGAAAACATACAGTTTGATGTCATGCAGGACAGGTGCGGTGTTTTTTATGTCCTTTAGCTTAGAAAAATCATCCAATTTAAAATAATGCTGTAAATGTGGCACAGTTTATGTTCATGTATGACTGTGTACTCAGAAAAATAATTTCATGAGAAATTTTACATTGGGGGGAGGAGTAATATGCTCACCATCCAAGGTAACTTGGGAATATTCCCCATTGTAGTAAACCTCGTGAATTATGTAAGGTGATTCCCATTTGGGCTTCATTTTGGTGGTTTCCTACTAGGTATCATCAGCATTCATAGGGCCAACATCATTTCACCTTGATCTAAATATTGGAGGAGAACATTCTTATTGAATTCTCTGGCTATCTTATTTTGATGCCTCTTCAGATTGTGCGAGGAACAAACCCTGTTCTCATCGAGTGTTTCCAGTTTGTCCAGATGGATTTCATCCACTTTATCTTGTGTCTGTTGATCATTGAAAACTGTGAGTAATGAAGGAAAATGAATCTCAATGGGAAAGACTGCCTCTATTCCATTCACTAGGGAGTATGGGGTCACCTGAGTGGAATTTCTAGTCGTCGTCCGATAATCCCAATGAACACTGGGGGAGTTTATCCAACCAACAGTTCTGGTTCAGACTGACCATAATATGTAGAATAATATAGACGGTTTTGTTGAATGCCTCAATATTCCCATTTTCATCCACATGATAGAAGAATTTATGGTTAGACCAGATGTTATACTTGTAATAAAACTTCATTAGTTCAGCTTCCCAGATGATGGTGTCATTATTTGGAAGGACGACGTGAGGGACTCCAAATTAGTAGATGATATTGAATACAAAAATTTAAATGATTGAATGGGCCTTGAACTCCTTAAGAGGAAATGACTCTACCCACTTGGAGAAGAAAACTATTGTAACCAGGATGAACCTGCACTGGAAGGCTGTCCCCAGTAGATATGGTCCCACGACATTGAGTCCCCAGGCCGCAAAGGGCCAAGAGTACATGGTAGTGTGGAGAGGATCAGATGGCTGATGTACAAAATTATCATGGATTTGTATCACATGGAAACTATTGGAAAACACGATATATTCATAGATCATGGCAGGCCAAAAATACCCCAATCCTTAGATCTAGTGAGATAGTTTTTGCCTGGTCTTATGATCCCGACAGTAAGTAGCATGAACATCCTGCATGACATGAGAAATATCACCTCCCTCAATGAAATAGAGGAGAACCCCCTCAAACCTACATTTGTATAAGAACTTCTTAAGACCGAGACCACTCTTGGGGGTAAACTATAATGTGTGGAATCAGATTCTCTCATGCTCGTATCAATCATATAGGAGATTTTTGGGCATATAATACTTGAAAAAGTGGGTCCTCCATTCGGAAGTGAACTCCAAAGTTGCAGTAGGGGGACCTGGTTGTCCTAACGTGGAGGCTCTATTGGTTATTTGTCTTACCTGTGAGCTATCATAACTGTTAGGAGTAATAGGAGAAATGAATTTCTTTTGCACTACGTGGATAATGAACTCATCCTAATTAGGCTTCTCAATAGATATGGCCATTATGTTCAAGGAATTGGATCAAACATTCTAGGATCAAGGGACATGAGTAACTTCTAGGCGAGATGGGAACTGGGCCATCAACTAGAGGGTCTATTCCAATAGTGGTATGATCTCTGTCTTCTTGATTAAATATTCATCATTGATCTTCTTGATGACTAGTTCAGAGTCCCCTATCAAATGAATGTGGTGAACATTATTCTCAAGGTCTAGCTTGAGACTAGTGATGAGAGAATGGTACTCTGCCTCATTTTTGGTATAGCCTTTTGGCAAAAGGAATGAATATGGATGAATAGATAGTGCTAGCATGATGAAGAAGACACCCAGGAACACCCTGTTGAGTCTCAGATCATTGATTCTTCTATCAGTAAGACTTCAAGAAGCACCATGAATGTGAATTTTCCAACACGAAATGGATTGTTCTACTGAGTGGATTGCCTCACTAAAAAATCAAGATCAACAGACATGTCCATGGGAGTTTGATGGGAGGCAAGGAAGTCTTCAAATTTCAATTCCTTTATATACTTATGGGGAACAAAAATGATGTAAAATTTCTTCAGGATCACTGCCCACTGAGAAAGATGTCCTATCAACATGGGGCAGTTCAAAATATACTTTTTAAGATCCACTCAGGACACTAGTTGTATCTTGTGATACTGCAAGTAGTGTCACAATCTATGGACTATGAAAACTAGCATGAGGTGGCTCTTCAGGAGAATAGAATATCTTGTCTCTGTATCATGGAGGTTAATGCTGATATATTACAGAATCTTCTATGTCCCTTCATTGTTTTTCTGGGTGAGAAGGATGCTGAGAGGTCGCCCTAGAGAGGTCACATAAAGGACTATCTTCTTTCCATAAACTTGTGGCATCAGGATCAGAGGCTGTAATAGGTAGTTCTTGATTTCCTCAATGGAAGTCTGAAACTCCGCATCCCACTGATAATCATCACTATTCATCACGAGTCAGGAAAAGGGGTTAGACATGCCATCCAGATTTGCAATGAATCGGCATATATAGGCTTAGTGGCATTGAAAGCCTCAAATCTCCCTGATTTTTATTGTAGGAGACATCTAGTTGATGGAATATATCTTCTCTAGAACGATCTTGATGCCTCTATGTCTAAAAAAAATCTGATAAACTATCCGAAAGTTACCTCGAAGGCACATTTCACGGGGTATGTCTTCATATGGTGGGATCATAGGAATATGAACACTTTCTTGATATCATTGAGATGGTACAGTAACCGGTGATATTTAACCACCATATCTTCAACACTACATTCCCCAAATTTCATGAGGATCAACTTAAATATTTGATTCACAGCACAATGATATGTTTCACCTATATTCTTTAGAAATATGGGAATCACTTGGTAATAGAATATACACATTGTTTCCTTAAAGGTCGTAGACTCTTAATCATTAGGGGCCATTCGGATTTGGTAATACCCTACACTACCATCTATAAATAAGGGATCTTGGAAGCCCATAGTGGAATCAATAAATTTTTCTATAACAGGATGGGGAAAATCATCCTTCAGGAATTAAAGGATAAGATTTGAGAAGTCGATGAAGACTCTGATATATATGTTCTACACACAAAAGGTAAAAATGATGGCTAACCATTTGGGTTATTGGACCTAATTGATGGCATTGACTCTAATGATTTTATCAACCTTGGCATCGACCATGGTAACTTGAGAATGGTTCATCTTTCAAGGATATTTTATTAACCCAAAATGATTCACAGGATGACTAATATGGTGGATGGTGAACTAAGGATCTATTCCTAGAATCTCATCATATCTCTAGAAAAATAAATCACGGTGTTACTTCAACAAGTACTTATATTGATGTTTCTCTTTGACAGGCACAGAGGCACTGATCAATGTTGGTTCCATATAAATTTTTCTATCAAGGTTCACCTATACCAATTCATCAATTGTAGTTTAGGAAACTTCTTCAAAAACAAGGGGGAAATCATATAAATCCTCTTCTTCACATATGGAGGAGGGATCCTCGGTGGGAGGTGATTCATCGATTTTGAAAAATCCTGATGGGCAGTGGTACCAGGATGAGTAGTGGTGGTAATTGCTTCAGGGGAATCCTATATTATTGAAACCATAGAAATGAAAGATTTCAACATCATACCATCTGGCCTTCGACCCAAGGGGCCACACTTGATGATGTCAAAGAAATGATGGTGCATTGGCTCCATCCAATTTATCCCAATCTAGCGAAAATAGAAAGTATGTTGTTTCTCCATTTCCATGGGACAGAAATCCTGATAACTTATTGGAGTAGGGACTCTTGGATTACCCAAGCTTGATTTGTATAGGAATACGAGGTGATCTCCTGATATACCTTAGACTAGGGAATGTGTTTCCCCCTAATTCTAGAGACAAAAAACATTGCCCAAAATTTGGAGTTGTGGAATCCTATCGGTGGATCAAGAAGATGTAGGCATCTTATGGGCCTGTCCCCAGGTCAGTCGTAGCCATAGGAGGCTCAACATTTCTAGACAGAATCTACATGTCTTTGAAATTGTAATAGTTAGAATCTAGATTACGGGCTTTACAAGAGGAAAATGGAGACAGATCACCATGAATTACACCTACTCAATAATTATGGGAATACTTAATGCATAGGTGATATGAAGAGGGGACCATCGCGTTCAGGTGGAGCAATGGACTACCCATCATACATTGTAGGTAGTGTCATGTCAGACATCCTTGAACTCAATGCTAGCTACCAGACCACTGAAATGGGTCTTTAGGAAAATCATAGAAACCGGTGGCTATTACATCCTATCCTATCCATAATTTTTCAGGTCAGAGGGCCTCATATCATCCTAATACAACCCCATTTTTTGGAGTGTCTGGTTCAGGATAAGGTTGAACACATATCTTATATCGAAAAGAAAGTGACAAACCTCATTGATATTGAATTGTTCAGTGATATACAATGTGTGGATATTCCCCAGTATAGAGGAGAAATCATCTTATCTGTAGAAAGACATGATGGCCTGGAATTCTGCAGGCTCGGCTGCCTGAGTATATAAGGCTTCTGCAGCTGCTACATTAGTCTCAAACTATATAGGGCTTCATAATACCTCGACAAGGGATTCACTCATATATAATGATCAATGAATATCATTATGGAAAGAGACACTCATATGGATGCATTCAAGATGTTTAAGAACATTTTACTTCTACGCCAAGTGAAAACTTCTTCTTAATGGAGGTAACTTTGTGGCTGGAGGTATGGTGGACCCTTGTGGTTGATCCAACGGCTGACTGGTGCATGGAATATCCCACTTGTCACTAGTCAAAACTCGTGGAGAAACTAATAAATGAGGGCTGGATGAATAAATCCGGTCTGTAATAGAATGTGGATAATCATGGCATGGTATTGGTGGATTCACATAATCCGGTATCACAAATGGTGGTTTTGGTAGATAATGTGAAACCAGATGAAAAGGATGCATATATTGATCTCCATGTCGGGCCTATTTCCTAGATTCTGTGGAATGCACATCCTAGATAGAAGTATTGACTGAGGCATTCTGGTGACCTCTATATCCAAGGATCTATCGATGATGGTGGTGGTCGAGGACATTGGGAGGATCTGTTTGGTGCTCCTCGTCATCAGGAATCATGTAGGGGTTTACCAAATCCACGGTTCTAACCAAACCATACCCATGTCCATCACATGAAGAATCCTACACCACTGGATTTCTCTTTGTTGTAATCTCAATCTCCAGGGGCATGAAGTCACTGAGAGTATGGGATTACGATGACATTAGTGGGGGCATTGTTTTCCCTTACGCTGCCGATGCTGGCCCTTCTAGTAGGAGGAGGGCAGGGATGTCGATGAACAAGTTGTGAATGAAGATAACACAGGGTCTTCTAAAGACTCAGGTTGATCCCAGCATGCATAGATAATACCATGGGCACAAGAGATTACCTTATGAGCCATCCAGTCATCGTATTTTTTATATCCTCAGTTAGAAACCTAATGCCACAGACCTTCACTGTCACTGTTGTCATTAGGTTGTATGATAACACATGCCACATGTGTTGGTGTTTGGTCTAACCTGAAAATGTTGTTATCAACTTGGTCAGGAATCTAGTCATTAAACACATAGCACTACTTGAGGTTGTGCCCCGAGATCTGCTGATATGTCCAGTAATTGGGGAGATCATTAAGATCTACCTACTTAGGATTCCTATATTCTAAAACCCATAGGATTTTCTGTTCCAAAGAGCATTAGAAATAATCAGGGACCTGATCCTCATTGAATTAGTAGGTCTGATTACATCAATCTGGGATGGGGTCTCTGGGATCCATGCCCTGAAGAGGGGCGGTATGAGCCTGTAGTGGAGGTGGAACCGGCTTATCCCTCCTGGGTGGTGGTGGCACATTACGTGGGGGCTTCTTCCGGCTCTGTGGTGGTCACTGCGAGGCCGAAGGTGAAGGTCCTTTGTGAGTCTGTGGAGGTGTCTCCACTGGATATAACTCCAGTTTCCCGGGAGCCTCTACTTGGGCCACTCTGGAGGTCTCGACCTTTGCGGACCTTCTCATGGGAACTATAGGAGGAAACTAACATTCCTTCTTGGCCTATAGCCTAGCTTACTCTAGAAACTGGTCCTTATTAGAGAAATGAACGAATCCCCTAGAGTAAATTTTTTTTAAGGGAGTAGGTGAGTCCTTTCCACTGGATGAAAAAGTCCTCGATCCACTCATCTAACATCTTCTTGCACTTAAATAAGTATTAAATACTTCTATTTAGGGTGTTAGAGCTAAAATGGAATAGAAATTTCCAACAACGATCTTCCCATTTAGCTACTGACCCATTGGGTAGCTGACTGTACCTAGAAAATGTAGGCCCTTCCAATATTTGAATGAAAAACTGGACTTTAGTGGCCTCCTGTTGTGTGGGAGTCCCCAACATGGGTCCACACCACGATTGGAAGTAGGCCAGATGATGGAGTGGGTCACCTGTCCCATTAAAGGGGGGGGGATGTGGGGTTTTCTAAACTCACCGGTACTGGCATATCATCCACCCATACCGGATATGCCATACCATCATGCGAAATTTCCACTTATTGAGTTTCCAATGCCTCTATCCAGGAAATGAGAACCCCAAATAGATCAACAATTCATGGCTTCCTATCTTGACGAGGATACCAATCCACCAGTGCATTGGCAGGTTCTTCGACATGATAAGCAGCACTACCAGTTCATAGAGCAGTTGGTGGGAGAACCTGTGGAGTGGCTGGGGGAACCTAAGATGGGTCCCGAATATTATCATGCCAATCAGGTGGATTTGGTGATATATACGGCTCCCTCTTTCCATATTCCTCGTCCTCTACCCTGTCTATGTGGACATGATGGTTAGGTTCGCCTAAGAGAAACTCGATGGGGGGGAGTTTCAACTTCCCATTCAACCCAGGTCTAGGATCACCGTTTTCTAGTCACTGTTTCGCAACACATTCTGCAATGAGGTCATCGACCATCTTCATAGGCTCCATGAGTTGTTGACGCTACATTGCCTTTTCAAATTATCTTTTGTCTTCTACACTGAGCCAGATGGGTCAGAGGCTGTGACAGTCCCAAGATTCCCTATTCCCATATTAGGATTCTGACCAAGGGCTAAAGACATGGTAGGCACGAGAAGACCCGATACACTTATTTTATGGTGAGTAACACATCCTAGTGGATCCAATCGGTGTGGAACTCCCTCGAGGGGAAAGTTCTATTCAAGGAGTTCTATATAGTTATCTTCCTCTGATAGGTTGTCGATGTTAACTATGACTCTACCTAGGGGAATATCTTCAATATCACAGGGCATGTCGGTATGGTGTGAGATATAATTAAATTCAAGGGTCACATACTTACACCAACCAAAGTACTAAATGTGGGAAATCCTCCTTGATAATTTTTCATATCACTTTATTTCTCTCGACACATTATTTCTAGAGGGTCTGATGTTTCCCGGGCAACATAGGGCGCTGGGCCACAAGGATCACAACAACGTCGACCATGCTGCATTGCGGGCCAATATTGTCAAATTGTGCATGAAACTTGTGGTAATCCACATGCATATAATAGATATGGAAGTCTGTCTCCTATAGGGTTTGGCGAAAACACGCAACTTACTCCTCGGTAAAAGAATCTGTAGCACTGAAATTTGTAGTAGTAACTAGACAGAACATCTCTAGGAAATAGTTTTCCGCCACGATTACCCACAATCTCCTTGGCTCAGACTCCGGGCCCGGCCCTTGGTTACCCTATTCGTCAACTATGGGAGGGTGGTTACTGGTAGAAACACTGATGTAGACCACTGAGATGATAGACTAGTTTGTGGAGAATACGACGAGCGAGCTGATAAGCCGTCGCATCATGGGCTGTCCTTTGGAGAATCCAACAACATGGCCACCACATCCTAGTAAGATGGTATGTAGACTACATCTTCTAGTGCAAGGGCTTCAATTAAAAATGGTGGGTCATGCAATTGGTTGTCCTCCATTGGTCCCAAGAATAACACTCTGTGATCATTGGTTGAGGTCGAAAATGATCCTCATGATGAAAGGATAGATTGCATGACAATACCCTAGAAAGAGGACAAATAGTCCTCCGACGGGATGTATCTTTGGAGGGAGGTAGGGATCTTGTGGACCTCGTACTCTGGAAGGATGAGTCTTATACGCCACATTCCTACCTCAGTTTTTGACATGAATGATCAGGGTGAGGGATCCATTATCAAATTGTATTCTTCCAAGAAATATGAAAAGAAGATGTGTTTAATCATAGTTAGAAACATCTATTTATTCTTTTTATGGTGGCATTGACCCACCCTACTCACCTGGGATGGTTCATCTTGATGGGGTAGTTTTTTTTATGGAGGACCTTCAACTGAGTTAATGATTGGGTGAAGAGGACTTCCTCCGGGGTGAGATGGGGTGCGAGGAGCACCTGGAAAAATGTCAAAGCGAACACCAAGAGGACCTATATGTTTTTTGGTTGATGTGAAGAAGGAATATCTATAGGAAATGATATGAGCGAGTAGGAACATAGGTGGTACTCATTGAGGCAGGAGAAATATCAACATGATTGTTCCCCCTAGCAGTGACTGTACGAGGATGGCAATCATACTAGTCAAACTGGACACGTGGAAGACCTCCATGTTCAGTGAAAATAAAGTGAGGTAGATCTATGCTTCTTTGATTTTCAGGCTGAGGAGGGCCATCACATCAGCGACCTCTAATAGGGGTGCCATATCCATACATGGGACCACGGGTGTGGAAGAGGCTTCTGTAATGGATTTCCATGTGTCTGGGAGGACCTTCATTCATAATTATGGATGTATGGAGAAAAAATCCATGCCGAGATTGGGAGCCAGGAGGACCTATGCTCTAGTTGGTGGTGGCATAGAGATGAAAATTGTAATGGATGTCATCATTTCAGGTCAGACTGCGATGGACGCCATCCGTGTCGGTGACCAAGAGAGTCATCCAAACCTACCCATGGGGTGGTTGGGGACTTGATCCATTTTGATGGTGTAGGTGAACTTGTTATGTATAAACATGGACTTTATGGTATTCGTTGGTGGTGGAATGGGCCATGGGAGCCACTAATGATGGCGCCCCATGGAGTGTGTCCTACTCAGCTTGGACCTGACACTGGCGTCGTGTTTACCAGACTGGGAAAAGTGGTGAAAGTGCATAACTCACCTGTTCCTCAGCATGTGGGGTTGTGTGGTGGTGCGGATGCCGGCTAGTGGGAGCCCTCCTTGGTGGCCCTTGGGACCGGATCACAATTGATATGCCCAAACATTTATTACCTAATTGGCGTAAGGGATGGAGTCATTGATGCGTTTCTGGGAGAGGCTCCTCAAACAGTTGTAGGTTGGAGTGGGGATCAGTGGATCCTTGTGTGGACCTTGGAAGTAGCAGTTTGAGTGAGGAATAGAAGCCTCATGGTCCTGTTGGGACATATCTTAGGTTGGGATAATTCCTTCTTCCTTGTAACGTTGAACGAGGTAGTTAATCACCCTTCTCTAAACGAGTTAAGATAGAGAGATGGGGCTTGGGTGACAAGAATCCATGTATGTGGGGACCATTGTTGAAGAGATAAGGTTTTGAGGGATTATTTCATTGATGTTTCCTCAGCCCCTACTTCAGTTGGTGGGTGGTGATCGGTTTCTTATCATGAGAGGTTAGATCCTAAAAATAAAATAGATCCAACCATTAGTGTTGAAATAAGGAATGTAATGTTCTGGTCCCCAGTTCCATTCCATATTCCATGGTTTGTAAGAATGATCCATGCTGACAACGTCATAGACTAGGAAGTCTGATGTTCACTTCCCAAATCTCTAGTGAGTTTCACACCAAGCCCTTTATTTTCTTGGCTTGACCTAGCGTCGGATAACAGGATCCTGTGACATGCTTATCCACTAATGTCTTAAATGAAAAAAATATCCACATTGAGAGGAAGATATCAATGTTGTGTTCACCATTTATGATTATAAAGATTTTTTTCGGGTTGCACAACCATATTTGGAGGATGCACGGGTTGTTTCCCTGCATTATCACTATCAAAAGGCGGGTGGAATCCATCTCTTTTTCAGGGATGTTTACTCATTGATAGAAACCGAATTATTGGATATTGGCCTCTCCATTCATGGATTCTTCCTTAGAATTATTGACCTAGTATGGGTCTCCCTTAAATATCACGACTTTGTTTGTGAAACTACTCCCAGTGCAAATACTTTTTCAGATGCCAGTTAATTACACTACTTCATTCTAGACATTCTAAGGGGTCAAATTAGGGAAGCAACCTTCGATTGGGAGGGTTGTCACGTTGGACATCACTGGCATGTCAATACACTGTAACACTGATGAATCTGTGTTTATCCTATTATTATAGGGCTTCTCGATGGTGTGGAAGCATGAGGAATCCCATGTTGAGTGCGGGGAACTATATTCTATAGGAATTAATATACGAATTTCCTCAGCTTAGCATGTTTAACAAAGGGTATATTCTGAGTTTAACATCTTATAGAGACAGATTGGACTGATTGGAACAATAATATTAGTGGATTATATGGACATATCAACAAGAGGGAGCACCTGAGAGTCCTATTACATAGGTTGATCACAATGTCTAATGAAGATGGATCTGATGAAGCTTGGGTCATTATAAAGGAGACACCAAGGTTTAACGTTGGCTGGGATTGAACCTCAGAATGGTTTCCTATGTACCCTATATAATCAACAGGGAATAAAACCCACGTAGTTTGAATGAGTTTTGAATTGGGGTGTACACAATGGGAAACAACCTAGAGACATATTGAGGTTTGTGCATGGATTACGGACCATCGCAAGAACTCTCTTAGGTGGATGACTATAAACCTTGTGGGGCTTACACATGGATTGCGGAAAATCACAAGAGAGACTCACTTGGGTGGATGAATATGGACAATGTTTGGATTACGCAAGGATACTTACTCGATTACTCATAGGAAAAGTGAGAAAGTGGGTGACAGGACATCACCAGGATGTGGTGGCCCGAGTAAAAATCAAGATGCAAATGGATGGTTGAAAGAATTGGATGAAGAATGAGATAGAACCGACGGGAGGAAAACAGTGATGTTGGAAATGATCCTTATAGAGACTTCCTACGTATTCCTATGGAATGGAATCAATGTCCACGTAGTTAGGTGGGGTGACAGGACACCTGAGGAGGTGTCCCGTGAGAATGGATGCATGGATGGGACCAGGTGGAAATAGAACCTTCAGGTTAGGGAATGATCTTCCATGAACATAGGGGGATCGATGTAGAGACCACAATAGAACATGAGTGATGGGATTGAACCTTAGGGAGGCTTCCTATGTATCCCCATGGTAGGGAATTCATTTCCACATATTTCAGGAGGGGGCATAGAATCGGGGATTACACACAGGACAACAACCCAATGATATATTGGGGCTTATGTGGGGTTAGCATCCCAGGTTGGTCTGACTCCTGAGGTGAAGACAGGAGATATGGGTCCCACAAAAGGGGACTACAATTGATTATTGTCAGTCGGGAGCTACAATGGATTACTCCTGGTTAGGGTATTCAACGGCGTACCGCTGGTTCGGGGCAACGACGGCTTACCTCCGGTTTGGGTCTACAATGTCTTAACATTGGATGGGGGCTACAACAACTTACTGTTGGTTGTAGTCTACAACGGATTACCCCTGGTTGGGGGATAAACTGGAATACCGTTGTTTAGGGGTACAGTAGCTTACCACTGGTTGGGGGCTAAAACGACTTACTGTAGGTTGGGGGCTATAATGACATACTGCCTTTATGGGGGTTACAATAGATTATTGCTATTAGGGGGTTGAACATCATGGAGTCTTCCAACATACCCTTTCTAAAAGACAAGGATCAAATCCCACGTAGTTTGAATGGGTAAAATTTAGCATTGTGTAGATTGAAAAGGGAATACAGTTTAACATCAAGTGGGATGAGCGTGAACCGACGTGAAGTTTTCGGGACCAATGGGTGATGGGATTGAACATTAGAGTGGATTCCTATGTACTTTTCATGGAAAGGGAAAATATAAATGTACACATAGTTCAGATGGGGGATATAGTTTGACACCATGCCTGACGAATGTGGACCGGTGTGAAATGGTTGATAAACATGGGTGTTGGGCTTGAAAAATATGGAGGCTTACTATGTACATTTCATAGAAATGGAAATGATCAGAGTCCACATAGTTCAAATGGAGGATTGGGACTAATTACAAGATGGAGACCCGAGAAGGATGCCCTAGTCAATGAGTACTTTAATCCAACATGAGTTATGATCATTATGATAAACAAGAGGCAACAATGGCCTGATGATCACATCATGAAAGGTGAGTACATGGGGAATGATGTAGGGAATACATGTGGTTAGATTCCTAAGGTGTTAGAGATTTGTATTTACACCAGAATGGATGAGCAATGGGGAAAATCTCATAGGGAGAGGGTTGGGGTAAAAAGGGTCTCAATTCCCATCTCTCCTCTAGTATTTGGAATGGAAAAATAAAGGAGGAGCATGGGTGCTACCTCTTGGAAGAAAGGATAGGGGATTAAACCAAGATGGATTCCCTTCCTTGTAGACACATTCAATTCTATAAAAGATGATATCATTCCATGTGAGGAAGATATCACTCAATGGGAGATGATCGGGCATGGATATTGTCCAAGACGGGGCACCCTATGTATTTTTTATGGGGCGAGGCCAAATTTTAACGTCATGTGATGAGGATGATGGTGCTTGGAAGTTTAACGTCATGATTCTCAAATGAGGAGGCTTCACTATGAACCCCAAGGACATACATAACAAATACCCACCCACCATTTAAGAAGGGAATGCATCGTCAATTTCAAGAAGAGGTGGTGGTATGGTGTGATCTATTGAGAGGATCACATTATCATGGCTATGAGATGAAGCAATATCTATTAGTGTGCCTATGAGAAGAAGCATGAGGATAATAAATTCCAAATTAATAAACCCCAATGGATGTTGAAATTACCCCACACAAGCCTAAAGGGACGAGTGGAAGAAGGGTTTGTGAAGTAAGAGGCTTCATGGACTGGGGATTTTCAAGGATCATAGGGTATAAATGTGAAGGAGCTCGCAAATCGGAAGGCCTTAGAGAGAAAAAGTAGTGGCATATGACTATGGATTATAGAGTGAAGAGGCTCACAGAGAACCCATGATCACAAATCAATTGGGATCACGGAGCACAGTGGCTCTCAAAGAACCCAGGATCATGAAGCACCTAGGCTTACAGAGCGCAACAACTCCTAGATCACCCGAGCTCATGAAGCACATGTTCTCACAAAGCACATCGACTTGTTGAGCACCCATGATCACAGAGCACCAGGACTCATAGAGAGCAGCTGATCATACAGCACCTTGTACTGTAGAGCTCAATGACACCATTTAAGTGTGGAGTTGACATGTTTTTTTATGGTGCATCACGAATCATCGATGCTTTGTGAAGTTCAGAGAACCCAAAGGGGTCCTCATCCTATTAAATGGACCATAGGATTTGCGAAGGTAATCCTTTTAGAAATAGGGGAAAATTTTTAGCAAATGGAATTGGATTTCAAAATCCTCATTTATCTTGGCCGATTCATTTTTTCAAATATTCGTAGAGAAAAGGGTTCTTTTCTATTCGAGAGCTGGAAGATGAAATGTCAAGGTTGGGTTCCCTTTGATGTTGGGGGAGGCAGATATTTATAGGTGCTAGGGTGATACGATGGGAGGAAGATGTAGTGATATGTAGCTCATGCTCCACGACCAAAGGGTGAGGTAGTCAGGTTTCTTAGAACCATGGCTTGGTTTGTCAGCTTTCTTTGTGCCAGATGTAGAGAATTCCTCGCTCCACGGCGGGCACGAAGAAGGGATAGCTCTACGGTGGGCAAAGAGAGGGCCTCTACTGGGTGGTGAAATGCATCAGAGAGGTAGTTTCATCAATCATCTTCTTTCACAGTGGGAATAGATAATAGCTCACTCCATAGCGGCCGCAGTGAACGGATCGCTCCGCGGCAGGCGCGGAGAGGGCTTCTGTTTCATTGGGAATATATAATACGCCACCATTTTTTGTCTCTCTGTAATGACCATCTCTTCCAATTTTGTGAGAGGCAGATTTTAGTGCCAATATTAATGGTCTCTACTAGTGCCTCATGTAAGAGAACAAATTTTTATTATGGTTAGTTTTCACAAAGTTATGATGTACCTATGGACCGCAACTATCTAGTGCCTTGGGGTGTTCCCGTGACTAGTGTTCCATGACTATAAGAAACTCATTATCAGTATACAGTGTGCTTGGATTGAGAATTTAGTGGCTTTTGTATTGTATTTAAATGTTTTCATTCATTAAAATACCCCCTTGAAAACTATTTTCATTAAATTTATCCTCCTTTAAAAAAAATTCTAGACTTTCTTGAATGTGAATATTTTTAAGCTTTTAATCTTCTAATGTTTATCAAATGGAATAATTTTGTGGTATCCTATTGGGAATGGGATAACACCCTACATATAGCCTTGAGTGTAAGTAGACTTACTAATCATTGTCGTAGGTATGGACAATGCTATTAGTGATGGTGGTTCGGGTAGTAAGTTTCTATTCATGGTGTAGTATTGTAGAGAAGGCTTGGGTATGATGAACCCTTGTTGTGTGGGGGACCTTTAGTTCATTTTTACTTATAATCTCAAGTTTTGTCCCTCTTGGTATTTGTCTAAAACCTAGTATTTAAGTTATGAATTTTATTATAGTCTGGTTTGGATTAAATTTTCTGATTCATTTTATTTGTAGTTTATGGTTGTTTAATGCTTCTAAATTCGGGAAAATAATTACCAAACACATTTACTATAATAATAGATAACTTATGCAAGCCCATGGGGATAATGAATTCCTTTGGTGCCATGCCATAGACCGGGTCTAGAATTAGTTTTGATGGCAACCTGATGTGGTCCGTTACATGGATAGTATCACCTCCCTAGTTTGGAATGGGTTTCCAAAATATGTGACTAGTCATGCAATTCCATACGCCATATGAATAGATCTAACTCATGGATGGAACATTATTGTTATAACCATGTAGATAAACTATATACCCCTTTATAAATAATTAAATTTTTATTAATACTTATTTTTACACCTAAAAATACACCCTATATTCCTCCTCCTCTTGCCCCATATAGCAGCCTCTCAAGATCCCTCCTTGGACCACCATAGACATTCATGAATCTACTTTATCTAATATATGATTCAAGAACTGTCAATTTCATTAGATAACCATTTTTATATGATTCAACTTACTTTTTTTCACTTTTTATCCTTCCATATTAGTTTTTATTTACTTTAGAGATCGTATTCCCTAATTTTGGGGTGATGTTTTTATATGATTTCTCTCATTCAGAATCAAATCAAATACTAAGAATATATGAGTAGTTAATCCTCGTTATATATTTGTTGGCCTATATAATTTCACTAATGTTTCAATATTTATAAATTTTTCTATAGTTTCTTAGGCCATAAATTCATCAAATTTTACCTAAAATATGAACTACCAAAAAATATTCACTCAATCCTTGTTTAGACATGATTTGAAACCATTATACACGATGGTGTGTTGAAAAAATCATCTTGATGTACACCATTGTTGGGTTCCATCATATTCGATGATGTCCATTTATCCTTATGGGGAAAACACTACTAAGGTGTGTTTGTTTTTTCATTGTTTATTAATGAGAACAAGTGATTATATTTAGAGGAATTTAATTGTAAAATTGAATATATGTAATATCTATCTGTTTTTCATCACATGAGAGAGAACTATTTTAAATTGAAATAATTAATTTTCATGTCATATGGATATTCGATGGACTAAAAAACTGCTTGTAAATGATAAATCTTAATGGCATTAAATTTCACTGATTTGTGATAATAAATGAATATTACACTTGGAACATTTTATTTACCAACTATAATATGGTATTAATTAATGAGTGGAATTTTTTATATCCAGTTTTTGAATATGAATGGTCAAAACACGTCACTTTCCCAATTTTAGAACTTTTGAAATACATTTTATAAGGTATTTCACAAATAATCTATTGGAATGGATAATTCCATTGTCCAATATTTAAATATTAAATGAATTTTTCTTGGTAATGATATTCCTTGGGTGATACATAGATTATTGATAAATAAATCCTTAGATAGGCTCATAGGTAAAAGAATAATGGTACTCCATTTTCAAAAATTTGACTCATGATGTGAATGTCACTGTATTTGATTATATGTTTCATTATATGATATAGTCCTTGAGTGATATGTAGAATATGTGCATATAATTACTTGGATAAAATCAGAGGTTAAATGAATTATTTTATGCCTTGAGCGATACATAGATTTCTTAAGTGGAATTCCATAGAGAGCCTCAATGTTTAAATAAATCATATTATGCATTAGTTGATTCATGGATCTACTTTATGGAATTACCTTAATGGGATTAGAGGTTAGATGAATTGAACTACCCCTTATGTGATACTTGGATACATTAAAATATATTCCTTAGATATACTCAAATGATCAATGAAATCAAAATTTTCTTTTCTATGATGTATGCTAAAATAGAATGTCTGGATATTTTTAGAACCTTATATGACCATTGTGGTATATATATTATATGGATTCTACTTGGGATCTATAAGATTAGAGTTACATATGGTCACATGTGTTTACACCCATGGGTACTATTTGGAAACCTTACGATTCCGTTGTTCAAGGATATTCAACATTGGCTAACATAGGTATAGTTGGCTGGGAATCTGTGTGGGACCCAATTCTATAGTAGGTTATATTTATCATTTCATTATAATGAATTATTTATATACATGAAAACATCCTAGTTTTATATTCATATTTTAGATAACATTATATACACTATTAGTAGTCTACTCAATTTTACTCACACCCAATTCGGGCCAAGGATTGGTACCCAGACAGATCTCTGGCATATATCTATGGATCAGGAAAGAATCTAGCCACAGATGATTGGTTTTATAAACTAGGATGGAGTTTGGCAGAAAAGAACAATGCTAGTTCTAACAATGAGAGTTTCTTTAATCCATTGTACACAATTATATTTTTTACTTCATTTATTTTATAGTATTAATGATCCCCTTGTACAAAAGTTTTTCATCACCATTTTTATGTGATACTAGAAGTGGATAATGGATGTTTATTATTTTTACGATCATTTATATCGATTTCCTTTCAGTTATTTTTTAATTAGTGTTTATCGAGAGGGTATAGTATCCCAACAGTATGACCATCAATCCCTCAGTTCTATTTGGTAGCCTCAATCATACATGGAGATCTACAAGAGGCCATATGACAATAAGGACTATTTACATATTAGTGAACCTAAACCAAGATAATAAAATTTGTTTCAAATACTCTTTTTCATTTGTATTACTATTTTGGGATTGTGGAAAAGATTTGAGGAATGATTCAACACTTACTAAATATCACATTTTTGGGAATGGACAAGCCATGAACGATGATAATATCATATTTCCAAGGCATATACTACTTTTCATGATGTTTGATATTAATTTTTTTTAATATTTAATCTTGTGTAATTTATGTACCTTCCACTAATCACTGATTTATGATATTTAATTCTTAGTATGTTATGTAATATGATTATCTAACTATTCGATGAGTATGAAATGATATGGTGGTGTTCATGTATCATTTTAATTGTATATAATTTATATGTCATCGACATGCTAGTTAGAAAACCATGTCTATGTGATTTTGTTCCATGATTATTTGTATACAGAATTTAGGTAATTATTCATCAATCTTATCTCTATACTATTCATGGGATCTAATTATCTTTCTCATAATTTTTACATGCTTATTTTTTCCCACCATACATGTATGTGTTCCATGATTAAATAAAATTTTGATATTCCATAATCGTGATATATTATTGTTTATTTATGTGACTGCATCAACCAAAATGACTTTTTCTCTTATACTTAAAACATTCACCCTAATTTACCAACTATGACACATTTGGACCATGTTATATATGTTTTACGCGATAAATATTGTGGGTATGGACTAATTATGTGAAAAATGAAAATTTAAAAATTGTATGGACCTTTACAAATATTGAATTGACAACCATATTGTCAAAAAACCCTCTCAAAACAGGATATATTTTGTGATTGAAGGTAAAAACCTGAGTTCAATTTTATGAGTTCCAATTATAACATAAAATGGAATGTACCTTGGTAAATTATTAATGGTAACTCATCTGGATTGGTTATTGAATATAATAATGTGTTGTAAAAATTTGATTCATGAATGAAATGGATGGGAAATGGTTAATGTTTTATGGAATTCAGGTTTTTACCAATGGAATTCAGTAAAATTTCATGCCAATATAATATTATAAAGTCATCTATAACTATAAATTGGTATTGAAGACTTTTAAAATCAAATACTTAAATGATTCACTCGGTCCTTATAGGTGAGTATTATCATTTTATTCTTATCAAATAACACTATTGAGGATGTCTTAAAATTATGATTAATTTAAAACTAAATGTTTTGATATATATGAGGTTACAATAGTATTTTATAGATCTGTGACTCTAAGAATATGCGAGGTTTGACCATATAGTTGAACCAAGGATTGATTTATAGGACCCTCATAGGTTTCCTTTATCTTTATGAACATTATTAGATAACCCCTTGGGGGTATGAATATCGTAAATAAATAAATATATATATATATATAACAAATTGGTATCCAATTAAACATTGTTACATATAATTGTACGTACATATCTTTCTTAACTGATACCCTAGAAATCAAAGATAAATATTTATCTACTATTGATAATTAATTTATTTGAGGGGTAGATAAATAAAATGAAAACTATAACACAATGGGAGATTTTTCCTATAGAATGGAATTCAAATTTTCTTTAAATAAACCAATAGTAAGAACATATGGGTAAAAAATTCCTTATAAAAATATTATGTGATAATTTTACTATAATGTTAGGAGGTGTTAATTAAATAATGAATTTTATATATTTTTCATTATAACTAATACATGTTATTCTGTATATCTGTGCATTTAAATTTATTAATAAATGTGATTCAATGTAAATGGATTATTTAAAAACACATCTATTTTGTTAATAGATTAAACCATGTTTCAATGTTAGCTAAGTAGGTTTTAGTTCCATTTTAATTTTTTGGTTGATGTAATGGTTAAGTGGAAGATCCATGTTGAAATTTATTTGTGAAACAGATTTTAAAAGTCGATGACTAATGTTGAAATTAGGGTTTATCCGTATTGAAGTAGCACCATTAAAAATACAAAACCATTATAACATTGATTCGATTTCTATACATTGTAAATACTATTCATTTGATCATTCTGTTAGTTAAGGCTCTTATTTAATGAAGTGAGAAACCAGGTAGGAAAGTGGATGATTAATAAGGTGGGCCTTGAAGGGGTATTAACATATAGGGATTCACATTGATTTTCATCTCTTAATTATTTTGTGTTGATGTTGTGACAATACTGGAAGAATTCCTTAATGAGGATTCATAGAAATGATCAGGTCCTAGTAGCTCGATACTTGGAAGGATGTTTTATTATGCCTATTTTGATAAACTATGATCCATGTAGATTTATGATCTCCAAACCATATCAATTTTAACATTTTTAGAGACATATTATGAGAATATTTTATGTCATATAGTAAGCACCATTATATAGAATATGGTTATCCTACAAGAGACTTTAGGGGCCTGTGGAGGGACTATGATGCCATATTTTAGGTTTTAATTAATACACATGCATTAAATATCTAGAAGACCTCAACCTATTTTTTACTCAGATCCTTATGGTTTAATAGTTTTGGTTTGATTGGGGGATACCTATGAGAGGGGCTGTTTAGGGTTTAAAAATTTCTTTTGTGGCCATGATATTTTCATTACACTCATTACATAACTGATTCACATATGTTCTTAGGCTTTATGATATAGAAATATGATTCATGTTGGTTTTAAAGACATAATCGATTCTTATGTAGTGAAATTGTCACTCATTGGAAGGATTGTTTGTTTTTCAGGCCAATTTGAATAATGGTGTTATTTTATCATTAATTTATATAACAATGTAATAGAGTGAGATTTTATTCTATAAATAATTACATAATCGAGATTCCCAATTATGAAGATCAGTTCAATGGGATCATATAGGATAATGAATATAACATGTAGGATTGTGTGGAAATCTTGGACTTGTTGGTGAATGACTCCTGGGATCATGAGTTAGGTTTTGATCCATGTTGTACTAGATGTATACCCACTTTGTATGGAATTTTTATCCCATACCTGATGTTCACGGTAAATAGAAAATAGGAATTCCAGTGAGAGGCCATGTATTGAATGAGGAAAGGCAATTTCAAGTATGATAAATTCAAGCATTGTGACCTGGTGCCATAGGGAATATTTATGATGTTCCCCTGTAATGAGGTTTAATTTTTAGATGATCTATGTACTATTTAACGATTGACACGAGGTTATTCCTGGACACCCAATACATGTAGATGTGGTTTTAACTTATAGTACATGTAAAATAAAGCCTATTTATGAGTGAATTTCACAATAATGATGAAAAAAACCTATTTATGTGATTTTATAATACTTCTTGATTTTTAATGATCATTCACAATATCATCGAATCATCTCACGTACAATAATATGTAATTAGTTATATACCAAGATATCTATCTGAATTCTACTATTTTAAGGGGACAAATCCTTTTTATTTTCACATGAGGAGTCATTTAAATGTATTCTAGAATGTGGGGAGATCACCTATGATAATATGAGGTTTGTGAACCATATTTTGACTCAAATGTTATCAAATTCCAAGGAAATTGGTAACAAAAATCATGAATGGTTGGTGGGTATCTTTTATGTTAGCGATTGATTGTGAGTGGATTCTTAGAATTCCATTTATGTTGTTCATGAATAGATATTTTTTAGGTTATAGTAATTAGTGTTTTCTTGTAATTGTTACAATTAAAATGATTATCCTATGTTAATGAGTGATACAATGATAACTCATAAGATTAAATATTATTAAATGGCTATCATGTGTTTGATACATGTCAAAGGAGGTCATACAAACTCTTGAATTTCATTGGTTAAATAGATTACTGTATGTCTAGATTTCGTAGAAAAACTCAAGGAAATATAATGGTTTCATAATTCATGACTATGATCATGGACCAGGATCTCAATTTAGGCTTGTATTTCTTGATTTACACCTTGATTCCTATATAGGAGTGCCTTGGAATGACTCAAAGACACTACAGGATTCATTGACTCAACATACATGTGGGATACAACCTATGAGACTAGTTAGTGGTTTTGATGTGTGGATGTATCATCCATGTACTTATGATTCACATGTAAATAGTTGAGTATGAGTTTACATATTTAGAATGGAATATTAGATATTATTATTTTGGCCAACCTAGATGTGCTGTTGGGCTTGGTTGGAGTTAAGATTTTGATGATCTGAGGAGATTGTATGCAGTCCGTGAGAAAATAACTTATACATTTCATTAGGATGAGTTGAGTGAATTCAAAAGGATGGAAATATAGTTTCAATGAAAATATTGAATACAAAATTACTGTTGGGTTGATTTTAATTTAATCATTTTTTAATTAAAAATCATGTTGGGAGCCTCTCTATATTTTTGGTGCATATTTCTGTAGATCATTTTGATGCTATATGTATCATTTCTCAGAATTGGCCATTAAGGGTTATAACTTATGGTAAGGATCACCATAGGATACATGGTGAAAAGGTAAATTTATGTGACTATGTTTTAGGTTATATTTCCTTGAGTAATAATTGTCTTAGAATTTTGAAATTTGGTGCAGATTGTTGCATCATGTAGTATCAATTTTTGTGTCATATCCTTAGAGAAACCATTAGAGGCATGTATGGAATTTTAAAATTCAATACGACCATTTTAGAAAAACACATCATTACCAGAGATTGGTGGGTAATATTTTATTTTTCCACAAGGGTTCTATGGTATGAGAAGTTCCAATATGGGGATGTTGTAATGAACAATGTTTAGTAGCAGGTAGAAATCTCCAAATGAAATTGAAAATTCATTTTGATGGACTTTCTATTCTTAAAATCGAACTTTTGAGTGTAATTACGAGAGTTGGGTTATATAAAAATGTTGTTTCTTAACAAGAAATAATTCCCAAAATGTTTCTTAGAGGATTTAGAAGCAGACCATGGGTTCAGGGCAAAAAATGAATGTTCTAGGAATGACAGCATAGGTGCATAGTTATAGCTAACCATGTGGGAAAATAGTGTCACATGTTTTGTTAAGGGACACAAGTTATAGAACCATGAGTATTGAAATAGGAATTGATGATAGCATGTGAGGTACATTTAAAAGTAGTCAATCCATGTACCCAAGGACATATAACATTGAAAAATATTTGTGGAAAACTACAGAGGTTAACACTGAGATTAGCTATAGGAGGGGTGCTGTCCTTCGATATTAGATCCACATAGGCTGTTCACAGTGATTCAAACTTTGAACCTAATCATGTGATACCATGTTTCATATGTCTAGATTTATCACACGATTGGATCATGGGTTTTCAAACTATGTGTCCAAAATGTGTTACCCTAAAAAATGGGGAAACAACCATTTTACACTAGTTTTTTACCCTAAAAACTAAACCCCTATTCCTCCTCATCTATTCCCTCAAAAAAGTTACTCATGTTCCCCCCATAGACCTCCAATGGATTTTATGAGTCTCCTTTGACTATTCATTGGTTCATGTTATATATATAGTGATGGATCAACCTCCATATGTCTCTGATTCCACTTCTTTCTTTACTTCATTTATCATGTTGTATTGGATTCTATTTCCATGGAAGATCATATGACAAGTCCTTAGGATTTTTTTCATTTATTTTATTAATTTAATTCTATATTGAGTTAAATCTCAACAATGAACACATTAATCTCTATTGGTATTAGGTTGGTTGTATCTATATTTTCCCCAAATTTTTGATAGTTTATAAATCATTTCCATTATTATGCATTTCTAAATTTTAGCACATTGCTCATAAAATATGAAATAAATTAAATTGATCACCTAAACATTGTTTATAAATTATTCTAAACCTTTATTTATAGTTTTATAATGAATAACACAACCAAAACATTCCCATGAGTGGATTTGATCTTATGTTGTGATGACTATTATTTCATAAGACCAGAACATCTCTATGGTCTACATGGTTATTCATTATTTCTTGACATTACCAAGTTATCCTATTTATAAAACCTAAATTTTAAATTGTAATGTAAAAAATAGTTGACCATTCATCATCACTTGAAAGTGAATGATTCAAAATGGTCTTAAATAATTATCATGCATAATAGATATTCATTAAGACTATATGATTAATACTAAATCATATGGCTTTAAAATATTATATTGGACTATGTTGGGATAAGGAAAGTAGACTATTCATATTTAATTTTATTTATATGTTAAATAATGAAATTAATGAATGAATTAATTTATATTAATTGAATTACAGGATTCTCAATGGTTTTACCATGTCATTTGGATATATATGGTTCTAATGAATTAAATGATATATAGTATTGATTAAATTTTAAATTTCCCTATATAATTACAATGAAATGTTTTTAGTTATTAAATGCAATGGACTTGATTATGATATGACTTGATAGATATGTGGATTCTGGATAAATATTTCCTTGGACAATTTTAAAGGTTACATGACTTAAGATACTCTAGTTTCAATACTTCAATTGCTATTATATAATTACCTTGATGTGATCTTTGGTTACATGAAATGATATATGCCTTGACTGATACCTAGACTACTTATGTGGAATTACCTCAATTGGGGAAGAGGTCAAAATAATTATACTAATCCCCAGATGATACATGGATTCATTACTTGGAATTTATTGTATGGGATGAATGGTGATATGAATAACATTAAACCCTGGGAGATAGTCAGATTCCTGATATTGAATTCCATTGATAGAAAAAATTATTTACTGAAATAAAATTATCCTTGTATACAATAATTTATAAAACATAATTACTTGGAACATGACTAACCTTAAATGATCATTAATATATATATATTCCACTGTTTCTCATTGAGTTCCAAATGATTAAAGTTACACATAGATCTATGTGTTTATAGCTATGAGGCTTATTTTTTAACCTTATTGTACACTTGTTTCGAGATATACAGTATAAGAAAATTTTGGTGTAGTCGGCCATGAATCAATGAGGGGTCCATGGCCAATGTGGCTTTCATTTATTATTTCACTACACTACCATATTTTTATACTTGAAAAGAACTTGATTTTATAATAATGAACTATATAACATTATAAACTAATGGTAGAAGTGTATTGAGTTCTTATTACACCGTATTTAGGCTTATTATTGGTACTCTTGTTGATATCATGCATATAGGTATGGAGTAGGACAAGTGCCCTATTATAAATTATTGTGTATTTATTCTATGATAGGGTACATGAGTAGGGAAATGAGGTTGTTCATAGGATGCTTGTAGATTTTTTATATTATTCATATGTACATTTTTAGGGCATTTATTGTATTATTTTAATTCTCCCCTTGATCAAAAGTTTTTTGTGTTAATTTTTATATGATAATGGTTGGTTCTCATAGCCAATTATTATTATTTGGATGGTTTACTTAAACGAGATCTCATTTGTTTATGATTATACTATATATTGTATGGATCTAGAGTGTATATTCTTTCTAACATACAACCTTTAGACTGTTGCTAAAAATATGTGGCCTCTCACATACGAGGAGTTGAGTTTGAGGGTGTGAAACTCTTGTTATTTTACATATCAGTGATCCAGAACTAACCCATAACAATTTATTTATTTTGTTTACTAGTGTATATCAATTTCATTTACTATAGGTGACGTAATTTGAATTTATTTTTTTCTTCTATAATCTATATTACTAGTAGAAACTAAAAATAAATAATATTAACAATTTATTAGTTATTTAGATGTATTGTGAATGTGGTTTTCATTCAATGGTGGATTAATACATAACTAAATAACATCATCTATTTAAGGGAGGTTAAAAAATAAACTATTAATGATGTAAAAATTGAATCAAAATATCATCTATAAAAAGATAAAAATTACATTCAAGAGAACATGTCATTAAATTTTAACAAATCCCCACATAATTTTAAAAATACCAAAAAAAATCATGGAACCCTAACTTGAAACCATATAAACGAATAGATACTAATTAATTTTTTAGTTTAATCCACTACAAAAAAAACACCAATATAGGCCCACTATATTATAGTGAGGATTGTCCAATTTCATAATAAAAGAAGATCACGCTTGAGAATTTGGTGAAAAAATCCATGAGCCAATCTATTACATAAAATCAGGACAGATGGAAAATTGTAGTTGTTAATGATGCATAACTGCTTGAAGTTCATATACAAGAATAATGAATCTCAGATACATAGAAACATTATCCATTAACC
Source organism: Viscum album (assembly GCA_963277665.1). Classification (NCBI taxonomy): domain Eukaryota; kingdom Viridiplantae; phylum Streptophyta; class Magnoliopsida; order Santalales; family Viscaceae; genus Viscum; species Viscum album. Next base: position 31,225,228 of record OY728128.1, on the reverse strand, counting down.
CAATGAACTGATTCATAATTAAGAATACTAATTTTTTTCTATATAGTGATTAAATATCATGGGGAAATATCCAATAGCTATTGTCAGGATTTACATGTACATCCTAACTACTATCGATATCTGCTTCAAGTGGGTTGAGGTTATTTTCATCATGGATAATGAAGTGAATGTTATCATCAATGTAAAGAAGATTTAAATCATCACTACATTTAGTTTACCTCACACAATATGGAATGATAATCAAACCAATTTATTACATTATGAGTTAAAATGGTTTAATTATAAATATAACACCTGATAAAACCATTAATCCTATTATCATGTGATAGAGACAATATAGAAAGAAGACATCATAAAAAATCTATCTAGAATACATTATAAGATGGTTTAAAAGGAAATGCATGTGTTCCTTGAGAACATCTTATATGATTTTTGGAATTATTTCACTATAACATGTATTGACACACATGAAATTCCACATTCACTTTTATACAAGAAAAAAACATTCCTACCCTTCATGGATCAACTTCTCTCACTTCGCACCTCTATATAAAATATGTTATCCAAATATGAAAAGTATTAAATATGAAATTATGTATCTAAATAGATTATTGAGAAAACTTTATGCACACTATACAACCTTGAGCCCTACCAGAATCGATATGTGAGAGTATCTAATAAAAATGCTCTCAGAAACTCCATTTTCTATAGAGTTTTAGTTCTATCTCTAAGAAACCTGATTATTCCTTGGAAGAAACCTTCAAATTTAGTTCCAAATTTAGAAGGACATAACATAATACCCTTTATCTACTCTAATTGATATTACTCCATGATTACAATTGATGAATAGCACATCACACTTTCCACCAATGTAAGGATTCCAAAAATGTAATTTTTATAAATATACATTTTGTTCCAAATTACACATCTCATGACTCAAAAATAATATGAAAAATGTCCCTTGGATATGACCTCAAACTATACGACACCTAATTTCATACAATATATTTTTAAAATGAATGAAATGTTGTACAATACCTAGGTCCATAAAATAAATGCGGTGTCTCATTCTATTATTACTTGATTATTTATTTATTAGATTGATATACATATTAACCACCTATATATGGTATATTATCCACATCCCTCTGCTATGAATCCCCGTGTTATCTTGGCTGCATGATGTTTAAATTTTTGTTATATGGTCCAACTGGTATAACCATAATCATATTTGATAGAACCACATTTCATGACCCAAATTACCCCCTCCATGTAAAATATCAGTGAACATAGGGGTTCATTTTCATGCAATATGATGTCATTGGTTTTTATCAAATATTATTGGAATAGTGATAGGATTTTTCAAATGTATGTCAAATTTTTACCCTGTTTAGAACCACATATATATTGAATCCAATAAACATAGGATATATATTGAAAAAAAAATTCTTATTCGAATCCCATTCAATGATTCTATTTACAAACATCATTATGCTCTGTTAATGAGGCCTTTCCTAGTTCCCAACAGGTTTTAATCCATCTCTCCCACCATTTTCCCCTTGAATTTGATAATTAATCTAATATAAATGATCAATATATATATACATTGTCACGACCCATCCTCGGGACCCGTCCGTGACTACCCCAAGCCCTCCTTCCATAGGTCAGGGGCTGGCGACTAGCACCAAGGTGTAAAATCCCGGTATAAGGGAAGACATTGCCTTTGAAAAGTAAACAAGCACTATAGAGTAAGAAAGAGAAAAGGTCAACACTATGTAAAAGCTATTACAACAGTAAGTGCAGAAAAGTAAAGGGGGCTGGAAATACAATCCCAACTATAAAGTACAACTGAAAAGGAAAAAAAACAGAAACTGAAAAGTAAAGCCGCAACGTTGAGCCGTCCTCTGGAAGTCCCACCTAAAAGGTGGGTACAGAAATCCTCCACTGCTCCTCGGGTCCAGCCGACCGCTCCGAGTGCGTCCCAACCAGTGGTCCACCTCTAGATACCGTCCTGCTCTGCAAGCCTCCACCACGATCAGCGTTGTCCGTCGTCTGCAACCAACACAACATAGTGCGGGCATAGCCCGTGTAGAGGTGAGAATAAGCTACTCAGTAGGGACCCCGAGACCCCCGAAGGTCTCCCAGAATCCACAAGGGATAATCCACAAGGAAAGATACAATCATGAAGTAACATCAGACACTGCTTAGGTATATGCCCATACATATACCTAAGTCATCAATTCCAATTCGACTCCAACATCCGAGCCCAAGAACAACCCAGTCCACACAGGAAAGAAAAACGTAAATCCACACAGGATAACACAACACAATCCACAAAGGAATGTAACACAGTATTCATCTCACACAGCTATACTTCTTCAAATGACGATAGAGATGATCTGATGTAGCCACTGATTCATCTAATCCGTCGAACCCACACGGATCGGAAGGTACTAACCCCCGCAATGACCCACATAGGATCGATCATGAAGTTGGACCCAAAGCAATTGGGAAACTCCTTCTCCATCAAATAAAGTGGTTATGCCTCTTCAACCAAGCGCTTCCCTCTTACCTTGGACTGATGTAGTACTCCACTTATCGGGTACTGTGGGCCTGCTACTACAACCAAGCACTTCCCCGTGCTGCTACAACCAAGCGCTCCTCCGTCGTGGGTCTGCCGCTACAACCAAGCGCTCCCCTGTGCCGCTACAACCAAGCGCACCTCTGTCGTGGTTCTGCCTCTACAACCAAGCGCTCCCCTGTGCCGCTACATACCAAGCGCACCTCTGTCGTGGGTCTGCCGCTACAACCAAGCGCTCCCTTATTCCCCTACAACCAAGCGCACCTCTATCGTGGGTCTGCCGCTATAACCAAGTGCTCCCCTCTGCCGCTACAACCATGTGCACCTCCGCCGTGGATCTGCCGCTACATCCAAGCGCTCCCCACAGGGCTATCTGTAACACACCGTGTTGTTCGATCAGCAGTCGTCAAATCTCAGCCGGCTCTAGGGTTTCCGCCCACAACTGGCTCGTACCGGGAGGGTCCACTACACGAGCTAAGAGGCTGATACAAAAACTTCCACCTAGTCCAGTGTTTATGTATCCAAAATTTCCGTATCGCCAACAGGAACTCAACGTCGCAGACGGCGCGTCAATCGGACGCCCGGTCTAAGAGTTATTGGCTTTTTCGTCCCAGGGGCCCGGTTGGGTTTTAAGGCAAAACCAACCCGACCGTACTCTACCTGAATCCAAACCTCGGGCGGAGTGAGCCAACAGATCCGTCACACTAAGAGAGGAATCTACCAAAGTCGAGGGCACGTCAATCGGGCGTCCGGAGCTCAAGATATGAGCGTTTCCACTCCGAGGGCCCGGTTGGTTTCGTGGACGAACCAACCTGGCCGAACCCAAAGTTTTCCAAAACCTTGAGTGTAATATTCCAAAACTACCATCTCAGTCCAAGGTTCGCGTTGCCACTAACGACGCATCAATCGGAGGCACGTAGCTCATGTTACGGGTAAATGACCGAAAAAGTCCGGAAACGGGGGGTCAGGGCACGGGCCGACCCGACCCAACCCCCCTGGGTCGGCTGACCCGGGTCAACCCGACCTGGGTCCAACCCGGCTGGGCCCAGCCCGGCCCGGCCTGACTTGGTCCGGCTCGGTCCGGCCCAACGGGCCGGCCGCGGCTCGGCCAGCGTGGTCGAGCCGAAATACGGAGCGGGGTGCACGACTCCCCCGCTCGCCGCTAATTGAGGCTGGCGGCGGATCCGTCGGCCGCCAACCCTCCGGCGGCACGCTGCCGCCTTCTGCGGAGCACCAGACGCGCTCTGGTGGTCCGTTTCTCCTTCCGTCTTCGCCTATGGTCCCCCCGGGACCCCACCTTCACTGCGAAGGGATTCAAAGGCCAAAATGATCTTATTCGTCGTCGCCCATCAATCCGCACGTCAAAACGAATAGTGTCATCTTTTTAGTTTTCCAGCATGACCCGATGGCACCGCGCCCCTTCGCCGCGGCCTGACTCCGACCGCAGTTCTTTGGTTTTCTTCGACGCGGCGCGACGACGTCGCGTTCTTAAACTTCCTTCCACGGCATGGCGCGACGACGCCGTGCATGTCCTTCTGCATGAAACCGCGTGGTGCGACGACACGACGCTTTCCCATACCAACCACAAAGGAACCATCACGAAAATAAGGAGGAGGTTCGGCCGTGTTTGTGCAGTCCGACCCCCTCACGTTATTCGATAACAAATGGTTTAAATCCACGAAGATCAAAAAGTTGGTATTCATGAATCAAATAAATAAAACCCATACATAGATCCACATGTACGAATGATCCACGAATCAACCAGGAATTGGTTGGTCTGCCCTCATCGTTCTTTTCTCAAAAGGTAAGAAAATACCAAAATAAAATCCCAACCCGCAACATAATCTTCGTGGATCAAATTAATGTTTATTCGATATGCATTCTTTGATTTAGAAGAAAGTAGCATGTGGTTCATTAATATTTCATAAACAATTCCCTACCTCGGATTCAAGAACGGTGCACGTCAACGAGTCGCGGAAGACGAGCGTCGCGGAGGTTGGGCGTCGCGGAAAACGAACGTCAATTCTGTTGTCGTCGAGGTGCGTTCGAAGAGGAAACGTCGTTGGAAGAATACGTCGCGTTCTTCGTCGGAGATGTTCTTCGTTGAAGAACGATGTTCTTCGCGTTCTTCGTCGAGGTTGAAGAAGAAGAAGACTTCACGCTTCCGAATTCTCTCAAGGTGGAAAAACTCTAACAATAATAAAATAAGACCAAGTATTATTTTATTAACACAACCTAACAATTTGAATTTCAAGAGTTTGAAATTCAATAAACCACACACAACTCACCTCATTAAACTTATTACATTAAAGTCATAAGTTATAACTTAAGTTAACAAAATTAAAGTGGGAGTTGAGGGGGGTTTTAGAGAATATGAATGGGTGGGGTTCGTGTGGGCCCCACCACCCTCATAACCTCCCAAGGGAGGTTGGGTGGTTACCCAAATTCCATCAAGAACTAAACACTTAGAGTAAAAATAATAAAAATTGTAGAGTAATTATAAAATAAACTTCCACAATTTTTATCATCGACACTCGTGTAAACACAACTCTGGAATAGGCGTTCCTATGCAAATACCGGCGCTGCGGTTCCATCGGTGCCCTCAGAATTCGATTCCGAGCACCGGTTGAAAAGATAGAAATTCTCGCTCGTTTGTTCACTAAACGTACCTGAGCCAATCTTCGAATATTGATTCCGGGCACTCCGGGCCTCGGAATCAGGCGCCGTCAGAAACTTCGTTCTTGTAAAATTCCAAAGAAAATTAAGAAAAAAATTTCCTTGAAATTTCCGAGTCTTTACATTACTCCCACCACAGGGATTTACGTCCTCGTAAAGCTTCAACACAAACTAGGGACACAAAGGCGGTAGAGCTAGGCGGTAAGCCACCTCGCCAATATTGCTGAGGATCTGAAAGGGTCTGATGAAGCATGGAGACAAATTTCCACCTTGGACAAATCTCCGTAATCCTCGTCGAGGTGAGACCCGCATGAGGACGTGGTCTCCATCCTAAAATTCTAGTGGCCTCTGCCTCCTGTCAGCGAAAGACTTATGTCGGCTCTCAGCTGCTTCATCCGCTCCTGGATGACCTGGACATTCTCTATCGTGGCCTGGACCACCTATGGTCCCACAAGAGCTGCTATGATTTCTTCTTTGCTGAGAAGAGAAATCCGGTCTCATTCCTTGGATGAACCACGTTATTTGCCTAATACCGTCAATCCCGACATGGATGATACTAATCCATACCCAGGATGACGTCGTAAGGCCTCGACCCTACTACCAAGAGATCCAACCATTACTCTCGCCTCCAAGGGTTGAGTCACACTATCGGCATCAGTGTGTGGTAACTGAGTCTCCTCCAGTAGATGTCTCACAAGTGAGGGTCATGTCAACAGTCAAAACTGGAACCTCTTAGTAACAACACAAAAGAGGACATGAATGAAAACATCACAAAGGTATGCGTCTTTTATTATTGCAGCTCATATTACAAAGACGCTACACAATAGAAACAAGGAACTAGAAGTACAAAAGATGTATCCACTAGTTCCGCTCCTATACATTTTCTCCCAGAGCTCCATGATCGAAAGTCTCAGCTGCCTGAAGCTGAGCTCTCCCATGTCCACCAACTTCCTGCAGTCGGGGCGGACCTCCTGGTGGTGGTGGTGGCAACACCTCGAAGCGTCGTCCTCCTCCAACTGCACGACCAGCTCCCCTGCCATGGCCGCCTACTCCTTGCAGCCCACCCTAATCAAACCTATGCCTCTGCTTGGGGGTTCCTTCATTCATCTGCTGGTCATCCGTATGGCGGGTCAGACAGTCACGAGCCATGTGACCAATCCCGCCGCAGGAGTAACACTGCCCTCTCATGGAAAGTCGTTGTCCACCCCGAGTGCCTCGCTCAAACGATCTAGAGTCATACTGTCGACCACCTGTAGGTCTAGTCCTCTTGGACCCCTACGTCATCAATCTACCTCCCACTGCAGATGACTCTGCCGCATGCCGGCAAGTGGTGGGTCCTGCTGCTGGAGACTGCTCATCAAGGAAACTCTCCACTAAGAGGGCTCACTCCAATACTCCCGTCTGAGTCGGAATATTGAGGGAGATCATCGAAGCCCTGGTCTCCTGCCTCAGTCCCTACTCGAAGGTCTGAGCCCGGAAGAACGGGTCCCGTACTATATCTGTGGAGTAGCGCGAGAGATCAGTAAATCTCGCCGAGTACTGGGCCACTGTCAAGCTACCCTTCCGCAGTTGAAGAAGCTCCTGAATGCGCACCGCACGGAGGGTGGCTGGGACGAACTAGGAGCCGAAGATGCTCTCAAAGTCCATCCAGAGGAGAGATGTCTCGTCATGCACCTGGAGCATCAAGCTCCACCATCGGCACGTTGCTGCATGCAGTAGGCTCACTGCGAGGATCACCATGAGGTCTGGTGGTGTCCTCACTAGCCTGAAAACTCGTACGACTGCCTCCAGCTAGTCCTCAGCTGCCTGGGGGTCCGTCTCCCCGTGGAACCTGGGCGGTCGCTGGCACTGGAACTCATGCAGTGCACTGAGGCGACGTGCATCGTCAACGGCCGGGGCTGGTAGCATCGATGGCTCGGTAGGTATAGGTACTGCCGGTGCCTCAGCTGTCAAAGGGCCCTGTATCGAGTCCTCGTCGCTCGGTGGGCTCTCGCCACACACAATGCTCGGAACCCTAGCCGGCTGCCGTCGTGGGGGCCATCCTGAAAAGAAAACAGGGGCGCCATGGTCAGAAAAGTATACCTGGTGAGATGACACAAGTAATCACAAAGAAAACATGAACGCACATGCAATCAATGTTTTTGTGCATTAAGTCAGAAATCAGAAGTCAGGGTCCTGGGATACGGATACGTCGGCCGCCGCACCAACACTGGGCTCCCTGGACTGATAACCACACTCAATATTCTTAACACTATTGCTTCACATAGAAGAAATATCAGAGTCTACGGTACAACCGAACTCCTTTGATACCAATTTGTCACGACCCGTCATCGGGACCCGTGTCGTGACTACCCCAAGCCCGCCTTCCATAGGCTAGGGGCTGGCGACTAGCACCAAGGTATAAAATCCCGGTATAAGGGAAGGCATTGCCTTTGAAAAGTAAACAAGCACTATAGAGTAAGAATGCGGAAAGGTAAACACTAAATAAAAGCTGGTACAACAGTAAGTGCAGAAAAGTAAAGGGGGTCGGAAATACAAGCCCAACTGTAAAGTACAACTGAAAAGGAAAAAAACAGCAACTGAAAAGTAAAGCCACAACGTCGAGCCGTCTTCTGGAAGTCCCACCTGAGGGGTGGGTACAGAAAGCCTCCATTGCTCCTCGGGTCGAGCCGGCCGCTCCGAGTGCGTCCCGCCCAGTGGTCCACCTCCAGATACCGTCCTGCTCCGCAAGCCTCCACCAAGATCAGCGTTGTCCGTCGTATGCAACCAACACAACGTAGTGCGGGCATAGCCCGTGCAGGGGTGAGTATCAGCTACTCAGTAGGGACCCCGAGACCCCCGAAGGTCTCCCAGAATACACAAGGGGTAATCCACAAGGAAAGATACAATCATGATGTAACATCCGACACTGCTTAGGTATAAGCCCATACATATACCTAAGTCATCAATTTCCGTTCGGCTACAACATCCGAGCCCAAGAACAACCCAGTCCACACAAGAAAGCAAAACGTAAATCCACACAGGATAGCACAACACAGTCCACAAAGGAATGTAACATAGGATTAAGCTCACACAGGTATACTTCTCCAAATGAAGATAGAGATGATCAGATGTATCCACTGATTTGTCTAATCTACCGGACCCACAAGGATCGGAAGGTACTAACCACCGCAATGACCCACATAGGATCGATCATGAAGTTGGACCCAAAACTATTAGAAAACTCCTTCTCCATCAAGTACAGTGGTTATGATGTTACAACCATGCGCTTCCCACTTACCTTGGACTACTGTAGTACTCCACCTATCGGGTACTGTGGGTCTGCTGCTACAACCAAGCGCTTCCCCGTGCTACTACAACCAAGCGCTCCTCCGTCGTGGGTCTTCCGCTACAACCAAGCGCTCCCCTATGCCGCTATAACCAAGCGCACCTCTGTCGTGGGTCTACCACTATAACCAAGCCCTCCCCTGTGCCGCTACAACCAAGCGCACCTCTGTCGTGCATCTGCGGCTACAACCAAGCGCTCCCCTGTGCCGCTACAACCAAGCGCACCTCTGTCGTGGGTCTGCCGCTACAACCAAGAGCTCCCTTGTGCCGCTACAACCAAGAGCACCTCCATCGTGGATCTGCCGCTACAACCAAGCGCTCCCGACTAGGCTATCCGTAACACACCGAGTCATTCGATCAGCAGTCGTCAAATCTCAACCGGCTCTAGGGTTTCCGTACACAACATGCTCGTTCCGGGAGGGTCCACTCCACGAGCTAAGAGGTTGATAAAACAACTGCCACCTAGTCCGGAGTTGATGTATCCAAAAGTTCCGCATCGCCAACAGGAACTCAACGTCGCAGACGGCGCGTCAATCTGACGCCCGGTCTGAGAGTTAATGGCTTTTTCGTCCTAGGGGCCCAGTTTGTTTTTAAGGCAAAACCAACCCGACCATACTCCACCCGTGTCCAAACCTCGGGCGGAGTGATCCAAAAGATCCGTCTCACTAATAGGGATCCACCAAAGTCGACGGCACATCAATCGGACATCCGGAGCTCAAGATATGAGTGTTTCCGCTCCGAGGGCCCGGTTGGTTTCGTGGACGAACCAACCCGGCCGAACACAAAGTATGCCGAAATGCGGAGCGGGGTGCACGACTCCCCCGCTCGCCGCTAATTGAGGCCGGCGGCCGATCCGCTGACCGCCAACCCTCCGGCGGCACGCCGCCGCCATCCGCGGACCACCGGACGCGCTCCGGTGGTCAGTTTCTCATGCCGTCTTCGCCTACGGTCCCCCCGGGACCCCACCTTCACTACGAAGGGATTCAAACGCCAAAATGGCCTGCTTCGTTGTCGCCCGTCAATCCGCCCGTCAAAACGAATAACTTCGTCTTTGTAGTTTTCCAGCATGACCGGATGGCGTCGTGCCCCTTCGCCGCGGCCCGAATCCGACCGTGGTTCTTTGGTTTTCTTCGACGCGGCGCGATGGCGTCGCGTTCTTAAACTTCCTTCCACGGTGCGACGCGATAGCGCCGCAAATATCCTTCCGCATGGAACCTCCTGGTGCGACGACACCACGCTTCCCCGTACCAACCACAAAGTAACCATCACGAAAATAAGGAGGAGGGTCGGCCGTGTTTGTGAGGTCCGACCCCCTCGCGTTATTCGATAACAAATTGTTTAAATCCAAAAAGATCATCGAGTTGGTATTCACGATTCAAATAAATAAAACCCCTACATCGATCCACATGTACGAACGATCCGCGGATCAACACGGAATTGGTTGGTCAGCGCTCGTTGTTCTTTTCTCAAAAGGTAAGAGAATAACAAAATAAAATCCCAAGCCGCAACATAATCTTCACGGATCAAATTAATGTTTATTTGATCCATGTTATTTGATTTAGAAGAAAGTAACATGGGGTTCATTAATATTTCATAAACAATTCCCTACCTCGGATTCAAGAACGATGCACGTCAACGAGTTGCGGAAGACGAGCATCGCAGAGGTTGGGCGTCACGGAAAACGAACGTCGATTCTGTTGTCGTCGAGGTGCGTTCAAAGAGGAAACGTTTATGGAAGAAGACGTTGCATTCTTCGTCGGAGATGTTCTTCGTTGAAGAATGGTGTTCTTCGCGTTCTTCGTCGAGGTTTAAGAAGAAGAATACTTCACGCTTCCCAATTCTCTCAAGGTGGAAAAACTATAACAATAATAAAATAAGACCAAGTCTTATTTTATTAACACAACCTAACCATTTTAATTTCAAGAGTATGAAATTCAATAAACCACACACAACTCACCTCATTAAACTTATTACATTAAAGTCATAAGTTATAACTTAAGTTAATAAAATTAAAGTGGGAGTTGAGGGGGGTTTTAGAGAATATGAAGGGGTGGGGTTCGTGTGGGCCCCACCACCCTCATAACCTCCCAAGGGAGGTAGGGTGGTTACCCAACTTCCATAAAGAACTAAACACTTAGAGTAAAAATAATAAAAATTGTAGAGTAATTATAAAATAAACATCCACAATTTTTATCATCGACACTCGTGTAAATGCAACTCCAGAATAGGGGTTCCTAAAAAAATATCGGCGTTGCGGTTCCATCAGTTCCATCAGAATTCGATTCCGATCACCGGTTGAAAAGATAGAAATTCTCGCTCGTTTGTTCACTGAACGTACCCGAGCCAAACTTCGGAAATTGATTCCGGGCACTCTGGGCCTCAAAATCAGGCGCCGTCAGAAACTGCGTTCATGTAAAATTCAAAAGAAAATTAAGAAAAAAATTTCCGTGAAATTTCCGAGTCTTTATATACATATTATTTATACTATATCTAATAGTAAATATATTACCAACTTGTTTTTTTAGTGTACATGTTTGGAGTGTTTTTAAGGATCGAGGAGGTATAATGGGGGTTATAGTTTTAGTATAAATTAAGTATCTACTTATCTTCATTAAATAAAAGATCATGATATGAGTTTTTTTATTAACATAATTTTTTTTGGAATTGAACTCAATAAATGACTGTATTACTGGTGGAGTAAATGAAATGGTTTCAAATTGTGATAGGGGAATTCAAGATATGAGAATAATTTTGGCTAAGGAACCATGCATTTCAACAGATGTAACATGTTATGAGAAATCATGGTATTTAATAGTTTAATAGAATTTAATCCATATGCACCATGGAATTCATGTCATGAATATAAAATTCATTTCGTGAATATGGTGAATTCCATCATGTTTATTTGTTTTACATTTAGTAGAATCCATTTATATGTCTATTTCTTCCACTAGGTTATGGGAAAACCCTAGAGGTTATTTCATTGACTTCTAGCACACATGTCTATATCATTGATGCATGTGTCCCATTTTAGGTTTTTGGGGTTCAATGGTGAATTCCTCTCCCTTTTTCGTTTTTAACCCATTATTCTTCAAGGGATTAATTGTGGTGTTGATGTATTAGGTTGTGTGTGTTTTGGGATATGTTTTTTATGATCAGTAGATTCTTATCAAATTAATCCATCGTTTTATTGCATGGTTATGATTTTTAGGGAATTTTTCCCTCTATATTGTGATGTGAATCGAAAAATATTTCCTATGGAAGGGGATCCTTTTTATCACCTATTTATGTATTATGTGTGGGTAATATAGGATTTCTCTTTCCATTGTGTGTATAGTAAGTATTTTAATAAAATAGATAACTAATCAGAAAATCATAAATTGATGGGGATAGGGATTAATTAAATTAATTAATAATTTTATAATATTTTTTATTATAATATTCATAGGTGTTTCCAATACTGAAAATCAAAATTTTTTGGATCCTTAATTGTTCTGTTGTTGATGTGTGTGAGAATCTTATTGTGTATTTGTTTGAAAATTCCTAGAATAAATGTTCTGTAAATGTACATATAGAAAATAAATAGGTTTCCCATATAAATCTAGATTGTGTGATAATTCCCCTAAAAAATAAATTTATAATATTATGGAATCCCTATATAAATATTTTGGAAGATAAAATGTGTTTCTTAGGTGTTGCGTTGATTTTACTGTATTTCCTTTTTTTTCAGTATGGTGTCTGGTGATGGTGGTTATCAGCATTACTGTGAGTGGTTGTGATGTTGTGTGTAGGGGTTTGTAGCAATGGATGTGAAGTCGGAAACTATGTTGTTGTAGTGAATGATTGTTGTGGTACATTGTGGTTGGGATGTGCGATGGTAATGGTGCACACGTATTGGGATTCGTGATGGTTATTTTGTACAATGGTTACGGTGGATGATGGTTGTTGTGTGCAATGGTTGCACTGCATGACAGTTGTTTTGTGTGATTGTTATGGTGTATGATGTTTTTAGTGTGTGTTGAATTTTTTTTGTGATGTTTATGGTGTAAACTGTTCACAATGTTCATATGTTGTGGTAGTATTTGTTATGATGAAAATTTATATGACACGAGATTGTTGTGGAATGTCATGGATGTATTCGTTTCAATCATATCAATACAATTAAATTTTATATAGAATAAAATGAATAAATTAAAGGGTTAATAAACAAATATGAATGATAATGGAATCATTGTATGGTAATGGATTAATCGAAATGAATAAAATAATGGGTTATTTTAAGGGGAACAAAATGAAATTATAATACGAGTTTCATTGGAAATAGTTAAATAGTGATACTTTTGGGAACTGGGATTTGAACCATGAGTGATAATATTTGTGTGGTGATCGTGTGTTTTGTTTTATATTTTTATGGATGTGGTTGTGATGATTCAAGTGTGGTGAAATGGTGGTCATGTTGTGAATTATAGTATAATTTTTGTGCACTGATAAGTTCTGGCATTTTGTACTATCTATATCTCATATATATTCATGTTATTTCCATACCCACCCTTCCTAAATTGAATAGTAATACATTATATTAGAGGTTCTCGATTTTGGGTGTTCTCCCAAATATCTATGATAGTTTTGATATTGATGTCTAGCTACCCCTATTCCCTTCACTTCCATCAAAGGTAATGTTAGCCCATGTGTTTTCAAGATATGAGAGATGTGATATGGGATTGATGTGAGGTGAGAACCGTGATGTATTTGGGTGAGATTTTATGTTATGTGATATGTGGTGACTGTTATTCATTTACAGAGGAGGGAATGGGGTCAGTATCCTTCATGTTTATTATACCTTATTTATATGGTTATGTGATGAGTTGTGGTGTAATAGTAAATAATACATCAGGGGAGAAGTAATGTGATGATGACTAAAGCTATCACTAGATTCTATACGTTGTGAGAGTGGGTTATGTAGGTACACGTCCCAAACCACATAAAATATGGATAACTACGATGTGATATGTATAGAAGGAATTAGAGCACATGACGTTCGATGATGGGATGTGGGAGTGAGAAATTAGCAGGGAAGAAACAATGGGGAACCATTTTTAATTTTATGATATTAAATTAGTATATTGGATTCACAATTTGGTGAGAATGGGACGGTGAGTCTTGGATTGCTTAGTTATCCAATTTATCTTCTTTTTTGTTATCTTTTTTCATTGAAAATTAGTATATTGTTTTAATATGTGATCTTTAGACCTTTTGTATGATCCAACATATCATACTTTTATTCTCAATGTACATATATAAGTGTTTCTTAAGATACCCAGAGATCATTGAGGACAAAGCTAGGTATTTCTACCATGAGATTTTGAGCTTCTGTTAAGTCTCTAAATTAGGAATTTTCATTTGGAAAATTTCATTAGAAAATTTTATATATATCTATTGGCATTGATAATGAATTGTGGGATAGTTTGGGTTTATTTTTTATCATATGGTGGAGTTTTTTGTTGTTTTTATGGTATATCATAACATTATATTATTATAGGTAAATTTTTTCAATTTAATATTTTTGAAAACCATATATTTTTTTCTCCCTGTCAGGGAAAATAAGAGGTTGGATTTAGGGGTCATTATCTCCCTTCCACAATTGAAAACACTAGAGAAATATATTTTGAGGTAGGGGTCATCAGAAAGTGGTATCAAATAATTTTGATTTAGATATGAGATGTATTTTTTAGTTTGAAAATTTGAGGATTCCATGGATTGGTAGGTAAATAGATCATGTTAACCTTGGTGTGTTAAATGGGCAAGGGAAATTATCTTGTACATGATATTTTAAAACTCGTCCCCATCTGATCTGGTTAACACATTATGCACCTTTTGAATAACCAAGTGATGTGGACCTATTTAATAGTTAGAGACATAAAAGTTTCACATGAATCATGGTTGATTTAATTCATGAATAAATTCTGTCTTATTGGGAAATTAAAATGGGATAAATAAATAAATCAATATAAAATTACATTCTACCAGTCTTAGGGAGTTCTCCTTACTATTATAGAGCAGATCATAGCCCTATTCCACTAGTTTATTCTAGTGTTGTGATTTATAATTGTAATATAGTTAATCATCATAGGATGACCTAGAACTAGGTGAATGAGGCATATAATATGGATTTATATTCTTTCATTTAGTATAGTCTTGAAAAATGTGTGGGGAGTGTCTCAGATATTGAGGCAAGTCGGTTGTAGGAGGAGATCAAGTTCAAATTCAGTATGGATCAATTTTAATCAGAATTTTGGTTTAAATTTTTGTTTTCCAGTTGAGGGATTCATGCATCAGTGATGGACATTATATATTGGTGATTGAAAGGAGGCTAATGTATTATTGTGAAACATTCACAAAGAGTTTTATATAGAGTTATTATCATGGATGAAAAAGTAAGTGATGTTAAATTAGATACTCTACCTTATATAGGGGTTTTGGATTGTGAAGGGGATTGGGATCAGGATAAAGGGCCTCTTTTGTTTTTCCAGATATGTTTTCTCAGATGAGGATTCCATAGAATTAAAACTCTAGATGGACTTTTATAACACTCTTAGATTTTTTATTTATTTTTTCTTAATTAAATTTAAAATTTTAACAATTGTGTGTATCATTAAACACTAAGAATATCATGTGATACATTAAAAAATTATTTTATCTTCTTATCACAAAAAAAAATTTCGTTTATATTGAGTTACATACAACACAATGTTTAATTGAAATGTGACATACTGTTGTGAAATTATTATTTACCATGATAGTTATCACCTAGATCATGGAAAAATTTTATAAATATTATAATATAAATTCTGAAAATATATTGTCTACACATGTATATAAAATGAATTATTTGGTTACCAATAAAATGGATATGAAAATAAAAACTATAGGAAAATAATGGAAATCATTTTTCTAAAGAACAATTTTTATGCGCACAAACACGTGTTCCTGAAATAAAGTAACCAAATAAAAATTAGTGAATGAATATAATGATCATTATATATGATATATTCAATAAATTTTTTAGCATTCTTATTATGTGTTTGGTAGATAATAGATAATAATAATATCAATACAATACATAAAAAAGGTAATTTTATAAAAAATAATTTTATATAATTTTTCATATCTAGTTTTATAATTAACTTTTAATACTTTTATTAATTAATAATAAAATATAAAATATATTTTTTAAATCACAATTTATAAAAAACATAGGTGTAGTATTTGATATTTTTTAAAAAAATATTAATTTTTCATTAAATACTGAAAAATACTAGTTTTTATTAATAGTTATTTTATTTTTATTAATTTTTTTCTAAATATTAATGTCATTTTAATATGGTATAAGAATATTAGTTCAAATATATGAATATTAATAACATTTTGATCATTTTAATACATTTCATGATGAATTCTGAAATTAAAAAATTTAAAACATTGATCAATTTCTCTTTGAAAACTAGATTTCTCGATGTGTCTCCCTGATTTTTTTTAAATTAATATTTACCAATTCATTGAATGGAACTTGTCAAAATGGATTTAGATTTTTCAATATTCAAAATTATAATTATCTTATATAAAATAATTAATTTATGAAGATAATTAATATTATAATTAATATTAATTATTTACGGATGTTAAAGTAAAAATTGGTTTAATGGGGGTTAAACTAAAAATATTGGGTAAATAATTATACAAAATTTCTCCAAAAACCATCAGATGTATATTTTTAGACCATATATCCTCTATTATTTTTATTTTCCTTTTTTGAACCTTGTTTCATGTGAGAAACAAGAGTACACATTTTTCTTTTCATAAATTAAAAATGCTCCGCTCATCTAACTTATAAAAGGTCACCCTACCTCATCTCCTCTTCAAACATAACAAATAATTTTTTTCAAAAATACCTTCCAAATTAAATTTTATAATTCCATCCCACCATCCCAAAGGCCTTATTTTGTTCAGAAACACAACCAATGAATCATTTGGGTGGAAACAAAATCAAGTTGATGGAAGAAGTGATATCATCCATAATCATGAATTTTATTTTATTTCCTTATAAACCTCATTACATTATTATTAAAATATTACTATATAATATCCTCAATATCATCCATACACATATATGTTTTTACATTACACTCTATTACTACAAACACATCTTCTTCTGTCAAATAGTTTATGAAATAATCATTTTGCGTATGGCATATTCACATCTCACTAACCAATGCCATACATTTTTTCCTTTACCACATATCGCAGATAGATATAATAATGGATTTGTTGTTTATTAATTATATTTATTAAGTTATTTTGATTAATTAATCATTATATCAGATATTCATTCTAACTTTCAATAATGTGGGAATATGATAACATCATTCATGTGTACGGTAGTATATCACCTTGTGGAGTGATGTGATTCATTAACGATTCAAATAAAAGGTAATAAGTATGTTTTAAATGAAAATATGTTTTATATATTAAAAAACTATGCTATAAATACAAAATATTATTTACCATTATTTCATTCCTTCATCCAAGATAATGGAAACAATGTTTATGCGTAAATACGACCTATCATCTCCTTGAATGTTGTACTTCATTATTTATATATAACCTTTATGGATCACTCTAAATACATGTATACCGAATATGTATGATATTTATATAATTTATAAATTTATATAGAACATGTAACCATGATCAATTTATGAGGACTAAAAATAAAATCTCAAAACATACAAGATAAATAAGGCAATTATTTCCTGAAATAATTCATTAACCTGGAATTGTTAGAAAATGGGAACAAATAATTAGTAAATAATATATTGTGTGAAATATATACTCAGGGGTGTTCAATATAATTATAATAAAACTATATTAATTATATATTATTATCTTAGGTGTATGATGTAATTTTAGATTTAATGAAAGTGATTTCCATATCAATTTTTACTCATATAAAACACATGCCATTTTCACCACCAGTTTATTTTATGTGGTGTACATACTTACCATGAATGCATATTATGATTATTATAATGAAACATATTTTTGTTTACATATCCATTTGAGGATTTTCTATTTCATGGGGTTTACGTTTCACCTGTTACTAAGTTATAAGGGATTTTTCACTCATGTTTCTTTCTTTACGACGTATATTATTTTATGAAAATATATTCATTTATGACATGTATATTCAGACCCAATTTATATTTTCTATTATTAATATCCTGAATTTTATGATATTTAATGTTTCATTAATTGTTATTTTTTAATTTTACCTAATATTCCATTTTACCAAAGATGTAATGTTTTTATGATACAATATCATTATTGATCAGGATTGTTAATTATTATGCTTCTGATGATGAAATAGTTTGATCGATATCATAGAAATTTCATGAAATTTCATCAAATATGTTTATTTCAATTGTATATAAATATACAATATTGTTTTCAATTAAAATAATTTTGAATATTTTTATGTTTAAAAAAATATAATCAATAATGTGTGAAATACAATTTTATCAACAAACGTTTTAAATGATTTTAATGCTTCCTTAAAAAAATTATATCTTATATTCAAAGAAAAGGATTCTGAAATTGTTTCATGTTATAAAAATTGTTATTTATAAAAGATACATTATTTTCCTCATGAAATGCATGAAATTAAATTTTACGGTTCATTTATATGATTTCAATGATAATTTTTAAAGAAAATAATTTCCACAATATTTTATAGTGTTTAATTTTTAAAAGTGATAATAAATGAAATTTTATTTTCCTAATGAAATGATAAATGTTATTTTTCATTAGGAATTATTCTCTATATATGATGAAATCCATAGAGGATACATATTATTTAATAGGGATATTACCCGGGGATACAATTATAATTCATTATCATAATGGTTTATGTTTATAATGGCATGATTTTTAGGAATCCAGCTAATTTTTCTTCTTTTTATGCCATAATATAATTCTTATATAACTATTTCTTTTTTCCATGTGTTATTCTATAGTGAAACATTGAAATTAATATAAAACTATTTCATTGCCATTGTTTTTCATTGATGAAAGGTTTATTAACCCCATCTCTTTTCATGGGTTCTGATATGATGAATATTTTATGATCTTGTGGAACACATGTATGTGATTTTCATTATGTGAGAGTTGGGTAATAAATCACCATCCAATGTATTGGGTGATGATTAATGTTATATGAGCTCAAAGGGTACAAATGAATTTATCCCAATACTAAAGTAGGCTACATGGGAGGTTTTCCTAGGCCTAGAATAGGTAAACATGAGTTTCTCCCAATACCCAAAGAGTGTTCCTAGAGGTTATCCCAAGCTCTAATAAGGAATACAACTTGGATTCTCAAGACTAATATGTTATGAATTTCTTGGCGGGTTTCCTTGAAATTTGATTTTCTATTATGATGTATGTGACACAAATCTATGTCTTATGAAAATGTTATTCTATCATTGAACATCTTCTTCAATTTCATTTGGATTCATTTACTAAGAAAAACAAATATTTATTCCATGACATGATATTATAATCCTGGATATGTAGGGTATAGTCTTTATCTACTACAATCTTGTTATCATACTATTATGTTCATGTTCTAATTATATATATCCCTTATTTACCCTTTTTATGAATCTAAACATACCATTTCCTATATTTCCTTTCCCCATGTTATTAATAAAGAGTTTATGTAGGGTATTCCTGTTATGTACACTAAAGAGGAAGAACATTATTGGATTTAATGAAAATCATTCAAAAAATCAGACAATATTTAACATTTATTTAATTAATATAAACTATTTTGGTCCTCATTCATGTGTTTTTCATGTATCTATTATTCATTAAAAGGATTTTATATCTATATTTGAAAATCATGGGCCATAATAGTTTTTATTTTAGTAAAGGTTTAGTTATCCTTTGAAATCTATTAGGAGAAATATTTTCTGAGATCCCAAGGGATATAACTAAATATATATCATGGGATATATCCATGGATATGAATAAGGATGAGTATAATTAGTGGAAAATGGATTTATAATTTGGAAAGGGGAATATAAATTGGTTTTTAGGAAATTACATCCCAATCTGGACCCTACAAGTAGATGTGGCACTAAAATAGAGATACCTATGGGTAATGACTATTAAAATAGACCATTGAGATATTCTTGATCAACATAAGGTGAATAAAAATGGTCATTAAACATACCTATGATGACAATTTAAGGGGGATATGAATTAGTAATTCCTAACCACTTTAAGAACACTTATGAAGCATTTAAAAAATAGATGGCTTTGAATGACCTTGGATAAAACTAATGTATCAAAGAAAAAATAAGAATTCTTCATTATTAGAAATCTTATAAGTGATTTTCTTTTATTATATGGTTTCAAAAAATGATTAGTATTTCCAAAATTATTCCTTTTTTTTAGTTGAGGTATAGAACCTATATAAATCATGTTAATACGGAATTCAATGGACAACGAAATGATTATCATCCTAAAATATTGAATATTACTAGAGATAGAATGAAATATCTCATTACAATTCTTAGGAATATTTCTCTATCTAGGAATCAAGAAGGAGTAAAAAACAAGTAAATAAGGTAACAACATCATGTTGAGTCCTTCATAAGGTAATTTCACCGTTCTTTTAGTGGAACATTTTCTACACTATTTTCTGAAAAATGCATCAGCACCAATTAAAAGATATTGTTATCCTATAGTTTTTTGATAATGAAAAATTTATTTAGGATTTAAATCATTTGGAATTAAAGGTATATTAATTTTTGAGGCTTATTATTAATCTTAAGAGGGAATATGATGAAATTGACTCCACATATTAGGATGAGTTCAATAACATATTTTACAATAAGTATATTCCACTAATTCTACATATGAATATGAATACAGAGTCCATTGAGATATAGGATAATGTTGATAAATAAATTGATTCATATTTGGAAACCTTTTGAGAGATTTTGAGGTACACATACAGTATTATAATCCAACCATAATGAAATCACTATCAACTAATCATTATCTATAAAACATTTTACTAAAGGTTGTTATCCAATAGAGACATAAGTAAGTATGAATAGATTTTAAAATTTTTTATCAAGGTTGAAATTTATGATGGGGTTATGTATAAATTTTATGGGTTCTATAAGAAGATAAAAATGTAATTCAAAATTTACATCTAAAAACCTTCGAGAGAAGAAGATGAGTATTCCATTATTCTCAATGTGTGGTAAAAACATGGAATAAATTGTATTATGGGAACTAGTAAATTATGTAGGTGTGTAAGGAATGATCAAATAGAAATTTAACGTGTATGTAAAGGAATGATGTTATCTAATGGTATAATAATGGAGAAAGACGCAAATAATTATCCACAAACACAAATGTGTTTCGAATGTAAGGAGTATTGGAATTATGTGAATAAATGCCCCAATACACGTTCCAATTAAGGGGGATAATTGAAAAAACATTTAAATATAATGGATATAGTGAATTATTATTCTACCACGACAATTGAATTGAATCCAGATAATAAGTGAATACTTATCCTCCATATCTTATAAGGAAATTTCATGTATTAATTTAATTTAATGAGTCTTATGAAAATATTATATTTCATAATATGGTTAAATTTCATGTGATTTTTAGCACTAGTGATGTCCCTCTACATGGTTTATGTAATAATGAAATAAAATTTGATATTATATCGATAAATTTTTGAACCAATCCATCCATTAGAAATTTTTTGGATAATATAATATCTTATTTAATGAATAAATGGATAACTATCTTATATACTCATATATATATATAACCATTTGAGATTAAATTAGGAGTAATGGATACAATAATAGGATTATCCGTTTGAGGTTGATCATAATTTCAATTTCATTACAACCCATTTTATGGTTTCATGTGATGTGACTTTATCAATATTAATGATATTTTTTTTGAAATTTATGGAAATATAACCTTTTTTTTTGTATGTTTGATTGACAATGTTTTTTTGAATTTTACATCCTTTACATATTATGTGAATGTGATTATATGTTCCATTGGCCTTTTATGGATTTATATTATATTTGAAATTTATGTAATGTTGGGTTGTAGATTATCTCAATATGAAGTTAGGACACTTTGTTTCTATCAGATAAGATTAATCTTTGGATCCTCTTGTGATAATATACTTTAAGGATGTGGTGAGGTTTAATGGGGTTCTATATTCAATTTTACTTGTTTGGTCTACTAATATTTCCTTGATGTGGGGGAATGGTATTTTGTAAGATATTGATACAGATTTTAGTTTTGTAACTATGTATGATCCTTATATATATTTCTAGTGTTATAGAAAAATTCAATCCATAAAGGATATTCTATGAAATTGTTCAATGGATTTGAATGATTAATATCTCTAGCACATTCATCAATTTTATTTTAAATTCAATAGTAAATTTCACTTCAGAATTTAGATGGATATGTATAAATACAAATACAGAAAGATGTGTAGTAATCCAATGTACTAGAATGATAATGTAGAAAAAAAGATATTGGGACTTATCTAGATTGATGAAATATGAAAAAAAAATAGATATATTCTCTAGCATGTATGGATATAAAAATCTTGATAAAAATGTTACGTTTTTAATCATATATGTGATCTGGAATTTGAATTCTGTGACAAGATATATTTATGAATGTAACCATGGATGAAAAAGGTACATCTAAGTCCAATGTATATCGGAACCACTAAAATAATTGATCATATTGGGATAATATCTTATCATTTGGTGATTCTACAAAACCTCACTCAAGTTGATGATTTGTTCCATTACCACTATTGAGGAATTATATAACTGATACATCACACATACTGAACTCAGAGTTCATTCCGTTAGTGAATTATATTTCTTATTAGGTATAATCATTTGATATTCAATATAATACCGAGAAAGTGAAACAAACCAAGACATTCTCGCATGTTCAATTATTCATGGTGAACAACATCTTGAATAAACTACACATGAACATATTTTTTAATGGGGTATAAGCTTCCATAGTTTTCTGTAAAAAAGTGATGTATTTTAAGGTAGGAGTTTATTATATGGGGGTGGTTGAATATAACAACATGACATGTTGGGAATTTTTTTTATTTTTTCAAATAAATTTAATCATTTTGATAATTTCCGTTACATGAATTGTTGATTATAGCTTGTTTTATCTAAAACAACATGTCCATATTTTTCTACATGCAACACTATTTTTAGCTTTAATTACACAAAACTCTTAGTTTAAATGAAATCCGACTTAAAATTATGAAATTATTATTCCATATGATATTTATCACCTTGATGCTTGAATGGATATTATGAATATGATTAACTAAATTACTAAATTTTATAGTTTAATAATATATATTAAATAAATTTTTTGGTGAAAAAATAATTATTAATGAAAATAAAAAATACATTAAAATAATGAAATTATTATTATTAAAAACTATTTTAATTTTCACAAATATTTTTTACCTCAATAAATTTATAAAGAACCTTTTGGGTGAATTATTTTAATTAATGTTATGTATTATGTATTAAATAAATCAATTAAATTACATTTTCTATGTTTTATAGAAAAGATGTAGAAATAAAACGAATTTTATGCTTATAAATTTTATATTTCTAAAAATTAGTTTCATAAACTTTTGCGTACATAGTTTTAAAATTATTATTTTTTACACTTTTATAAAATTAATCAGAAAAAAATAAACTTCATTATGGAAATCATCATGCCAATGATATCTTAGCCTAAATGTTTTGAATTATTAGATAATATCAATGTTTCAATGAATGATGAATGTTATTGAATTTTATTAAGAATCTTCATTTCATTTAATGCTTTTAATTATATAAAAATTGGATTAATATGGATTGTATAGAAAAATTAGATCAATTATATGTCTATTAATCCAATATAAGACATTTAAATGATTTATCTATTTAACATTTATATAATAACTTCATAAAATTTTGATCATTTTCTATTCACAATACATCATTCTCGATTTTTCAACAATATTAATTTAAAGTTATAATTTTTTCATTATATGAATGTAATTTTGAGAAAATGATTAATTATTTTGAATAAAAAATTATTATAGAATCTAATAATATCAAATTAAGTTTTTTGTAACACCACAAGGCTTTGTAATATTCTCAGTTTATAATAAATATGATTTTTTTTTAAATTTTTTTATATGTGACACCATGTTATGTTTACATTACACACAATACTGAGATAGCTTGTGTTACAGGTAAGACAGAGTTTTATCACATTTTAATTTTGAACCTATATTGGAACTAAATATGGGGAATTTTAAAATTTATTTTTCAAAATAAAATTACTTTTTGATTTCATAATTTCAAAATTATCTTAGGGTGATTTTTTTGTATTTTTCTTAGATGTTTCATTTATTGATGAATAGTGAAAATACACCATTTTAGTTAAAATCATCATTTTTTAAATAATTAATAATGTTAAATTAAATTTTTTTTTCACATTATGCCTAAATTGATAAATAATACTTATATTAACCCAATTTTGGTCATATAAATCATTTTTATATTGAATTTGGATATAAAGACTTATTGATCTTTTGAATGATTTTACTTTAAAACTTATTTTATTATAATTCCTGTAGGATTATCATTAAACATGATTTATATTTTTATATAAATTGAATTTGGAAACATGGAAATTAATGGTTGTAATATGTTTTAGATTTTTATTATAATGATATCAACTTATTTTTTGACCAAAGTGATTTGTAAAAAAAAGTAAATGTAATTAGAGTGATTATGGTAAAATTAAGTTTAAAAATGAATTAAACCATAAACATAAGGTATAAAATGACCAATAATCTTTTACAAAAGATATTTTATGCCAATATTTTTTACAATATACACCATTGGTTCTATTTTTATGAGTTATTTGGACACATGTTTCCTAAAGTGGACTATATATTTAGTTGATGAAAATAAAGAAAAAAGATTTTTCATTGCCAATAATATTTAAAAAACAATTGAGTTCAGAGAAAGCCACGTACTTTTGGTTATAAACATTATTTATTAAGGTAAATAAATATTTTTATAATTGTATGTTAAATATATTTTTGATATATCAATTAGGAACAATAAATTCTTAACAAACTCTAAAACATGGATTGTTCTGTTCATAATAAAATAAAATAAATTATACTAAAAATATTTAAATTGATATAAATTTATTGAATTATTTTGTTCAATTATTTTGAAGATAAAAATATAATTTTTCAAATAACTGAACATATAATTTTTAACTGAAATATTGTTTTGATATTTTTAAAATAAAAATAAATAAATAATGTCACGACCCATCCCATGGGGCCCGTGCCGTGACTACCACAAACCCGCCTTCTACAGGCCTGGGGTTGATGACTAGCACCGGAAAAGGAATATCCATAAAATGGGAAGCCATTTCCTCTAAACCCGTACACACACAGACATGGTATACAAAAAAATCATATCATAAAGTATGAAAACTATAATTAAAAGTAAGAACTTAAAGTGAAAGGTCCAGTGTACAAGCCCAAATGGAATGAAAGTACCACAAAAGGAAAAATAGCTCTGGAGTCCGTCCACCAAGGATCCTACCTGAAGGGTAGGTACAACTTGTCTATACAGGTTACCACACCAACCGGTCACCTCGATACACCGTATATCCCAAGAAGAGGTGAGTATAACAATACACAGTAGGGACCCCAAGACTTTCGAATATATCCTAGAATTAAAAAAAGGGAAAACCACAAAGCATAATATCAATCACAAAGCACAAGTAAAACACATAGCTCAATGCATGAATACAACTTAAAGAACACGAATAAAGTTGATTATTCTTAAAGTTAGATCATATTATTCATTTGAGGGGATTTTTTTCCAGACCGGACAAGGTCAATAGGTGTTTAACCATAGAGGATCGCGATGTGCTAACCCATAGAGGATCCTTAGGTGCTGAACCGCAGAATATCACTACGTGTGGACCCATAGAGGATTACTAGTTGTTGAGTCACGTAGTATCACTAGGTGCTGACTCACAGAGGATCACTACGTGCTTGACCTATATAGGAACACTAGGTGATGACATAGAGAGGATCACAAGATGTTGACCCACAAAGTCTCACTAGGTGATGACCCACGTTGGATCGCTAACAAGTCATAGCCAGCCATTGGATTCCTGCACATAGGACGCTTGATTCTGAGAGGATTCTCTCATCATACCATCTATCATAAATCAACCACTGTCAAGTCTTAAGATGAAGTAACTAGAATAACTTCTATGTTATAAGGGTTATAACGCAACAAACGACGTGTCAATCAGACACCATGTCTGTTAGTTATAGGCATTTTACTACTGAGGGCCTGATTAGATTTGAGTTAGATCCTTCCTAGACATACTCCTACATTCTCCAAAATCCATGTAGAGTATCTCAAAAGGGTCTCCTCATCCTATGGGTCCCAACTCCGTAGACATTCCATCAAACAGATGTTCAGTTTAGATGATATACCCCTTTAAGTGAAATTGGATTGAAATGGGTCTAGGTTCAGTCTGACCCATTATGGCTTGAACTAGCCCAGCCTGAACTACCTGGGCTGAACCAGGACTAGCTATGTCCGGTCTGGTCTACCAGCTGTGTATGACCCATCAGCAGGGCAAGAGCTGACAGCAGAGTGCTGGCAAAGCTCCCCACAAAACTAACTGTGTCAGTTCGGTCTTCAACTAGTGCCCCCAGGCTGGCACCACCCCTTCAGCTGACTAGTCACGTGGACTAGTCTAGGGTGGGACCGACAGTCTGGGTATCCCTTTTCCATGGCCTATTTAGTGATTTGAGTCATCGTCCGCTGTGGCCAGAGTTGTGATATCTCCTCTGTGGCACGCCGCCCCCCTTCAACGCGGCCATCATCGGTGGGAGGCCCTTGTATGGTGCGACACATGTGGGTGCCGCCACCTCCTTGCATATGGTAAAAGCGGGCCACCACTGTCGGTATCCAGTTCTGTGGCTCCGGTTTTTCCGCATCGGTGAAGCTTCCACAGGCCACTAGTGGAGGTTTGGCGGTCCAATTCTTTAACTTTCTGCACCTATAGGCCTATAAGGATGCCACCTTCACTACGTGGCCCTTGGTTCCCTATTTCCGACAAGATGACCATTTGACCAGAAATAATGCATCAAGAAAATGAATGTCCGAGGGTCTGGGCCTTGTTCATATTGGCCCACGCCCTCCATGTTAGCATTATAACTGGTGGATGAATCAATAATCATTATAAGTTTTAATAAAAACACAAAATGAACTCCTACAACAACCACCTAAAAAAACGAGTCATGGATCAACTCATCAGTTGGTTGATCCGTGTTCTTGGTATCAATCCAGAAAGGATATGGAAAAATCATTTAAATGGATATACAAATTTGAACCCCTACCTCAAACTCGATGGAAGACGTTGTGGATGTGGTTGAAGGTTCCATGATCGATGATGTTCTAAGGCATTTATTCGTTCCTCATTCTTCGTTGGAGTAGGTTTCCAGCTGCATTTTGTCAGAGCTTCCTGATGTTGATCCCCAAAACCCATGGCATAGGATTGTTTAAATAAAATAATAGGAAAAACCTACCTTGTGATTTATTAATGTTGTTTATTAATAAACCGAAATTAAAATTCCGTTAATTCAACGAACATCATGGTTACTAAACCCAAGGGTCATGTCATCAAATAACTCCCATTCAAGCCTGAAGTTACACCACAGTCCCTCCATTTTCCGCTCAATGGTGAGATGAGGATAAAAAACTCATGGAGTTTTTTATTATTATTTTGTAATGTACAATAACTAACATTTTCATCTGACCCTTGCCTATCAAAATTAAGCTTCACCGAAGTGAATCCCAGCACTGCGAATTCAATGGTGCCCTCAGATTTGTAAACTGAGCATCAGTTCAACATATAGAAATCTTTTCTCTCAGATTTACTAAATGTACTTTAATAAAAGTTCAAAATTACATTCCAAGCTCTCCGGGCCTCAGAATCATGTACAATAAATCTTCATGGACTCGTAACAATCCAAAAATAATCTATAAAAATACTTATATGGAAATTAACTATTTTTACATCCTCCCCAGAATAGAGATTTATGCCCACAAGATCCACAACAAAACTAGGGAAACAAATGGGTGTACTGAGCACTTATCTGAGCCTCCGTCTCCCATGTGCTCTCCTAGAAGTTCTTGTGATGCCATTGAACTTGTACCATAGGAATCAACCATCCATGAATAACCCAATCATGTCGATCATCTCTGTCCACTGGGAGCTCCACGAACATCACCCCATCATCAATTTCTAGCTCACCCCAGTCAATAACGTGCGATGGATCATGAATGTAACTGCTCAGCTCTGACATATGGAAAACATTATGCACCTGGTGCATCTATGGGTGAAGTGATAGGAAATATTCGACCTCAATAGCTCTATTGAGAATCTAGAATGGTCCGATGAACCTCAGAGATATCTTTCCGCCCCAGAAAAATATCTACAATCCTCATCAATGTGAGAACATAAGTTAAACATAACCATCCTCCTATAAAACTCAAGGGGTCTCCATCTCCTATAAACATAAAACTTTTTCCAGCTCTGTAGAGTATTCATCCCCTTCTAGATGATCTGAACATTCTCTGTGGTAGCTCCTATAATCTCTGGACCCATAAGTGCTGACTCCCTTGAGGCTGTCCAGCATAGAAGTGATTTGAATGATCTCCTATACAAAGCCTCAACCGGTACAATGTTGACGTTGTATTGATATCTATTGTTGTATGAGAACTCCACCAAGGGAATGAGATCATCCAAACTACGACCAAAATCAAGGACAGAACCACAAAAAATTTCCTCAAGAGTCTATATAGTTCACTATGTATAACCATCTATGTGTGGATGAAAGGTGATACTTAAGAGTAGTAGAGTTCCGAATGCCACCTATAATCCCTTTCACAACCAGGATGTAAAATGAGTATCATGATCTAAGACGATCATCGATGATACCCCATGAAGCTGTACATTCTCCTATATGTAGAGCCATCAGGTTACCTCTACTAATCCCTTTATTGGATGGGTAGAAGTGGGCTGACATGGTCAGTCAGTCAACGATCACCCAGATGGAATCATGGCCACTGGACATACATGGTGGCCCTATCATGATTTCCATGGAGATTTCATCCCACTTCCACTCTGGATCCACATGTGGGTGAGTCAAGCCTGCTAGAACCAGGTGCTTGGCCTTCACTTACTTACCAGTGAGGCATCATGAAATGAACTCTACCACTTATTTCATTATCTCTGGCCACCAGTACTAATGCCAGAGGTCCTGGTACATCTTCTCCATACCGGGATGTACCGCGAAAGGGGATGTGTGGAACACCCTCAAAACCTCCTACCATAGAGTCATTGGTACCATGGTGTGTCCTATGGAATGGATGACGTGCTCCCCACCATCATAAAATACTTCAGAAACCAGTCCCAAGGATATCTGAGCATATCAGGCCTCACAGTCAATGTCCCCATGTTGTGCCTCCTTGACTCACTAATGGAGTGGGGGAGTCACTCTCATAGATTGGAGGTAAGATTCTCTATCACTATCCATGAAGGATATCAACAATGTGGATATTTGCATTGTCGCCTCACTCCACAACTATAGTCCATACCTCCTATTGAGTGTGTCTACCACCACATCCACCATCCCATGAGTGTAGACTACGTCAATGTCATAGTAATGTAGGTGTCACGATCCTTCCTTGGTGCCCGTGCCGTGACTACCCCATGCCCGCCTTCCATAGGCCAGGGGCTGGCGACTATCACCAAGGAGGAAATCCCGGTAAAAGGGAAGGCATTGCCTTTGTATAGTAAACAAACACCACAGAGCAAGAAAGCAGTATAAGTAATCACTAAGTAAAAACTGAGTACAACAGTAAGTGCAGAAAAGTAAGTGGGCCAGTATACAAACCCAAACTGAAAGTAAAGTACAACTGGAATGGGAAAAAACAGCAGCTGAAAAGTAAAGATGCATCTTCGAGCCGCCCACTAGAAATCCCACCTGAAGGGTGAGTACAGAAGACCTCCATAGCTCCTAGGGTCCAGCCATCCGCTCCGAGTATGTCCCGCCCAGTGGCCCACCTCCAGGTACCATCCTGCTCCTCAAGCCTCAACCACGATCATCGTTGTCCGTCGTCTACAACCAACACAATGTAGTGCGGGTATAGCCTATGCCGGGGTGAGTATAAGATACTCAGTAGGGACCCCGAGTCCCTCGAAGGTCTCCCAAAATCCACAAAAGGTAATCGAAAAATGAAAGATACAATCACGAAGAAACATTCGACGCTGCTTAGGTATATGCCCATACATATACCTAAGTCATCAATTCCAGTATGCTCTAACTTCCAAGCCCAAGTACAACCCAGTCCACATGGGAAAACATAACCCAGTCCACAAAGGAAAGAAAAACGTAATCCAGATAGGATAGCACAACACAATCCACAAAGGAAAGCAATACAGGATTCATCTCACACAGGTATACTTCTTCGTATGACGATAGAGATGATCAGATATATCCACTGATTCATCTAAGTCATCGGACCCACAAAAGATCGATAGGTACTAACCCCCGCAAAGACCCACAAAGGATCTGACCCAGACATGATCGATAAGTAACTAACCCCCACAATGACCCACAAAGGATCTGACCCGCACAGGATCGATAGATAACTAACCCCCGCAAAGACCCACACAAGATTGGACCCACACAGGATCTGTAGGCGCTGGCCCACACAAGACAGCTGAGAGCTGACCCACGAAGGATCAGACCCACACAGGATCTATAGCACTGATCCATGTAGGATCGCTGAGTGTTGTAGTCGTCTCCATCGAATCCACTGAGGATCTCTGCACAGTTTTCATCATCATCGCAGTCGCGGCCAGCTCTAGGGTTCCCACACATAGCAAGCTCGTTCGGGAGGGTCCGCTCCACGAGCCGAGAGGCTGATACATCAACTGACACATAGTCCAGAGTTTATGTATCCAAAAGGACCATATCGTCAACAGGAACTCAACGCCGCAGACAGCGCATCAATCGGACGCCCGGTCTGAGAGTTATTGGCTTTTTCGTCCCAGGGGCCCGGTTGGTTTTTTTTAAGTCAAAACCAACCCGACCGTACTCCACCTGTGTCCAAACCTCGGGCAGAGTAAGCCAAAAGATCCGTCTCACAACTATTATTTAATCATACGCCGTGGGTATAAATCAAAATGATTTAAAAGAATCAAAACCCCTATCTCAAAGCTGTCGTCGAACGTGAGTTCTTCACAGAATTGACCATCGCAGAGAAGAGGATTGTCGCATCATGGAAGGGGCGTCACTGTCGTCGCGGTACTCGGCATCGCTCCGTCAAACTCCGAGGATTAAAAACACACATATTTAATTGCATCAATTAAATCCATGTTGAGGATAAAATTCACAAATAATTAAAGAACCGAAATCCCCTACCTCAATCAATTGTTGATTGAAGATTGTTGTAGGGAAGGAATGTCACGGGAGAAGTGTCGCGGAAGGAGGATCGTCACGTTGCGTTGTTGGTCTCCGAGGATCCGGCATTCATCGTCTCCCTTGATCGGTGGCTGGAGTTCTTCGCGTTCTTCGCGTTCTTCACGAAGAGGGATGGAGATCTCCAAGACTTAGAGCTTCCTCCAATTCCTCTCAAAAAGTAACCCTCAAGTAAACACGTGTTGGTCTTATTTTATTTCCATGCCAACGATTTGAAATTCAAAGTTAAGAAACAAACCATTAATTCGATGAATTAATTGTCACGACTTAACTGCCCAATTAATAGGGGCATTTAGAATTTAAGAAAACGCACCCGTTGACATTCATTAAAAAGGAGGTTTTCGCGGGTGTGTTACTTAAAGGGAAAGAAACGGTGGGTCTCGTGCGAGCCCTACCTCACAAATATCCTACCATGTGGGTAGGATATCGTGGGTTCCACCCTATCCGCTTAACATAGCATAATTGGATTTAAGTGGCTTTAAATGAAATAAAATAAAGTTGTCACACCACGTTATTTTATTTCTTAAATTAACCCCAAAAATTAAAAACCACAACCGAGTAGACGCAGCTTTGGAAAAGGAATTTCTTAGAAAATACCAGTGCTGCGATTCCATCGGTTCCCTCAGAATTCAATTACGAGCACCAGTTCAAATGATAGAAAAGCCCCCTCATTCGTTCACTGAATGTACCCGAGAAAAACTTCAGAAAATGATTCTGGGCACATCGGGCCTCGGAATCAGGTGCCGTCAGAAACTGCATTCTTGTAAAATTCCAAAAAAAAATTAAGAAAAACATTTCCTTGAATTTTACAAGTCTTTACATCACTCCCACCTTAGGGATTTATGTCCCCATAATGATACATCATAATCTATGGAAACAAATGTGGGTACTTAGCACGCATCTGAGCCACCCGCTCCCAAGTGCTCTCCTGGAGGTTCCCATGCTGCAATCTGATGCGCACTAGAGAAATCGAACGTCCACATAGGACCCACTCCTATCGATCCTCAATCTCCACCATGACCTCCGAAAATGTCTCCCCATCATCAACGTCCATATCCCCATGGTCAATGATATGTGTCGGGTCGTGCACGTATCTTCTCAGCTGAGATACGTGGAAGACGTCGTGCACCCGGTGAAACTGAGGTGGTAGAGCCAGGTGATAAGCCACCTTGCCCAACCTGATGAGGACTTGGAATGGTCCGATTATGCATGGAGACAACTTGTCGCCTCGGCCAAATCTCCGTAATCCACGTCTTGGTGAGACACACAAGAATACGTGGTTGTCATCCTCAAACACTAGTGGCCTCCGCCTCTTATCAGCATAGGACTTTTGCCGGCTCTGAGCTGTTCTCATCCGCTCTTGGATGACCAGGACCTTCTCTGTCGTGGCGTGGACCATCTCTGGTCCCACAGGTACTGACTCCCCAGGGTCTGTCTAGCACAAAGGAGATCTGCATGGTCGGTCGTACAATGCCTCGTATGGTCCCATACCGATGGTGGAGTGGTAGCTATTGTTGTACGCAAACTCCACCAAGGGTAGTTGGTCCTCCCAAATGCGACCAAAGTCGAGGACACATGCGCGTAGCATGTCCTCGAGAGTCTGAATGGTCCTCTCCGTCTGACCATCTGTCTGAGGGTGAAAGGCAGCACTCAGACGTAGCTGCGTCCCGAACGCCTCCTGCAACCCCTTCCAATGCCGGGAAGTAAAGAGAGAATCTCGATCAAATATGATAGATGATGGAACACCGTGAATCAGTACGATCTATTGAACGTAGAGATGCCCTACGCTCTCCACTGAGCCCTTCTCTATGATGGGTATGAAGTGAGCCGACTTGGTGAGTCGATCGACAATCACCCAAATGGATTCATGACCTCTGGACGTGCGTGGAAGTCTAGTAACGAAGTACATAGATATCCCATCCCAATACCACTCCGGGACCTCCAAGGGCTATACCAAGCCTGGTGGTAGCTGATGCTCTTCCTTCACCTGCTTGAAGGTGAGGCACCGTGAAACGAACTCTGCCACAACCTTCGTCATGCCCGGCCACCAGTGCTGTCGTCTGAGATCCTGTTACATCTTCACCACTCCAGGATGTACCGCCAAGGGATAAGTGTGAAACTCTCTCAGCAACTCCTCCTGTAAAGCAACTGGTACCAAGGCACTTCCTCTGAAAAGGACGTCATGCTCTGCTCCTAAGGAGAAACCATCATTTCATGTCCTAAGAATATCTGCGCACGCCGAGTCTCACAGTCAGCGTCCCCATGCTGTGCATCTCTCACCCGCTGCAGTAGTGGAGGGGTGACTCTGAGAGACTGAAGGAAGGCTGCCCCATCTCTATCCCCAAAGGATATCTGTAAAGAGTCTAGCTGCTCTGTTGCCTCCTCAAGTAGGTGAATGATCGTCCTCCTGCTGAGAGCATCGTCTACTACGTTCCCCTTCCCAGGAGTATAGACTATCTCAAAGTCATAGTCCTGGAGGAACACGAGCCATCGTCACCATCTTAGGTTCAGGTCCTTATGAGAGAATATGTACCTGAGACTCTGAAGGTCAGAAAAGTCGGTAAAGCGCTCGCCCATCAGATAGTGCCACCATGTCTTTAGAGCGAAGACCACTACTACTAACTCCAGGTCATGGGTAGCATAGTTCTGCTCGTGCGGCCTCAATAGACGTGATACATAGGCGATCACTGCCCACTCGTTCATTAGGATACATCTGAGTCCGTTACCTGATGCATCACAGTAGACTACGTACCAAACTCCCTCCTCCGGAAGCCTCATGATAGGGGCGCTGGTCAATCTCTGTCTCAGCTCCTGGAAGCTCTGCTGACATCAGTCTGACCACACAAAGGGTTTCCCCTTCTTCGTCAAAGCTGAGAGGGGTGCCAAAACTCTGGAGAAGTCTGGAACAAATCTCCTATATTATCCAGCTTGTCCCAAGAAACTCCTCACCTCCACCACGCTCCTAGGTGGCTCCCAACCTAGCACTGCCTCGATCTTCGCATGATCCACTGCAACTCCCGCCTCAGTGATGATGTTTCCCAAGAAGTGGACCTCACATATCTAGAATTGACACTTCGAGAGCTTACCATAAAGGTGGTGCTCTCGAAGTGTATCCAGTACAACCCGCAAGTGGTAGGCGTGATCCTCCTCAGTCATTGAGGATATCAGAATGTCTTCGATGAAGACCCTGAAAAATTGATCGAGGTATGGCTGAAAGATCCTGATCATGAGGCCCATGAACACTTCTAGAGCATTGGTCATGCCAAAAGGCATAACCAAGAACTCATAGTGTCCATACCGACATCTGAAGGTCGTCTTCTACACGTCCTCATCCTGAACACTGAGCTGATAATAGCCTGACCTAAGGTATATCTTTGAGAACCACCGTGCTCCCTTGAGCTGATAGAAGAGGTCATCAATCCTCAGTAGCGGATACTTGTTCCTCACTGTCACCTAGCTCAGGCGACAATAGTCGACACAAAGTCACATGCTCCCGTCCGCATTCATGGCGAACAATATCAGGGAGGCCTAGGGTGAAACAATGGGTATGATGAATCCCTTGATATGTAATTCCTCCAACTGTACCCGTAGCTCTCGAAGCTCAGCGAGGTCCATCCGATACGCTGGACTGGATATCGGGGCTGTCATGGGGTATAGATCAATATAGAAGTCTGCCTCTCTATGAGGAGGTAGTCCTAGAACATCGTCTGGAAAGACGTCCGCATACTGATCCACCACTACAAGAAAACTAGGACTCTGCACGTCAACTGCTCCTAGGATGAGGCTAGCCAACTAATGAGTGATGGGTTGTCCTCTCCCCTGCGAGAGTCCATCCTGTGCTGTGAAGGCTCCTTTCTCTCTAGTGAAGGTGAACCTACTCCCGTCGGTGCGTACACATCACACCTTGTGCCTAATACAGTCAATCTGTGCATGGACTGTAGATAACCAATCCATGCCCTAGATGACGTTGTATGGCCACGATGCCGCTACAAGAAGAACCCAGCCGAAGATCTCGCCTCCAAGAGTAAGCTCACACTGCCGGCACCAGTGCGTAATCATCGAGTCTCCTCCCGTAGGAGCCTCTAGCCATAAGGATCGAGCCAACGGGTCTGTCGGAATCTTCGAGCTCCGAACAAGGGCAGTGTCTATGAAAGTGTGACTCACTCCTGTGTCTATAAGAACTGCAGAAAGAGGGGAATAAAAACAGATTGTACCTAGAATCATCTCGGGCGCGCCGTGGTCGTACGCCTCCGCTGCCTGGAGCTGTGCCTGTATCTGCCCGCCATCTTCCTGTGGTCGGGATGGACCTCCTGGTGGTAGTGGTAGTAGAGCCTCAAAGAGTCACCCACCACCTGCTACTCGGCAAGATCCTCTGCCTCGTCCGCCTGCTCCCTACGAACCTCCATGGTCGACCCTCTGCCTTTGCGTGGGTGGCCCCTCAACCATCTGCTGCTCCTCGGCACAGTGGGTCGGGCAGTTACGAGCCATGTGGCCCTTCCCGCCGCATGTGTAGCACAGCCTGCCTCTCGAAAGACTGGCTCCGCGCTGTGTGCCCCGCACTGCTGAGCCAGTGTCATGAGGTCGTCTGCATGAGGGTCTGGTCTGCCTGGACCCATGAGTCATACGTCGACTGCCTGCTGCAGAAGACTCTGCTACGTGCTGCCCCGCGGTAGATCTCGCTGCTGAGGAAGGCTCAGCAAGAAATCTCCCGATCAAAATGGCCCTCTCCAGTACTCCTTCCTGAGTTGGAATGCTGAGGGAGATCCGCGATACCCTGATCTCATGCCTCAATCCATGCTCAAAGGTCTGGGCCCAAAATAATGGGTCCCGTACCCTGTCTGTCGAGTAGTGCAAGAGATCGGTAAATCTCGCCGAGTACTGGGCGACTGTCAAGCTACCCTGCCACAACTACAGAAGCTCTTGGATGTGCACCACACAGAGGGTGGATAAAAACTCTCACCACTGCCTCCAACCAGTCCTCAGCTGCCTGGGGGTTCGTCTCCCCACGGAACCTGGGCGGTCGCTGGTGCTGGAACTCGTGCAGTGCACTAAGGCGACGTGCATCATTAGCGGCTGGGGATGGAAGCATCGGTGGCTCGGCGGGTAGAGGTACCGCCGGTGCCTCAGCTGTCAAAGTCCCCTGTACCGAGGCCTCGTTGTTTGGTGGGCTATCGTCACACACAACTATTGGAACCATAGATAGCTGCCGTCGTGGGGCTATCCTGAAAAGAAACAGGTGCGCCATGGTCAAACAGTATACCTAGTGAGCTGACATAAATTAATCACAAAGAAAACATGAAACACACATGAAATCAATGTTTTCGTGCGTTAAGTCAGAAATCAGAACTCAGGTTCCCGGTGTACAGATATGTCGGCCACCGCGCCAACACTAGACTCCCTGGACTGATAACCACACCCAACACATTTAACACTATTGCTTCACATAGAGAATGATCAGTGTCCTGAGTTCTGCGGTAGAAACGAACTCCTCTGATACCAATTTTTCCCGACCCGTCCTCGGGGCCCATGCCGTGACTACCCCAAGCCCGCCTTCCATAGGCCAGGGGCTGGAGACTAGCACCAAGGTGTAAATCTCGGTAAAAGGGAAGGAATTGCCTTTGTAAATTAAACAAACACCATAGAGCAAGAAAGAAGTAGAAGTAATCACTAAGTAAAAACTGAGTACAACAGTAATTGCGGAAAATTAAGTGGGCCAGTATACAAACCCAAAACGAAAGTAAAGACAATTGGAAAGGGAAAAACAGAAACTAAAAAGTAAAGCGACATCTTCGAGCCATACAATGGAAATCCCACCTAAAGGGTGAGTACAGAAGGCCTCCACAGCTCCTAGGTTCCAGCCATCCGCTCCAAGTACGTCCCACCCAGTGGCCCACCTCCAGGTACCATCCTGCTCCGTAAGCCTCAACCACGATCAGTGTTGTCTGTTTTCTGCAACCAACACAATGTAGTGCAGGCATAGCCCGTGCAGGGGTGAGTATAAGCTACTCATTAGGGACCCCGAGACCCCCGAAGGTCTCCCAAAGTCCACAAAGGAAAGATACAATCACGATGTAACATTCAACACTTCTTAGGTATATACCCATACATATACCTAAGTCATCAATTCCAGTATGCTCCAACTTCCGAGCCCAAGTAAAACCCAGTCCACACATGAAAACACAACTCAGTCCACATAGGAAAGAAAAACGTAATCCACACAGGATAGCACAACACAATCCAAAAAGGAATGTAAAACAGGATTCATCTCATACAGGTATACTTCTTCGTATGACGATAGAGATGATCAGATATATGCAATGATTCATCTAAGCTGTCGGACCCACAAAGAATCAATAGGTACTAACCCCTGCAATGACCCACATAGGATCTGACCCACACAGGATCGATAGGTAACAAACCCCCGCAATGACTCACAAAGGATCTGACCGACACACGATCGATAGGCAACTAAACCCGCAAAGACCCACACTGGATCAGACCCACACAGGATCTGTAGGCCCTGGACCACACAGGACTGCTGAGCGCTGAACCACACAGGATCAGACCCACACATGATCTGTAGCACTAATCCACGTAGGATCGCTGAGTGCTATAGTCGTCGCCGTCGAATCCACTGAGGATCTCTGCACAGTTGTCGTCGTCGTCGCAGTCGCAGCCAGCTCTAGGGTTCCCGCACATAGCAATCTCATTCGAGAGAGTCCGCTCCATGAGCCGAGAGGCTGATACATCAACTGACACATAGTCTAGAGATGATGTATCCAAAAGTTCCGTATCGTCAACAGGAACACAACGTCGCAGACGGCGCGTCAATTGGACGCCCGGTCTAAGAGTTATTGGCCTTTTCGTCCCAGGGGCCCGGTTGGTTTTTTTAAGTCAAAACCAACCCAACCATACTCCACCTGCGTCCAAACATTGGGCCGAGTAATCCAAAAGATCCATCTCACCACAATTATCTAATCATATGCCACGGGTATAAATCACAATGATTTAAAAGAATCAAAACCCCTACCTCAACGTCATCGTCGAACATGAGTTCGTCGCGGAATTGACAGTCACGAAGAAGAGGATCGTCACGTCACGGAAGGGGCGTCGCTGTCATCGCGGTACTCGGCGTCGCGCCGTCAAACTCTGAGGATTAAAAACACACAGATTTAATTTCATCAATTAAATCCATGTTGAGGATAAAATTCACAAAGAATAAAAAAACCGCAATCCCCTACCTCAATCAGTTGTTGATCGAAGATTGTTGCGGGGAAGGAACGTCGCAGGAGAAGTGTCACGAAAGGAGGATCGTCACATCACGTTGTCGATCTCTGAGGATCCGGGGTTCTTTTTCTCCCTTCGCCGGCAGCCGATGTTCTTCGCATTCTTCACGTTCTCCGCGTTCTTTGCGTTCTTCGCGAAGAAGGATGGAGATCTCTAAGACGTAGAGCTTCCTCCAATTCCTCTCAACAAGTAACCCTCAAGTAAACACGTGTTGGTATTATTTTATTCCCATGCCAAATATTTGAAATTAAAAGTTTAGAAGCGAACCATTAATTCGATGAATTAATTGTCACCACTTAACTACCTAATTAATAGGGGCGTTTAAAATTTAAGAAAACGCACCAGTTGACTTTCATTAAAAAGGAGGTTTTCACAGGTGCATTACTTAGAGGGAATGAAACGATGGGGCGCGTGCAGGCCCCACCTCACAAATATCCTACCAAGTGGGTAGGATTTTTTGGGTTCTACCCTATCCTCTTAACAAAAGCTTAATTGGCTTAAAGTGGCTTTAAGTGAAATAAAATAAAGTTGTCGCACCACTTTATTTTATTTCTTAACTTAACCCCAATATTTAAAAACCACACCCGAGAAAACGCATCTCTGGAAAAGGCATTTCTAAGAAAATATCAGCACTACGATTCCATCGGTTCCCTCAGAATTCGATTCCGAGCACCGGTTCAAAAGTTAGAAAAACCCGCTCCTTCGTTCACTGAACGTACCATAGCCAAACTTCGGGAAATGATTCCGGGCACATCGGGCCTCAAAATCCGGTGCCGTCAGAAACTGTGTTCTTGTAAAATTCCAAAGAAAATAAATAAAATAACTTCCTCGAATTTTACTGGTCTTTATAGTATGAACTCCATCGATCCCCACTATCTCAGGTCCTACTGGAAAGTCAGTCTTTATCAACGGTTTCAACCCATTGGTAAAGGCTAGAAAACCATTATAAAAAACTATACCAAAGGTTTTCCAAACCGTTTGTTCTACAACTATGGGGATAGACATGTCCCAAAAGTTCTATGGGAACCATTGGGATATGGGAGATTAATGGATTATATACCAATGGTTTTAAGAAACTGTGGGTATAATGTTTTACCAATGATTTAAAACCAATGGAAATAACAATTTCCATGTTTATACCAATGGTTGTCCAAACCATTCATATAGATTTTAGCAACGGTTCCTCAAAAACCATTGGGAAAAGATAGGTATAGAATCTATACCAGTGGTTTTACAAACTGTTGGTATATACATAAACCAACATTTTACATGAAATTGTTGGTATATGGTTTATTTACAAACATATGCCAAACGTTGTAAACCATTGGCATAACATTTATGCACTTATAGTAGCAGCATGCCGACATCCCCCTATGCACCTGTAGTAATGCTATTCCACCAGTTCTCAATACACACATACCAAACCTGATGTTCTGTATTTCATTACCCCATACACACATGTATAATTAACAGATAATTGATAATGTAATTCAAGAAATTATACTCAAACAACCAGTATACCCATTCAGTATTAACACATCATTCATAAGTTAATTAAATACATAAATATTTCAATTCAGAATTCAGATCAATTACCATATGAAATATAAAATTATGAAATGAATACAAACTATATTGAATTATCTATAACACATATAGAATTGAATTCTGAATTCCAAAGGTAATAACCCATATATAAGAAAATAATGCTTCTAGTTTAGAATATGGCATTACTCTTCATAGGCATGGGTGAATTCAGATTGGAATTTAATTTTTGGGTAATTTGGTATGCCATGATGTAGTAAGGGGTTATGTGACATGGGTTAGAGGCTCTAATGGTTTATTCCAATCCAAGATAGGATGGGGTGTCCCGAGGGGGCGGGGGGGGGGGGGGGGGGGTTAGGGGGGCTGTCCAGGGGGGAGGGGGTTTAGGGGGGATGTCCAGGGGGAGGGGCTATCCAGTGGGGATGCCCAGGGGGATGGGGGTCGTCCAAGGGGGTCAGGGGTGTCTAGGGTAGGGGGGCTGGGGGTCCTAGTGGGGGCTGTCTAGGGTGTGGGCGTGTC
This sequence comes from Viscum album, assembly GCA_963277665.1. Taxonomy (NCBI): domain Eukaryota; kingdom Viridiplantae; phylum Streptophyta; class Magnoliopsida; order Santalales; family Viscaceae; genus Viscum; species Viscum album. The sequence continues at coordinate 31,184,534 of OY728128.1, read as the reverse complement.
CAATGGAATAAGGCGAGTCTATGGGGTGGGGGTGTCTCTGGGGATGGGGGCTATCCATGGTGGTGAAGGTGTCCTGGTGGGTGGGGGTGTCCATGGGGTTAGGGGGCAGTTCATGAGGGTAGGGGGTGTTTGAGTGGTGGGAGAGGGAGTTCAGGGGTGGGGGTGTCCATGGGGTTAGGGGTGTCCAGGGGGAGGGGGTGTCTAGGGGTGGGGGTGTCCATGTGGTGGGGTGGTGTCCGGGGGGGCTGTCCAGGGGGTTTATGGATTTCAAAGGGGGTGGGGGTGTCGAGGGGGGGTGGGTGTCCACGGTGTGGTGGGATCTCCATGGGAGTGGGGGTGTCCAGGGGTTTTGGGGTTGGGGTGTCTAGTGGGTTCGGGGGGATGTCCATGGGATTAGGGGGTTTCCTAGGGGTGTGGGTGTCCAAGGTGGGTGGGTGGGGGGGATATCCAGGGTGTTGGGGGCTATCCAAGTGGGTAGGGGGTGTCCAGGGTGTGGGGATGTCCATATTGTGGGGTGGTGTCCAGGTTGGTGGGGGCTGTCCAGGGGGTGGGGGCTATCCCAAGGTGTAGGTGGTGTACATGGGGTTGGGGTGTTTATTGGGGGTGGGGGGGCTGTCCATGGGGGTGGGGGTGTTCTAGTGGTGGTGGTGGGGGGGGGGGGGGGGGGTTGGGTTCCAGTTTGTGGGGTGGTATCTAGGGCGGTATCCAAGGGGTTGGGGTCCAAGGGGGTTGGAGTGTCTAGGGGAGTGGGGGTGTCTTGGTGTGTGGGGGTGTCCAGGGGTGTTGTCCCGGGGGGGGGGGGGGGTTGTCCAGGGGTTTGGGGTGTCCATGTGGGGTGCCTAGGGGGTTGGGGTGGGGGTGTCTAGGTGGTGGGGGGCTGTCCAGGGGTAGGGGTGTCCAGGTGGTGGGGTGGTTTCCATGGGGGTGGGGTGGGGTGTCCATGGGGTTAGGGGTGTCCCGGTGGAGTTGGACGGGGGTGTCCATGTGGCGGGGCGATGTCTAGGGTGGTGGGGGATATCTGGGGGGTGTGATGTGGGGGGGGGGCTGTCCTTGGGGGTGGGGGTGTCTGGGGGAGGGAGGGGGTGGTTGTCCTGGTGGTGGGGTGGTGTCCAGGGGGTGGGGGCAGTTCACGGGTTTTTAGGGCTTTCCAAGGGGGTAGGGGTCCTTCCAAGGGGGTGGGGAGTCCAGGTTGTGGGGTGGTGTCCAGGGGGTGGGGGATGTCCAGGGGGTGGGGGATGTCCACATGGGAAGGGGGTGCCCAGGTGGTGGGGGTGTCCAGGGGGTGGGGGTGCCTGTCCAGGGGGTTGGGGTGGCTGTCTAGGGGAGGGGTTAATCTATCACATCAAACATTAAGTCGTGTTTCATTAATTTTAGATAAATAAATAATGATTACGTGACCTACATAATTATACATACATTCAGGCACAACAAATCATCAAACATAAAATTACAATAATAATAGTAAAAAATGTAACATATCTGTATGTCCCTCATTAACATAAAAATCATCATCAACCTCACTATTTTCCCCATTTAGGTCCCCATAAATGTCCCTGCCCTCCTCAATGTCCTCCTCCTCGCCCTCATACTCCACCTCAGCCTCCTCCTCATCCTCTTCCTCTGCCGCGGACAACTCCTTTCCCTCCTACACCGCCTCGGCTTCCGCCGCTTCTGCCTTGGAAACATCCTCACCATCATCTTAACCACCCCTATAACTTCCACCTAGTGCACAATATATAGAACACTTCGATGAAATATATTAATCACATTCATTTTTGGCCTCTGGTGGAAGTGTTCGACGTAAAACTTCCATCAGTTTCATAAATGTAGTGTTTTCCCTAATAGATTGTTCTGCCATATCTGTGGCTCTTTTCTCATCATGTTCAACCTATGCCTTAACTTACAGGAACTCGGTGTCACTAAAACTCATTCATGAGGAGGTACCATACCTCATCAGGACTATAAACCTCCCATGTCAGCATCGTACTTTTCCAGGGTTCCCATCTCCCAACAGCAGATGTAACTGATCATTTGACACAAAATTGTTAGGTTCATGGGCATCAATAGCCTCTAAAGGAAACTATTAAAAATATAAATTGATTATTAATTTAAAAAATACATATTAAAATTTTAAATCAACTAATTAAAACTTACAATCTGTTGCTGAGTCGGTTTATTACCCACACTTCTATCTTTCTTCCATTGACTTGAGAAAACAGTTTTTCTTGAGGCACCCATCCTTTAAAACTCAATGTCTCCCTATACAATGAAATTGAATGTAGGAAACCATTATTAAAAGTCTGTTTCCAGTAATTAATTTCATAACTAATAATATATAACACCATTAGAAATCAAATAAATTTTGGAGGAAAAATAGAATGTGGAAGTCGTAATGATTAATTATAAACAACTGTCATACGTGCTTTGTATCATGAGCTAGCATTGTAGTTCAATAAAATGTGGGGAATAATTTATTATCATCAATGTTTTTTTATTTCTTACTGATGATTCATAAATAAAATTCAATAATAAAAAAGATAATATTAACGAAAAACATGGAATTTTTCATTTAAATACCTCAAATGTGATTAATACCATAATCTGGGTAGTCGTCCCATGAGTAATATTCTGTTGATAATGTTCTATCATAATGTATTCAACTACTTGGACAACTTTTACCTATATTTCAACTCTATCATGCCCACCAATATACAACTTTTTCATATAGGATCTCCAAATCTCCCCTAAATCCTTTAGATGTGCTGGTCATGCACCATTACCATTAGGTAAATTACACAAAATATAACACCAAAATATTAATTCATATAAATAAAAAAATATTTCATTAAATATAACAAATTGGTTTACCCATATCTCTACACAACCATTATCCATGATTTCATTCAGAAACTATCTCGATGAGAGAGGGATGATAGGAATGATGTCAAAGAATTTGGAGAGAATCACAAAAAAACTATGACATTGATGCCCTATTTTTTCAACCATTTGACTATCTTCATTATTGTCCACCATCAACAATATGTGGCAGTTTCATACCGCACACATACCTGTACACCCTCACCCCCACCTCTGATCAGTAGAGGTATCATTGATGAAAGAAAAAAAATATTATATCTATACTTCTTGTAATGAAAATAAATAATTGTATAAAAAATTTGTTAGGGTTATATAAATATAACTGCAACAGTCTGATCAATGGGCACTGCTGGATCCACAGAAATAGAAGGAACTCCCTGTGTAGTTGGAGTGGGTCCTAATGTATTCTCCATAGGGATAGAATCTTGCATAGTACTAGTTGATGAAGATATAACATAGAATCTCATAGCGAAAGATGTATAAGTAAAAGAAGGTGTCATGGATGACTGGACGAATGCATGATTGGGAGTGGGAATGATCACCAGATATGGTAAACACAGCTTGGGTGACTCTGATGATAAGGATGGTGAAAACATGGGGGGCCTAAATATCCTTTGTATCGCTAATGACACACCCAGATCAGAATGTGGGATAGACGGTATGTCAGTGGGGGGGGGGGACAAGGTCTAATCGGGTATGCCAAGAAGATCAACTAGCTCTCATACCACCCCTCTTAAAAACACCCTATGTACTGGGACCACTACTAGTCTTCCAATAAAATAATTTTCACCTATGAGGTGGATCCTAAAGAATGTTTGAAATAAAATTAATCACATGACATCATATATTATTTAAATATATATATTTGAAATAAAATACTCACTATAGGAACTAGTGGTGGAATTCCCATCTCATCCATGTGATGATTTTTGTCCATCACCTTTTTCTATTTCCTATCTTTAAATGGTTGCATTTCTTATATTTGAAAATAAATATGGAAGTAATTAGAAATATATAACTAATTTGTAACCCAAAAAACAAAATATATGAGAGGGAATAGGGGAATTCATGGATAATTTAACTATCCATTGTTTTAGGGGAGCTTGAATAGATATATAATGAATTCAATAAATCATACAAGGTGTAATAAAATTATTATTATTTATTAGTAGGATTGTAATTTAATATGATGAAAAACTATCATGTTCTCTAAAGGGTAATGAACATGTTAAAATTAAGCAAAATTTTAATTTCTATCGCCTATGTAGATGATGTATGTTTCTATACATGTTTTGAAGATGAAGACAAACTGTTAGGTTAATTATCTAGAGAAATATTAAAGGGAGTTCTTATAGTTACACTAATTTAATACATGGTAAATAAAGCATTTAAATGTTCACCATGTCAGAAATGTTGGTTATAGTTAAATTAAAATTTAAAAAAACAAATTCAAATAAAACTTCAACCAATAAACATTAAAAATTCACGTATCAATCAAGTCGTATACAACATATTTGTAATAAATATTAAATAAATTCGAATATTACCAACCTTAAAAACCCATGTTGAGCTAAACCAAATGAATTGAGAACATGAATGGATGATTTTATATATTTCCCACCATAACATTATGTTCGTAGTCAACTCTAATATTTGAGCTATTGGAGTCATCAAAAGTAATAAATGGATCATTTCCTATGGCATTAGTGATGGTGTCAATTTAATCATCACCATGATAAATAAATATGTCTTGTAATTACATAAATAATGAAATCAAATTCAGGTCAATGATGGTATTCTTCATAAAAAACATTTTTTTCCTTTGCTTCCAATACATATGGCTCATCGGTAGCAAGAGTGCAAGTCATATCAATTACTCTAAATCCACAATCATCAATAAATATGACATGCATCATCTTTGAATAAATCAATTATAATTTCATCATTATGACTCATCCATGAGAATAATAATCCAATGTTATTGTTTTTTTCAATGACTCCATAATAACCTACATTTTCAAATCACGGTCTACTATCTGATGCACTGATATAACAGTATGTTGTGGTAGTAAGCATAACAAAATCATGTTGTGTTCACATATTCATTTCACATTCAGTGATAATAATTCTGTATCCATTGATAAAAATTGATTTACAATTATGTACTACAGTATTATGACCCAAACCCAAAGCTCTTATTTCCTAAAATACAATGTCAGCTGGAAAACTCAATACTTTAAATATAAATGAATATTAAACTTAATAAAATATTTTTTTAATTATTTTAAAAAGTAATATTTTTACCTTCAATTTTAACCCAGTAAGAAACTCTTTGCTATGAAAAGTCTCTATCCTTCTCAATGATAAAGAACGATTCTTTCTATTTATCATTTCCTTATTATCCCAATAGATAAAAATAGAAATATTTTAACAGATATATTTGTAAGATATACATATATTCAATTTAAATACCTAATTTAGTCATAGAAAAAATGACAATTGAACAAAAAAGTGCAATGTGCCATGTAAATTCATCTCTAGGGTGAACCAAATCATCATTAGTCTTTTTTATCTTAGTATCATTCCATCACATTTTTTATTGATATTTCGTCAGTTATAAAACTATTTTTGAGTCTAGGGATCATTGGAAAGTACCAAATTAATTACTGTGAACCCAATGATGGTGTTCTATCAGCTTTTGGCTTCTAGCTGGATGTGCCACATTTTATACAATCATTTCATCCTACAGTTTCCTCCCAAAATAAACTAAACTTTTTCAAGAAATCATGGATTTTGTTTCATAAAAATACATGTTCCTCAATAAAATTATTTTCCATATTGTTTTTTGAGGGAATATATGCGTCATTTTGAAGTAAGTTCTTCATGATGTTAATAATGTAATCGATGGGAGCATTAGAAATCCCATACATCGTTTTCCCATGAATCTATCAGATTAATGATTCTAGCTTTTTCATTCTACTGCATTGTAGATATACTAGAGTCGTGGAATCATCATTTAATTTTTTTTCACACTAACAATATCATCATTTTCATTAGACGCATCATGAATGATCATATCGAAGTCTTCTTGGGTAAAATCCTTCCTTTTTTTCTAATGATGAATAAATGGAAACCTGTCAAATAACAAATTCTACAATCCATTCATCTCATTCGGACCATTAGAAATTTGAGATTTCATTTTCTCCCCATTATTATACCATATATAGTAGTTTACTTGAAAACCATATTTGTTTATGTGGTAGATGACTTAATCACAGAGAAACCAAGGTCTCCAACACAATTGTAACATGGGTAGTGCATCTGATCACAATATGATGCATTGTGAAATGAATAATCTAAAAAGATCTCTAAATAGTTTAGTAAATCACTTGAGATCTGATCACATCCATACATAAAACTTATATCCATTCATTAAAAAAATTGTTATAAGTTATTAATTCAAATGAATTTCAGTAAGATTGAAGATTAATTGAAAATATATTTAAATAAATTAGAATTGTTCGCATTATATGAAACCATAACTGACATAATACTCAAAATGATAATCATAATATAAAAGACAACACAATAATATATTTATAACAAAATATCTTTGATGAACTATACATGAATGTACAAGATCATGTACACTTGTTGAGCAGAATTATCCAGGAGAACCCCACCCCCATTTGGACAACCCACACCCCACCTAGATAGCCCCCCACCGCCACGTGGACAACCCACCACCCCACCCTTCGCCAGCCCACTCCCCCACCCCCACCTAGACATCCAACCCCATTCCTGTACAACCCACACCCCTCCCCACATGAAAAACCCACCCCACCCCTTGGATATCCCACACCCCTCCCCCATTCAGACATCCCACCCCACCCCCTAGATAGCCCAACCCCTGGACAGCCCACACCCCCCTCCCTGGACATGCCACTCACTGGACAGCCCACCCCCTGGACAACCCAACCCCACCCCCTTGAAAACCCACCTTGACCCCCTTGTCAGCCCACACCCCCTCCCCACACCCCTATTGGCCCCACCCCCTGAACAACCCTCCCCACCTGGTTAGACCCCCCCCCCCCCACCTGGGAAACCCCTTACCCCTGCAGCCCCTCTTAGTGTAATTTTTTTTCAAACCATTTTATTAATTAAGAATGGAAAACCATCATGCATTTTCCATTTTATTAAAAAAATACCATTCAATTTCTCCAAAACTGACAAATTCAATTTATAAGGATCTATGGGTCACATAGAAAATGACATTGGGGAAAGGGGAAAATCACCAACATGGTTAATTCCAATTTAAAAATGGGTCCAAGCACTTAGGAGGTGGGCGGTGTCCGGGGGGTTTCAAAGGGAGTGGGGGCTATTCTAGGGGGTGGAGGATGTCTGGGGGGGGGTTGTCCAAGGGGTGGAGGTATTCAGGGGGTGGGGCAGTTTAAGGGGGTGGGGTGGGGGGATATCCATGTGGTGTGGGGGTGTCGGGGGGGGGGTGGGTGGGTAGGGGGGTTGTAAATGGTGGGTGTGGGGTTCCGGGGGGGGGGTGTCCAAGGGGGTGGGTGTGTCTAGGGGTGGGGGGCTTTCCAATGGGGGTGGGAGTGTGTAGGGGGTGGGGTGTGTGAGGGAGGTGGTTGTCTAATGGGTGGTGTACTAGGGGTTGCGGTGTGAGTGATAATGGGAGGCAATACCCATATAATATCTTGAAAATTACCTATACCCAGTCCAACCAATATCACAATTGAAATCCATCACCCATCCAGCAGCCAATTCATCCTCCATATCACTACACTTCCCATTATTCCTTGAAAAAAAACTATAAATACACAATCCAATTCATGTTTTCAACTAATCTAAAGTCTATATAAACTACCATATCACCCCACTAAAAATTTGGAAACCTCCTACACCACTACCCAACTGTCCCCAATACCTTCACATATACCATCCTTATATCCATTACCTGTTACCATCGTGGAGTGGGGGTACATCTCACGAGCACCCAAATGTTCATATGGTTCACGAACTCTACACAAAATGATTGGGTATTAAGACAAAAAATAAATGTTATTCACACAATCATGGAATATGAAGTGTTGAAAAAAAAACAGAAAAAAAATCAAAGTGTTCGGTAAACCATGCCACAGAATGCACAGATTTCTGGTTTAGGCCAAATAAAAAGAGAGTGAAAAACAAAATAGATGCAGAACATTAAAACTAAGGCAGCACTTACTAATTTTAAGAATAGAAATAAAAAATTTCTTGATTGAAGATGTATTTATCGGGTGGAAGGAGTTTTTCACCATAAGGTAAACAGATAGCTTCAAGAGAGGTTCAGATTTGTGCCCGCAATCTCGTGGATGAGGGAGTAGGGTTGCTGTGTAATTGGGGTAAACATTTCACATCCCCCTAGATACCCCCCTCCCACCCCTTGGACACCCCCACCACTTGGACACCCCACCTTCTGGACACCCCCAACCCCCACAGACACTCTCACCCCCATGGACAGCCCCAACCCCTGAACACCCCCACCACCTTAGACATCCCCACCCCCTGAAGACCCCTAACCCCTAGGCACCTCACCCTATGGATGAACCACCCCCCATGGACAGCCCCACCCCCTGGACACCCCCACAACATGGACAACCCCGCCCTAGAAACCACCCACACACCTAGACTCCCCCACCCCCATGGACTGCCCCCCATGGACATCCCCCCATCCTCCGGGACACCCCTACACCCGTGGAAAACCCCCTACCCCGTGGACATCCCCCACCCCTAGACACCCCACCCCTTGGACAACCCCCACCCCTAGACGTTGTCCACCCCCAAGACACCCCCGCCCCCGGGGAGTACCCCCACCCCTTGGAAAGTCCCTAGAAGGCCCTAGACACCCCTAGGACACCCCCAAACCTGTGGAAAATCCCCCCTCCCCACCCACCCCCACCCCACCCTTGGAAACCCCACCCCCTTGGACACCTCCAGCCCCTGGATAGCATCCCACCCATAGAATTCCCTCCCCCTCCCCTGGACACCCAACCCTCTGGACAATTCCCCACCTCATTGGACTGTCACCCCACCCTACCTCGGCATCCCCCACCCAAAATGGACAACCACCCTACCTAGAAAACCTGCACCCCCTCCCAACCTGCACACACCTCCCCACCTCCACAGCCCTACCCCCACACCACATGAACAACCCACCACCTCCCAACCTGCAACTGGACATCTCTTTCCCACCTGCACTCCCACCCCACATGGACAGCCCACCCCCACTCAATAATTTTTTTTCAAAGAAATAAAAAACATTATATTCAAAATGAAATAATTTCGTTGAAACAGACACCTTAAATAGGTGAAAAATGAATTAAAAAATCAACGATGAGCTCCCAAAGTAAAAAATTAAATTCAGATTAAACCGAAATCGAATAGAATAAATCAACATCAATAATGTAAAAATATATAACACATTTACCACTAAAAAATTTGAACTGGAGTAGGACTATTGATTAGTAGAAATAGATTTGCTTCTGGAAGAAGGAGGCTGGGGGTTAAATAAAATGAAAACATAGGCTCACGGTAGGGAAAAATGTGGAAAAATATTCAAGAATCCAGAGGGACAAGGGTAATCAGAGTATATTCAATTCCACATGTTTTTATAAACAATTGGTATACCCTTAAAAATTCCTCCCCTATACCAACTATTGTATTGAATTGTTGGTAAAACAATCAATTAACATACTTATACCAATGATTTAATTGAACTGTTGGTATATGGAACTTATCCAAATAGTTTTTTAAAATAGTTGGGATATTAATGTTGGTATAGGTGTGATTTCCACTGTTGAGGTTAAAGAACTTCTATGTGAAGTTATATTTGGGACTCCTTTTATCGGAGTAGATAGTAAATTGTTCACCAATCAAGTAGTGTCACCATATCTTCAAGGAAAGGGCCACTACAGCTAACACTAAGTCAGGGGTAGCGTTGTTCAACGCTTTTTGTCTCATCTATGGTGATCCATAGCTGATCACCACTCGCTCCTACATCTGAACACGTCCTAGTTTGGTCCCTAAAGAATCAAAATAGATTACATACCCAACACCCTCTTCTGGTAGCCTCAAGATGGGGGCACTGTTCAGTCCCCACCTTATCTCTAAAAAACTATATTGGCATATTTCTATTCAGATGAATGGTTGAACCTTCTTTCTAAAAACTGAAAATGGTGTTTCTACTCTAGTAATTTTAGGTACAAATATTTTGTTGCACCCAGCTAAAACTTGGAACCTCCGCACATTGGTCACACTCCTGGGTGTGCCTCCAAAGAATAACTTCCTCTATCATTTATGGATCCACAAAAAATCCATATTCTAAGATAACGTTCCCTAGAAAGTGGACGTATCATATCCATAACTTTCACTTCGAGAGATTTACCTAATGATGGTGCTCTTGGAGTGTATCCAGAATTATCTAAAAATTTGGGGCGTGATCCTCCTCCATTGTCGATTATACCAAGATTTAGTCAGTGAAGACCACCTCAAATCGATCAAGGTAATGATGGAATATCCTATTAATGAGTCCCATGAACAATACTTGAGTTTTTTTATGTCAAAAGGCATCACCATGTTCGCATAGTGGCCATACCGACATCTAAAGGCTGTCTTTGGTATGTCGTCCTCCGGAACCCTGAGTTGAAGATAGTCTGATCTATGGTCTATCTTCAAAAACCATCATGCTCACTTTAGCTACTCAAAGAGAGAATCAATCCTCGGTAGAGGATAACTTATCTTCACAGTCAACTAATTTAGGCATCAATAGTCAACACAAAGCCTCAAACGTCCATATAGCTTCTTGGAGAAAAAAAATCGGGGCTACCCATTGAGAGACACAGGGTCTTACGTAACCATTTTTCTACAAGTCCCCGAACTGTACCCTCAACTCATGAAGAAATACTGGAGTTATCTGATATGATGGTGTAGATATTAGTGTCATCTTGGTGTACATGTCCATGTAATTGTCTACCTCTCTATGAAAAGGTAGTCCTGGAATATAATAAATAAAGACATAAGTGTACATGTAGACAAAAATAGGATAGATCGGACTCCTCTCGTCAACTACTCTGAGGGTAAGGCTATCTAACTGATGAGTGATCAGCTCAAACCTCCCCCGAGACAGTCCATCCTGATCTATTAAGGATATCTTCTCACCAGTGAAGAAAAAACTGGTTACATCCTCGTAGTCACACCACGCTTTGAACATAAAATAGTCAATCTGAGCATGGACTGTGGATAGACATTCCATATTAAATATGATGTCATAAGACCTCGATGATATAACTTGGAGGCCCCAGTCAATGCTCCCTCTTCCTAGAGTAAGCTCACAGTATCGAAACGAGTTCATAATCATCAAATCCTATCCCTCATGAGTCTCTATTCGTAAGGAACGAGTTAATGGCTCTATAAAAGTGTTTGAGCTCTGAACGAGAGCTGTGGAAATAAAAGAGTGACTAGAACTTGTGTCTATAAGAATTTCAGATAGAGTAAAGTAGACACAGATCGTACCTCAAATAATCTCTGAAGATTCATGGTCGTATGCCTCAGCATCATGAAGTAGAGATCATACCTATCCTCCTTCTCTCTATGGCCGAGGTGGGACACCTATAGGTAGTGGTTGTAGAACCTCAAACCATTACCCACATCTTACTGCACGACCTGATCCTCTACCACGTCTGCCTCTTTATCAACCTCCTCGCTCGAATCTCTATCACTGACTTGGTTTTCCCTCAACCATATGTTGTTTGTCCAAGAAAGGAGTCAGACGTTCGTGATCCATGTCCTCGAGTCCACTATAATAGTAACATACTCTAGTCATTAGATGAACTATTATACATCACGAGCTCTTCCCCTCTACCCTACATCCTAGGGTCATCCTCTGGAAGGTCTGGCATGATTGGGCCTTTGTGTCATCTTCCGAATTATTGCTATAGATGAGTCAGTTGTATTTCGTCTAGTGGTAACACTCACTATTGGTGCCTTCTTGGCAAGGATGCTCACCACCTATAGCCATCGGTCAAGCACTCCATCATGCATTGGGATATTGTGCGATATAATCAATGCTCTGATATCATGTTGGAGACCCTGCTCAAAGGTCCAGGCCCAGAAGAAAGGGTCTTGTACTATGTCTGTGGAGTAGCAAGAGTGGTAGGTGAATCTTTCCATGTAATAGGAAACTGTAAGTCTACCCTAATGTATGTGTAGTATCTCTTGAATATGCATAGAGTGTTAAGTCACTGGAATGAACTTCACCATAAAGAGGCTCTCGATGTCAAACCAGGATAGTGTCACCTTCTTTGTGTTTCTGGAGCGTTATGATCCACCATCTCCCTGTTGTGCCCTAGAAAGGGCTACCATCAAGGATCACCATCTCTTTTACTTGTGTGTACACCAAACAGAAAACCTTTCCCACAACCTCACAGCCATTCCTTAGCTTCTAGTTGAACCATCTCTCCTCAAATCCTCGGAGTCCTCTACAGATGGAAGTCATGAAATATGCTCTTTTGGCGTACACAGTCTGCTGGTGGGGTGGGTGTAATCTTCTTTCCTATGCGTAGTGGTTCTACTAGTACCCCACCCAAAGGTACCATCACAATAAGACATCCCTACACTGAAGCCTCATCACTCATTTGTCCTTCATCACTATCTCTAAATGGAATCCTGGCTGGCTGTCCATGTGGTGTCATCCTATAATGAATATTTGTGTCATTGTCTACATGTTATAAATGGTGAGCTTACTCAAAAGATATCAAGAGAACAACATTTTCACAAACACCCAAAATTAGTGTTTTCGTGTGTCATGTCAGAAATCAGAACTCACGGACCTGGGGAATGGATGTGTTGGCTGCTGCACCAACATTAGACTCCCTGAACTGAAACCTGCACTCAAGAAACATAACCCTATAGATCGATTGAAATCATATACTCTTAGTTCTTCTGGTAGAACTGAACACCCTTTGATACCACATTGTCATGACTCATCCCTTGTGGACTGTTTTGTGACTACCCCAATCCCTCCTTCCATATGTGAGGGGTTAACGAATAGAACCGAAAATTAATATCCCTAAAATGGGAAGGCATTGCCTCTAAACGTATACACATGCCGACTAGATATACAAAATATGTTGACCACGTTGTATAACTGATGAAAGTAAAAGATTGTTCTAAAAGTAAAGGAGCCAGTATACAATCCCAACTTGAAAAAAATTACCGCAAAAGGAAAAATAGCTCTTGATGTCATTTGCTAAGGATCCTACTTGATGGTTGGTACATCTCGTCTCTGAGGATCTCCACACCAACTGGTCACCTCCATACGCCATATAGTGTAGGATCCTATGTCTCAGTCAATGTTTTTTGTCGTCTCCAAAATACCCTACAATGTGCGGGGAAGCCTGTGTAGTGGTGAGTATAACAATTATCAACAGGAACCCCATGAGTCCGAATGGTCTCCCAGAACTTCACAAAGGAAAAAACCACAAAACATGATCTCAATCACAATGAAAAAGTAAAAGGCCCAAATTAAACTAGTTATACAACTTAATGAACATGAAAAAGATGATTAGTCTTAAATCTTGATCATCTTATTATGTCGAGATACTTTTGCTGCTAGACTACATAGTGTCTCTAGGTATTGAACCATATAGAATTGCTAGGTGCAGACCCATAGTAGATCACTACTTGCTGACCCATGAAGGATCGCTATGTGCTGACCCACATAGTATTTCTAGGTACTATCCCAAAGAGCATCGCTAGGTGCTGAAGCACATTGGATCACTTGCTGCTGACCTACATAGGCTCTCTATGTGCTGACCCACAGAGGATTGAAAGCATGTCACAACCATCCATTGGATTCCCGAACTTAGCACGCTTGAATCTGAAAGGATCCATTCCTAAATCCATCAATCATACCATAACTGAAAAGAATTTCATGATGAAGTAACCCGAATAACCTTCATTCCATAAGGGCTATAATGCAATTGAATAAACATCAATTGGAATCCTAGTTTGTTAGTTATAAGGATTTTAGTGTCGAGGTCACAGTATGATTCTTGTCCGATCAAGCATGGACATACTACAACGTTCTCTAAACCATATGTGGAGTTTCAAAAAAGTCCTATCCCATCCTTAGGGTTCTAGCACCAAAAAGGTTCCTCAAATTGATTTTTAGTTTAGAAGATATCGACCTTTAAGAAAAACTGGGTTGAAATGGGTCCGGGTTCAATCCGACCTGGTTCGACCGACCCAACCTGGTCTGGTTCAACCTAAACTGGTATGGGTCGCCCTGGGTCCGACCCAGCCCAGCCCAAACTTGATGGGCTCAGGACGGACTAACTACACCCATTATGGTCTACCGACTGGGTGCAGACCCAACTCCCCCACTGAATGGACAATGCCCGTTTGGTCTTCAACCGGCGGCGCTAGCCTGCTGCCGCCACATTAGTTGATCGGTCATGTGGACTAGTCTAGGTAGAGACCCGGAGTCTAGGTCTGCCTTTTCCATTGCAGGAGCCGCAGTATGTACTTCGTTCTAGGCCTCTATCCTTCAACATTGTTGGCATCGTCTGGCCGCCCTATCCACAGTGGTGCCTATGGGGGCTGCCACCTCGTCACAACAGGTGAGAGCCGTCAACCGCCACCAGTTGCTGGCACCGTCATGCCGTCAATGCCACACTTAAGAAGCTTTCGCGGGCCACCAGTGAAGCTCTGGTGGTATGATTCTCTTTCGGTCTACGCCTACGGGCCTCTCAGGACTATACCGTGACTATGTGGCCCACGATTCCGTATTGTCAACATGTTAAATATTTCTCATGATTAATGCACCAATAAAAAGTTCCATGGTGGATTCGGGCCATGTTCAGATTGGCTCGCACCCTCCACGCTAGCGCTATTACATGTGGGTGAAACAATAATCATCATAATATTTAATAAAACCCCAAAATGAATTCTCAAGACAACCTCCGGAAAAAATGAAGGAGTTTATGATCATACCATTTGTTGGATGATCCCCTTTATTCATATAAATCATCAATAGAGAGGGAAAATTCTTCTAAATGAAAAAAAAAATTAAACTCCCCAGCTTGAACTCGTTCGAAGACGCTGTAGATGGGGAAGAAGAGTCCGTGTTCGATGATTTTTGTTGCAGTTCATTCGATCCATGTTCTTCATTAAAGTAGGTTTCTAAAAGAATTTTGTTAGAGGTTTCCTCACATCAATCCCCAAAACCCATTCCATAGGACTATTTAAATAGATGAAAAGGAACCACCCACATTGCGTTTTATTCATGAAATTCATTAATAATACACAATTAATGTTCCAATAATTCAATAAACGATATGGATATGCAACCCAAGAGTAATGTCATTAAATGACTCCCATTCAAGATTAACGTTACACCATGATCCCACCATCCTCCGCTCAATGATGATAAAAGAATAAAATAACCCCTGGAGTTATTTTATTATTATTTTTTGTAAATTTTAAAAATTATCATTTTCATCCAACCCTTTCTAATCGAAATTAATCTTCGCCTAAAATAATCTCAGTGCTAAAAATTAATCCATGCCCTCAGCTTATTAATTTGAGCACCAGTGCCAAAAATAGAAATCACTGCTTGCACATTTTATAAACGTACCTTAAAAAAAGTTCAAAATTCCATTTCGAGCTCTCTGTGCCTCGGTATCAGGTGTTGTCAATTTTCACAGACTCTTAATAATCCCATATAATTAAATACAATTATATAAAAATTTATGTACTTTTAAAAAATAAAAAAAATTATATTAATACTAATTTACAAAAAATGACATTTTATTAAATACATTAAAATTACTTAAAACCATAAATTATGAAATAAGTTGCTAAAGTGTAAATAAATGTCAAATATCATATATTAAATGGGGAATTGATTTTTTATGGTTTACATATAGAACATTAGATATTAAAAACGTTTTTTGCACAGTCTGTGTTAATGTTTCATTTTTGCATTCTACAAATGCTTTTTTTTAAAAATATACAAAACACATGAGATTTTTATATTATTAAATTATATATAATATTTATACTTTAGTGGGGGTAAGTATTTTCTTATGAATCACTATTTAATTTAGTTTTAATAGTTATTTCAAAGATATTATAACTATAGTTACTTTATTAGAATCCAAAATGATAAAATTAGTGAATCTTGGATGCTAAGGAATAATACATTAAAAATCAATTATTTTTGTTTTATGTAGAAGGATCAGAACAAAAATAACCTTTTAACCATTATTTATTCATTTTTGAATCACATTAGGTAAGTGAGACCTCCCAATATTGTGTGCCATTTATAATTTATAAGAGTGTCACTCATCCTCTACAAAACAAATTCAATCATCCCTTCCACTTCATCAAAAATATCAATCCACTATATATAAACCAATATATAATAAAATATCTGTTAATAATCCCTTACACTCATCATAGAAGCCTCCATTTATGTATATAACCATCATAGTAATCTCTCTAATGAAATGGAAAATTAGTTACCCTAATAAGAGGTAACATCGTTCTTCAATATCATTAGTTTTATTTTTTCTCCACTCTTAAAATTATAATTTTTACATGAATATATAATTACCCCATTATCCTAAATATAATAATATTTAAATATATTAAGATTTATAACTACACATACATGCACTTACGTCTAATGGGTAATGATATTACCATTTATGTGTACTGTGAAGTACTGCCCCACGAAATGGCATCATTCATTTTTCCATTAACTCCTTTCATGGATGGGAATTATGATGGAAAATCGGCTAATATATTATATAAATGATAATAAATATGTATTTATTCTTCTATTATTATTTTATAACACTTAACATTATACTCACCATTTTTTATAAAAAAGATTCCATCGTTTGTGGACATGTAGACTACCGCCTCCTCAATGCAGTGTGATTCGTTCATGCTATACATGAAATTTATGAAGGATAATTTTTTTAAATAAATTAAATTTATATGATATTAATGATATAATAAAATTATATATTTATTACATATCATTTTTATGCTTTTCACACACTAAAAATTGATAGCGTTGGTCATGTATATAAGGCCAACCGCCACCTCAACAAGATGAAGTTACTTTTACATTATAATAATTATATTTATAAGTATATAATATTAAATAACATTGTATTTATCATATAATAATAATTATAAATAGATATAATTTTACTTATCCTCTTTCCATAATGATCATTGAAAAATAGGAATTTTACTCATTCATACTTGTGGCCTACTAACTCTATGATTATAACCTCGGTTCATTTTTCATACCCGTATTGGATTTTTGGTTTTAATATTATAATTCATTAATATATATGGTAATTATTTCTGGATTATTGTTATATATTTGTTTATCTAATGAACAATTTTACCATTTTTAACCAACCATAGTCATTTTGGACACACAAACTGAATCTGATCAAGACCCCTGATGTAAACATAGTTGATTTTTTTTACAATATTGTAATAAGTGAAATAATATATTGATAAAAAATGGGTTTAATAAGGTAAATAATGTAAATAAGTTTATTTTTTTGTAATGTAAATAAACACTTGATAATTCAGAATCAAGGTACAGATTTTGTCTCAATTTTCACTATAATAAGACTTATTTGTTTTTAGAAACCAATTCACATTTATTTTGTGTATATACTTCCCTCTAACATGTTATATCATGAATATAATTTCTATAGGGACATTATTAGTTTCATATAATGAGATTACTTAATATATATTATGATTTAAATGTTTCATAGTGTAATGGGATATTTTTAATTTTTAAATCTAATTTTCCTCAATAATGTTTTAATGATATTTAAATGGAATTTTTATCCATAAACATTAAAAAACATATTTTTAGTTATCTTCCACTGAGGAATTATTTAGTAGTCTGTATTATTTATCTTGATTATTTGATATGATGACTGATTTGGACTGTAAATGATTTATGGGGCCCAAAATGTATATATCCCCTCAATGCATTGACATGTTCTTAAGAGGAAATTAAGATGGATAATTTAGAATAGTTCAAAGCATATTGTGAAAGGTCTTGAAGGTATTGGTTATTATGTTCCTCATACATGACATCCATTAATTATTCAATTCCATAATTTAGATTCAGCTAATATTTATCAATGTTATTTTTCAATGGCATATCTATAGATGCATTTCATTATCCATTTATAGATTAAATGGAATGTATTTTAGTTTCATACCATCACATATTGATTATGTGTCATCCGTTTATTTTAATAGAATGTGTTATCAGTTATTTACATACCCATGTTTATTTAATATCATCGTTTCAATATATATTTCATTTTAAATACTCGTAATAATCATTTTAGTTAACCCTTATTTTGTTTCATTTCCAAAATTTATGAAGATTAGTCCACTCAATGATTTTAAATGATGATTCTTAATTCATTTTATTATGAATCATGTTTATATTTTCTATTTCCCAAAATATTATTGGTGTCATGTATGTAATATGACTTTCCAAAATAGCTAATCTGATCTCCCCTTGTGGATTTGATTCCATTTAATCATACCAAAGTAATAAAACAGTATACCGACTCCAGGATTATATGGTCTAGGTGTTACAGTTGGTATAATCGGATGTTTAAAAGAAACCTTGGAAGCATGATTTTGACGACATAGATTATGGATCGTAACCCTCACATAGTCATTTAACATAAGTATAGAGAAAAATCCTATAATTTTGTTTGGTAGGGATTATATAGGTATTCCTATAAATACATCCTTGCATGGACAATACAGATGCATGTTGTTCTTGTACAGATGTACCAAGGAGTAACAACTCCAACAGGGTGTTTCAAACAAAACTCTGCATAACATGGTAAACGATTATGATGCTTACTAAGAACTTGGTTTTACACTTATGGGGGATAAGATTAGGATGATTCACATTTTTTTAAAATAAATTATGAAGGATTTGAATTTAAATACATTCTTTATTAAACCATGTTTATGATTATGTGATTAGATACAAAAAATGTTTAATTTTTTTTTTAATGTTTTGAAATATTTTTGGCTTTATAAATGAGAAGATATAATCTAATAAATGTGACCATTTAGAAATGGTTCATATCAGAATGAATGTGAACCTCATAATACACATGATCCAAAGAATAAGAATGATAATTTCATTTACGGTCATACGACGATATTTTTGGGGAAATAGTCTCCTATGAATTAACCTCATATGATCACATATTCCAATGTTCTACCAAGGCCTGGAAATTATTTCCTTAATATTATGGATTTATAGGGAAGCATGAGAATAAGAGGATAAATTTAAAAAATGGATAAAGGGAATAGGGGTAGGATAAATTTTCATACATGTAATAAGAGGGGAAATTATCACCTAGATACTTTCCTAAAAGGAATGGAATATTTCTAAAACTGTGGAAGGAATGGACAATATGAATTTAATGACATAGATATGAATAGTATTCCCATTGTACAATTATTAGAATTTAAAGAATATAAGAGACTACATGAATATATCTCTCAAGTGTCAATGGACAATAACACAAAAGAGTCCAATGGATGATTTTCATGCATTTTCTATTATCATAGATAATGATTAATGATTAATATGATCTTGTTTTGATTCAATAATTATGTCATTTTATCATTTTATCAATAAGGTATTGGTTATAATAATTATGAGATATATATGGATTGTACTCTTTTACATTTTCATCAAGGATTAAATGGTGTTAGTTGATCGATACCAATAACCTTTAAATGTGATTCAATAGTGAGTTGAAAATTTTTCTAAAAAAACATGTTTGAATCAAATATAAGACCTAATATTTTCCCAATTTTGAGGTAATGATGTTTGGATGATGATATTATGAATTCGAATAATGTATATTTGTTACGTGATTGTAACAACGGAACTGATTAATTATTTTTCCACAAAATGGTTTATTATCTCTTTAATGATGTTTACAACATGTTTGGATTTGAGGAATACATCAAATTAAATGAGTCTAATTATGGAATAAGGAATAAATAATGTTTTCAATATTCATTTCTATTAATTTATGGTCAAACCATAATCCAAGAGAATACATGGTGAAGTATTCAAATTCTTGGAAAGTGAAAATATAGAGATTCCCCATGTTTAAAAAATGCTAAGGAAATGTTAATTTTGGAAAAACAAATTCCTTCTATATAATCTGTTGTATCATAATCATTGGGAAAATTAATCCATCTATGAAATGGGTTTTTAATGAGTTTTTAGAGATTAATTTATTTCATCACTATATGAAGAATGATGTGCTAATATATAATGTATATATAGTAAAAGGCACAATTAAGGGAAATGTTTATGTTTACATACACATATATTTAATTATAATATTAGATGGTGAAATATTTTTTAAACTATAGGATGAAATGTCCTGAAACAAAGAACTTTTTAATATTATCATCATTTTTATTATATCAATCACCATTATTCACACCTATAGATTATTATTTTTTGGGATACTACATTCAACTGAAGATGTTCTCTATCACCCTCATTTAGAACTTGAGGGTAATATTTTTATTCCCTATCCATGTTTTCTGTAATGTTATCCTTTTCTAAATACCTATTTTGTTTTCAAATTCACATTTTTCCCCATCATTATTGATTATATATTCCCTTTAGCCTATTTACGATGTGGGTCTTTCAACAATAGTATTTTCAAATATCAATCCCTTGATTACATAGTTATAGTTTGAATTTTCAGGATGCAATTTATATATGGTGGGGAGAATGTCACACCCGATTCCACTAAAATATTTTAATTTTATAATAAGCATTATTAGAATTATTCATTTCATTATACATGACACCATGCTAATCTTATGCTACAATCAACATTGATTTATATTGTTTTACATGCATGACCGAGTTATATCGCATTTTAATGGTGTAGTTATTTTAATACTATGATTTGGAAGTTTTATATATTTTATTTTTTAATATAAACATCTTCTTTAAATTAATACTGTAAAAATTAACTTGAGGTTATTTTTTTGTATTTTTTATAATAAGTTTCATTTTTATATTTACAATGGAAAATACTATATTTTAGTTAAAAATGTACTTTAATTTAATTATTGATTAATGTTAAATTATATTTTAAATTGGTTATTAAAGTTACATTGGATCAGTTTTATATATATTAATCCAATTTTAGATTTTGAAATAATTTTTTTTTAGAAATTTGATATGAAGTCTTATTTAACGTTTGTACATTTTTACATTAAAACCCTTCTTTATCAACATGTCTATGAGATTATTATTAATCATAATTTACACACATTTATAAAATTATTTTAATAATATTAAATAAAAACGTCAATCATTATCATAATTTTATTTGAATAATATCAAGTTTTTTCACCAAAACCATTACTAAATCTAATTAAAAATAATTGTAGCGATTAAGGTAAAAATAATCATAACTATGGACTAATCCATAAACATAGGAAAACATGACCTAAAAACTTTTTTAAAAGCTACTAGATTCCAATATTTCGACCCTATAATCTCTTGTGGTTGTTTTTATGAGTTATTTGGACACAAGTTCATGAATTTGACCCATATAAAAATTTATGTAAGGGAAAATACAATAAAGGAACCTCCCTAGCCGTTGAAATTTATATATCATTATAGTGCTGAGGAAGCTACCTAATTTTGGTTATAAAAATAAATTTTATGTCTAAATATGTTTTTTATCATTGGAATTTAACTATAAATTTTATATTTTAATCACAGACATTTAAATATGAACAAATGCTAATGCATTGAATATTTAGTAAATAATTAAATAAAACAATTGATTCCAAAAACATTAAATGTAAATTAAATTTAATTAATAATTATGTTACATTTTTTATACATGAAAATATCATGCTAAAAATATACGAACATAATGGATTTCAATTCAATTATTATTTTGATATTTTTAAATAATAAAAAATAAAAAAATTTAAAGTTGACATTAATGTTATTTAACCATAAATGATATTTTATTAAATAAATTAAAATTATAAAAACCAATATATTATTCCTTTTTATTAAAAAGTGTAACTAAATATCAAATATAGTCCATTAATGAACTGGTTTATCATTTATAATTACTATATAGACCCATTGATTGAAAAAACATGGTTTACATGGTCCGGGTTAAAGTAGGGTTTTTGCACATTACATGAGCTTCTTTTAAAATAATATTTCCGAAACACACAAGAGTTATATTTTTTAATTTAGATATAATATTTATATTTAATAAGATCTATGTTTTCTAATAAAAATCAATTTAATTTAGTCTTAATGATTTAACCACTTTGGTTTTAAATATAGTTACTTTAATAAAAACCAAAATGAAAAAATTGGAGAAACTTATAAGATAAGGAACAAAATTATTGAAGAACACATATTAGTATATGGTATAGGTTATTATATAAAATAAATCACTTTTAATTCCTTATCATTCAATTTAGGAGTCACATTAGGTAAGGTAGGCCTCTCAATAATGTATTCCTTTTGGTATTTAGAAGAGTTCCACTCCTCAACCACTGTAAAAAGGCAGTCATCCCTTACACTTCCTCACACCACTCAAAACACTTAGGATCGACCACTATCTTCCAAAATAGCTCCTAAAACCCATACCCACGTTATAGAGTCCTCCCTTTGCGAATAAAACTATCAAAGGAAGCCCTTCAGTGCAGACTAAATGGAGTTACCTGAATAAAAGGTAATATCCTTCATCAAGCTCTTTAGATTTTTTTATTCTACACAATTTGAATTATACAAATTCAATGAATATATATTAAAAATAATATCATAAATATATATATTTTTTATTATTATGTGTTTTACCTACACTTACACAAACTTCCATCTAACGGACATTGAATGTACAATTTATGAGTATGACAAACTACCGTCTCATAAAAAGACGACATTAATTTTTCAATTATCTCCATTCATGGATAGGAATTATGAGGGAAAACTATTTATATATTCTATATATGATAATTTTGATTTCTTTATGCTTATTTTTTTTCTTTTAGAATAATTAACTTCATAAATTCTATTTTTTTTTAAATACGATAACATCGTTTGTGGAAGTGTCGACTACCAGCCCCTCAAAGTGATGTTATTAATTCACAACATAAATGGATTGTATAAATGATGGTTTTTGAAAAAAATGATATATATATGATATTATTGAAACATGTTTCATTCTATAAATATAATATATAATTTTATTTATTACCCTATTTACACACTAAAAACCGATAACATCGTTAATGGATTGTGCACTATCACCTCCTCGATGCAATGTGATTCCATTTACATCACTGGGATTATATATATATATTTATATATTGTTAAAAAATATTATTTATAATATAATAATTATTATGTAGTGAAATAATGTTACTTACCCTCTTTCCATAATGATCATTGAAAAATGAGGACATTGCCAATGCCTACGTATGACCTACAATCATTATGATTGCAACAATGGTTAATTTTTCATACCTATATTTATACATATGTTTTAAAAGTATAAATTATGTATATATATGATAATTGTATCATGATATTTATTTTACATGTTTTTAGATAATGACCCATTTCACCATAGTCGACCTACCATATCCATTTTTGGCATATAAATTTTATATGGTCAAAACATATGATATAAAAAAATTAACTAAGTAGTTGTTTAATATTTTCTAACAAGTAAAATAAAAGTAACGATAAACATGAAAACATTTCCGAAACAAGTAAAAAATTGACCTAAGTTTTTTATTCAATAATACAAATACACAAGTGAAAATTCAGACTCAAGGTATGAGATTTTACCTCAATTTACATTCCATTGAGATTTATTTTTTGTTATGCACCCATTCACTTTTATGTGGTGAATATACAGGCCTTTGAGATGTTAAATGATTATTATCTTTATTATAGTGATATTATAATTTTCATTTAATGTTATTCCTTTATGGTGATAGTTATTCAAATGTTTCAAAGTGGTATGAGACACATTTAAATTTTAAAATATTATTTTCCCCAATAATCATTAAATGATTTTCCATTAGAATTTCCTCCATAAACATCAATAACCTATTTTTACTTATCCTCAAATATATAATAATGTATGGATTCATACTTTTTACTCATTATGTCTATTTTATGGTAAGGATTATTTTTTTTATTTTCTCTATTATTTGATTTTAGGAATGCTTTAGGATGGAAATGACATATGGGGTCCAAATATTATATATACCTATGATTAATTGACATGTTCAAATGAAGAAAATAAGTTGGAAAGTCAAAATATTCTAAACCATCTTATGAAATGTCTTGAAATTATTGGTTTTCAAGTGCCATGTACATGATGTCTAATAATTACTAATTTTCCAGAGTCAGTTATTATTTATCCGTGATATTTTTTTTCAAAATATATGAGGACACTTTTAATTCTCATTTTATAGAATAAATGGAATGTTTTAAGTTTATTATATTTCCAAATTTACTATGACTCATATATTTATCCTAATAGAATGTGTTATCAGTTATCTACCTCTCCAAATTTATCTATTCTACTTGTTTCATTATTGACTCCTCTTTACATAAACTTAATTAGAATTTCACACCACCCTTATTAGGTTTCCTTTCCAAATGATTTGAAGAGGATTCTGTTGAATGAGTTTCAAGGATTCTATTTATTTTATTTTATTATGTATTATGTTTTTATTTTATATATCTTAATGAATTATGGGTATTATGTTTTATATCCAGCATTCCAAAAATAGTAATGTTATTGGTACTTCGGGATTTTATTCCTTGTAACCATTCTAATGTAAAAATAATAATACACCATCATTGGGATTATGGGGTCATGGTGTTATATTTTTTACTATAATTAATATTCAAAATATTGGACATTAATTTACACAGTTAAGGTAAAAATAGGTTTACCATGGGTTAAATAAAAAAATTAAAGATATATAATGACCTAAAATTTTTTCAAATGCACAATAGATTTCTATATTAAGACCATATCTAATCATGTGTAAATAATAGAACCGTTTGGATCCTTTATCAACATTTAATATTTGTATAGTTATTTAAATAAAATTATAATTATTCCACTACATCCCTCACATAATCCTTGAAGAAATTGTTTGGTAAGAAGTCCAACCTACTAAACCTTTTGGTGAACCCAAAAGCAACTGTCTGATATAGAGGTAACATCCAAAATCAAGCATGTAATTTTATTTCTTCCGCAAACTCCATCAACACATATGAATTAATAAATCTTGAAATGGGAGAAACTAAATGGTTCCTCAAGATGGTGGGCCACAAGGCCATAATAATGCCTCCCCCTGTGCCATAGTCTACTGACTAGTAGCTGGGGTCTATGAAGGTGTGGTAGGGAGACTATACCCTAATAATCATAGTAACACCTGAGTGTCATAAATGAATTCAAGGTGAAGAACAATATAATATAGAAGTATAAGATAATTCATCCATGAAATAATAATTATCACATCAAAGGTATATTCATATAAAAAATTATTTTTATTTCATATAGTAATACACTAGATAAAATCCATGTATATATGTATCTTATATATTACATGTATAAAATTTATAAAAGTCCAAATAGAAACAATCACTAGATAGAATAATGATCCATAGAATAGTATTTTGCTATCATTATCCAATGAAAAAATCAATCAATATTGACTAAGTGAGTTCCTTCCCAAGACCTACATATGTCCATGGATATTTTCTAGGTATTAACAATGGCTACAGTAGGGTGTGAGATATCACTCAGTAATCCACAACCAATAGATTCCATAACAAGTTCCATCTATGAATAAAAGATAATGTATCCTGAATGTATAAAAAATGAATGTAATAAAATTCAAAGTGATTTTATATAGTATAAAAAATCCAATGTCATCAATAAACCCTATCATAAGGGATTACTATAAAGTGAGGTAAATCATCATTAGTGATTGATGCTGAGTAATCAGATATCCAACCAATATGGTCGGGATCCATGGAGTGGAAATGTATCAAGCATCCATATGATCTAGATCCATGAAGTAGAAATGAACATGACCTCAATGTAATTTAAAGATAAGGGGTAAAATGTAAAATTCATCCTATTAAGTCATCAGATCTAAGGAGTGGAATTTTCTATAGCATCCTAGTAAGTCATCATATATAAGAAGTACACATGTTAAAGGCACCCTAATAGATTTTCAGATATAAGGAGTAGAAATTGATATAGAATAGCAATATATAATCAGATTAAAAGAGTATAAATTTCTATGTAATACTAATAGGTTTTCATTACAATACCAAGAACCCTGAAATATCATCATAACCAATTCATTCACCAAGTCATAAATAATTTCATCAATCATTTCATTATAATATATGTGTTACAAAATCGACTTTCATGAATATTTTTAAATCCATTTCAATGTTTTTAGTACAAAAAAAACATTTTATAAATTAAAATGTAAAATTTTATTGTTTGAGAAGAATTTTTGGAGTAAATGGAAAAAAGGCCAAATTTTTTAATTTAACTATTTTATTTTATTTATGTTTTTTTGCAATAAATATTTATAGAATGATATAATTTATAGATCTTTTTTAGGCAAAAATTATTCTTGGAATTAATTTTTTTATTTTTTACCCAAATCTGAATCCATCACTTAAAGGTGCCATATATTCTCACAATCCCATCCTGAAAATCAATTTTACGGTTTTGAGATTTTGGAAGATGAACATATTTATTGTATATAGAATTTAGAATGGAGCTGTAATTCTACTATGATAATGAAAAAAATATCCTGGGCCAAATTTCATAACTATGGTCCAACTCCATTCAACCAATATGAAATCATTAAATGTTTTGGAAATTAGATTTCAAATATTCTAATTTTCTACCAAGATAGAATAAATTTCCCGTTAAGTGAATATAACATTTTACACAAGAGGAGGATGAAACTGAAATTTTATGTTCAAAAAGAGAATATATTTTTTAAAAACATTAAGGAATAAACCATTCCCAAATTAGAAAATTAAATGTGTCTCTAAAGAGAAATATTATGGAGGATAAAATTTATAGGTGATCTTAAATTGATATTTTGAAGATCTTGAATTTCAATTCCAAATGATGGACCCCCTTAGCCTATATAATTAGTTAATTTTTTCTAAATGATAGTACCACACAACATATAAAGAGTTGGACATGGTCTATGTTTTTTCATTGGAATTTCGTTATTTATTTTAATTTAGTTTTATTTTACCATGTAAAATTCATTCATATTTTAATTAAAGTGTAAGATTTTATTCTTCCATCCCAATTTCACTTCAAACCCTAATAACATTTTCACTCTATTTAATCTTTCAAAATTGATCTATATTAAATTTTAATGGAAGGTGACTCACCAAAGGCATGGTTGTGGGGGAGGTTTCAAGGTGTAACTTGTTATTTATCTTCAATTCAACATGTTTTAATTCTATTTGTGGTGTATTTAATAATATTTCATTAGTGCGGTAGTTATCCATGATGACATTTTTTACAATTCCATTTATTATATTCTATTTTTTATTTCCCCACACTTACCTCTAGAAAACCATTTATATGGTGAGTCTTGGGTTTTCTTGAAGGGGAGGAATAGAATACAATGGAGTCAGGTCTTTTTGTAATTTCATTCTGAGACATGGTGTTATGCTATTTGAGTATTAGAGGAGGGGTAATTTGGTGCATCTAAGGAATGATAAAATATTAGACCAATTAAATTAAGGTAAATTAACTCATTAATGAGGATAAATAAAATAAATAAATAAATTTATTTTAAACAACAAATAAAAAATAAATAAAGCTGTATCATTATATCCTAAGACCAGGACATTTCTTCCCTAATTACATTATGTGTTGTATTTGTTACATATATGGTTGTTATTTTATTTCATTTTCTTATTTTCAAAATGAAAAATCATTGTACTAAATAAATAATTATTCCCATGAGGTATTAGATTATGTTAATTAGAAATTATTTATTGAACAGACTATGACACTCCTCAAGTGAGAGGACACTGGTAAGCCTCTATTCTGCATTAAGAATGTGAAATTTTTCTTTTCCATACCCATGAAAAGCATGTGTCCATAATAGGACCATTCCTAGGGATCAAAATTGTTCTTTTGATCACTTTTTCTAAATTCACAATTTTGAAAATATTTTCCTTTTTTATTTATAAAAAAATCTAAAAAACCATCTTTCTTTATTGTATTTAAATTATTATTAATATGAATCGGTAGATTACTGATAAGTGATACAACATCAAAAACTACAATAGAATGTAGAATATTATAATAAATTTTATTTTTAATAAATAAGATAAATTATAGAACAATAGAATGGTGATGATAAAATATCATTTTAATATGTTCAATCATTAATAGAGAAACATGACCACGAGTTAGAACAAGAACCTAAGGTTGTGGGGGGAGAAATATTACCACTGATCTTTGAAATTGAAGAGCATAAGGAGGTATTTCTAGATGTACCTGATGATTAATTCTTCCACAATCAACCATTAGTATGAGAGTTAGTTGATAATTAACTGGATACATATTTATTTAAGGGTGTTCAATAGAATTTGGGAAAATTTTTTAGAAATGGGAATAAATTGAAATGAAACATGGTGTCCTCATTCCTCACAAAGTAAATGATCAACCACTACTGCATATCTCTCTGGAATTTGATGAATAAGGAACCATGATATAGGTGTAATTTGATGAAATACTATAGGATCCTGACTTCCTACCTATATCCAAAGATTATAATCTCCAATAGGCACTTTAAATTGAATTGGAGATTCATGAAGAACTGATTCTGAGAGTTGACCCTTTTATGTACTCATAATCTTCCAATTTAATTTAAAATGAATTAAGTATCAATATCTTGTATTTTAATTTTATAGATTCGGTTAACTTGTATTTGTCTATATAAGATTATGATGAAAAAAAATTCACCTATTAAGGAGCACGTGGAGCTCTATGATCATATTGAATATCTACTCGGGGACTCCTAAGAAAAGATCCTAATGTATTCACCTAATAAAATAGAGACACATGATGACTATAGAATTTGATAAGAATCTGGTATAGAGTTTTAAAATGTGATTTTTTAAAATAAAACTGCACACCCACTTACATTTTATATATTATTTTAATGAAACACATCTGGAGAAACCAATTGTATGACATGAAAATGTTTCAAAAGTCCCAAATAAAGATTAGAAGGTTCTATACTTCAGCCCACCCAACCATGCAGTAAGTTACAAATTATTAAGGGGGAGGAACTAGTGTACTCTTATCACGGAATCCTCAAAAATAAGAACAACTAATTGAGAGATTGTAAATTGTGCGTGTGGTGGTTCAAATCTATGAAGCCCCAACCCACTAAGTCTTTGTATAATTTGTGATACTCTACACCGGAGGTAGTATAAATTGGGTTCCCACATGGGGGAATAAACCAAAACTTATCCCTTTAAATTTTTAATGACCCAGAAATTTATAAGAAATTTTTTTCTTCATTTCTTTGGAATTTTATGAGTCTGTGGCCTCTGATGGTACTTGAATCCGATACCTGGTGTGCCCTGAATCAATTTATGAAGTTTATCTCTAGTACGTTCATTAAACGAACGACCAGGTTTTTCTATCTCTTGAACCGATGCTCTGAATTGAAATCTGAGGGCACCAATGAACTTGCAGTGCTGGTAATTGCTTAAGGGGACATTTACCACAGTTGTGTTTTAAGCGGGTTGGGAATTATTATTTGGGGAATTAGTTTTAAATAAATAATATTGTTGATCAATTTTATTTTGTAAACATGGAATTTAAACCTTTCCATGGGAAGTTGTTGGTAGATCCCACAGCCACCCAACTTCCCATGTGGGGTTATATGAGAGGTGGGGCCCACACGATCCCCAACCATTCATTTTCCCCAATCTCCCTTGAACCCCCTTAATTAATTTTTTAACTCCTCTTTAATTGTGAAACTCTTCCTTTCCTCTCTCTTCCTCTTTAAATCTTGCCAACACACCTTAATTAAAAATTTCAACCTATTCAAATAATTAATTAAGTGATTTAAATTTTGAAATATAAATTTCTAGAGTTAATAAAATAATAGGGTGGGACTATTATTTTACTTTGGCACTTGTTGTGTAGGGGGATTTAGAGAGAGCTCTTGTGAAGAAGAAGAAGAAGAGAATTCCACTTTCGTCGAAGAATGACACCTCTTCAACGAAGAACACCAGATCCATGAAGATCAATGACGTGCTTCCCTTTCCTCCTCCGCATGTAGGGATGAAATATAATCACAGGGAACTTGCCAACGACGACGGTTTTTTCTTGACGTTGATGGATTGACAACGCTTTCTGCATCTATGACTAACGAACCATATTCGAGGTAGGGGTTATGTTCAATTTTAATGGATTAAAATTCTGCCTTGATTCATCATTGTATATCCTTGTTTTTCTCAGCCTATTGATATTGCTTAACCCAGAGGGTGCGGGCCAAAGGAACACGGTTCGACGAACCTCTGCTAGAACATGATCATTTAGGAACTGACGATCAGATGTGGAACACAGAAGAGACCGGTGACGCAAGGGCCACCGTCGCATAAGCTAGGAAAATCCACGGCAAAGTATGCCGTGATGGAGGATGCATGGAACCGTCACACCATGTCGGGGTTGCGGAACCGCAACCAGCATAGGCATCGGTGGAGGAATTCGGTGTCGTCATGCCGGTTGTGTAGTGGGAACTGTGGCCCACTTTGGGGGCCGCATAGGCGGAAGGACAGGCTAGCCCATCCACCGGCCGGGCATAGCAAATTCACGGCCCCAGGCGGGCACTGCACCATAAGACCCACGACCTGTTGTGTGGGTCGCTTATGCCAGAAAGTCGGCCGACCTAGCCAGCCGGTTAGGGAAGGGTGGCGCCGCCGGTTTGGACAGTCGAGGGGCCGCGCCCCGCCGGGCAACACCCTGTAGTGATGTGCCCTGCAGAGCCCAACTGCGCCAAGCCGGGCCTCGCCACTTCAGGCCCGGCCGCGTGAATCATCGGGCTGGTCCGTCCCATTTGTTGGGTCGGACCCACAAAAACCGAGTCGACCCAACCTGTCAGGCCATTGGGTCTAAAGGACCGGGCCCATTTTCACTTAAACGTGAATAACATGAAGACCGCGTGTCCGATCGACGCGCAGTCTACAACACTGGGACCCTCGCGATGAGGCGGTCCTTTTTTGATAATCTATGGGAGTTTTGGATGACTTAGGAAAATGGCTGGTATTGGAATGAGTGTAATTCCAACCTGGCCTTTCATAGCGGAGTCACTTATAACAAAAGGAACAGACGTCTGACTGAAATGTCATCAACTATGTTGGATTACTCTTGATGAGAAGGTTATTTTGGTGTACTTCACCTGAGGTTTGAATATATTTGGAGTATGGATGGGTTGGATTGTACCCAAAATCCAACCGGGCCCCAATAACAGAAATGCTAATAACTCACAGATCAAGCATTTGATTGACACATCGTCTGTTGCGTTGAGACCCCAATGATGAGGCGGTCCTTTGAGATGACTCTTCATGGATCTTTGTGACACTTGGAGTGTCTACGAGTAGATTGTGGAGTGGATCCTCCTGGAGACGAGCATATGGAGTACAGTGACCTTGTAGCTGGCTGAGGCATGATGACTACTTTTCCAATTCGTATCAAAGTGAATTGACTAGACCAGTGGGGAGAACTACTGTGTTGGGGTGGTAGACCCATGGAAGAGTAGTGCTACTGTTTTGGTGCGGCAGACCCATGGCAGGGAGCACTACTGAGTTGGGGTGGAAGACCCTCTGTACTCGACAGTGGAGGAGTACCTCAGTAGTCTAAGGTTAGTGAGTATCACCTCAAAGTCATGACAACACTATTGTGATCGAGAGAGGAGGAGTTCTCCCATAGCCGTGTTTTCGTCATCGTAAATAAATAACATGTTTTGATCTGATTCAATGAACTTTGAGATTTTCCTCATGATATATATGGGTTACATGATAACTTAGGTATATGTATCGACATATATCTAATTAAGGGTTATCTTTTGAGATACTTATTTGTGGTAATCACTGTTGGATTTAGTGAGACTATGAGGGTCTCGGGGTCCCTACTGAGTATCGCTATACTCACCCCTACACGGGCTATGCCTGCACCTCATTGGGTTGGATGCAGACGACAGACATCGCTGACGGAGGCCGAGTGTACAAGGACTGGACGACACTTGGAGGTGGACCTCACGACGATTTCGTACCCGGAGGTGGACCTCACGACATGTCGGTAACTGGATGAGGTTGATGGATGAGGGCCCTGAGGAGGCTATCTTTACCTACCCTTCAGGTAGGATCCATAGTGGACGATCTGGGAGCTACGCTTTCTATATATACCCTTCAGGAAGGATCTGTGGTGGATGATCCAGGAGCTGCTTTTCACCATCCTGCTATTTTGTCTTTTACCTTGTACTTTATAGTTAGGCTTGTTTTACGAGCCCATTACTTTTAGAACTACTTTTGTTTTCAGTTTTACTTAGTGTTTGCTTCTTCTTGTACTCTGGTTGAATGTTTTTATGTTTTATAAAGGCAATGACTTCCTAGTTATAGGGAATTGCGCCTTTTGGTGCTAGTCTCCAGCCCCTAGCCTATGGAAGGCGGGCATGGGGTAGTCACGACATTGGCCTTGAGGACTGGTCATGAAAAATTTGTATCAGAGGAGTCGGTTCTACCATAGAACTTAGGACTCTGATAGTTTCTTTCTGTGAAGCAATAGTGTTAAGGGTACTAAGTGTGGTTTTCAGTTCAGGGAGTCCAGTGTTGGTGCAAGCTGCCGACGTTTCCATACACTAGGACCCCGACATCTGATTTCGGAATCAGTGCACAAAAACACTGATTGTGTTTGTGTTTTCAAATATTTCATTTAAATAAGCTCAAACCAGGTCAGCTCACCAGGTATAGTCTTTTGACCATGTCACATCTGTTTCGTTCAGGATGTCTTCACCCATTCAGTCAGTGTGGGTACCGAGTGGAGAGCGTGATGATAGACCACCAAGCAGCGAGGCCTCAGTACATGGCCCTCTTCTAGTTGAGACACCAGTAGAGAGTGCATGATGATTTAGCATGTTTCCAGAGTTACATAGACAGAGGCCTCCAGGGTTTTGAGTCGAGTCGAATTTTCAGATGGTTGGGCACTGGCTGGAGTTTGTAGCACGTTCTTTTCACACAGCTAGGAAACCTGCTGACTTGATGGTGTACCTTGATATTAGTCTCTTTCAGGGAGTAGTTGAGGGGTGGTGTAGCCATATGCTCCAGTTTTGCGACGAGCCAACCTTCACCTAGGGAAACATCGATACCATTTTCATGGTGATGTTTATACCAGTGACTCTACACTCTAAGCATGATAAGGAGATGTTGCCCTTTCCGCAGGGTTTTCTGACCGTAGCAGAGTCTACTACAACCGGTAGTAGAAAGATGAAATAGAAGTCCAAGCGGACTAGGCCGACAGGTGGGTGACCTTATGGTACAGGTTCAGTTATGTGAGGCACACAAAATAGAGCCAGCCATTCAAGGAGTAGGAAGTTCTATGCATGCGGCAAGTAGGGTCACTTGGCTGGAGACTGCCCGACCTGTCCAGCTGATGAGTAATAGGTAGTGGAGGAACCCACCAGACAGTGGTAGAGGAGCTAGCCGTATAGCCGATGTTGTATGATGCTTAGAGGAATCGCCACCACCACCACCAGGAGGTCCACCTCGACCGTAGGGAATAGTTTGATATGGGAGAGCAGAGCTTCAGGAAGCTAAAGAGTACGACAATGGAGCTCTGAAAGAAGGTGGATAGAAGCGGGACTAGTTCCAGGAATGGAGTCATGTGTTCTTAGTTCTTCTAGTTTCTGTGTTTTCGTTGTTGTGTTTTATTTTTTTCTTTTTACTTCGAGATTTAGTAATAAAATACAGTTATCTTTGTGATGTTTACTTTCCTATCCATTTTGTATGGTTGATACTAAGAGGTTTCGGTTAAATCTTTTGACATGACCCTCACTTGTGAGATTCCTACTATAGGAGACCCAGTAACCTCACACTGATGCCGACAGTGTGACTAAACCCTTGGAGGAGGGAGTAACGATTGGATTTCTTAGTAGTAGTGTCGAGGCCTTACGACGTCATTCAAGACATTAATTTTACCGTTCATGTAAGGATTTACATTATTTGGCGAAGAACTCGGTTCATCCAAGGGATGAAACTAGATTTCTCTTTTCTGAAGTGGAGAAATATCAGAATCTCTTGTAGAACATAGACAAAGATGGGTGGATATGAGTTCTTACAATTGGATAGTCTCACCCATTGTTCGTTGAGCGAATGGTTTACGGTTCTATCTATCTCAATAGTATCAGTTGAATCATTTATGAATAGTAAATGAACCTGAGACAACGTTGATGGCTTGAATTCTTCCTGGACTATAACTTGGAGATAGTTTATACTCCTGGGGAGGGGAACGTTGTAGCAGAAGCTCTTAGTAAGAGATCGGGCTTTCAGCTGTTAGGAGTGACGAGACAGCAACTGGACGTATTTCAGATATCCTTTGTGGATAGTGATGGAGTCAGCCCGTGTAAACCTAGATATGGTTTTGGCTACGACGGAGAAGGTTCATATCATCCAGGAGTGGATGAATAGAGCACATAGTAGACAAAAGTCCTATACTGATAGGAGATGAGACCACTGGAGTTCGAGGGTGACGACCATGTCTTCATATAGGTCTCACCACGATGGGGCCTATGGTGTTTTGGCCGGGGCAACAAGTTATCTCCGTGTTTCAACAAACCCTACTAGGTCTTCAGTAGAGTAGGCAAGGAGACTTACCGCCTGGCCCTTCCAACTCAGATTCAATGGGTTCATGACTGCTTCCACATATCTCAGCTGAGGAGATGCCTGCACGATCCATCCCACATCATTGATCAAAGGATGACGCACATAGATGAAGGGAAGACTTTCTTGAAGGTTCGAGTAGAGATTGAGGATCGACAAGAGTGGGTCCTACGAGGATAACTAATTCCTCTGGTGCGCATTCGTTGGCAGCACAGGAACCTCTAGGAGAGTGCATGGGAGTGGGAGTCTTAGATGCATGCTTGGTACCCCATTTGTTTCCCTATCGTGTGTTGTATCATTACGGGTACGTAAAGCCCTGAGGTGGGAGTAATGTAATGACCCAGAAATTTGAAGGAATTTTTAATAATTTTTTTGGAATTTTACGAGTCTGTGACTCCTGACGACACTTGATTCCGTGGCCCGGTGTGCCAGGATTCAATTTCCAAAGTTTATCTCAGGTACGTTCTATAAATGAACGAGTGGGTTTTTCGATCAATTGAACCGTTGCTCGGAAATGAAACCTAAGGGAACCGATGAACTCACAGCACCGGTAATTTCATAAGGGGACCTTTACTGCAGTTGCGTTTTAAGCTGCTTGAGAATTATTATTTGGGGAATTAGTTTTCAAAAAAAAAATTTTGAAAAAGTTTATTTTATAACCTTGGATGTTAAAAAATTCCATGTGAAGTTGTTGGTGGATCCAAAAACCACCCAACTTCGAATGTATTGTTATATGAGAGGTGGGACCCACACGAGCGCCAACCTTTCATTTCCCCAAACTCCATTAAACCCCCTTCATTAATTTGTTAACTCCTCTTTAAATGTGTAACTCTTTCTTTCCACTATCTCCCGCTTTAACTCATTCCAACACACCTTAATTAATAATTTGAACATATTAAAATAATTAATAAAGTGATTTAAATTTTGAAATTTAAATTGCTAGTGTTAATAAAATAATAGGACTGGCCTATTATTTTACTTTGGGACTTGTTGATTAGGGGGATTTTGAGAGATCTCTTGTGAATAGAAGATGAATAGAATTCCACTTTCATTGAAGAACAATGCCTCTTTAACAAAGAACGCTGGTTCCACGAAGATCAACGACACACATCCTTTTATTCCTCTCCATCAAGGGAGGAAATATAATCGCAGGGAACTCACCATCGACAACTTTTCATTCCTGAAATTGACAGAGCGAAAATGCTTTCCGCATCTATGAAAAATGAACCATATTCGAGGTAGGGGTTATATTCAATTTTAATGGATTAAAATTGTTCCTCGATTCATCATTGTATATCTTTGTTTGTCTCGGCCTATTGCTATTGCTTTACGTAGAGGGAACGTGATGAATGAACATGGTCCAACGAACCTCCACTAGAACTTTATCTTTTTGGAACCGATGATCGGAGGAGGAACACAGAAGATAACGGTGGTGCAAGGGCCTCCATTGCATAATCTAGGAATAACAGCAGCCAACCGGGCTGCAGTGGAGGAAGCATGGTGCCGTCGCGCTGGATGTGCTGCAGGAACCACGGCTTGCTTTGTGGGGTACTTTGGTGGATGGACCAGTCGGCCCGTCGGCTGGCCGAGTGAAGCATATATGCGGCACAAGGAGGGCTCCATGCCGGAAGATGCATGGCCCAATGTGTGGGCCGCTTGTTCCAGAAGGCCGGCAGGTTGGGGAAGGGTGGCGCCGATTGGCGCCACCTATTTGGACAGCCGACGGGCAGCACCCCTCTGACCGCTTGGCCGGCCCGTCGAGCTATCCAGGCCATGCGCCCAACCGGGCCGCGCCAATTCGGGCCGGGTCGTGCCCCTTTGGTCCGGGCCATGCCACTTCAGGCCCAGCTGCGCCCCTCGATCCAGGCCGCGCGACTGACCGGGCCAGTCTGACAACTTTTCCGGGTCAGACCTGCCAAAACCGAGTCGACACGACCTGTCAGTCCATTGGGTCTAATGGACCGGGCCCGTTTTCACTTAAAGGTGAATCACATGAAGACCGCATGTCCAATAGACGCACCCTCTGCGGAACTGGGACCCTCATGATGAGGCATTCCTTTTACGATACTCTATGTGAGTTTTGGATGAATTTGGAAAATGCCCGGGTTTGGAACGTGTGTAATTCCAACCAGGCCCTCAAAGCGGAATCACTTATAACTTAAGGACCAGACATCTGATTGATGTTCCATTTAATACGTTGGATTCCTCTTGATGAGATGGTTATTTTGGAATAATTCACCTGAGGTTTGGACACAGTTTGAGTATGGCCGGGTGGGATTGTACCCAAAATCCAACCGTGCCCCTCGAACAGAAATGCTAATAACTCACAGACCGGGTGTCTGATTGATGCGCTATCTGTTGCGTTGAGACCTCTATGAAGAGGCGGTCTATTAAGATAATTATTCGTGGAACTTAATGACACATGGACTGTTGACCAGTAGCTTGTGGAGCGGATCCTCCCGGAGACGAGCATACAGAGTACGGTGACCTTGTAGCTAGTTGAGACCCGATGACTACTTGTATAATTCATATCAGAGTGACTTGACTAGCCCAGTGGGGAGCACTACTGTGTTGGGGTGGTAGAACCATGGTGGAGGAGTGCTACTGTGTTGGGGTGGATGACCCATTGTACTCGAGAGGTGGAGCATCTCTGTAGGCTCATAGGGGGAGAACTACTGTGTTGGGGCGGCATACCCATGATGGGGAGCACTAATGTGTTGTGGTTTTAGAATTGCGGTAATCGATAGTGGAGGAGTACCTCAGCAGTCTAAGGATAGTGAGTAACACCATGGATTCATGACATGACTACTGCACTCGATAGAGGAAGAGTTCTCTATCAGCAGTGTTTTCGTCATCATAAATAAAAATCCTGGTTTGCGCTGAGTCAATGAACTTTGTGATTTTCCTCATGATTGAGATTGTTAATTGATAAAAAAGGTATATGTATGGGAATATACCTAGTTAAGGGTTATCTATTGAGATCCTTCATTTTGGTTATCCACGTTGGATTTAGTGAGACCTTAATGGTCTCGGGGACCCTACTGAGTATTGTTATACTCACCCCTGCATGGGCTATGCCCGCACCTCGTTATGTTGGATGCAGACGATGGATATCGCTGACGGAGGCCGAGTGTATGAGGACTGGATGGCACCTTGAGGTGGAACTCATGACGTATCGGAACCCTGAGTTGGACCTAATGACAAGTCGGTACCTAGAGGAGGTTGACAGATGAGATCACTGGGGAGGCTATCTTTACGTAACCTTCAAATTGGATCCATGGGGAATGATCTAGGAGTTGTGCTTTCTGTATCTACACTTCCAGAAGGATCCGTGGTGGATGATCTAGGAACTACCTGTCACCTTCCATCTTTTTTGTCTTTTACCTTGTACTTTACAGTAGGGCCTGTTTTTCTGGCCCCTTACTTTCATCACTTATTTTGTTTTTATTTTTACTTAGTGTTTGCTTCTTCATGTACTCTAGTTGAATGTGTTTATATTTTATAATTGAAATGCCTTCCCAGTTATAGGGAATTACTCCTTTTGGTGCTAGTCGCCATCCCCTGGCCTATGAGAGGTGAGATTGGGGTAATCACGGCACGGGCCCCGAGGACGGGTCATGAAAAAATTAATTCTGGAAATATATATTTCAACATGATTTATAGAATTATCTAGCATTCCGCCCCAATCCCTCCACTATT
Organism: Viscum album; assembly: GCA_963277665.1. Lineage (NCBI taxonomy): Eukaryota > Viridiplantae > Streptophyta > Magnoliopsida > Santalales > Viscaceae > Viscum > Viscum album. The sequence continues at coordinate 31,145,809 of OY728128.1, read as the reverse complement.
TTTTAGAATAAATGACATGATCATTGTTCTTAAATAAGTAATTATATTAAATAGGATCGTGATAGAAGATGGAATCCACAAATAATGGAATAAAATGATTACCATTCACTTCAAAATGGATATAAACTTTAATGTTTCACTTTTAAATTCCTTATGTTTTTTTCGATAAACATGTGTTGATCTTTGAACTAAAAAATGAATTCCCATGCATGAATTATATCATTATAAGACATACCTATGAGACATGAGTTTCTTAATAATAAAGTTATTCCATATTAAAGATTTCAATGTTAGTAAGATTATATTAATAAAATATATAATTAAATTACTAGTTTGAAAAATGGATTTTAAAATGAGGACTCAAGATTTAATGAAATTAATATATTCTTGTAATTGAAATTTCCCTATCATCTTTCATGACTTCAATTTCATAAATTAATGTGAGTCAGTTTGTTATTGTTAATCATCCCTTGAGTGATATTTCAATGTTATATTTCTTAATACCAAGAGGATATCTAGAAAAAGTACATCCTATTTTATTCTTGAGCATATTTCTTGAAATATATTGGGACATGTCACCAACAAGATCATTCTTTTAATCTTTTTAATGTTATGACTATAGATTCTTTTAAATTATTGTTCTATATTTTTATAATCACTTATCCTAAAAATAATACTTTTACATCCATCCATTTATTATATAGAAACAATGAATGACCATGTTACAGATTATCCAATGTTTAAATCATTTTTATCCATCACTACTATCCAGATAGAATTTATCATTTTGTTTTAATAATGATGTGTAGGGGTTAAGGGATTCAAGATGGATGAGATGATTAAAATTTAATGTAAAATGTTAGGGGTGATTATTGATGAAATAATTATGTTTTTTTTAATTAATGATTCCTCACTATTTTCCTCTAATTAATTCAAATAACTAAACTAGAAAAGTACAAAAAATGGTTGTTATTTGGGAAAACCAAAAATCACCATTACTAGACCGATGATTTTCTTCATAAGTGGTTAGGTTATTGATGTGAGGTTCACTCTAAGAATATATTTTGAAAAATAAAATATTGGAAATGTTCATTGTAAAATAAAAAATTATAAAATTTTGTAAAATGTCAAGAGGGTGTACAACTCATTCCTTATGATTTATTTGATCATGACCTTAACATTGACTTTGATGATATTGGTGTTGTTAAAATATTAATAGGATAATTTAATTGGGATTTTAGATTTTATATCATTAACATTAAATTAGAGGTTAACCTCCTCACTATTACTTAATTTTTAATTACTACTAACCTAAATACTTAGAGTAACTAGATCCTTTAAATAAATCCCACACGATTTTATTTGATTTATATCTTTATAATGTTGAGAAATTAGTTACGTTACAAGACTAAAAATGAGGGGAATGTTCTCATTATAAGATCAAATTTATAAATGAATTTTATCATGAGTTGCAAGAGAATATATTCAAAGGTGAGGTAAATCATCATTTTCAATGTTTTAGTATAATGAAGTGAGGGTATTAAATAAAATAAGTGACACATTACATAATTTTTACAAGAGGAAATGTAACATACATGAGTTGATTTTTTCAATGAATAATGGGATATTTAATTCATTGTATAGGTGACTTTTAATAACTATAATTTTCATTTATGATATTTTTTATTTTATTGCATTGAAATTTTAATATTATTATTATTCATGCCCTCTATTTTTTTAACATTGTGATTTTATGTCTGAGGAAAAGAATGGTGTAAGTTTGGGGGTGTTGAAAAACTCAATTTTCATGACTATATTTACACTCATTTATATGGATTTTATCCCACAATATTTACCTTTATAATTTCAATTGTCACATTTTATGGTCTTAGAATTTTTTTTCTTATTTCAAAAAGTGGCATAATTGTGGAATCTTCATGATTAAATTATTTATGTATTTTTCCCCAAATTGTTATAAAATGATTTAGCTTATAAAAATTATTTTTTATGCTTAATAACATATTAGGAATAACTTCGTTATTTTGGATACCAATCTGAATCCATCATTTGAAATCCCCAAAGAAGCTCACAATTGAGGCCTCAAAATCTATTTACATATTTTGGTATTTTTTAATGATTCTTATATATATCATATATGAATTAGAAAATAGTTATAAAATTTTAATAAAATAAAAATTATCTATAGGAAAAAATTTATAACTATGGAGCCACATTATTATGCTAATATCAATGTCATAAATGCTTGTGAAACTAGATTTTGGGAATTCATTGATTATGTCAAGATATTATAAATTGGAGGAGTAAATGGATGGAATTTTTTTGTCACAAGAGGTGGATGAATATGATTTTTTTTTGGTGAAACAAAAAATATATCATCAAAATAAATTAAATAATTAAAATTTCCTTTATTCGGTAATTAAATGTCTCTACCATGATAAAAAAATTGGTAGATAGAATCTGGAGGACATCTTAAAGGGAGATATGAATGATATTGAATTTGAATACTGAATGATGGGATGCCCTTGGACAATATATAGAGTATTTCACCCATGACGAGGGATATTACCACACAATTGTTGGAGATAAGTCCATGGTCCCTGATTATTCTTCATTATTTCCTATTTTTTTTATTTTAGTTTTAAATTACCCTGTGATGTGCATTCATATTTTAATTAAAGTGTTTTTTTCTTTCATAGCTCTTTCTCTTCCAACCTGAATCTCATTCTCTATATAATAAAAATATTTTCATTATTTTATCATTTCACATTGAAATAGAATGCGAATGACACTATGCATTCCATTAGAGAAGTTTTCATGGCATTATTTTTTCTTGCGCTTTAATTCAGTAAATGTTAATTCAATTTGTGTGGGATGAAAAAATGTTGCATGAGTGTAGTGGCCATAAAAACATCATTTTCTATATATCAATTTAATTTATTATATTTTTCATGTATCCATCATTAAAAATTAGAAAACACTCCATACACTAATGCTGGGTGTTCTTGAAGGGTTTAAATATTATACGATGGAGCTGAGAATTTTAGGAATTTCATTCTCGATTAAGGTTTTATCCTATTTGACTATTGATGTAGGTGTAGTTTGGTGTGTCAAAGTCATGCTAAAATATCACACCCATTAAATAAAATTAATGTAATTTGTTAATGATTTTCAATAAATTAATTATCAAAAATTAATTTAAACAGCAAATAAATAATTAATCATCCAATTTTATCCAGTCATAGGAGCCATACATTCCTTCCCTAAATACATTATAAGTTATATCTACTAGTTTGGATATTATAATTTTATTTCATTGAAATATTCTCGAAAACTAAAAACCATTATAATTGCTAAATAATTAAAAAGTAATTAGATTTGGGAAATTAGAAATTGATTATTGAACTGACTGTGATGCACCTCATGTGAGATGACTTGGTCAGCCACTATGCTGCATTAGGGGAAAAATTTATTTTTTCCCCACATTACGGCATGGATGCATGAACCAGACAAGGTATTACCCATTTCATTCAATAAATATACAAATTACAAGGATCAATATGGTTATTAAAAATATTTATAATTTAATTTATTAACATATTCAATTCCCAATAATGTAAATTGATCACAACACACCCCAAGGGTTTCATATTCACAGTAAAAGGGGAAAACCACGCCATCGATAGTTCAGGTTGCGGTAAAAACCCTCAAGCCTTATATAAGTGTGCCACAACATTTCAAACACATTAATTAAACATTTAATTTTGGATTTATCTATTTAGGAAGAAACACTCAGAAGGTACGGTGTTCACGAAAATGAAAATAATGTATATAAAACAAAAAATTGAGGGAAAAGGCACATATCACATACATTATGATTATTAATGAGTTCCTATATAGTCACAACCAATGATTTCATCTAGATCAAAATAAAATGGAAGAAATTAAAAAAGAAATAAAAATATTCTGTAAGATCCTTCACTAAAATTACTCGGTCGATTAAAGGGTAAACTGGGTATGGTGTAAAAAGAACAGAGAACTCACCAATTACAATCCAATGATATGAGAAACACTCGAATAGAACCTCATATTGAATAATGGGATCAAACCTAATGGAATAGGGTTTAGAGAGATATCACATGTGGGAGGATACTTTTCATTATATTAGAAATAAATAAGGTGAACCATTTCAATGAAAAAATGGAAAATAATTCATTTATATCCACATTAATGAGGTTTATAGTTTGGCCACATAGTTGGAAAAAGCATGTTCCGAACATGCACTATGAACAACCTCAGGAAACCCCTCACATAAGTTGGCCACAATGTTTGACTATCTAATGGATGCCCATGAAATAAACAATGTTAGGATGTCTATAACACATGGACTCTTATCATGGTTCATATAGTTAGAGAAAACAGTACATCTCTCAGTATCTATTAGAAAAAACCTTAGATAGATTACTCTAACAATGCAGACTAGTTTACATTGTTTCTACTAACAATGTGGCCGGGAAATTTCTTTCAAAATACTAAGCTTCGGGTTTTGAACATGCCTCAAATAACGTTGATTATTACATAGCCTCAATAGAATATCATATTAGGTTAAAAAAATTAATTAAAAAAATTATTTGTACTTTTGTTAAAAATCAGGTCATTACAACCACCCATCATTAGAGAAACACATCACCGAGTTATCATTCTCAGCATATTAAGGGATCATATGAGAAAATATATGGACAATGGTCATGTATGTCTGCTTCTCACTCCCAGATCATGTCATATACTTGGTCAGGATTCTATAAAACCCTCATTAGATGAAATTTCCTTCCTTAGAGGGCCCTCATGCTCCATTCTACAATACAAATTGGGTACTCATCAAATAAAGATTCCATATATCACTCAACCTCACTCAACTAAAAAAAATCTTTAGGTTTGGATAATACTGGAAGAGATGAGACATGTGAAATGTTATTGATAAAATAGTATAGTAGATGAATTTGTTTACAGTAACCCTGTTTTTTAATTTACTCCATAACATCAAAGGGTATGATAAATAAAAGTGACAACTTATACTATCCCTTTATCCATTGATGTCCTAGACTAGTTTAAACATAGAAGAAAACCCAATCCCTGAACTCAAACTCTAGAGGTTTTCATTTGAGGTTTGAATATTAATGCATCCTAAATTGAGTAGAAAACATATACTGTCAAATTAGATGAACCTACAATTTCGTCTCCTAAATGAGATATGATCCATGTAGTGGTTCCTCACCTGCCTTTTACTAGCATAGATGTGATCGACATGGACAATCTTATAAGGCCTCATAAGGATCCATATGGATGGAATCTAGAAATAGATAACGATAATATTACACAACTAGGGGTATATTCATCTCCCTTGATACCCAATGTAAAGGACACATGCAAAGAGCATGTCCTATAATAATATAATCATATACTCTTCCTGACCATCAGTTTGAGGGTGATATGACGTTCATTAAATCAAATAAGTATATATGTACTTTTTAAACCACTTATAGTACTATGATTAGAGGAGTCAATCACTAAAATATATTTTTGAATTTGGATCTCTTGATGTTTTACGATATCTTTAACATATACCCTCCACAGGTCATCCAATGAGAAGTTCACCTGAATAGGAATGAAGAGGAATATCTTTTACAATTAGTAAATGGATAACCAAATGATATCATTGTGTTGAGGAGATATAAGAAAACCTATCAGAAAATCCAAGGTGATGTCATTCAATTTCCTCTCAGTGATGGAAACTGGTTATAATATTCTTATTGGTTGATGACATTCATGATTCCCATTCTGACAGGTGAAACAATGTGTAATAAATATCTATATATCTTATATCATTACTGGCCACCAATACTAGAAACATAATTTTTAATAAATATTGTTGACACCAGGATGTAATTCCCATGACGAGGAATGAAATTATTTTATCAAATACTCTCATAAAACTGTGGTAACCCAAAACCTCCCATGTATACAAATAATTTCAACCTTAAGAATGGTTCCACTAGGTACATGTCCTCTAGGGGCACAATCTTCATAATGACTAAGAAATTAGGATTTAAAAATTACCTCATCCTAACCCTATCCATAAAGTTATATTTCACATATAAATCTCTTATGACTATCTTCCAATGATTCTCCTAAACCTCAAAATCAATATCTAAATATTGTTTTATATGCATCCACTTGTCACATTCCACATAAACTTCCTTTTATGGGTTACCATACTCATAACATTGGCAATTACAATGAATTTATCTAGAGTATAGGAAACTTTAATGTCTATGGAATATAGATATTCCACACACCTTTTTTTCCTAAGGGTCACTTCACACTATGTAAGTATGTACATGAATCTTTTGTGTATTGTGTACCCCAAAAAATTATCTCATGGTTATTAATGCCTCCAAAATTACAATGCATGAATAACATTGGCTAACTCAAAAATTTGTGTTGCATACTTCCCCTCATGTGACCTCAACTGATAAGAATGGAATCACACAAGTCACTCCTCAAACATCATAACATCTACTAATACGATACGTGATACATCATAACAAACATTATATTTGTTCCTCAGCTCTGGATAAATATTGATCAATTCTAAATTCAGGTTCCATTTCATCTCTTAAAATGTTATCTCATAGGTATAAAACCTTATAAATATCAATCAATTATTTCTAAAGCTATAAATAGGTTATAATAAGAGTGATAATTCCTATATTAATCTCATTTAATACAAAAATTTCCCTAATAAAACACCATATGTCAATGACATTCTTGTGATGATCCTAAGAAACTATAGTTGTAATATTCTCTAGTTCAACTTGTACTCCTATCTCTGGGATAATATGACCCATGATGTGAATATTATACATACAGAACTAAACTTGTGAGATTGTAATATAAAATACTCTCAATATGTGTCTTTAAAATGATCTCAATATGTTTTTCATGGTTGTGTTGAGTGTTATAATACACAAATTTATCATATATTTACAGTACATGAAATGTATACAGATATGGATTGAAAACCTATTTTATTATTTCAATGAAAAATATTGGTGTGTTTATCTTACCGAACTACCTGACCAAATAATCAACATAGACATATCTACTATGTAATGTCATACATTTTATATCTAATGGCCAAACATGCAATATTTTTTAACCCGAACTGAGAACAATTTTCAACAAAACTTGATCGCCTCAAATCTTGACATAGAGTTTGTCTATTTATGTAAAGTTGACATCGATTATTAATCGTAAACTGATTCAATTTTTATAAATCCACACCTAAATGAAGAGTTCCATCAAACATCGCGGTTAAAAGGAAAGCAGGACAACACAGATAGGTTTTCCGTTGTATAAACCACTTTGAATCCATGTCATCATGCTTCATCATGAGCTCCAATAAATAATTATATCCATACATTAAGGATTAATGTATATGTGTAAATCTCTACAATGTATCTTGATTTAAAAATATAACTTTATTTATTGAAGTATTATTGAAATTTTAGCTGTGAAATATTCCCAAAAATAAAATACCTCTAGAAGGAATCCTACCATGATCATCCATATAGAGGATAGTAATCTGGGATGTCATCCCACCTAGAAAGTGATGCTCGGTTCTAGAATAACTCACCCAAAATTAAATTTCACCATTTTGAATAAAAACCCGACCATATAGTGTCGTAGAAATCACCATTTCATGATAAAATTAAATTTAAGAATGATAGAAAACCAACTAGTCCTTCCCATGAATGATTTAAAAACCTATCATCTCAATGAAAATGTGTACTTATTGAATGAAACACCCACCTATCTCATGGGGAACTCCATTAATTTTAGTATTCTCTCTAACTAAGTCACCAATGGGGTGTCGACTATAATCAAACAATTAGAAATCTGAACATCAGACCCTAGGATCTCGACAAATGATAACGATTTGAATGAATGATAATAACTTGATTCAAAATGATTAGATACTAATTTAGAGGCAACATGAATAATACCTCCCAATGTGGATCCCCTGAAACTCTACTCCTCAGGTAATAGTTTCAATTCATAAGTCTATCTTGATCAATAGACCTATGAAAAAACCTCTCTTCCCTTATAATAACCACTATTTCCGCTAATTACCTAGTGTATATCTACCTCAACCATGACCACCACCTCATCTTGATCATCCAATTTCACTCTAGATACCTTCACAGTGATAATATACAAACCCTACTATATAATGTCTATTTGGAGTGGACCTTCAATCAATGGATGTTGTGTGAAAGGTACAAAAATACCATTGTAGATGGCCCATCCTTCCACATGCTCTAAACTCAACATTAATATTATTACAATGGAACCTAATGTCTCCCATCCTCCCTATCCGATGACATAAAACAGAACTACTAGCACTCCTTTTCTGACTAGTATTACCCTTAGGCGATTTCTCAATGTTTTTCTTCCCCCACCTAACTCATCAGGAAAATGTTGTGATGTTGAAATGTCTTAAAATGTGTCCATAGGTTCTCTTAGTTTATGACTGGTAATTAGAACCTAATTTAATATTTCGGTTATGGTTTCATATCTAATTTAATTTACCTATGATCGTATTACATACCATTAACTACAATCACAATTTCTAAATCTATATAACTCATTACCTAAGATAATTTTTGGGAAACACTGGAGATCTATAAAATAGGGAGAATATTACATGACTTATATTATTCCATTCTCCAATTGAGTATGCTCTGTGGATCTATCAGACCACAACTTCTTAGGATAAAATAGTCATATAAGGATGTCTGATAGACTCTATAGGCCATATCCTAATGATTTTCCTTCTATGTAGTATCATCTCATCATCTATTGGTGTAAACATGTTCCATATATTTATTTCTCTTCTATTTCCACTATTAAAGTGTCCCAATATGATAAAAATGATTGCATGTCCTATATCATTCACTCTAAAGCCTATGGTCTTCCATTCCCTAAAAACGTGGGAATATGCTACTACTACTGCTCACATGTCAACTCATCTATAGTCTAAATAGTTTTTGAGGCTCCATAAATATTCTACATAAATCCTAGGTAAACCCTCTTGAAATGAGGAATCAACATTCATATCATGTATAATTGGTGGTTCCATATGTCATGCTATTGGAGGTCCTACTAGTGGCCTAGGGGAAGAAAATTGGAGCATGATCATCTCCATCCTCGTAGTGAACCACAATAGGTCATATTATGGGAATATATATTCTAATTCAATGAAAAAACCACAAAAAGGATTTTTTAATGATAGGATTATTGATATATGAATAATATTGGAAAAAGACTTCTAATATGAGTCACACCCCTCCTCCTTCTCTAAAATCATGGAATTGGAGATGTAAACATCATAAGATATATAAGAGACCCTATCTACATCCACATTATAATTTCAAATAAGGGTCTAGTTCTCTTCTATATGTCCTTGGTACTAATATTTTGAGATAAAATTGAATTTTATAGAAAAAAACCCCATTAAATTGTAATCAGAATCTTTATTTAATGAAGTATATTTAATTTTATATTTAAATTTCATTTAAATTCAATTTTATTTATATATAAATTATCTTAGATTTATTAATTATATAGGTCACTATTTCCAATATATGAAGGAATGTGTGGAGTATGTTGAAATACAACAATATACTTATCATTTCCCAGTAAGATATGTTAGCACAGTTTATAAAATATAGTAATAAATGTACAAAAATAGGACACAAGAAATGAGTCTGATAATATAAAAAGCCATTACATATGCATTACATAAATGTTTTAAGGTGTTAATGATTAAAAAAGATGCAATATTTCGTTTAAATATAAATAATGGTATGAAAACATAGTCTAAAGGAACCTAAAACATCTTGTGAATCACCCTATAGTGAAATCAAGGTAACTCTAATAAGCAAAATCAAGAAGAATATGTCACATAACATGTAATTTGAATTTTATTTTTTGTTGGTTAGCCTGTCCTAGGAAGATCTCATTACCAAATCAAAAACATTTACCAGGCCAGTGTCTAGGAATAAAAAATAGTATCATAAATTATAAGTAAAATCCTACAATACCATATGTAACGCCCGAACCTAGGAGCCACCATTTACTTCTCCATGTTGGTCGGTCAATATCCATCAACCGGTCATCCCACTATGCCAGATGCACCGTTATAGTTTTGAGGATATGTGAAGGTATGTTTTGGATAATATACCCTCATAATTTGAGTATAAATAGAGTATCATACATTAATACAAGGAGGATTCATAATATAAACAAGAAAAAAAAGGTAAATAGTCCATAAAATAATAATAATAATAATCACTTCCATGGATGAGTAATATAAAAAAATGATGGGTATCCCATGGAGATATTAAAAACACAGGAAATTCATAGATATATAAATCTAATTGAATAAAAGTAACAAATATACCAATACAACCAAAAATTATCTCTAGATAGTATCAATATTCACTGCCAAATGTTATTCTCCCCTACAACTATGAAACAATCCATCAAGAATCACCATGTGATGGATTTAACCTATCTCCAACAACATTAATTATGTCTTTCTAGGTACCATGGTGGCCCAATCAATGTGTGAGATAATAACCATTAGGACACAAATAACAGTGCCTATGAAAATTCCATTCCTTTCATATAAGCTGGAGCCATCATCATTTATAAAATAATGACAATAATAAAAGTACAAATAATATTTTCTAGTCTATCAAAGACCCATTTATCATGAATAAATATCTTCGTGGATAAATTTAATGCCAGGTAATATATATTTAGTGGACTATGTTTAGTAATCAAGAAATATTCCAATATATAACAGTTCCACGGTGTATAAATGCTTGAAGCATCCATGTATTCCAGATTCATGGAGTATAAATGTCTATGGAATATTTGAATGTCAAATCTACATAGTATAAATTATTGAGGAATCCTAACAGTTTGTTTGATCAAAGGAGAAGAAATTTCCAAGGCATCATAATAGTTTAATGAATCTAATTATTAGAAATGTACAACACATATTAATAGGTACTATGATTCAATGAGTATAAATGTCTACAGAATCATATTATGTAATCATTTCCAAATGATGAACCCTTTATTATAACTAGGACCAATTCATTCGACATTTCATAAACCATTCCATTAATAATTTATTTATCATTTACATGACATTGTATTTCCTATTTCTTATATTTCATATCATAATAAAATGTCTCTTTACAGAGTTTACAACCTTTAACAATCCACACTATTATAATATTCAATTCCAAATAATAGAAAATGACATAAACACACCCCAAAGGCAGTATATTCAACTTCAAAGGGAAGAATCCACCCTACAAGCCATTCGGGTTGAGGTCAAAAACCAACATCCATATATAAGGGTTCTATGAAATGTCTTAATCATGTGTTTAACAAGTAACATAAGTTTTTATCAATTTAGGGAAAAAAACACATAGAAGTTATAGCATGAGGAATTATGGTAATAAGGTATAAACAAATATAAATTCATGGAAATGTTATATACCACATACATTATATCAGCTGAGGAGTACATGTATAGATTGAGCCTCTGATTCTGCCCAAATTAGAAGAAAAAATTATAAAATGAGAACTCCTTAAAAATAGAGCATATGATCCGGTTGACAAATTACTCTGTTGAAAAAAGTGGAACATTTAATGTTTCAAGAGTAATAATGAACTCACCAGTGGTTATCCAATGAGATGTATAACAAAAAAATATGATTTTTAATGGAGGAATGTGATCAAATCTTATAGAAGAGGATTTATACATGTCTCATGCATTATATTAGGATACTGTAGAAATAAGAAATAAAGAGGGTGATCCATTTTATATAAATAAGTTAAAGAAGCTAATTTTTCACAACTTCTAACTGGTCCCCAGTTTCTTCCCATGATCGGACAACCCATGCCCCAACCAGGCACCATGAACCACTACAAGTGACCCCTCACACAATATGGACCCATAGTTTGGATAATTGTGCATATCCCATACATAAAAACCTCTATCAAGAGGTCTACAACACATGAATGAGCATGCATCCTAGTTCACATGGTTAGGGAAAACAGTGCGGCCCTCTGCAAACAATCGTAAACACCCTATACATTATACATTTACAATGGGTATTATGGTAAATGTTTTATAATAACAATATGAACCATATATTTCATTAAAAATATGGGGTTTTGAGATCCAAAAAATACCCTAACATCATTTTTTCTTCCATATCCTCAATATGAATTGATATTAGGTAAAATAAGGAATTGAACATAGAAAAAAAATGAGTACCTTCCTTAAAATTATAGTTGGGACACAATAAAATGATGATATAATATCATATGGTTCTTCTATATATGAAGATTTTTTTTAAGGTATTAACCTACAACCATCTCCTCTTCTGTCAAATGTGTTATGATTTCATCATTCAGTATTATGACAGAGTACCACATCCCAAATCGATGTAATCCATTTTTCCACTACCACCTATCATAGATGTATGTAATTATTTATTTATTTTTACATATGATAAATATGATAATATTAGGATTCATGAATCATGATATCCCAAGTGAGTTATTACTCGCCATTATGTGAGAATACGATAACATCGTTCAAGTGTATGGTGGACTACTACCTCGCTAGGTGATGTAATTTTTTCAAGTATTTACTATTAGGTATTAATGATGGTTTTATTGAAATAATTTGATATATATTACATTAATATTATTATTAAATTTAAATATATTAGTTAAATTTATTTCATTAATTCCACAAAGAAAATGGAAACAACATTTTTTCCTACGTACGTCCTACTATCTCCTTGACTATTGTATTTAATTTATTATGTCACACTTTTATGGACAACATTAAAAACAAGTATATACAATATATATGAAATTTTTATCATGATCAAATATTTCATATGATTTAATCATTAATATAGTTTTAGGATCTTAAATAACATATCAAAACATACATCCAAAACATAAAATTTAATGCTTGAAACGTTTCTTAAACATGGAATTGTTAATAAAAGTGTAATAAAAAGTCATAAGTAAATAATATAATATATAAAATATATAATTATGGTTATTAAATATACATATAATAAAATTATAATAATTACACATGTGTTTTGAAAATGTATGATTTTGGTTGAGACTTAAGGTAAGAGATATCCATCTCACTTTGTTTTTACTTCAGTGAGGAACATGTCATATTCACAAAATATTTATTTCATATCGTGTATTAAATAACCTTGCATGTATTTTATGAATATGATCAAGTATAATATTTTTATTTTATTTTCCATTTTTGGATATCACTTTCGTGGGAATTACAATTTAATGGTTTCCAAAGTAATAATGGATTTTCGCCTCAAATTTACTTCTTTGATTCATATGTTATGTCAGGAACCTATATAATTTTCTATGGTGTATATACATCTCCAATTGACATGATATATCATTAATATATTTCCTTTCATGATATTTAATTCTTTATTTACTATTATACTATAATGGTACCTATGATTAAATGTTACCAAAGTGTGGATGTATTTATGATACAATCTCATCATTATCATGATTTTTTATGATAACATTTCTCCCAATGAAAAATCCTAATCTATATATCAATAAAATTATTTTTTTTATTGTCATCTACTTATCTCATTTGATAAAAAGTTTCCATTTATTTTCCTCAAATTACACACTCATGATTTCAAAATAATATTTTTAAGTAAAATGACTTTATTTCTAACTTAGGTTGAAAACCCTTTCCCTTTTATTTCTATGTTTTCAAAAAATTCATCCAAATATGTTTCTATTATTCTTCTATGATATTTCAAAATATTTTTTTATTTGTACGGTATGAAACTAATTTTAATTCATCAAATAAAATATGTTCTTCGAGTCATCCTTTATATGTATTAAATTATATATTCAATGAATATTATTTTGAAATTTATTTATATTTTAAAAAACTTAAATGTGGAAATGATATTGTCCTCAAAAAGTGTTTTTAAATGGTACTAAATCAGCCTTTCTACATTTTAATGGTTATTTTCAAAAAACTTTTTTTGGATAAGTTTTACCATTTAATTTTTTTCCAAATAACAAATGTTTATTTCATCCAAAATTGTATTAAATTATTTTTAAATATTTTTTACAATTTTAAAAGATTAATTTTGAAAAAAATAAATTCCAAAATATTTTCTAATGTTTTTTTTCAAATGAAATTTCAATGAAATTTAATTTTCATCAAGAGACGTTCTAAGTGATTTTTCATTGAAATTATTTCTCCATCTAATATGACATCGTTTTAGGATACTAATTAATTGATGGGGATTTATTTAAAGGATTCCATTCGTATTTCGTGTCTAAATGGTTTATCTCTATGATGATATGATTTTTTTTGAAACATGAATCTTTATCTTGTGGTTATTCCATGATTGAATTTCTATAAAACTTACGTATTTTTACACAGGTTACACAATAAATAAATTATTACAAAATTATTTAATCTCCCTATGTTATGACATGACAAATTGTTTACTAATCACATTTAAATTCATTTGTTCTAATATAATGAATGTTTTATGATCTTATGAAACATATGAATAATATTTTCACTATGTGATGAGTGGAACCTATATCTCTTTATAATTCATTGGGTAATTAATAATGTTACATCAACAAAAATGGGACATGAAATTTTATCCTTTTCCCAAAAGATGGTACTCTGGATGTGATTGAAAGCTCGAAATAGTTTACACTCTAGGTTATCCCAAGCCCGAATGATGGTACATGGGATGTTATCCTGAGCTAAAAATAGGTACACTGGTAGTAAGGCCAATGATAATTTGTTATGATGTCTTAGTGGGTTTCCATGACATATTATTTTAAATGATTTTGTATTTGGGTCAAATCTATGCCACAAAAATATGTTATGATCTCATTCCTTAGGTTATTTAATATAAATATGATTCATTTCATTTGAACATTCAATCATTATGTCAAGACTCCAGATTATGATCTTTGATATTAAGGGTATGGTCTTCACATGTTATGACCACATTCTCTTACCCTTATGTTAATTTTATTATTACATATCTCACTTGTACACCCTTAATGATCATATGTTCTAATACATTAATTTTTTTATTTCCCCAGGTTGTATAAAAATATTTTAAAAAGGTTATTTTTGTGAAGATAAATAATGGGGAATATCCTTATGTGAGGTTTTGAAGATGTTTCATTGAATGAGTAGATTGTGTACCCAGTCTCCAATTACACTAACCTAATATAGTTCTTAGGTGGTTTTTTGTGTAATTTATTGAACATTCTTAAATAATATGTAATATTAGTGTAAGAAAATCATGGGCCACTATACATTGTTCCTGGTTATCTGGTATATGGTCGACTCATTTACACATTTTATATATCAAGATGTGCAGAAATATGAGGAGGTTATTGAGATTTTTCTTTTTTTGGTATTTGATCCTAAAAAGAGTGTCTAACCAGGAATCTTATGGATAAGAGTTTTTGGATGTGGTTTGGACGAAAGGATTTTCTTTTCAGGAAATTGATTATAGTTTTTTTGAAAATTCTATCATTATATATCAATGATTTTACCATAAAAGGTATCATAATGTTCATGAAGACAATAGTTTTGAAGGTGGAATTGTTTTCTAGTGTTTTCAAAATTTTTGGGTCTAAAAAATAGAGAATGGGGAAAATTGATTTTGGAAAAATGAAGATGTGTGAAATATTTTGGAAGGATTGGAATGTTACACATAAGGAAATTTTCAAGATCATTTAAAAAAAATATTGGGAATGAAGTGAGTGTATGTTATAGATTTTCATGAAAGGTTAGTTTTCTTGGGTTTTCATTAAAAGTGGCTTGTGCAGATGATATATCCATGCTAGAAGAAAAGATGCACGAGTTTTGGTCTAGGAAATTGAAATGAAAATATATAGTGGCATAACCCCCTCATTTATAGATGTTTAAAACATAGTGAAAACAAAATCTCTTAACCACACAAGTGGTGATTTGAAAAAAAATATTAGAGTCACGTATAAGCAAAGAGTTGCGTGTAAGCCCGGAGTTTCTCATGAGTGGTGATTTTCATGTAAGAAGGGAGTTCTGCATAAAGTGTTCCTTGATTCAATCAAGACTTAGTGAATCTTATGGTCTATCTTTTGATAGATAAGGGTTGTGTGAAAGATAAGGGTTTCAAAAAAGATAATAAGGGTGGAAACACTTACACTTTGACAAGTAAACATGTGTTTCATGAAAGTACGGAGTTGAAATGATTTTAAGTATGGAATATCCAGTTTTTTAGTTCAATTTTACAATTTCATCAATTAAAGAATTCGATGAAAGAAAAGTCTCATGTTGGGTAGATAAAAATACTTCAATGAAATTCTATTGAAGAGACATTCATGCTGATAAACTGAGTAATAATTCACCCATTTTAGTGTTCTAGAGGGAGTCGATGGAAGTGTTTTGAGGGAGACATTGTGTTATCCCTTAAATATTGTCAAGGTGTTGTTCCTAGAACATATGGACTACGTATGATGTTATTTATTCCATATATATTGTAGAACAGTAGATTTATGTATGACTGACACACTATCAGTGTTTGCTATTTTAGTAGCCCTTAGTGGTGAACCAAGTAAAATTGTTCTGTTAAAATTCTTCTTGTGAATGTTTTATTTTCTACATATTTACAATAGACAGTTTTAACAGGTTCCTACCAATGTGGGAACAATATTCATCACTTGAGAAGAAACATTTCACACCCTGATTCACCCTCCCCCTTAGGGTGTTCTGGGGTTCTTCATGTATTATCATAGTATAAAGGTTTATGGTGTTAATTATGCCCCTCTTTTCAGTCATGTAGAAATAAGTTAATTTTCTAGGAGTCCACCACTTTAATGGGAGTAAATTTTAGATATGAATGAACAATATGAGATCTCATATAATATCTCTTTAAATGGATGTAATATTTTCCACTACATAAGGATTGTAGGTCACTGATCAGATAGGGATGTTTATGACTAAAAAAGATAGGAAAATTCTTGATGAAAATTATTATAAAAAAATATTCTCCTTGTAGATATTTATGATCAAATCTATCTAATAACGAATAGTTGTACTTAAAAAAAGTCTATATGTGGAAAACTAGAGAATATTTATGAAGGAGACAAAAATAAATGGATGAAAGGATCCATGTTCTTCACAATATGTTTGATGACTTGAAAATGCATCCGGATGAAAATAATGATTCCTTTTTTAATTGAATTACTGAAGTTATAGTAGCTATATTTGGACTTCGTCAAGAAATCAAATACAATTCCATTCTGTGAAAATTTTAATAAGGCTTCCACCTCTCTAAAATGAAAGTGTGTTATCCCTTGAGGAAATAGATCATTCAAAACTCTCCTCGGATGATCTTATGAGTAGAATGGTAGCATATTAAATGATAGTCAAATTAAATTTTTCAACAAGTCATGTTAGAAAGGATATGGAAATCTATGGCATGGAAAAACAAGATATTTCAAGAGAATGTGCTAATAAATATAATAATAAAGTTGAAATTCCCCCACTCTATTCCATGTAGTTAAAATGAGGAAAAAGGAAATTTGAATGAAATACACCCTTATCATGTTTTTGTAGCGGTATAGGTAGGCACATTGCCTCTCGTTGCTCAAGGATGCTTGAAAATGATGAATTTGTAGCTGGAATCTCATAGAAGGCTCAGTAAAGTTTTTTTTCAAAAGGTATTCATCAAATATGGTAATAAATTATAGAGAAAGATTTTTTTCTATAAATAAGAAGATGATTACTATTATTTTTTTAAGGAATAAAAACCCGAGATTATATCTAGAACCCAGAAAACTATGATTTCCATGGTTTAAAATTAAAAACAATAAAATGATAGTGTGATAATTGATAATTTGAGTGATGATGATGATATCCAGTTTCAATATAAGTATTATCATGGTAATCTTGAGAATAAAAATAGCTAAAGAAAAAATCAGAAAGTCGTTTTGGAAGAATCATAAGAATATGTTTATCATATTTATTTTGAAATTGAATTAATGAATGAATTAGTGAATGAATAATCAACAACCATTTAAAGAAAAACATATGTAGTGTAGTTGATCATAGAATTGAAGAATTGGGAAAGGTTATAAGAGAACTTTCATCCAGGCCGGAGGTGATGTCCATGACTGTTGATGTTCTTTAATAACATGTCATTACTCATAGAAGTAAACATTAAAGTGAATCAATTTTAAAAGATATAAGTAAGAAACTTTATACTGGAAGATTCTCAGATGTTGACGTGATATAATGATATATGATTACTTCCAAAGGAGAAGAGAAGTTATTGGATGATCAAAGATCAACGTGACTGGGAAAAAGTGGAATTGGTTCTGATATTGAATCATTGATAGCTAGAAATATAATAAACCAAAATAAAGGGAATATGAAAGATGTAAATATCACAAGGTCACCTGAAGTCTTAAAAAATATATATTCAAATAAAATTGAAAGTTGAAATAAATATTGTCCACATATTTCTCAAAATTATACATAGAAATAATATTTTCCTATTTATGTAGATATAGGGAGGAACCGAAGTGAGATGATATTTCCTCTTATGAAATGTCAATTTTGTGTCTATCTAGTTCATACCATTTTATACTGTGAAGAGGCGAAGAGATCTTTGAATATATAAGATCTAGGAATTAAACAACAGAGAACTAATTCATATCATACATTTTATAGAAGAGATAATTTATTTGGATATTTTTTTCATTATTCATTCATTTTCTATAAAGTAGTTTATTGCAGGCAGAGTAAAGGAATGAAAAAACCATACATAACTCAGTGACAAGCCAATACTCTTTATCTGGACAACGTAGATATTATAAATATATTTTCTCTTATATTATATGTGTATTAGTAGTATGAACCCATGATCATGGAAAAGGGGTTTGGAAGACCATATTCATCCTTCACTCAACCAAATAATTCATGGACAGAAAGGAAGAAGATAATGAAATCCAATCATGTTGAAAATGGTCTCAAAGCATCAAAAAATAGTAGCACATGGATTCTTGAAAGAATGTGATAATATCACATAATGTGAAATGTAAAATTAATGGATACTGTTAAGATAATGGTTGATTTAAC
This sequence comes from Viscum album, assembly GCA_963277665.1. Lineage (NCBI taxonomy): Eukaryota > Viridiplantae > Streptophyta > Magnoliopsida > Santalales > Viscaceae > Viscum > Viscum album. The sequence goes on along the minus strand of OY728128.1, from coordinate 31,126,449 downwards.
AATAAGGTTTGGTAATGACGATGCTCTTAAGATCAGAGAATGTGAGAGTATAGAACTAGAATATGGAGAGCTTCAGAAGACAGAAGTTATTTATATGGATGGTTTAAATCAAAGTCTCCTGAGTGTTAGTCAACTCTATGAAATAGATATTATATTTACATTCAGTAAAAATGTGTGCACTATAAAATTAAATATATGATAATCTATCATGAAAGGATACAGAAATTTATGGCAACTTATACCTTATTGACAGAAAATAAAACTTTTTATGGTTGAATGGTGAAGAAGAAAACAACTTGTAGAGACAAAGGATGGGTCACCAAATTTTTTAAGACATGAGAAAGGAATCTAATCTGATGATATTCATGTAAATCCCCTATCAGAAGCGTGAATGGGAATAGAATTGGGATGCTTGAATATGATGGATGTTGGTCTCCAGTTCGTATTATCCAATAAATAAAAGTGCCTTAATACTATTAGATCTCTTCCAAAAAGATGTTTGTGGACCAATAAATTTGGATAGAACATTTTTATAGAGGTTATAAATTTTTTTATTGATGATTATATTATATTATCTTGTGTGATGGTTATATTAAGGAATCAGAAAGTGGTTGATTACATGAAAACATGTAGGTGAATTGATGAGAATGATACTGGATGGAAAATTAATGTTCTCTTGTCTAACAATGGAGGGTAATACATATCAATTTAATTTTAATATTACCTGGAGAAACAAGCAATACAAAATGAGGTGGATTTTATGAGAAATACAATGAAAAATGGAGTTTTTGATCCTACTAATTTACAATAGTAAAAATGGCCAAAACTATGCTAATTGAGAGTCATATCCCTCACAATTACTGGAAGGAGGTTGTTCAAGCTGTAGTGTATACTCTAAATAAGACATTGATCGCTATGGGAGAAATTATTACAGAAAATGAGTAGTCGAATGGTAGGAAGCGCACGTTGAATATTTTTAAGGTATTAAAAAGTAAATGTTTCATTTGAAAGAAAGAAGGAAATTAAGGGAAGTATGATGATTTGGTAGATGAATGAATATTCCTATGATATTCAATTAAGAGAAAATATAAAAAATGTTTCAATAATCATCATATAAATTTTTTGAAAGTAGTTATTGGATTCTCATTTAAGAAAAGAACAGAAATTCATCACGTAATTTTTATGTTGATATGATAAAAGATGAGGATGAATATGTTAAAAAATTGATCCTAATATAGATTTAGAGGAAGTAATTAAAAACATTAAGGGTTCTCAACTCAATTTTTATTAAGATGAAGAATAGGAATAGGAATCCATGGCTGAAGAAACTTATTCTGAACCTCACAAGAGAAATTGAAGAGAAGAGTTTCATAAATATAACATCATTGGATAATGGACAACAACCACATAGTCAATGAGAATGTGGAACAATTTACCATCATCCAACTTATCAATTTTTGAACCGTCATCTTTTAATGAATTTTCGTAGGATTAATCATGGGTTAAATACATTAATGTTGAGTTAGATTATATTAAAAAGTACAAAAAATGGGATCTTATTATATGATCCAAAATTTACAATGTGATTGGCATGAAGTGGGTATTTAAAAATAAATTCAACAGTAAATGTAATTTGATATAAAATAAGGGATGGATGGTGTGTAAAGGATATACACATATTGAAGGTGTTTATGTTGATGAAAAAATTTCTCCAGTGGAGATACTAGAGTCGATCAGGTTTTTCCTTACTATGGAAATTCAAGGAGGACACGATGTGTATCAAATGTATGTCAAAACATCATTCATGAATGTTGTTCTTATAGAAAAAGTATTCATTGACCAACCGTTGATTTTTTTTTCAGTGATGATGAAATACAGGTTTATAGATTAAATAAGGAACTATATAGTCCGGAACAAGAAATATGATCATGGTATTGTCTATTGGATTCATATCTAAAGTAGCCTAAATTTAGAAGGTGATGAGTAGATAATAATATATGTGTGAGGAATTCTCAACCAGACCAGTTCAAGGTACTGGTGTATTTATATGATATAATATTTGGTGGAATATGGTAGGGATCTATGGAGGATTTTTCCATTCCCATGAAATCTTATTTTGAAATTTTCGTGATTGGGGAACTGACATACATCTTGGGGCTGCAAGTGATTAAAAGGAAAGACTCAACTTTTATTTCATAGGAATAGAAAGCAAGAGTGTTGCAAAATAAATCCAATATACATGGATCCAAACTGTTTTCATCAATGATTTCAGTTGAAAATCAATATAAAATGAATGAGCATGGTACTTCTATCGATCTAACCATGTACATGATAATTATTCTAAGATTACGTTACTTAACTATAACACATAAAAATATTATCTTTAAATATGTGTAGTGGCCCACGTTAAATGTATTCTGAAGAAATATCATATTAGTATAGTTAAATGAATCACGAGGTACATTTATGGTACTCACAATTATGGAATATACATTGTTTCATGAAGAGATAATGAACTATAAATGTATTCCAATTCAGACCGGTTAAGAGATATTATTTATCGTAATTACACAAGTGGTGGAACATTACTTATTTGAAGGAAATGTGTGGGATTATTGAATAAGAATTAGGAAAATACTTCTCTCAGTACTACTGATTCTAATTTTATCTCGTCTACCAAATCGTGAACTCGATTAATTTGTATGAATCAACAGCGGACTAATATTGATGATGAGGTGAAATATGAAAGGGTTAATCACTATGATAAAAAGATAGAAATTGATCTTACTAATTATTCTATTAATCATTTTCGTATGAAATACATTGAAATACTATATCAATTTATCAAGGATAATGATGAAAAAGGCATGAAAAAAATTGATCATGTTAGAACTGATGATCATGTGACTGATATACTAACCAAGCCATTGTCTGCACATGTGTTTGCCCAACATCATTTGAACCTTAGTGTTCAACCACATCCCAATGGAGTAGGAGGATAATATTATTCCCCTCTCCCTAGTTGTATTAAATATTTTAAAATCATTAATAATGTGATGGAGTTTTATTAGGGAAATATGATCCAGGGGAGTGAGTTTTTGAGACATACAAATACAAATCATGATCCATTGGATTTATTTCAAAAGGGGAAGAATGTAGAAATTAAATTAGTTAAAATGTGGGAGAATGATAATGGAGAAGAAAATTTGATGGTTTTATGTAAATAGTAAGACATTAACTTGGACATGTTTAAGAATTCCAAAACATGAGAACCAAAATCATGGTTCCCACAAATTTTTCTACACCAATCATTTATCATGTAAAGTTAGAGTGTTGTCTAAGTTATTTCTAGAGAATCATATATTGATTGTGGATGCTAATTTATTGAATTTATCTATAGATTGACAGCCAACCCAAAGGGGGAGATTGTTGGAACCAAGGATGTTCTTTGTTGGAAATTCTACATGGTTTGTTTTTTTTTCAATCCTCACAAAAGAGATCACGGAGTTTCCAAGAAAAGTTATACTATAATTCACAAAGACAAAAAATTTAAGGTGGAATCATTTCCCAGTTATTTTAAAAAAAAATTGGTCCCAAGATTTAGTGAATTGGGAAAATGGATTTTGGAAAAGGAAGTTGCGCGCTATTGTTAGGGAGGATTATAATGTTGTGCATAAGGAATTTTTTGAGATCACGGCATGAACAAATGGAAAAATAAATAATTCTGTGCAAGTTATAGATTTTCATGAATGATGGGTTTGTGTGGGTTTTCATGAAAGGACACTTTTGTGGTGTATATTTTAAATCTTGGGGAAATGATACACGAGTTGTAGATGGGGTCAAAAAATTACTATAAATAAGAGAATACCCCCTCATTTATAGAGGTTCTACACTTATATAAAATCGAAGCTCTAAATCAGGAATGTGGTGGTTTTCATGCAATCATGGTTCCTTGCGCATGTAAAGAGTTCATTTTATGCTAGATGTTGCATATGAGTTGTTAGTTTCATGTAAGAAGGTGGTTTTGTGCAAAGAGTTCCATGATTATGTCAATACCAAGCAAATATTATGGTGTAGTAATGTGAAATAGAAGGGTTTTGTGAAACATAATGGTTTCATTAAAGAGAAGGGCCACGTGAAAAATAAATTGCATGATAACCCTAACACTTGTCTGTGTAAATAGGTATTACTGGGATGTAATGAATTGAGATTCTTTCAAGTTTAGAAAATCTGATTAGTTTGTTCAATTTCTTCAAGTGAAACAATTCAGGACTTCAGTACATGCCATGTCATGTGTTGTATAGAGATAAATAATTTAATTAAAATATATTGAAGAGAACTTTCTATTGATAATATAAGTAAGACATCACCCATTATAGTGAGGTAAGAGGAGTCAATGGAAGGGTTCCATGAAATTTATTATGATATACCTAAAATATTGTAAAGGTAGTGTCCATGGAACAAATATATAGTATTTGAAATATTTTACTCTACATCTAGTGAATAATACTGCATTATGGTATGACCAAAACACAATCGACATATGCTCTTTTGACTAGCCCTTAGTAGTGAACCATGTAAAATTGATGTGTTGTCTTGCTACATGAGAATTTTTTAATTACAACACATTCCAATTAGACATGATTAGTAGGATCCTACCAACATGGGAGAATTATCCATCAATTGGGAAGAAAAATTTGACATCTTCATTCCGTCCTCCTTTCAAAGGGTGTTCTGCGTTCCTTCAATGTTGGCCATAGGTGTTCCTAGAGTTGAATATTCAAATAGTGGTGAGTCGAAGAAAAAAATATTTTCTCATCTTTTTTGGAAATTTATTTTCCAAGAACCTATTAGGGTATTATGATTTCATTATATATGAGTTTGGGGATATAGAGATTACCAAGAACTATTCCCAATCACGTAGGGATGATGGTTTAATGAGTGCGTACAGACCCCTTATAGCACAAGAACCAATTTCTTATAAGATAGTTATAGTGGAAGGGATAACTAAAACTTGTTCAACTACTGATGGATGATGGTGTTGGGACATGAAAACCTCATGATATTATACATCCATAGAGACATAGGATATATCATAGTGGTGTTGGCCTATAATATAGATTCAAAAGGGCAGGGCATGGTAAGATGTATTCAATGGAGTAAATGGAACACGCTAAGACATAGGATTATAGAGGTGAAATGAGTTTATTATATAAAATAATCTATTAATTATTTGATTTAGGACAATCTCAATCGTTTATTATTATACTTTGTATAATTTTTGGGGACTTTATGTTGTGAGGATTACATTTTCCCTATTGTTAAATTAATTATTCAGGGAAAAATAATCTTTTTTTGATGTGTATTGTAGATGTAAACAAGTGACCGGGGTAGGACCAATCAGTGGGATATTTATTTTTTACAACGAATATAGATATACAATGTTACCCTTAGAATGAATTAGTTATATTCCTCAAATACATCAATTTATTGTTTCTATTTGAATGTAACATTTTAAAATGTGCATAGTTATAGAGAATCATTAATTAGTGAGTTAGTTAACCAGATGGGTGTTACTAATATAGATTGTATTTTTTCTCAGTTGGAAGATAGGTTAGTGGAATCTCATTTTGGGAATGTACATAGGTTGGTAAAATATTTCATATATTTCTTATTTGATGAGATTTTTGTGTACCACCATGATACGATGTAATGTTTAGTATAGAGTTGAAACTGGGTGTATATCAAATTTCATTTTCTCCCTATCGAATGATTCCGATAGAGATGTAATTGTTCAATTTTGGGGATAATATATTATATAGTTTTTTACAAGAACTTGTGTATCTATATGGGTTTCTCTAGTACTATTCTATATGATACCAGATGTTAGTGTGAGGATGTGCATATACAACCATAGGTTGAACAAGGTAATGACCAATAACCTTTACCCACTTCTAAGGATCAACGATCTATTCAACTTGTTGAGATGGTCTGATTAGTTTTCAATGATTGATCATTAGACTAGATATCAATAGATTAGGGTGAAATATGATGATATCCTAATTAATTCCTTTAGATACTATTATAAGAAATATTATATCATGGTCATGTTGTTCATGTTAAAAAATAATGCAACCATGGTAATGGGGCTCATCAAATCTATCTTTAGTGAGATCATGGACCAATTTTTGATCATATTTATTGATTATATGTTGATCTAATTGACGTTAGTGGAGGAGCACATATATAATCATGGAGTTTTCAAGTAGTGGATTTGACACTATCATCTCTTTGAGAAGCTATCAATGTGGTGTTTATAGACATGAGATATTAATTTCCCTTGGAATGTGTTGTCATAATAGGGTGTTTCCATGGCCCCTTTGATGGTTAAGGTATTTTTTTCTGGGTAGTCACCCAAGACCATTGAATAGGATCATGGTTTTCTATATCCGGATGGGAAATAATGGAGGGTTGTGTCTGAAATCTATCAATTTATATACCATTGAATGGATTTTCAAGGAAATAACAATATTTGTGTAGACTAATTTGTAATAATAATCCTTCAATTACCTCAAGGATAATTAATTCAGTGCTCGTGTTCTTTAGTTTACTAAGTAAGGTCTGATATTTGAGGTTTTACGTGACACATACCACCTAATCATAAGAAGTTTTTTGACGAAAAAAATATGACTCATCAATAATATCTGTAGGTAGTTATTCACTGATGATAATTACTATACCACCCATGATCAAGAGAAAAATATTGTTGTGTTCACACTGATGAAACAGTAGAATAACCTTACTAGTGAACACTTTAGGAATTTCACAGACAACGTGATCTTGAATATTTTCCTCTCTCACTAGGATTTCAATCTACCCTAGCATAGGTGGATAGAAAATTTTCTGGATTATAATTTTTTCATAATTGACACATTTTGGATTAGGAATGTTTTTATCAGTGTGCTAAGTTGTATTATTTTAGGATATTTTTTTAGGAGGCTTCAAATATTTGGAGAGGGATGATGGATCTTTCAACAATGCATCAGGGCGTGGGATGAGAATTTTCGTATGTTGTGTTCTTCAGATGAATGTAGATTAATATTTGATGTAATTGGTTGTGGATTTCTAGTGTGGAGATATATAGGCAGAGGTGATGTGAGACTGTGTTGTCCGTTATGATTATCTAATGGGTATATAAAAGGACAGATGAAAACAAATTTTGCTTTAGGGTCGAGTTTTTGTTCTTTAGGTTATGTGTAATGGAGTTTTCCATTATTTTCAGAAATCACCATTATCATTACATCCTAGTATGACCAAGATGTGTCATGACATTAGGAGAAATATTTAATATCCATGGATGAAATGGATAGTGGAAGTGTTATGGGTAATGATTCTATATTTTTATTACTTGAAAGTTGAGCACTAATTTCCTATAGTATTTTTAAACCATATACATTCCAACGATGAAATGGAAGGAAAAACCAATAAACATAAAAAGTAGGTTTCCCTAGGAAAATGGAATTTGGGATTCCATTTGGGTGATAATGGATTGGTGAATAAAGCCTTCTAATTTACTAGGTATTTTTGAATAATATACCATTGATGTCTTAGAGAGGAAGTATATGAATGATGTGGTTAGGAGTCATGGGGTAATGGAGACCATAATATGTGATAATGATCATCATTTTACCTCAATAATATATTTTGTATTTTATTATTATTTATGCTTCTAGTTCCATAATAGATCTTTTTTTCACCCTCAGATAGATAGGAAGATGGAGCAGACCATCCATACAAAAAATGATATTTTTCGAGCATAGGTCCTATAATTTGGTGGATTTTTGGCAAGAACAAATCCATTGGTTGAATTTTCATTCAAATAAATCTACCAATCAGTGAATTTTCATTGGTCTATTTGTGGCATTGTTTGGATGTCTATGTAATTATACAGTGTGTTGGTTGATGGAATAGGACACAATAGTTCTTTGTCATGATGTGGTGCAGAGGATAACTACAAATATCCTGTCATTTAGATAAATGATTATGGTAGTGTGGGGGCATCATAGGTCCTATAATGTTCAGAGGATAAGTCCAATATATTATGCGGATAGTGACCATGTGTTTTCTGAGGGTATCTCCTTAATATGGGTAGAATATTTTTGGAATTAAGTGTATTTTTTCTCATTGATACATTAGTCCTTTTAAGGACATTATGCATGATGGTGTAGTGGTGTATTAGTTTTTGATTCCACCATTGATGGATAGGATCCTAGAAATACCCTATATGTCCAAAATTCACCGATAACTTCATTGGGAATCTTATATAATTTACTAGAGAGAGTTGGATACCATTGGTGATGTGACTTTTATAGAGTGACCTATGTAGATCAATCATTATCGAGAGAAGGTTTTTCATGGATGGATGATTTAAATTTTTTGTGTGTTGTGGAAGAATAGTACCCTATAGGGGATTACTTTCGAGAAAGATAATCAGATTCATTGTTAATGACAATGGTTTTTTTCATCTTGATTTTATTATTTTTCATTGTTGATGGTTATATCTTGTAGTTTTATGAGATGTGTTATTTCCTAGATGGTGAGATCAATGATAAATATTACAACATATGAAATGGGGAAATCATGATTCTTAATTAGTATAGATTATACTATGAAATGTTGAAAACATAGTTCATGGGTCACTTCCACCTAATGCATATAATATCCATATATGGGAGATGGAATTCAATGATTTTTATACTCAGTCTATGTTGTCCATTATATTTGGAATTTTTTAAATTATACTATGAATGTGATGATATTATTGTAAATATGTAATATTAATGGGTTTGAGTAATTTTTTGATGATTAGAGGTAGAGATGTATTTGTTCGAGGTGTTTTGGTTTGATATGTTTGGTTGGTTGTACTGTTTTAGGTGAAAAGTGATCTATGATAAGTATTGTTGGTGTGGTTTTTCTGAACCATTACATCTTTTCAGGTTTGGTTTTAATTCTATATGTTTAAAACTGTATTATAGGTATCTAATATAATAGTTTTTACCATCCGAACCCATTAAATTGATAGTGTGGGTGTTGGTATTTTTTGGAGGAGGATTATGGAGGTTCTTTTATGGTTTGATATGTATTTGAACTATATCAAGTAGTACATATCAAGAAATAGTGATTCACGATATAATTTGGTGGTTCATTACATTTGTATCCATTCATTTCATGAGAATTGTGTTGTAGTGGGGGAGGCCCTAAAATTGATTTGTGTCATTAAATGTTATTCCATGATGTGATATTATTTCCAAAAAAGATTCAATAAATTTAAGTGGAAATTGGATGACATGGGAATTCATGCACTATAATATTTTAATGGATTTTAATCCATTGTCACTACGAAATTCCAAACATGAATATGAAATTCACATTTTGAATAAGGTGACATACATCATATTTATATGTTTGATGTTAGGTTGAATAAATTAATTCTATTATAGTTTCCTCCAAATTTTATTTCTAGAATATAGGGTTTTTGGAGATATTCTAGCCCCCCATCCCCCAACTCTAATCCTTGGGTTCTAGTGGTTGGTTGTTGGTTGTCTATTTGATTTCATCTACCCTTTTCCCTTATTTTACAAATTATTATTTTAGTGATTCACTATGGTTTTTTAGTTTTATATCACGGTGTGTTTATCTATGTTATTTAAGATACCCATCAGTTATTTAGGTTGATCTATGTTTTTCATGTTCGGTTGATGTTTTGGGACATTATTCCTTTCCATGTGGTGTTCTAGGAATTGGAATACCTAATTTCAGGTAGGGTATCCTTGTTCAATCCTATTTGCATTTTATTTTTTATGAATTACATGTTTTTTTATTCCATTGGTTGTATAGTAACAGTTTGATTAATAAAGATGAGTAATTATAAAGTATGAAATTTATGGGGATGGATAATTATCTAATGATAAACTCCCATGTTTCTAATATTGATGTTACTATTCATTCTTATTTACAATATTGCAAATGAAGGTTTCTAATATCATAGGTTGTGTTGTAGTTGATATGTGTGTGAGACCCCTACTTTGTTTTTGTTTGATCACCCCATGAATAAAAGGATAATGAATGTACATATGGATAATAAATTTATTTCCCATGGAAATATAGTTTCCTTGTAATACCCTTGTTAAATAAAAAAGTGATTTGAATGAATCCCAAAAACTAAATTGTAAATTCTAGGATGTTTTGTTTTTGTGTGTGGTTTCTCTATTATGATTCATTGTCTATTATGACTTTCCACGTGTTAATTTTGGTGATTGGAATAGATATGGATGGTTTTGATGTTGTGTGTGTTGGTTAGTTAGAATGTATGTGGTGTGGAATGTTGTGTGATTTTGTTTCATGATATTTGTGTAATGTGATGGTTGTGCTGTGTGATGGATTAGTCTGTGATTATTCTGGTGCATGATGGTTTGGTGTGTGATGGTTAGGGCATGTGATGGTTGTGGTGTGTTACGGGTTTTTGTATTTTATGGTTGTGGTGCATTATAGTTTTTGTGCATGATGGATTTTATGAACAATGTATGTTGCACATGATGGCTGCGGTGTTTAGAGGTTGAGGCATGCTATGTTTTGATGATGATTGATGTGTGTTAGGGATAGCTGTTTCAGGATGAGGTTTTGTTAGACTGTCGATAAGTAATTTAATAGATTATGATTTTTACTTGAAATAAAATTGATATTCCTGAAATATTAATAAGAATGGGATGAGAATCATTGTGTGGTAATTTTAGAAACAAATTCAATTAAATAATTTTTTATTTAAATGTGAAAGAAATGTATTAGTAATTTGAGTTTCATAAAAACTCGTTAAAATAAGAAAATAGTAGAACATAGGATTTAAAAGTGGAATATGTGAATTTTTGTGATTTTTGTGAAGTACCTTATAAATAATGGTTAATGAAGTTGTGATTTTTGACATTTGGGAATGTGGTGGTGTCATTATATATGATATTGTGGTTATTGGGGAATCATAGGATTGGTAATTGTGTGTAATGTATATATCAGGAATTTTTCGTTATTTTTATATCTTCCTCACCCAAGTTGGATAACCTTACCAATGCTTAAAGGTTCTAGATTTCAATTTTCCCCATCATCCAGGATGGTTTTCAATATGGATAGTTAGATACCACCTCTTCCCCCTCATCCTTTAATAGTAGTTTTTTAATACACGTTTTTGAGTGAGATGATATGTGGCGAGGAAATGATGTGATGTCATGGAACTAGTTTCCTCGGGAATGATGTGATGTGATGGGATATATTATGGGTCATATGTTTTTGGGGAGGTAATGAGGAAATTTATTTCTTGTAAATGAACTCTACTTCTCTAATCTTGTGATGAGGTGTGGGGTGATTTCCTAAGTGTATTTGGGTGACATGTTATTTCATGATGACTGGTGCTAGCACCATATTGGAGGCCTTTTAAGGGAGGGACAAAATGAATTAATCCTTACCCATATCAGATATGGATGGTTATGATGTGATTTGTATGGATGTGAGAGAATAATGTTATATTCAATGACGGGGTATGGGATAAAAAAATTAGTGGTGAAGTTGCAATAGGGATCCCTTATTGTGTTTATAATACTATGTTTCAATATTGGTTGCATTCCATGGTGATCTGGCCATAGTGAGGTTTAGATTTTACCTATTTAGGTTCTAGTAAGTTCTATTATCTTTTCACTAGCATATTAGTATGTTTTTTTCCACATTTTCTCATGATGCCTTGGGTATGATCCTATTATGTATACTTTTCATCTAACCTATGTATATAACATTGTTTTAGGTTTCCATGAGGAATTGGGGGAATGATCTAGAAAATAATAATAGCTTAAATCTGAATATCAAATAAAGAAACTGATGTCAAGTCCAATTCCTGATACATGAGACACACATCCCAATTAACCATGCTAACATAGAGATCATTACAAAAGTAATTTTCTAGAAAGTTACTAAAACCTACAACCCAAGTCCAATTAATCAAATATTTTATATATAAATATAAAAATACTATGAATAATGTCCCTATGACACCAAATTTTGAAAACCCAGCTAGGAAAATAGTTCTAACCATGATCCATACTGAAACACAGGAAGGCTTAATTGAGAATCATAATCTCTACGAACTAGAGACTAGAGACTAAGAATTAAAAAACTAGATTCAATTATTTCACCCAACCCACAAATATATCCATGGATATATATAGAAATAAAACCGTAAAATAAATATTCCATAACAAATGGAATTCAATGGTACTGATACAACCAAAGGAATTAAGAGAAAAAAGGTACATGTTCGTAAAAAATGAAAAATAGAAATGAAACTCATTTAAATAACTGGTCATCCATGTGGGATGTTAGAAACATTATACCATCTCACTAACAACAACCCACACATATATAAAAGAAACTTTTCTACCATATTATTGTTCCTTATCCTTTCCTATATCTGAGAAAACAATGTCAACACACCCCCTAGGGAGAGTGAAGGGACTGAGTAAAATCATATCAATAGGATCCCACCCAGGTGTTCCATATATATCATGTGTACAATTATCAAAATATTATCAAATAGATAGAAAAAAATATACAACAATCCATTAAACAAATTTTATATCAAACTCATTATATTTAATTCTTAATTTTTAAATCTTTCTCAAACATGGTAGTATTTTTTGAATGAATATTTCTGAAATTTTTTTCACATAAGTAAAATAATGTATAATCTCATATCAAACTATGAAATAAATATACAAGGCACAAAAGAAATCACCATTGTGTTACATAAGGATTGGCTACATAGGTCACCCATACCTCAATATAAACAAATAAATGGTAGACACTAAAATCCCTATAGTCCATGCATCATTGTCTAGGGGACAATGCAACACCAAAAAATGATAACTCCTTAAAATTTCAATCATGGTCCCAGTGCGGATGTATCTACAATATATAATTTAGTTACCAACCTGAATGTGATTCCCATTAGAATATACAATATATGAGGCCTAAAACTAATCCTTCCTCCTAAGTAAAAAAGTATATCATATGAGGAATATATCAAATGAATTTTAAAGGGAATTTATATTTCAAAGAATTACCAAAAAAACCTTTTATTTATAAAAAAAATTATCTGAACAACAACATCATCTTTAATTTTCAAATTATTTGATGACAAAATTATATTTAAAAAGATGGTTTGAAACAAATAAGTTCTTAAAAATTAATTTTTTAAAAAAAATAATTGAATAAATAGAGAATAATATTAATTAATACCCAATTATGAAAATTAAAATTACCAATATTTTATAGAACATAGGATGAAGAAGAAACTCTTTCCTTAGACATGGGTCAAAAAAAAACTACGATGTGATCCACACTCACACCAGAAGGAAATTAATGTAATAAAATTGAGTAAATTACATAATAATGATTATAATACCATATAATCTTGTTTCTAAATGAAAAAATGCTGTAAATAATTTTTACTACCAAATAATTCAAAAACATCATTCACCGGACCAAAACTAGAAATAAAAAATAATATAGAAGATAATGAAACAATGTATATAGAAGAGATTGAAGGTGGAACATATCATGATTCATAGATATTAGAAATGATGAACAACACCACCACCAATTACAAGAGAGGAAAAGATTATGGGAAGAGAAAATTAGATGTACCAAAAGAGTATCAACCTCTAAACAAAAACTCAATGCACCAAGGAAATCATATTGGTGGGAGTACAATGACCAAAAATAACAACAATAAGAATTAGGGATTAAGGGAGGAGTTTCAACTGTATTCATATTGGAGTTGGATGTAAAAAAATTTAATTCAATGAAAGATAAATGAACAATGGATTGAATTAATAACTCATCATGGGTAATTTTGAAATGGTGTACATTACCGAAAACATTCCTCTTGATTTAATAACCTGAAATCAAAGTTTATGATGCATATATGAATTACAACATGAATGATTTTAATTTCCATGAAATAGTATTAATGGATTATTACCATTGCTAATTCATAACATGATTCATCAATTCATGGCATGAAATAGACTATATATCTAACTTTTCAACTATTATATTATTTCCATCCTTGAATTCCAAAAACACACCTCCACCAACTTAATAACATACTCCATGATATGCTAGGGATCACAAATTTACATACCGTAGATTAGAGGATGATAGAAATTGTTTCCATTTAAAGGTGTCGTTTAGGAAATTTTAGAAACACACACATATTTCACTCCTCCTAATTCAATTTTTTTCCATTGGCCATTTAGTAGTGACATTACATTTTTGAAAATGTAAGTGTAAATTTAAAAAAAAACAATTATCTTCACTTATAAAAGGCTATCATACACACTAATTCAAGTCTCAACATCCCACAAAATTTATCCTTGATATTATATCAAATTTATGCACATATACTCTTTCCCCACTTCCAAAATCCTTTTTCCACTATTAATTTTCATTGTGAATTACTTTTAAAGTATAATAATGAGAAAAAACTAATTTCCTTGATGTGAGTTTCAAATTCATCATTGTTTTTCCTCACTAATATTCCTCCCCCTAAAATATTATATCCATTACAATATAATTAAATAAATATCATTATTATACTAATATTTTATTATTTTTACCACATAATAAATAATTATTCCTCCTTATCCATTAAAAAAATCACTGTTAATGGGTTTCCATGGACTACTGCTTCCATGAATCAACTTATTATATATTTTGATATACACTATAAAGATTGGTTTTAAATATGTTAATGAGGAATATATATAATATATATTATAGAACCTTATATTATATATGAACGACCAAATTTGTGGGAAGAATAATGAACAACAATACTTTTATGAGTTACTATAAATGATCAAACTATAAACAAATAATAATATAAAAAATGAGTAATCTATCAAAAATTAATATAGATACAAACATTATATGATGATTAAAATTGAACATGGGTACAATATAATATCTAAATGAAGGGAACATATATTTCAATTTATTATATAGGAGGATAATTTTTGTTCCTGGCTGATAAGATAATAAGTAAGGATTTTCCATCTGAAATTCATCTATCTGAGTCATGTTTGGTATTATTTACCTAATTTAAATTATGTGGTGTGAATACTTCCTATTTAGAATGTTATATCAGGTAATTCCTTTATTCATTTTATTTTACGATCAGTTGAAGTCTAACTATTTCTATAAGTTTTGACTGATTTGATACCCAATCCATATGTGTTGTTTTCTATATAAATTCACATTTTATGAGAATTATTATTTAATAACCACATATTTTAATTTTTGGGGCACAAAAATTTCTATGGAATAATTTTTAACTTATACCATATCAATTTAAATGTATTTAAGATACTTTTTTTACCCTCGTCACATTCTTTTGATTCAAGGGTTACCTAAAAATATTATAAAGATTAACCTTTTCCATGGTGGAAAATGATCCATAAAATATGTAAAGTAAATGTGCATATAGCTTAATAGAAAATATAACCCTATCCAGATATTGGAATGTGGATTTCTTTGTGGTAAATAATAAATGGGGGTTAATCACCCAAAAAATCAGGTTTATCATTGACTCAATCCTCACACTAATGCACGATGAATGGGCCTGAGACTACTCATCCCGATAGAAACTCCCTGGGGATATTCATTGAAATAGTCACATTATCATTGTGAATAATGATGAATAATTGTTACTGTCATTGCCTTAGTATCCCATCAATAAAAACTTTTCAATCCAATTTTAATCTTCCATGGATATTAAAACACATTCAATGTACAATTATATATATATATTATTTATAAGGGTACGTAGTATTAAATTTATGATACCCCACATCTTCTACGTTGAATAATTTATATTATCCTTGACATCTACTTTATTACATTGAATTGGGAAGTTATTTTTTGGAATGTTTTAAATTATATAGACATACATGATTTTATACAACCATAGGTTCCTTGTGGAATGGTATGAAAAATCATGTTGTTTGATATAGTGAATGTATTGAATATACTTCGGTGATGGGTGGAGGCTTGGAATTAAATATCACTTTGATGCTTTGATAATTATAATTAAAAAATAGATAAGAGTTTGGTGTATACAAATCCCTATATCAATAGATATTCAAGTAATAAAATCTTCACAATATGATTTGATGTCTAACAATATTCATTCAATTAGTATGAAGTAACTGATTATTGTTATACATGTTTTAATTTATTTTCATTTATAAAGTACTCCCTTAGTTATAGTTTAATATAGTTTCATGTTTTTAATTTTATCCTAACATATAATTTAATGCATTCATATGTATGATATATTTTGATGTACGATACTACTTATTGATCATTTGAGCTTTTCCTTATCGATCATCCTTTATATAGTAAACCTAAAGGGGAAAATTTTGTTATTGTTAAGAATATAATGGAAGGGACAATAATTTTCTCATAATATGTTTATATTTTATTTTATTCTTTAAAAAGTAATGTATTTAGGTATCTAATCATCAAAGACTAATAATATGATTGATCCTAAGTGAAATAGTGTATTATATACCAATAATATATTATAACTACTTTCTCTATGGTTTTAGAGTCTAGTATTTTATAGTATGTATTGGTGGAAATTTTTTAAGAACATTGGGTATAAGATTTGTATAAACCTTATAACATAGCACAAGTTCTAGGAAAAACATCAATATTTCTAGGTATCACTTATGAAAACATTAATGCAATTATATTTTAAAATTAAATTTCATGAGAGGATTATTTTTATGTCATTATTTAAATATGGACACTAACATGAGGAAGGAGAACAATATCAATGAGCATAGTCAATGTAATGATGTTCCCCATGAAAAAATTAATTAACCTAGAGTTAAGCCCAATCATATCATATCCATATTAAATAATTTAAACAAGAATATGATAAATAAAATCCATAGTATAGATATACCTAATAATTGAGATCATGGAGTAAATATGATGAATAAATCATGTTGAAACAACCACCAAAATAATATGGAACTACAAATTCTTTGGAAGATTAAAAATGGGGAAAGCCCATAGATAATATCTTTATCTCTTTATAAAGTAGTGAAATTGAATATTTTATCCAAGTGGGATATAATCTAATAAATGATATGGATCGCTGGTGGTATTTAATTTAAAAAAATAATGTTTAATTTTATTTAATGTTCCTGTAATGGGGAACTCTTAATGATGTATTCTATGAAAAAATACATTCCTCGTGAGAAAAGAGAATAAATCGAAAGGTGGTTCCTCAAATTTTGGAAAATTGAGTTGGAAAATGTTAGTGAGTATGTGGATTGCTTTAAAAGGTAAGAAAGTAGTGATATATACTATTTTTGTAGACTAAAATGTAATATTTATCATTTATTTGATGGATTAAATTTGTTCCATTGAACAAAATTGGGCTCTCAGACCATTTAATCATATGATGATGTAGACTCAATTTATATTAAGATTGAATATGTGTTCTCTAGGATATATGTATTCAACAGAAATCATGGGATAAAGAGGTTAGTGGAGCATCTTCTGATTCAAAATGTGGAATTGGGGAATATTGGAATGATAGAATTTCAAACATCTGATAATTATGGGAAGAAACACAATTTGACTTGTATGATGTGAACATCATATTACAATAATTATCGATAAAAAAGATATCAAGTTCATAAATTAAAAGATAATGTAGAATATATTGATGTTAAATTACTTATCATTAAGGATATGATATATTAAGTGAACTAATGTCCTTTATATCATGGGAAATTTCCTCAGAAAAAGGATAAGGTAAAAAGGATAAAATTATATGATAACCATAACTGAATATTTTGTTCTTAATGATAATGTTTCTGGTTCTTTTATTAAAATATAAAATATATCCTATGTTTTATTTTATTCTATATCGTCTCACTCTTTTATATCATCAATGTTTTTCAAAATCATCAAATATTTCCCTATCACCCTAGTAAGGAAGTTATCAATTAATACACTAAATACAAATTATATGAAAATGAATATGTGTTGGAAAATTCCAATTATTAAACATGGACATACCATATTTTTAAACATGTTTAATGTACATATGGTTGAATTTGATATAATATAATGAATATATTATCAATAAAAGACTAATGAAAAAATTGTTTTCAAGAGATGTTAATTTGAACTATTGAAGGTGAGGTCGTATTCATTACCTTTAGAGGGATGACTTCATAATCTAAATCATATTAGGATCCTCCCTATGTATGTATCCTTAAGGGAATTTTGGAAGAGTGGAAGTTCATTTGAGATATACAGATAAGGATGATATCTTATCAATAAAATATATACCTTTAGAATATAATCTTATTAACGATTTTGAATAAGAATTACTCGATTACCCACTAGGGTGTGAAGTTGAGTTCTCCAATAAACTAATTTATGATGTATGTAAAATATCTAAAACTCATAATAAAATTGAAGTAGTGGTGTTTATGGAGGTGAATAAGTAGTTATGGGAGTTATGTTATGTCACGCCACTATCCCTACAGTGATACCATAATGAAGGGAGAGAGATAATGACCCCCCAAGTCTCACATCTAGTAGGCCCCATGTTGGGGACTAGCACCGTGGGTATAAAAATCTCTTGTATGGGTGGTATTTTACACTACAATATAAATTGGATCAGTATATAAGATGGATCATCCCCAAAAAACACTACGAAAAAATATAAAAAAGAGAGAAACCATCCCACAATGCATGTATAAAAAGAACTGATATGGATAAATATCTCCAATGTAAATTCCCAAAGTAATGCAAAAGTAATGGAATAACAGCTCTCTAATGGATTGAGCTAATAATTCCCATCACAGTCCACATATTCCTCCTAAATACCTAAAAATAGTTTTAAATACATAGGGTGAGAATACAATTATTCTCAGTTGAAAAAAGACAAATCTCTTGTCCACATGTGAATGAATTATAGTAATATACTTGTGAGAAAATAACATAACTGAACAAAAACTATCATGTTATATAAAACCCCTATCCACACTAAGGCACAGTCACCAAATAACACATACCAAGTCTTATAATATGATAATAATCACATCGATAAGGGTACTCTACACCACCTTCCCACTGGAAAGCTGCTATCAAACCCAAATGTTATACACCCTAGAGATCTCATATCTACCGTATAACACACCTCCCCACAAAAATAGTCTTAAGAGAACTGGACCAAAGACACCTGGGTGTGTTACCCCATAAGTATGGACACATCACACCTCGCCCAAAGACAATTGGACTCACTGCCCCACAAGCACGACCACAACATACTTCGACCGAAAACTCTTGATCAATAACATATCACTCGATGAAACATGGGCCAACACAACCACCATCTAATAGACTAATAAAACTCTGGCCACCATATATTTTCCAATACCTACCTTTACTATAAGAGAGAGTGGGAACGAGTGGGTACCCAGTCCACCATACTCCCCATTGGATGTTACAAAAAACACTCCCCTGTGACTTTGTGGGTGTCATCATATATTGAAAGATGTTGGTGATGTGCATTTAGAAATAAAAAAATATAATAGTATAAAAATATATATAATACCAAACACTCAATACCATCCTATCAGTTCACAAGGAAACTAACCAACTCACAACGTTTTACTTTTTTTGGCCACCTCTAAATATATAACACAACCCATCAAGACAAAAAACCCATTTAAAAATACCATCAAAACTCATTTAATCAACTAATTAATTTAATCATTTATCATCAACCTTGATTATGCACACAACCCACCATTTATTCATCCATTTACCACCATTATCCCATTAACGAAACTAACCCAATCCATTCCGATCATTATTAACTATTAGTTTTTTTTGTTTATACCATTACTACTAAGGAAACTAGAAAAAAGAATCCACCACCTCAACACCACAAAATCACGGTAAAAAACCACCACCTCTCTTCCATTAAAGCATGGCCCAATAAACAAACTCCTAGCCACCCCCAAATAATGTTTAATCAAATCAACTCCACACCAATCCAAAAGCACAACCAAAAAAATTAACTACTCACCACCCCAAAAATCATGACTTAACAAAGCACCGTACACCTAGAGCCCCATCAAAACAACAAATTACGAACCCATATGAATTACCAGACATAACAACAAATCATGATAACTTTTATAAAAATACAACTAGGATTTTATATCATTCCACATTGTTTTAGGGGTGTTATCATACAAAAATAAAATCATGAGGAAACCATTTTATTTTTCAAGTATATGTAATAAACCAATTTCTATTTAGGGTGATACCAAAAAATTCACATTAATCAAAACAATCAGAATTTTTTTCAATACATATATCTAGTACAAAAAGAGTCCCTAAAGAACATAATTTTTAATGGTTTATAAAGGCCGAAGAATTCACATTATCAAAAATAATATAAACGATCCAAAATCATGTGAATCAAAAAAATTCACCGAAAAAGGGAGGAATTTGAATGAATGCAAATTTGGCAGGAAAATAAATTTAAAATTACATTGGATCAGCGGTATAAATGATGTGTAACCCCATTTCATTTTGTGTAATCCTTGGGGTATAGATTCACTAATAAGTACATAACATTTTTATTATTTATCGATGGATACCTAAACATATGAATACATCACTCGATAATCTGTCAAAGCAACATAGATGTCGTGTAATAAACATACACGAAATGTATTTCCCGCAAACCGCTCTATTTAATGTTCAGCTCCCATTAAAAGTCACAGAACATCCCCCCAAACCTCTAACAATAAAAACATGAAATGTAATGGATCGGGAGGGAACATACCATTAATTTTAATAATGGATTTATAATCCTTGGAGTTTTAATTGGTGAGGCCATAGTTTAAATGCTGAAAATAATGATAGTTCTATGAGATTTTGTATAAATTATATAGAGATCAGTGTCATTATAATAATGAATAAATATTCATTACCATAAATTGATTACTTATTAGATAAAAATCATGGGTACCAACCATTCAATGATGAATATTCAATTATTTTATGATCAACTATTTATGAAGAATAATTATAGTCTAAAAACATCATATAAAAAATGGTATAGGCATTATGAGTTTAAGGTAACTCATTATGAATTGAATAATAAACCATTTATTATCATAGATATGATGAATTGATTATTTATGTATTATCTAGAAAAAATTGTGATCATATTAATTAATGATATACTGATATAATATATGAGCTATGATGACCATGATACTCATCTGTAAATAATACTATATACCCACATGAATGAAAATTATATTGGAAATAGAGTAATTCTGAATTTTGATCAATAAGAATTATATTCATTTTCATATTTTCCTCATGGATGGAATATATATAAAACCATAAATGCCAAGGATAGTTAAATAATGGACTATGGAGGTGAAGATAACCAATATCCCTTGTTTATTGGGTTTTATATGTTTCTAATAGTTGTGTGTTTAGTATTTTTCTTGATTTTCAAAGCCGTTATCCATGTTGACACATAAAGGGATTAGATTCACATGGAAAATGTATTATAACAAATTTTTTTAAGACATTTAGTGAATTATGAATCATACATGGTAATTTAATATTCTATAAGGAAAGGAAGGAATTGAAATATATATTGATGAATCAATTAATTTACTTGGTTGTGTCATTATGAGGAATGATAGTATTATTTCCTATGAATCAAGGAAATTTAAAATCCATCGATAAAACTATTATACTCTTCACCTTGATCTGATTTCAATAATTGTCTCCTTAAATATATTGAAACTCGACCTTTTTGGTTATGTATGTGATATATATATGATCCATAAGAGTTTCTTATATATATTTTCTTAGAAGGTTCTCAACATAAGGATATGAATATGATCAAAGATACTCAAGGAATATGTTTGATCGATACCCTATAACCCTATGAAGGTAGTCAAAGTGACTTATGCATTAATGATGAGGAGTAATTACATTATGATAATGAGGAGGATCAACAAGGATCCAATATATTGATATAATGAAAATATTTATATGGTGATTTTTTGAAAAGGGGTTCCATCATTATATTTTCATGATATTGATAGAAATTCCCTATTAGAATAGATAGAGATGTTTGATCTGAATGATGAGAATATAGAAATTATGATTAAAGTATTGAATGATGGGAAAATTAGTGTCTAAATATTCAGATATGGAATATTGAAATTTGGTAAGAGTTGATGTGTTTTATACATACATTTTTTGAAAAGGGAAGATCATGATGAAGAACAGAAGTAAAATTTATCAATATTACCTAGTTGTAAAAAGTTGTATAGGGATATAAGATAAAATTTATAGATGTATGGTTTGAAGTGAGAAATTATAATCTATATGTCCTCATGATTAGTATGCAAGTAGGTAAATGTTGAAAGAAAAAAACCAAAGGGAGTCATGTAACCTCTGCCTATAGCTATATGGAATTAGGGATATTCTATGATGTTATTTTTCATTTGACTCAAAATTACTCTAAGGAAAAATGATACTATATTGATAATTGTTGATCGTTTTACCAATTTTACTCATTTCATAGTGGTAAGAGTAGATATGCCCCATCAGATACTTCACTAACACTATATTAATTGAATCATTATGCATCATGAAAAACATCTATTAGTTATATATGAATGTAACCCTTGGTTAAAATTAAAATTATATAGTAGTAATGAAAGGTAACATAACACTGAGATACATTTAAGAATCACCTATCATCTCTAAATTAATTGGAAATATGAATGGATAATCAAAAAATTTTCAACATATTGAGATCATGATATCATAACATCCATGTTATGTGGAATCAGTATCAACTTTTGGTGGAATTTTTGTACAATAATATCATTGATTCAAGAATCCAGATGAAACCATAAAATGAATTGTATTAGAATTGGTGTAGTATTTTAACCGTTTTGGAATAATGTTGAGTATGAAATCTAGTTGGATATGATCTTATAGATGATATGAGTCTTAAAGTATAGAATATTTAGGATCATATTAATAAATACCAAAGTATAAAAAATATATATTCTAATAATTAGATAAAGTAATTGTATTTTCATATAGGAAATAATATAATATTGAATAATTCCACATGGAATGGATTTTTAATATTTTGTGAAATGGGGAAGTTAATCCTTATATAAATCGTGTCCTTCAAAATACATGAATCAATTAGATATGTAGTTTAACAATTGGCCATGCCACCTGACCTCTCTAATGTTGAATATTTCATACATGATTCATTACGGAGGAAATACATTCTCTTTCAGAAGAATATTCTCACATATGATGGAATATTGTTGGAACGTGACATTCATTTACAGTGAAGTTCCTACCACGATTCTTAGGACTATATAGAATGTGTTAAAGAATAAGATAAACTTGTTGGTGAATGTCCATTAGAGAAATGGACAAATAAAATAGGAAACATTGGATCTAAAATAAGCTATGTGAAAATAATATCAATATATGTTTAATTGTAGATATATATCCCAATTTTGAGGATTAAATTATGTAATGGGGGGAGAATGCAATCCCTGAGGCACTATTATAATTGTTAAATGCTACATTAATAAATTATTTCACATTGCTCACATTATGTGTCAAAATTAACAAATTTATTTACAAGATGGATTTTTCAATTTCAAATTGATCAAATTAACACTATTTTTAATTCAATTTATAAAAATTATCATATAATTCATTTTTTTCTTTTTGTAAAAAAAATTCATTTTAAAAAATATGATTTTAATGATGCATGATATTTTTATAACATTAATTTTTTAAAACCCTTTATTGTGTTGAAATATAAGTTTACAAAAAAAATATTCATTTTAAAATATTTCTGTAACATAGAATATCATTGTCTAACATTATCATAAATAAAGTACAATATTACTTTAATAATAACTATTTGTTTTTTCCATTTAATTAAGTATTTTGAATATGAGACTCAGTTTGTGATTTCCATAAAATCTATATAATTTTTTAATGAATAATTTTTTGTCATTAAAATCATTATATATGTTAATGAAATCTTATATATAAATTGAAATCATAAAAACATTAAGTTTTTAAATACTCTTTTTGTGTGATTGCGTGTGTTTATTTTATAATTATGATTTTAAACCATTTGAAGTTTTACATTATAAAATTACATAAAACTATTTAATAACATGGATTAAATTAGGGTACAGTTTCAATAATAAATTTTTCAATAAAATTTTTTACTAATATTAAAAAATAATTACCAAGTAAAGGTAAATTATTTTAATAGTTAATATGTTAAAAGAAAAAAACATTAAAACACTAAATGTTATATATGATGTAGTGGTTTATGTGAATCATTACCCAAAGTCACTTCAACTACACTTTTCCACTTTTGGCCACTTAACCTTGAATGAAAACATTAAATTATTAAAAATTTAAAGGTTACTCCAAAAAATAACCTTCTCCTAACTTATAAATCTGAAACATCCCCACCATTTCAATACTAAATATACCATTGAATTTATCCTTGATAAAATACATAATTTCCCCTGGTAAATCATTATCCAATTTTGATAATACTATTTTCTATATTACTTATCACAATTTCTTATTTTTAAAGGATAATATCTTTAAATCATTCATGTCTCTGACGTGAGTATCCATCTCTTCTTAGTATTTTTATATTAAGATTAATCTTCCACAAAACATATAAATGATACAATATAATAAAATTAGTAAAATTATTATACTGATATGTTATCATATGAATGAGATAACTATTATTTAATATTTTTCATCAGTTGAGAATTATGAAAATATTATTAGTTCATTTTTAGGGACTTATGGCTCCAAAAATTGATGAGTTCTATTTTTCTCTACAACCTCCTGATATTAGATATAATGATGGTATTTATGAAAACATAATATATATATATATATTCATATATATTAAATTTAAAATTATTATATACCCTAATTCCTTCACATTCTTCAAAAAAATAAAAACATTAAGTATGCATTTTGTGAACTTTCACCTCAAAGAATAATGTATCTCATTTTTAAACTGGTTTCATTTTTATCTTTTAAGACCGAAATTAATATGAAACAACACATTAAATTTTCTAAATAATATAATTATTCTCTTATAATTATTACATTATTCCCAAAATAGTCCACTTTCATATTCATATTCATCCATCAATTATATTATGTTCACATTTGGGTCGGTTTCACCACCTACTTGAAAAATGATAAAAACGTAATGATTGAGGAATATGGGAACATTAATAATAATTTTATATTATTTTTCTATGAAAATTATTAATAATTTGTGGTTATTCATTGATTATATTATATACATAACTCATTATTTTAAATATTATCTTTAGTCATTAAAATTGTCATAATATGACAACACCAATTCCAATTTTACACAATATAACTCAAAAAATTAAGGACATAATATAACTATAAATAAAAAAATTCCATCTGTTCTTGTACCATATATTACATATATTTATTAAATTTTGGAAAAAAAACAAAAAAAAAACTACTTATATAAAACTAGTGAAAATGATCAAACTATAAACACCTAATGTGGGAAAATAAGTACAGTAACTAGAAATCATTAAAATAATGAAAATATATGAAGGCTAAAATTGAACATGGATGTGACTATGTTTCTAAATTAACAAATAATGATAATTATTTTTTTCATACAAGAGGTTATAGTAAATTTATGAATGTTAGGACATGATGTATGGATTATCCAACTCAAATACCTCTCGTTGAGAGATGTTTTGTACTGCTTACCTAATTTCATTATATAGTTTATATATTAAATATTAGAGGTGTTATATCATTAAATTCCATTATTTAATGTATTTTAAGATCAATTTTAGTCCCACTATTTCAAGGTTTTTTTATTTATCTGCAACCAAATCTAGATGTGGGGTTTCCACCTCATTTTACAATCACGGGAACTCGTGTAATAACCACCAATTAATTCTTTTAATGATGTGAATAAATTGAATTTTACTACTTTTTACAATATTCCCCATGTATTTAAATGGACTTAGAAGTATATTTTTTTAATCCCTATATTATTTTCTTTATATTAAAGTGTAACTCAATCATTTGTAAAACTCAATCATTTCCATTGTTCAAAAAAAATTCCATATTTTATTCAAGTATATGTCTGTATAATTTCAGTTAAAAATAATCATTTTGGATACTAGAAATAGGATACAATTGTTAATTATATGAACATAGAGGTAGTCACCCCAAAATGGATAGATAACAACTGAATCAATCATACCCATGATGCGTGATGAATTAATCTAAAGTTGCACACCTGGAAAGACACCCCCAAGGGATATGTTTTTTTAATATAATCATGCTCTTTTTGAACCATGATGAAGGATTTTTTTCTACAATTTCCTTGGTGTCACCCCAATTCAAACTATTATAACCAACAACTATCTATCATTGATATCACATCACATTAAATATACACTCTCTACGATAATTCATGGATATTAGAACATCATGTTATGTTATCAAGACCTTATAACATATATGATGATTATGGTATTTTCCCCTATATATCCACATTATTCCATTGAATAGAGAAGCAATTGTTTTCTAAATTTTCTATTATATATAGAACCATTTTTTTAATTTTACATAGGATCTTTAAAAAATGTTGTGAAATTTCATTTCAAATCTTATGGATAATTAATTAGAATTAATTGGGTGATAGGTGGGGTGTGGGAACATATATCCCCTCAATGAATAAAAATGAATAATGACACAAGATAACTTGTGCTATAGTGTATACTATTGACTATATCCATACAGTCTCATGGAGATATCCCTTGCATTCATGATCTGATATCTTATATTATGTATTCAATCAGTATGAGATAAATGATTGTTTTCTATAATTAATTTCATTTACTATAATTGATCTATAATTCCCTCCATCTCTGTTTATTATAGATTCATGTTGTTCTGTACCTATCATATCAATTATTCTATATTTATGTTATGATATATTTAAATATATTCAACTCCCGAATGAGCGTCTTAGCTCACCCTTTTTTTTGGTTCTATTGGTAACGTAGTGGTGAATTTTTTTATGTTTTAATAATACAATTGAACAGATTTTACTTTTTTTTATTTCACTATTTTTAATATTTTTTTACAAGTGTAATTTATCAATGTGTTTGGTCTAGTGAGCATTATATTTTATTTGATCATATAGAAACACATGTATTATATACAAATAACATAATATAACTACATGCTCTTGGTTTCCTGAGTCTAGGTAGTTATAGTAGAATTGTGGAATCAACTCTTTCCATTATGTTATATTCCAATCATAGTTATAGGATGTCGTGATATATTGGATGCATATAGTAGAAACTCATTCTGATAAGTTATTATATTGGTTTTATTTTCCCATTATTCATGTATTACGTTAAATATTTTATGTTATATAATTATAATATCATGTTTAGGATTTTTCAAAGAATGAGATCAAGAGTGTGCTGCACACCCCACCATTGGTTGTTTGTATTTGATCAAGAGAGTTTGCATATCCCAGTTACAATTTAAGAATTATTCCTATTTCAAAAAAAAATTTGGATTGGTTACAATGGATATAATTAATAGATTTTATATGATTGGTGTGATTTGGAGCCTTAGGTGGATATTATGTCCCTTTGATGAAAGATGAAAATTGAATGGGGTTTTTAAGGAGATGTTGGGTATTTAGTTAATGGGTAATCCTTAAAAATTCTAAATTTGTTCTAATGTACATATTGTATTTTATTGTTTCAGTTATTATTGATATTTTGGTATGAAGCCATTCCACTATGGCATTGGACCTATTTATTTAAAATAATCACATAATAGAATTCATTAAATTTTTAAATTTAAATTATTTATCTTGATAACCATAATTAGTTTAATTAAGATGTAGTATGTTACAAGACCCTAATAGACATTAATCACTGGCTGGTTTTCCCTGACAATCATTGGATGATGCCTTTATTTTTATGCTATGACTTATAATGTACAATCCCTCATAATAATATAGAAAATTTTATTTGATTAATGACATTCATGAAATATAGTTCTATAATCTCATAGAGTAATCTAGATGATATGGTATGAATAGGCTAATGGTGGTCCATTTGATACTTACAAGATTCTTTTATGTCCTCAAGAAAGGGTGTTCATTGTGGGGTTTTCATCCACAACAAGAAATGGTGACCCGGATGGGTAGTCCCTAATGAGAATAATGTACAGGTTTTGTGTTTAGTATAAATAATATTATTTTTAAATAGGGATGGTATTGAGGAAATTAACCATGCGATACTTCCATGTATGATAATAAGTCCTCGATGACACTTAATAATGTATATGAATGATAAGACCGCTAATTTACAGGATTAGATTGGGATTACATGATTGATTTTTTATCATATTATTATTTATTATTATATGGTTGAAATGGAAAACCACAGTGGGTGAACTTATATTACATATGGAATATTCCATCAGGATGGTTGTGATGTGTTATAAAGAAAACACCCAATGGGTAGTAATTAAAACATCTCATGGGGATATTGTGAATACTCTATATGGGGAGGTTGTAATACAAAAGAAACATACTTTTTTATGATGTTTTTGAAATTTATAATTTTTATTAAATGAATTTAAATTTCTTATAAATATTCTTGGGTAGAGGATATATTTCCCCCCACATACTAGATATCAGTGGCTTGATGTTTTTTCAATGGTGGTGATTGAGTCACCACCACCAATAGAGCTCTATTACTAGGAAAACTTTTATTTTTGGATGGATCATTACCTACATCATGATTATTGAAAAGAGAATTTC
Organism: Viscum album; assembly: GCA_963277665.1. Classification (NCBI taxonomy): domain Eukaryota; kingdom Viridiplantae; phylum Streptophyta; class Magnoliopsida; order Santalales; family Viscaceae; genus Viscum; species Viscum album. The sequence continues at coordinate 31,097,318 of OY728128.1, read as the reverse complement.
ATGTTTTATTTTACAATAATCCTAAGGGATCTTAACACATAGGTTATTGTATGTTTTATATGGTGACAAACCCAAGGGTTGTTATTATGGTTTTCAGGGTCATCAAAACCTACCAAAGAAATGTTGGCTCTTGCTAAAGCATGAATGGTCAATCGGGGTCATGAATAAAGGATCAAAAAGGGTTATTTATTTATTGATTCATCCTTTAGTATATTATTTATTATTATATGAATTTCTCATGAACATATCCCTAAATATTTTTTATGTATGGGACCACATTGGTGATTCTCAACTGATTTTTTACTCACACACTACTCATTCCACCATTCAACATGGGTAACCACGAAGAGTCTCACTTATTGAAGGTAAAAGGTAGGTAAAGAACTATGTATTATATGATTATCCAGGATATCATGGATTATATTGATTTGGAGGAGGTGACACACGGTGTCCAGAATACTACCTTTATTATATTTTATTTTTTTAATTTATTCTACTTATGTGATTATCCTAATGGATGATCCATCTTGTATGTTATATAACTAATCTCACCTTTTCTGAATATTTTTCATTTCATAATAGCATTTTTATTTTATCAATTATTTATTCATACATTAATTTGATGGATTTGGTTGGTAATGATTAATTATATGATTATCTATAATCTGATAATGGGTGTATAATCACTTGAGGGAACCAATTGATACCCTTGTTGCTAGTCAGAACCATTTCATGTACAAGTAATAATAACTATGGTCACAGAACACCACTAGAATTGGTTCTATTCATAGTGAGATGGTCCATGACATTAAATTCATGTTTTTAAATGAGTTAATGTGTTTATATATATTTGATAATCGACTATTGAATTTGGGAATCAAAATTAAGTTCACATGTGACTAGTAAATTTTCAATTTAATTTTGTTCTCAAGATATTTCTTTTCTATGGATTGATATATTCTCTGTAATTGACATGATCAGGCCCCATAATATTCTTAAAGCTGGGATTCTCTTATTAGTGAACATCCTATCAATGATGATTTATTTAGATAAGGGTAACTAATATACCAGTAATAAGGGAAGGTACTATATATTACATAAAAATCATATTCTTCTATATTATAAAAAAATAAAATTCTATGGGGTTTCATTTATTGTCATTGGGATGTGTTCCCCTTATAATTATTCATGGAATCCCTCACAATATCCTTACTCAAATAATATAACTCAATTGTTGGATGAAAAGTTTCTCTATTAACATAGTAGATTCTAATGAGATCTTAATATATAAAAGGAATTATCAAACACCAAGAGATGAAGTTTCCATATAAACTCCTCATGTACTGATAAGATGGTGGTTAGAAACTCTTATGAGGAGTAGGACTTTTTTATCATCTTCTTGATAACAAGGGTTGTTCAAAACATTAACCCAATTTTTTATTATATGATTGGAACTTGTTTGCCACATAAAACATCAATTATGGATTAAAACAATATAAAATGATGTATCATGGGTTTATAAACATTATTTTACTACCCATGGAGTCAAAATAGACTTATAAATCAAAATTTATGGTCACTCGAAGTTGGGGGGAGTTTTTTCACATGACGAATTTTTCGTAAAGGAAAAACCCACATGTATAACCTTGTATATAATACATAGGTTAGTGAAGCCTTTTTTGGTCACCCAATTCCATTTTAAATTTTCCAGAATTGACATGTTCATGTATCATGGTCAATTAGAACACGACCATTCCCCTAATTACTAGAATGTGTGTGAGTTTTCCCTTCACACAACAAACTTACATGAGTGCACAGGTTTGGAGAACATCCACACCATTTTAATTTTATTTCCCACCATGTATACTCAACCCTCATACAAAATAGTTCATGAATTATTCTATATATCCTAATGACCATCAATATAAATTGTAATCAGTTTTGGTTAAAAGTAGTATTGTAAAGAGCTCATGGTGCCCATGTCTTCCTTCCACCATTTAGTGATCTTATTTTATCCGAAACTAAGGTAATTAATAAGAATTATGGGTAATTGTTTCTTCTAAAGAAATTAATACATGAACCTTCACAAAATACCACTTCCTCTATGAAAATTAAGGACTACATTGAAGGACCCTAACACGAATGAACTACAACAAGGAGTTAAATACATAAATAAAACTAATACTGTTGTACTAAGGTGTTGTATGACCATGTTTTGGATCAAAGAGTATGACAATGGATACAAGAGGGGTGTTAATTAATGTTTTTAACAATTTAAACCAATTAAAAAAATGAAAATACAATATTATGATTAATGAGGAACAAATATCTTCTGATGATCAGAGTTTCTATATCATATACATAGCATGACCAGGAAATCTAAGGTTTGAAAATTTTATGAAAAAATTCTATATAAAAGAACAATGTATAAAAATAACATTTTATATTTCAAATAACAAAATAGATCTTCCTAACAATGTAATAATTAATTAAAATTTAATTTTAATCTATTTCTACTCTTAAACCTTACAAGTTGAGGATTTCATAATCCCAAAATTTGGGCATCCCTAGTTTTCAACCTAACAATATGTTCTATATTTCTATAGAAAGAAACCACTTGATCATAAGGATCAAAATAAACTCAATATTGATACACATGGGAGCTCTTGGTCATAATTATTTGAATAATTAGTCCTTATATCTTTGGAATCCCTTGATAGAAACACATATTGGATACATATAATTAATAAAAAAAGGTTCTAGGGAATTTAAAATCCCCACATTGATTAGTTTAAACAAAAATTCTTGGAAGAATTAAAAATAACATATAAAAATATTTTGTAGAAGATAAAATAGAACACTAGTTTAATAATAAAATCATTATATCCTACCTCTTCAAAGAACCTCAATTTGTAGGCACACCTACAATGATCATATTATGGGATTCTCGATGTTGATATTACTAGGCCCAGATGAGATCCAACTTGATATATAATCAGGTTCTATACACTCCATTTAATGCCTTAATTGAATCATCAAAATTCAATAGAAGTATTATATACAATAGAAATGAGTATAAACCATCCAATTTCACACATTATTATTTTTATGGAATAATTTTTTTCTAATTTAGAAAACATCGATTGTCCAATGGATGAAGCATAATCAATATAATAGAATATTCTTCTTCATTAAAGTTGAATGGCCTTCTTTAATCTGATGTATTAAATTAGGTAAGTATGGTGATTTAATCTCAATAACTCTAATGGTTTAAAATCAATTACTATAATAAATTAAAATCTGCCACTCCAATGGATTAAACTTAGTTACTTTGATTGATTAATCTTGGTCACTCTGATGTATCAGACTTAGTCTTTCTAATGGATCATATTTACATTTTCTGATAGAATAGACTTTTTCAGCATGATAAACTAGGCATAGTAAGTCTTCTGGATCATACATAGTCAATATGAATTATTACCCTTATTAAATTTCATATCTAAAACATATTCAATATCATTGACTATACTTATCCAATCCCATGGATGAACTAGGGTGGGATATTTATAATCAACATTTTGAAAATATTTATTCATCTTGTAGAATAAATGGTTTCTAAAATAATATTCTAAAACAATTAAGAAATATAAATTTAGATAGACATAATTTTTTAGAAAGGATGTTTCTATTTTAGAAACTACATATAGAATATGTAGAATGTATAACATTCCACTCAAAATTTTTCTCCATTTTGAAAAGTACAAAACAATACATAAATATATAAACTAGTAACATTGAATAACATACTCCCCTTTATACATTTATGAACATTATTATATTATTAAAAGACATCTCCCCTATTATTTCTTATCTCCCCATACAATTTTAACTCTTATATTTTTCAAATAAAAGATTCGTAAGAATTGTAATGACAATTGTAAAATTTGAACTTCTAAAAATATAAATTCCCTCCAAAAATAAAATCTCCGAATATAATATCTCATTTTTTTCTTTTTGAAAAGAATATCGGCGGTTGAAAATACATAATATTTTTAAAGCGAAAAGTGACTAAACATTTTTGATTAAATAAATATACATATATGAATATAGAAAAAAAATCAACCAAATATGATTGAAAAAATATTCATATAGAATATATGGGTAATATTTTATCCAGATAAATATTCATTATATAGTTTTTTTGCGAAATTATGAGTTCATATTAAAAATATTATCATACCATATTTTAACATTTTGTTACAATAACATTTATTGTGATTATGTGATATTTTGTTTTCTTTGACTCACCTACCGATGATTATTTACATTCAATATTCTCTTCTACAAAATGAAACATTCTAACTTCATGATTCAAACTAATAACCTCTACTTCATGAATTTTTATTATAATGTTTTTTTCCTCAAATATCAAATCTTAATTTTATGTCATGAAATTTTCTTCTTTAATTTGTATATTTCTTGATCTAAAGACTTATATATTTTTTCAACTGATCAATTTTGTTTATTTTCATAGACTCATTTGATGATTTTTTTAAAATAAAAAATAATATCCATGGAAAATTATTATCAAGATAAAATTTCCCTTAAATAAATTTTAACTATCCTTATACATATTCAACCATCATAATTCTTTATTAAATTTCTCATATACTCATTTGAGTTAACTATGAAGGATTTTAATTTTCCTTTATTTTACAGAACTGTTTTAGCTTACTTATTCAAGATATTATATTTTTTTATAAACATATAAAATAATTTGAATGTTTTTGTAGTGGTATGAGATATTAGGAAAATAAAAAATAGAATCAATAACCTTATAAATGGATTCATTAAAATATGTAATCCTCTCTTCAACCCTGAAATCAAATTGGATGACCAGAGAGTCTTTTGAGATGGGCGATACATCCAAAACATGATGTCTTTAAGGGACAACAAATAAGTTATCGATTTTTATTTTTCATTCGCATCATCCATTAATTCAATAAAGTAAAAATTATTATTATATTAATACTTTTATGATAACTTTGTATGACATTTTTGGTTATATACATCAACTTCTGAACATTTCTCTTTCATATAAACATCATACTTAACATCATTTTAGGATTATGGGATAAACGAAGATATCGCAGAAGACATTTCTTCTTCTCATTACTCTTCTTATTCTTCTAATGATTATTTTTAATCATATTCTACTTACTTTTATAACTGTTGTCCTGTAATATATTCACTTATAAAATCTACTTTATTATTATTTTTAACCCTTTATTGAACCTATTATTCAATTTATTTTCAAACATAATTTTCATATTCAAAAAATTTTCATTTTCCTCTTTCAATAAATATTGTAAAATTGGTAATTAAATTTTAATCTAGCTATGATTAAAAATATTAAAAATATCATTCAATGATGTATTAGTTGAATAAAAGAAAATTTGGAAATTGAGAGAGCCTATTTGTAATCTGAAGCATGGAAATATCCATGATCTCATTCCACTCCTTTAATAAGACATTCAGTGAATTTTTGTTCCTAAAATATTTTCTTGAGCCTCGAATTTTACTCTAAATTTTCGAAAAAGTCTTAAGTCTACTAAATTAGGGAAAAGGCCTCATCTTTAACAACATGATTCACTAGATCACTATATTTGTTTTCATATTTTCAATTTAATAATTCTCTATATTCATCAACTACAATTACTTTGAGTATATTTTTTATCCTTTGTGGTGAAGAACTTATTATTCTAAATTTTAAATAATTATCCATTAGTTGATGTGCATCAACATTAGATTCATATATGTCTAATTTATGAAAAAAATTTATTATCTCCCACACAAAAACAATTTTTTATTCTGGAAATATTTACTTCACCTAACAATGAATAATTTTCTTTTATAGAAACTATTTTATTATTAGTCTTCATTAATATCAGGAAATTTACTAACATTTGGTTTTTGAAACATAAAAATAAAAAAATCCTCAACATCATAGAAATTTTCATCTCAACATTCTTCGATAGAAAAAAATTGCAATATTAAACATTCACTTCCTCGATAATAAATCCCAAAAATTATATCCAATATCATTAATGTATCTTCATCACCTTTTAAAATAATAACAGGCCCATGCATCCAAAGAGTTAAAACTCTTGCAAGAGGTTTTATAGGAAAACATTTCCTTATCATATCATAATATTCAAATGAATAATTCTAAGTCTTAGGCATTTAAAAAAACCAAGCTTATCCATAAGATTGTATGTTATAATATATGACTCTCATTTTAAAATAATTTCTACCAAATCTGTTTATAATAGAAAGTTATTATTACAACATTCAGAAAAATAAATTGAACCTAATAACATAAAAAAAAATTTCCAACACTGAAAACTAGTAAAAAATAAAACACAATCAATATAGTCGGATAATGGAGATAAAAATCATCTTTTTCAATGAATTACATTTCCCAACCATGAAACATAATATATTATTTCATAAAATAATAGTCCTCTTTTTTACAAAACATTTTTTTTATTTTCAAATAAATTCACATTCAGGTTAAGTGGGAACTAAACAAGGGATTAAATGAGTGAAGCACCATACCCAAGGTGAACCACCATTATAGGAATGATCCGGACCAAACCCCAGAAAACACAAAAATAGTGTCTTGAGAATGAAAACACTGCCAGAAGACAAGAGAAACCAAACAAAATTCCTCAGTACTGGAAAACATTAATCTTCACTCTTCGAATCACCAACACATCACACCAACATAATGAGGTATATTGGAGAACAACCATCGATGTACAAAATGGAATGCGTCTCACAAAAAATAGCCACACCACATTGTCTCGAAACACAATACCATTATAGTTGTCACCTGCACCACCCAAATTGATATGGGATCCATAAAAAACAGACAAATGGAATCTTGCACGAGGGAGTAGTGAGAAATAGTAATGGAAAAAACAGAATGGTGGGCCTTAGCTATGGAGACCAGGTAGGGAACAAATACAATCATCATCATGGCCAAAATGGTATGTGATACCATTAAGAGAAATCAATGGATATGAATGACCGAAGGGGATTTGTCAAAATTGATCCGAACCAAGAACCAACATGCCACTAACCGAGGTGAAAATCTCGTTATTTCCCCATATAGAGTTGAAAATGGAAACATACATCTCCATAAAACATGAAACGAAACCCAAAAATTAAAGAAAACATCAAAATAACTAGGAGGAGAAACAACAAAAGACACAATCGACATTGAGTATTATTGATGTTTCCATATTTGACCACATAATGGCCCTGGAAAAACTGATTTTTCTTCCATGATCTGACTACAATTAATCCAACCATATGAGGTCCCAACAACAACCACCAAGAACAACCTGAACATATCTACATATCACTCCTCAAAAGGTATCAAAGCTTCTTGGAATCAAGGAGAACATTATATCGGGTGATAAGGAAGACATGGTGAGAACCAAGATCCATAATAGCTGATAGGAGAAGAGAGTAGGAGATGCAAAATCATATGGGGAGACATGTGAGAGAAATCGCTCTTTTGGGACCTTCTATAAAGAATAGTTATTTTCAAAACTTCAATTTTCTATCAATTTTTCTGTAACTACATATTTTCTTAGAATTGCACCATCCATTAAGATTTATCAATGTCTGATCAGATGGGGAGAAAAAATGATTATAAAGATGCAAAATAATAATATTCATCATATATTTGATTCATGATGGGAATGACTAGTATGGGAATTTGATATGGGATTTGGTAACCACACTAATAGTTATAGTATTTAAGATAACTTTTTGACTTTTATAAATATATCTACTAAAAATAAAATTCATATTTAATCTGATGGTTGAATTTTAACATCAAAGTTTAAATTTAAATTCTAAACACAATTTGGTTTTTTAATATTTTTTATCTATTGAAATGTGTGTCCTAAAATTTTTATAAAACTTTTATAAAACATAAAATATATAAATAACCAAAAAAAAAAAATAAAAAATGATAGAAATAGATAAGGATTGAAATTAAATAATCGGTGTAAAAATATAACTTTTTTTGAGAAATTATTCTTGGTAACATGTTTTTTTCTAAATTAAATATTTATCGGATAATATATTTTTTTATTGAATATTTTTTTTTGAGAAAATGAAATTTTTTTTAAGTCCAATGTTTTTAGATAAACTAAAATATTTAAAAATATATTTTATAAAAAATAAATTTTTTTGAAAAACCGATATTTTTTAGAATAACGTAAATTTTAGAAGAACCAATGTTTTCAGAGAAAAATGAAAATTTTAGAAATTTTTTTTTTCAGATAACATTTTTTTAAAAATTCCAATGTTTTTAGAAAAAATAAAATATTTCGAAACACCATAACATATGTACCTCCCATTTAAAAATTATTTTATTACTGTAAGAATATTTCTAAATAAGAAATATATATGAATGATCATTTCCTGTTTTCCATCCCTATATTTTTCCTAATAAAATAAAATCTATCGATACTTTTGGTTTATGTAAATATATCTATAATATTTTCCAGAATAATATAGAATTTTAAAAAGATATATCCATTAAGTGTGTCATGCAAATGAAAAATATTGCTTATATCCATTTACTTTTCTCATGAGTGATGTGCTGGATTTTTTTCTTAGTGTCAGGGAACATGTTTTATCACACAAAATTAGTGATTTACAAAACTCATTCCAAAATTTATGAGTGTGTTTGTATCCAAAAAAACATCAGTACAAAAACATCTAGCTATAATAAATTTTAATTTATTGGTGGAAAGTGCTAATTAATGGTGTTTCCTATATGAACAAGAATCTAAAACATCTCTAATGAAGTTACTTATTCTAGGTATTCTATTAATTTCAATTTTTTATACATAATGGTCAACATTAGGAAAAATTCAGTATTAAAAATCCAATCCACAAGAGTAAAACAAACCTAAATCAAATGTTCCCTTAAGATAAAAATTAATTAATTTTATAGAATTAATATAAGAATCCTATTGATTTAGATTTTACGTGACACAAAATCATGTAGAAAACAGTAAATATGGATGATAAGACATTATGTATACTAAACTACCAATAATGCCCCAAAATATCTTTTGGTAAACTATTTTCCCTTAAAAATAAATATACAATGCTTTGAGTTTCTGATAGGTGTACTAATACATTTTTATTTTAATCTCCAAATTTTAAAATAAGATATTGTATATTATTATATTGAGATAAAAATGTTCCTTCTTGGTTTTGTGAAATATGAAAACCAATGATATTTATTTCACCCATCATGCCCAATCAATATATTATTTTATAAGATTTAAAAATGAATCTGTAAGCGATTTTTGAGATGATCCTAAAATAATGTTTCCAAAATAAATTTGAAAAATGACATTTGTGATCGAAATAATTTGATAATTTTTTTTTGATATATAGTTAAAATTCAAAATTGGTTTTGTATCAAAAATAAGGTTACTCTACCATACCAATATATAGGGTCTTATTAAAGTCCATAAACATCCTTAGTATGTCTAAATACATGGACTGGGGATTTTTTATTTTAAATAATTAGTGGTGTTTCTATATTAACATCCTCTAATACATATCAATTATTAAAATCACAGTTCACATTTATTTAAAAAATATTGAAATATTGAAATGTTGTATATGCTAGATGAATAAGAATAGTTTCAAGATTAGCTACTGGTGAATTTGTTTCTTCATTCTCTATTATTTATTTTTTATCCTAAACCATTAAAATAATTGTATATTTATTTATGACAATAATTCCATTTTCATCACATTTATTTTGAAATAAACCCATATTAGTCCAATTAAAGTCATATATTTGGGTCATTTAGCCAATGTCTAATCATGATTACATTCATATTCAACGAGTTCATATTGTATAACTTTTATCCATTCTAAATCACCTAAATATTTATAAGTAATTATTAGTTTGAATTTTGATAAAAATGTACCATGTTCAACATCATTTCATAAGGAAATTAATGTTCTTACTTTTTGATCTACAACCATTATAATATTATCACTATGATGAATCCAAAGATGAATTGTTTCATTGGATCTATAAAAATATAGTATTCAGAAATAGGATGAAATTAATATTCAGGAAAAAGTATAGAAATATTTTATATACTTGTCCTCTCATCTGAATAACATTCTATAATGGGTTAAAAATTAGTTTTTGAAATAACATCCATATATGTGAATTGAGGTAGTTTGAAAACAAAAGAATCAGTTTCATCAAATTTATCATGGACTATTTTCTAAAAAGTACAAGGCTTTTTATTAAATTATCTACATTTCATACTCATTAAAACATATTTTGAAAATATCCCCTATTTTAAATTTAGAAGAAATATATATATATATTATCATTACTATTTAGAGAGAATACATTTCCCCCAAAAACATTTTAGTAATTTTTTTTGGCGTTATTCTAGTCCACAAATTATAAGGTGTTTTATTAATAAATGTTATTTTTAAAGCATGATTTATAGTATAGTTTGGAGTACCAATTTCATCAGCCTAAAAATATTTAGCAACTGACTATTTATTCATCACGGTTTTTTTGATTTTCTGGAGAATTTTGTTTCATATATCAACTACCCCCTTTTTAAGCAGTCGTTATGGTTGAAAAGTTATGTATTACAACCTTATTCAACAACAATATTCAGAATCATAATTTAAATGTTCTCATACATGATGAAGATGAATAGTTATCACGGATAAATTATTCTTATATTTTTCATGTTCGAAAATGTTTTAAAATAGAAAAATTATTCCATTATTTTTTATAGAAAATAGATTCCTGTATATCTATTATAATTATCCACTAAAACATATACATAGTTTTTGGACTAATAACTCCATTTTTTGTAGGTAAAAATAAACCCATCTTCACTAACTATAAATGATCAAATGTTGAAACTGCACTAATATATTTGAAAGATTACGTATATTTCTATCTGAACTGAATCATATAATAAACATTATAATTGTCAATCTTATGATTTGGTTAATCATCATCTAATCCATTCTTCTATATTATAGCCAATTTTATAACATTACAGTTTCCCAATCTTCTAATCCATAACCAATGTTGATATTCTATTTTAAAATAACATTGTAGATCTTGTCTTCTTAGTTTTTGTATTATACGTTTGTAAACATTGTCATGCCTATTGAAAGAATGAATAAATTCATATTTTAAACTATGAACAATAAAATTATTATTCATAAAGATACTATGATATCCCTTATCACAGAATTTATGTTTTCTAATATGGTTTTTATAAATTCTATGAACAAATAAAACATTAGAAATCACCACATTAGTAGTTTCATACTTAGTTGCATAAATCTTTTCTATAACCATGAAATTTTAGTCTTCTAAAGGTTTAGAAATTCTAAAAACATCCATAAAACTATGTAATATATTATTATCATTTTAAGAAGTATATTCGTCATTTGATGGTATAGATTTATTCTCTATTTCTTTATCAGGATAATTACAATTTAATGTTTTATTAGTCAAGGTTTTAGTAGATACCTTATCCCTGATGTAATTATTATTTTCTAGAATATCAACAATAAAATCAATATTCTTCTTATGATAATTTTCACAATATGTTGAATTTTATGAAGAACTATCACCTTCACTTAAACACTATATGTATAAAAATGGTAAACATTCTATACCATTATGTATGTAGAAATTATTATAATTCCTCTTATAATTTCAATCATTTTTTAGTTTCCCTTATGCAAGGAACAATCTAGTCTTATATGTATATGATTATGTCACTCATAAGAAATCATTTCAGTTTAATATTTCTTATCATTTTTCAATATTACTATACTTATATTTATATAAAAAATCAATGTTCCTATAAATATTTATCATTATATTACAATAATTATCAAACTCATTATCAAATTGTTCATAATAAATTCTCTCTGTTTCATCTTGAATAGTTTTCTTTTTCAAAGACTTAAAAACACTCTAAGATGAACAAACATTATTTGTAACATTTGAAGTAGTTGAAAAATAAACTCTTATATTAATTTTATTAAATCTTATCAACATTTCTCTTTAGTCTACAATCATAATCAATGATATATCCAGTCAAATAATTCATAGAAAAATAATTAATCCTCCTACTATTGTATAAAACTATTGTCTTTTACTCCCATACTCATGTCATAATTTCAATGATCATTTACACTATAATTCTATAAATAATACCCTTTTGACTAATAAATTGTAAAATATTAACTATTTTCCTAAATATTAGATGAATATTAGCAATATATCCAGAAATAAATGAAAAGCTTTATAATTTTCCATTAACACAAATCTTCTTCTTTCAGACACAAAAGAAGTACCAAAACATATCAATCCTAGACCTTTCAAACTATAATATGATTCTTCACAAGAAGATATTTGACTATTGAAAATTCACACCATAGAAAAAATTATCATACGATCATTTAGATTTAATTCAATGTTTTATTGATTTGTAAACGTAGAAACATATTTCTCATGAATTTTATAATTTATAGTCCACATAATAATGTTATATACTGTTGTATTTATTAAAAATGCTTTCGTTCTATCTCTCCAATACTCATAATCAACCCCATCAAAAATTAGTGGTATAATGGGATTAATATTATCAAATTTTATCACATTTAAAACGTCCATATTCATGAAAATAAAAAAAATACACTTTCTAATATATTTATAAATTACTTTGTACAAAACCTATAAATGATAGTTTATAAAATAAATTAATTACAATTGGGAAACCATCTTAGAATAACAAAATAAAAAATCAAAATGGTAACCAGTAGATTCTTCTATAATATGAATTGTATGACCAAAGAGTATATAAATGGATACAACATGTGATTTTTATTTTAGTTTATAAATTAAATAGCAATGAATCTGAAAATAACTTAGTTATGATTAATTAGATATAGGTATCTTATAATGATCAATGATCATATATCCGACAAAATGAACATCCTAAAAATTTTAGTATAGAATATTTAAATAAAATAAATTTTCTACGTAAATGAATAATCGAAAATAATTACATGTTATAAACAACAAGTAAAAATATTGCTTATTAATAATGTAATTATGAGTTATAAGAATAATTATAACTATTTTTAACTCTTTAACCATTAGTGTTAAGGATGTCACAATCCATAAAATTAGGTATAAAAAATTTTATACAGAATCGTATGGTCTATATTTCTATAACCATAAATTCAATGATAAAAAAGATCCAAAATATAAATGTATTTATATCCTTGGACTTCCTCAATCTGCTTGATAAATATTACTAGTCTTCATATCGCCATAATCGCTTGATCAAACCCATATATGATATAACAAATAAAAATGAAAAAGGTTATAAAAAATTCACTATCCTCACTGAAATTCCATTCAATAATAACTATTTTAAATTTTAAAAATCATTAGTATCACGATGTTACATAAATGGAAAATTATGATTGGTTGAATCACAAAAAAATAAGATCCTCAATCATTGAATTCACCACTATTGTAGGAATGCCTCTAATGGTCATGTTCAACAATTCATGATGTTTGATCCAATAGTCTCAAATGAGCTATAGCATGACATATAAACATGTTTCGTAAATATCTGTCCATTTTTATTTTAATGGTATCATCATAGTGATTTAAAATACTTTGATCTAGTTGAAATTATTCTTGAAATTTGATAATAGCATTTATTATTCTGAGGGAAGAAATTATATTCAGTTTGTTATATTAAAAAATCATTTTTATGATGGGTGAAACAACATTATTCCAATGGACTATACTCTATAACTCAGGTGTAATGGGATTTTTAAATATGGTGGACTATATTAGGTCACTCCAATGACCTAAAATCAGTCAGTATGATGTATTAAAATCATTCACAATGATAGATTAGACTCCGTCTCTTGGATGTATCTTACATAGTTAGTCATTTGGATCAGAATTATTTATTCTTATGGACAAGATGTTTTCATTTTAATAGAGGATATATATTCACTATAGTGGATTAAACTTAGTCAATCTGATTGACTATACTAATTCAATCTGATAGACTATACATAATCAATCTGATGGACAAGACATTATCTGTATGATGGACTTGACATTGTAAATATGATGAAATAGATATTATGGAATTATTATATTTAATATATTGAAATGATATAACCATATTATAAAATAAATGGGTTTCTAAAAAATACTCAATGGTCTGGGGAAATATAAATGTAGTGAAACGTACTTTCAATGAAATTATGTTGGTAATTTTAATGATAAGTACATAAATTGTAAAAAGTATAACTTTTTACTCAACACATGTCATCAATAGTGGTCAATATTAAGTAAAAACATATCTTTCCCCTCAAACTAGGATGTGTATGCAACAATGTATACATCATGGTTGAAAATAGCGAGGCATATCACCCAATGAATAAAATAGGGTGAAACTTTATCCATACCCATATTAGGGAAATAATTTTTCTAAGACACTACCACAGAACTAATTTTAAATTATCACATAATATGGTGTGGTATTACCTTATATCCCAATAGTTCACCAAAACCCCACCAAGGAACCAATACTTGGGTTACAATTCCACTATGTCCTAGAAAAAAGTCACCCATTCTCTGATCTCCCAATATCATTGAACCACTACACCCAAGTCCTAACACTTTCATTTCATACTAACCTAAGTCTCATACGATGGTTCCAATCCCTTTAAGAATCCTCTAAATAATCCTAATTATTTTACTCTATTAAGCACATCAAAGTGGACCCATTTTATTGTATATTAACTCAATAAATTTATTCTCTTGGGGTTTCCTCTAAGACCTATCATACCGTCATCACAAAAAAAAATTTGTATTCCCCTGATAAAAAAAGTCCTTATTTTTATGATACTAGTGAAATGTCATATGGATAATTCTTCTCAATATTGAATATTCATTTCCATCTCCTGAAAAGACTAAATTCCAACTGAATTTCTTCTTTCCATGTAATGAGTTATGTATTGGATATGATATCCAACTAGTTGTAAGATCAAATATCGTTGCCTTAACCTACATTATTGATCAGGATAGACACATTCAATAAGTACATGACTAATATACATATATAAAATTCATATTATTATGCAGGTCCTAGTCAAACTACTTGTAATAATCCAAAATCCTTCCCCATGTTGTTATATTCCCCACGATTTTAGTCATCAATTATAGTCTTTTTATAATTGAAGAAGGGAAAATAAATACATATCTATCCTTCCATTCAATAATCACCAACACATCATTACAAGGACATAAAACCCTTTAAAACATCTACAACAGGATATATTCCTACTGACCAGCCTCATCATCGCACACAGACACACACAAATCTTAATATTTCATCCTTCATTAATAGTTCATTCTACTTATAAGCCTAATAATTCTTTCCCATGTTCTATTATGAAAAAATGGTAAGAACCAATAATTAATCATAATGAATATTTCTTGAACCAACCATTTCAATTCCCCATCCACCTATATATTTTCCATCAATTAAATGAAACAACATAGAATACATCATCATCGTATGATGCTAAAACCAATGGGCTCATCTAGTAACATGATCATAAAGAATTAAAACATAACTACAAGATCATTGATTCATATTATCCATGATACATATGAATGTTATTTGACATTCATTAACAATATATCATAGTTTAATGTTGTTTAATCTTAAAATGAACCAAATTATTCTTTTTCAAATTTCATTAAAAGGTACTAAGTGTTTAATTAAGAGGCACTGAAGTACAAAAAATATAATTACCTTTAGATGGATATATAGGAATAATGTTATTGCGAGCATTATCCCAACATCATAACACATACTGCCTCCAAAGATAGTGAAAAATTCCAGAGAACCCCACTTTGGGACTTCAAAAAAAACATAATAACCATGTAAGGAACGATGGATAACCTCTTATATATAGGATACCTCTCTTAGTTTAAATCATAATATCGAATAGTTTATGGTTTTATAGACTTAAATGGAATGAAAATAGACCTCAAATCATGAAAATATAAGGTATGAAAAGTCCCATAAAGTGATCCCAAACTACACATGTTCTGATTCTCATTATATGAAAATGATGGAAGACCTTTATCATAGATTGGATCTAAACATCACAACACCTACTGCTTCTTTGGATGATAAAAATATACAGATCATCGAGTTGTGTGACATTAAAAATTTCGTTATATCCATGAAACCTTAGACTTGATAAGCACATATATATATATAGATATTCACATTAAATCATGGTTTGAACTAATTTTTTCACACTTTAGAAAACAATCCAAAACATGTATCTTGTAAGGATTTAAAAACGTATCATATATCATCATGAGTTTCCCAGGGTATATAATAATCCCCCCACCAAAGAGTGTAATGAGATAGGCTTAGTATCATATTAACCAATGTGAAACATAATGTGATTTTGTTAATTTCATAGTGACCACCTACCATTCGAGAATGGGTCCATATTGAATCAGAACATGTGGGTGTGGTGAGTGTCATAAATATATTGTATTGAACTTATAAAAGTTAAAATTTTCTCCTACTGATTCCATGATTCATGTGATGCTTCAAATGGAAAACAATATTTCAAAACAAAAATTCATCTGTTATCTAATGGATTATAATAAGAATATCATATTGTTTCCTTAAAATAACCAATTAAATTGAACTTATCTAATTTTGGTTTATTGCTGTTAAAATAAAAACATCATAAGTTGTCATCACAATATAATACAACTAAATTGAAAAATTAGGATGACTTCAAATCAATAACTGTTATGTTTCTCCATTATTTCTATATATGGAATAAAATTTAATATGAAATATTTTATTTCTTTACAATATCATTATAACGATATAGGAACACCACATGTACTCATCATCGATCATCATTTGAAAAATAGGTTATGAATACTCCTATTAGACACTCCATTCCCTGGTGTTGTACCATAAGTATTGGCTTCGAATATAATTCAATAATATCAAATATTATAAAAGAATTCACCTTTAATGTATTAACAACAATGACCTGATAATAATATTAATTTCTTTTCCTAGTTGATTATGTACATTGGTTTTGAACACCATGATCATTTCAAAGGTCTCAAACATTTGTCTCATATAAACACATTACTAGGTAATATAATATCATACATAAAGGTTAAAATGTAACTTTACACACAACATTCTTATATAATCATGGGATCATATATATAACTTTGAATAAAATCAAATAGTACACTAACTCCATCCCCATTTCTACTAAAAGGTGTTTTGGACATTTTTCTAATAAAAATTATTCATAATTTAAAACCATTCACAATCAAATGAATATAATTGTAAAATTATTTAGAGTATATGCATTATTTTTTCATATATTTTCCCAAGGAAATCATTTTAAAGAGAATGTTTGTTAAAATCAACAATGTTCATCGTGTTATCTTAAATATTTATGATCATATTGGTCATATAGAGTGTTTATAAATCATTCACATTATTCCAAATTATATAAAACATTGCATAAATGCATATATAATTACACTTGTTCTTAATTAGGAATAAAAATCCTTTATTTCCCAAAAAATATAATGAAATCAAATATTTATTTATGGATGAAACGTAGTAACAATGTTTCAATTCCATAACTAATATTATATGTAAACATATATTATATGTTTTTAATTCCAAAGTATAAATAATTCCCATATTTATAACACATAGATCGAATTATCCTTATATCAATTCTGTATTATTTTTATGAGGTTATCAGTACAAATTTGTGATGCACACATGATATCTAACACCATTGAATATCAAAATTACCACCTTTCTGAAAAATTCCCTAAATTTCCTAAAAAAAATTAACAGAAGTACAAAATAATAAAATATCACAAAATTATATTCTTCAGAAACTCCATAATATCCATCAAATCATACCATTGGGTGAGTGTCATATTTTATATATATTAGACTTGGTATTTTTAATCAACACCTACTAAAATGATGACCACGTACATCATATCCGTTAATGATACAATATATATACTTCTATAGGTATTTATTCTATATTACACTTCATCTAAAAAATTATCAATTTTTTGAATCCATCTATCCTATAATATAAATAACTATACTTTGAATTTCATCTATAAAACCCACATCCCAACTCCATTATATGAATAAACTAGACTTTATAGTTTAGGTAGCCTAAACATTATGGTTTACCGGCTATATGTAACCAAAAAAATTACAGGGAAATTATTAAATACTTTTTTTGTTTATCAATATTTTTAATGTCTCATATTATATAATTAATGTGAAATTAACATTGAAATAAACCTTCACATTCGGATGATCAATGTCTTTCCATGAATTTACATTAGAGAGAATCACACATATAATATTTTCAAGGATTTAATAGTCTCAACGTTTATATTTGTATCTTAATTATATCATATGTAAATAATTTATCTCATTAATTTTTTACCCATCATTAATCCATAAAGGAATCTATTATTTTACTGATTTAATTTAGAATCTTATTTCTTCAATGGAATTAATAAGATCCAAAAACTATATATGTAATACCTTATACAACACCTAATTTGTTTTTAATTCCAGATTAAAAATCAAATCGTATCCACTAATATCTAAATATATACCATTAATAAGGTAAATAATATTATTTCACGTAATCTCTTAGAATCATTTAATACCAAAAACCTCAGTAGACAATGTATTCCATAACAAGTATCCAATAATTATTTTTTCAACTAATTATTTATTCATGATCTGATGAGAATATTGATCAATAATATAATTATCTATATAATAATAATAATATGTGGCCAAAATTACAGTAATAATATAACACATAATATGTATAAATCCTAATGAACCTTTATTAATTAATTTATCAGTAAAATAGTTATTCATAATATTTGGTGAATTAAAACCGAATCATTTATGTCAAACATGTCATGTAAAACATATATTAATGGAATGATATTTTTAAATTTCAATTCATAAAAGTTTACAGTATATCTTACCCATATTCATAGTATAAATATTTTATATAATTAAATATTTTATAGATATTTCACAATAAAAAAAAATATTAAAAATTTAAAATTAAATAACTTATGTTTTTTGGTAAAGAAATTCCAAAAATAATGTCGTGGTTTTACATTAAACCATTTCAGAAAATTAATTAATTAATGTACCAAAAAATAATCAGAATATAGTTTATAAGAACAATACTGTTTTATTCAATAACCATACTAAATAAATTATTGTTAATAACTTTAACTTCATAGATCTTAATCATTTAAATATAATTTTGGTGTCCAAGGACAATTGTTTTCAACAAAAATATTATATAAAATATATAATTTTGTTCTTCCAAGTAATATAATAAGAAAGACAAAGTGTATTTCCAAATATATATATATATTTTTATTTTTATCATGAACTATTATGTGGTTATAAGAAGTATAGTATTTATTATGGAAAATTCCGATGAAGTTTCAATTTAAATTAGCATCATTTTACATTATCCTTTACTCTATCTAATACTAATATAGTGTTTTGTGGGGATTTTCCAAAACAAAATTCCAAAAAAGGTAATAAAAAACTCATATAAAATATCTATCATGTTATAATATATTAAATTTTAAAAGAAAAGAATTAATAAAATGTATATATCACTATCTATGGAAAAACCTATATAATAGTGTGTTAGACTGGGATACCTCAATATAATTTCAGGGGTTCCTTCCTCTAATTATGTCTACAAAGCACTAGAATCACAAAACATGGGGTGGGGCATTTATGCCTTTAATGTGTTGTAAAACCTTAGCTACAAAGGTAATCAAAGAGAAAATAATTTAAGATCTCTTCATAAATCATATATAATTATCTCTAATTTCACTAAAGATGTTCCAAAATGTGTATTATATAAAATTATTTCATTGAATAAAATATATTTATTTTAGATCTAACTTTTATATATTATTAAATGAAAACTCTTTTTTTATAATTTTATAACATTTATAATAGATCATAATTTATATATGTGATTGATAAACACTTTTAAAAATAAATAATTTATATTTACAGCATCATATGATGTGTGAAAAAAATATTGAAACATGATATTAATAATATGAGATTTAGTAAAATGATATCCAATATCATTCATACTATATAACATGATGTTTCACAAGAACCGTAACACAATACAAACCAATGTGCAGTGAATTTATCCATCTCATGGATTATTCATTATTGTATATTTTCAATAGATCATAGGTGTAGGATATTGAAATTTTATGTTAGGGGTAATTTTTGTCTCTTAGTCCTTATTTATCATGGGGGAAATCCTTTATGTCGAGGTAGTAAGTTATTACCATTTATTATTAAGACTATTTGGGTATTGTAGTTATATGGGGAGGTTTCATTAATGTCATAATTTCATCATCTAAAAGAGAGATCTAGGTTGTTTTTATTATCTGTAGTTGTGGAGTTATATTTATGTCATTATTAATTCATTAGATAAGATGAGTAGAATTTAGATAAGGAAGTTTCATTTTTATGAATCTAATTATGATTAATAGTCATTAAGATAGTATTTTTAATGGTCCTTGATTCCTTTCATGTATTCCGTTTTGATGAAATGTGGAATTGAGAGGATAACATGGGAGTGTGAGTCTAAAATGAGACATTAATTATTATATTTGGTTTTGTTTTTTTCATTCTTCATATTTTTTATATTTTTAGCGGTAATTATTTTTTTTTGGAAATTATATTAATTTTATTGAAATATATTTCATGGATAATGTTTTTTTATTTTTAATAATACATTTTAAAATTTTTAGGATAAATATTATGATGGTTTGGAGAATTAATATTTCTAGGTTTCAATTTTTTGTATTTTTTTTGATTCACATGAGTCTACTATGAAGAAATTTTAGTTCTGTTAATAAGTAGGAGATTTGTGTAATTGGTTGATCAATGTTTAATGTAATTCTTTATAGATTGAATATTCTAGATTGGACCATTGATGATTCAAAGAGTTGATTATTTTTTATGTCGGGTTCATAAGAATTTTTTTTTCATCATTGTTGGTGATACTCCTTCGAGTGGGATAATTTAATATTTATTATTTATTTCAAAAATTCATAGTATCAACATGGTTTTTGAGATATTATATATATTTATATTGGATTATCCATACAATTGTTGTTTATATTGTTTATATTTTGATTATATATTTATCTTTTGTGTTTAGGTTACATATTTCAAGATCCATTGGGTTAGAGTCTGCTTTCATATGGAATGTGACCTTATAAATGTTCGTAAATATGTGGCTCATAGGACCGAATAGTTCAAATAGATTGGAATTTACAATAAATGATACAATTAGTTCTTCAACATCTACGATATTTTCCTATTCCTGGTTCAGAATGTGGATACTTTGGATGGTGGTTAAGGGTTTTACCACTATGGTGCCACCTCAAAATCGAACATTTTACGTGATAAAATATAACCTCCTCATTGTTTTAAGAAATTCTAAAAATATCCATCGAATAGTAACCATAGTGTGGTCATTTCTATTTCTATTCTCATAAAATTAAACATTATTTTAGAAAAAATTAGTAACCATATGTATCAAAGATAGTGAATTTACATACCCATTCTAGTGTGATTTTTTTTTCAAAATTCCAAAACCATATGACAGCCACCGTGGCTACTTCCATGGAATATATGAGCCTAATCATTTTTAATAAGTAATATTAACAACTAAAATGATCTCTAAAATGATTGTTTTTGGAAAACAACACCCTATTCACTTTCTAGGTCATATTATACACATTATCATGGAATAGTTAAATAAATTCTTTAGACCACATCATAAATAAATTCCCATATCCTAATTAGATGTTCTGTTTTATCTTTCCTTAAAATCACAATTCTTCTTCTAGGAAGGGACATGATGTTGTGGTGTCATATTCACTTCAAACACCTTTACGCACCACTTTTAAAGCTCCCTATTTTTTCCATTCCCTTATATTAATTCAAAATGCATGTATTAAAATTTGACACGAATAATTCATTATGACACACCTCGGTTTGAAAATTATTTATGAATTCAAATACAATATGACACAATAATCACATTAACTTTACCATTTCTTCAATTCTCATAGTATTTTATATACACTCAATAACTTTTCAAATTTATCTCTAACTATTAATATAAACATAATAACATGATGTGAAACAAATTAAGTGAATCATGGTAACCATTATTTTATATTATTCCAGATAATATCCAATTTCATTCCTTATATATATATGTGTGTGTGTGTGTGTGTCTATCTGTCTGTTATGACTTCATATCAAGAACCACAAGAGCACTCTAACTATTTAATGGAGAATGTCATGATTTAATGCTTTATTAATTCATGTATATTTTCAATAGATATAGGGTATGGACTACTGTAATTATACATTGGAAGAAACTTGTTTCTATTATTTTCTCTATAATATAGGAATCATTAATTTGGTTAGGGTAGTAATTTATTCCCTATTTTTATCATCCCTTATGAAATCATGTAGTGAGTTCGAGATATGGCATATAAAATCATATTTCCTTCTTGTTTATAGGGGTTTTAGGATGTGTTTCTTGTTTCTTAGTTGAGGTAGAATTTTTTACTCATTCGTAGGTCATTATATGGACCGAGTTTCAGTTTTATGGGGATTCATAATTTAAAGATTATTTTCTTGAGATAAAGGACCATATAAAAAGATTTCATGGTTATTTGGTTACATTGGTATATATTCCATAAAAATGTGGTATAATTAAGTATTTCACATGAATGTGGGTGGTTATAGATGTGGTTTTTAGTTTCAATTTGTTTAGTTTTGTTAATTTTCTTCAAAATTTTAATAGTATTAATGATATTTATTGTAATATTTGTAGTGATGAGTTTTTTTCTCTTAATATGAAATTTTTTCATTTATTTGCTTCAATTATGTTATGGTATGTGTTTTTGATCAAAAATGGTATTTATGATTGAGAGAATGTAGTGGATCTAGATTTGGACATTGGGATTTTTATTGATTGAATGAGTGGTTATTGTCCACAATTATTTTCATGGGTGTGTTATATAGTTTTTATTTTGATATGAATATTTAATTGATGGTAGGGATTATATTATTTCATCTCAGATGTTATAGATTATTTGTAAATTAGGAGTTTTAAAGTACATTAAAATTAATAGTTTTAGGGGGGTTTCTACTATTCTTTTTAGTTGGAAAATTTTCATCATGGTGGGTAATTCATGATTTCATCTTTGTTTATATTTTTTTTGAATTAGTATGATTTTACCTCCCATAGTGTAGACTAATATTAAATTGTAATAAAATTATTTTTATACGGTTTAATATAATATTTTATTATATAAATTGTTGATTAATTGTGGTTGGAATTACCACATGGGGTTTAGTCCCATTGTGGATGGAATGTGACCTCCATAAGTCAAATTAGTTTAGAAATGGTGGGATCTGTAATCTTGTGTAAACATATATGGACTAAAATTCATGGATAATAGCTAGTGATTTAGTTTGTAAGATCGATGAGTATGTGAAATATTTTCCTTCCCTACCAATAATTTTAGAATTTTCAAAGAATTTTGGTAGATTAAGATGGATAGTTTTGTTTATGTTTTTATATTGTTCTCTAGTGTGTTTTATTTATTGTATAATAATGTGGTAGAAGGGGATTCTGGGGTGAAATTCTGGATTATGATTTCAAATTTTATAATTTTGTAATTTAGGCTTTGGTGGAATCTTGTGTAGAAGTTTAGTAGGACCTAGTTTGATGGAACATGTTTTAGTGTGATAGGAACATAGAATGAAAATTTATCTCCCATTTATTTCTATTTACAAATTACAATAAAAAGGATTAGTTATTTATAATTTTATTCCTGATGATTATATATATATATATATATATTATTTGGTAGTTATTTATGATGGTGATTGATTATAACATAGTAATTGTTTCTAGATGATGATAATTGTTAACATAATTATACATTATTGAGGTTGATTCTTCCAATTAAATGACAATTATAGGATGGTTATCTTAATTTTTTTATTGATGGTTATATTTTCATTACATTTATAGGATCTAAATAGATATATTCCTATTATTACTTTTGGTATTAGATGATGTTAATTTCATATATGTTTATTGATTATTATTAATATGGTTTGACTTATTGCATAATTATTTATATAATATGATTTCAAAATTATTGAATATATATGGTTAATATGCATATTTTATATTCTTTACATAATATCTGTAATGTTTTTCTCAGTATATGTGATACCATATTTTTCCATGTGATGTTTGATTCTTTGGTGCAGGGTAGTATGATGGTAGGTATTTTCTGCTCCTTGTTTGGGCATAGGCAATATTTGTATTGTAAAGATATTCTTATGAAATAGTTAGGAGCTAGGTATTATCACCTAGTAATTTTAGTATACTCATGATGTTTGAAATTTGGGATTACATATTTTACATATGAGGGATAACTTTTTATGTCCTCTCATGGGGGATAAAGCCTAAATTAAGGCAATGAGAAAAATCTATTATTGAAATATAGTTACATGAGTTCACTAGATTGTATTAGTGGTTTTGTGTTATGGGGTTTTTTGTATACCTAACGAATGTTATGTTAATTGGGTTATGGTGTATAGTTATTAAAAATTAAAATCACTACCTATGTTATGGATATATCAGTGTGTGTTAACATCCTAGAAGAGATGGGTTCTTTATGACAACCAACAGAGTAGACCTAGAAACCTCTCCACACTTCATGATACCTATGACTATTTCCATGACATGTCACATTGGGAGTATCCTACTATCGTTCTTTTTGTAATTATTTGGATCTTATGTTGATGTATTTTTCTAGTGTTTGTGACTATGTTGGTATATGCTTTTGATTAGAGAGGGTGTTTCTATAGTTATATAGGAGTCCGTTCAAGAGGATTGAATTTTATTAAATTTAATGTATTTGTTTGGGTTATAATTTACACAAATAGATTCATTTATATTATTTTATCCAATGTTAATAATTAGATGATAGATTAGATACAGATACAGTATATTTATACCCATCCCAACTTTTATATAACATTTTTAAATATTATAGAGAATGTGTATAACACTAAATAAATTAAAAAACATATTATTACAAGATTTGTAAAAAGGATTTCAATTTTTTACATGTTTGGGGATTTTTTTGGTTTTTAGTATTGGATAATTAAGAAAATCTATTACATATAAAACTCTTAGAGAAAATATCATCAATTCAACTAATTTTACATTTTCCCCAAGGAAACATGTTTTAATGTTTGCACTAAAATTTCATTTATAACCAATTTAATTCATTTAGGACATGTAACCATTGTCAATTTATAATCCCTATGCAACCTCAAACACTATTGAATTAATTTTAAAATGTGATATGGTAAATAAATATCATTACGACATATCAAAATATTGGAAACTCGTTAATTCATTTAATATTAATAAAAAACAAGAAATAACTTTTCTATTTTATATATTTAATTTTTACACTCAAAATAACTTTTTTCCTATTCATGAAATGAACATTAGAGCCAAATGATTTCATAATTTTTTTTGACCATGTATGAGAACAAATCATAATTAAAAAAAGATTTTCCATAAAAAGATACTTTTCACATTTAGAGGATCATAAAATAATAGGTAAATAAAATATTCATTATTTGCATTTTAATATAAAAATATTTTCTCCAAAAAAAATTCAAGTATAGATTAATCATGTTGGAAACCTATGGATCATGATTGAATCATAATATTCACCAATATGATAACACCAAAATTATCATATGAGTAACATATATCTATTAAATCCTTAAATTAAAAGAAGTAATGAACTCCATCCACAATCCCTTTGTAATAACTTATAATAGTTAACTCCCTCTCAAAAACACACCATGTTATTATAGACCTTTTTAATAGATTAAATTAATTTTTCATTGATATATTTAATTTCAAAATGTTAAATATTCCATTAAAAACCCCAACTTTGTGTATGGTACTCAAAACACAAAATATTTGTACTTTATACAAAACACCAACTTGGGGTATGTTATAGACCACACTTAGTTACAACGAAACATGTTTTTCTGACAATTATATAAATGAGATAATTATAACCTAGCTATTAAACATATTAATATGAATAGTGAAGAAAAATTTTAAAATATTCTTTATAATATATTAATATAAATAAAATATAATGTTAATAAAATATATAATTTTTGGTAATGTCTTTATATAATTAAAAATATAATTTTCTCAAATGAACTGCTTTTCCAGACCTTCAATGAAAAACATTAAAAGTAATATTATACAGATTTACAAATTTAATATTATTAAATAAACATTATTAATTTTTAATTTATAATTTCAAATTTTTCTTAGGGTAAATTATTAGTATTTTTCTAGGAAACATAATGTTTTGGTTGAATAGTAAAAATATTGAATTTTAATTCAAAACAATATTCTTAAGTAATATATTTATAAAGATAAAATAAATTTTTAATTTTTTTAAAGTTTAATTATACTATATTTTTATAAATAAATCCATTTTATTTCATTATAATCAATTTCACTTCGAAATGTTGTAAAAAACATAGAAATATTTTTGTTGTTTTTATGTTAAAAAACCATAGTGTCATCTAGTCCACGAGCTTAAATTTAAATTATCTTCTATCAATTATGTGTTTGGAAATTATAAAAATGGATTCCATTTTTGGAATATTCGTAATTTATAATCTCCAATATGGTCATATTGTTTTTTTTCAAAGAAACATATGTGAATGTAGTTAAAATTAATTTCTGCGAATAATGTAAAATTAATCATATTAAAGGATTAAACCTTATACTTAAGGGACCAAATGAAACATAAACTTGTCCAAAACCATATTTCTAGTAATATAATTTCCGAAAAAAATAAATTATTTAATTTTTTAGGTATTTTATTATTTTTTTGGGGGATAAACATGGGTATACCTAACCTGTTATCAAAAAGGCCAATAATGTCCTTTCCCTTCCCAATAAAAGGCCCCACCCTCTCCCTATTCTACAAATGACTCAAACAACTTTAGAATGAACATGATCATAACAATAAACTTCATAGAAAACGTACCTACAATCTTAATACTCCATTTTGTCATAAATCCTTCCATGGAATCCCATTGGTTTAAACTAAAAGATTAACCTAATTAAGAGGAAACACCCTCTCTCAAACTCCATTGTTTTATTTTCATTATCCACACCTCATCTCCCATAATGGATGTATAAAAAGTAAAATAGTATTATAAATATAATTATATTTTTTTATTCAATGGGTTATACCTACACTTACACACATATCTATTTAATGGGTAATGAATATACTATTTACGTGTCTAATGAACTACTGACTCCTGAAATAATGACTGTTTATCTTTCCTTTACCACCTTTCATGGTGTAAATTATTATGGAAAATATTTTATATATGTTATATATTATATTTAGTATGTATTTAATCTTATTTAATTTATTTAAAAAACATATCTTTATACTTTCCATTGGACGTTAATTTGATAATTTTGTTTGACGAAGTTTGGGATACCGCCCCTTCAAATTGATGTGATTCAGTCAAACACTTCATAGAATGAATTATGGATGGATTTATTTAACTTATATGATTTATATAATATAATAATTATAATTTAATAGTTATATATATTCATATATACATATATGTCATTTTATTTATTTCTTTCAGTATGAAAATACATTGGAAACAACGTTCATGAATACGTATGGCTTACCATCTCCATGAAAGGTGTATTCCATTTTATACATATTAGTTATATTGATTATTATAATACACATATAATGAGAATATTTGATATTTATATTATTTTTTACATTCTAGAAATCATGATATATGTTTAATGACCAATGATAAAACAAATTAAGACACATGTGAAGAACGAAGTGGATATTAACCAAAGTGAAATATTTACATTGAATTGTTAACAATAGTGTAATATAAAGTCAAAATAAATCCATATATCATATTATATATAATAATATTTATATTTATAATAAAATTATATTTATTATACATGATTTTTGAATGATTATGATATGATTAAAGATTCCAGATAAGGGGATTTATATTCTGGCCATTATTTCTATGAGATTTATTCCCTATTCACAACTAATATATTTTGTATCGTGACTCTACTAAACCTGACTATATTCTATTATTTATATAATTTGTATTATAGGTATTTACACATCTCTTTTATGATCTCTCCTTCATGTGGTTTATGTTTCAATATTTACCTAATCAAAAAATTAGTGTTCTATCAATTTTTATTCTCCGAGACACATGCTATGAAAATGAAGAACCATGTGGTAAAAATGTTTTCAATTATGATATTTAAATATAATTTTAAATGATAATTTAATTTAAATTTTTTTTTCTAGTTTTCAATCATACATTAAAATTGTTAATATATTTTCAATCAAAAGGGTTTGAAAACATTTTAAACATTATATTATATATTTTCAAGGAAATGTTTTTCCAAAATGTTTTTAACTCTCATTATATGTTTTTAAAGAAGAGGATCCGAAATAGTTTTCAAATATTTATATATATTTTTCAATATTATTTTACATAAAATGGATTTCAAACTATTTTATATCCTATAGAGTCTTTTTCAAATAAAAAAATATTTTCCTCAAGAAATGATTTCAAAATATAATTCCAATTTATTTTCAATATAATATAACAACTATGGATGTCAATCACACCCTTCTAGGAAATTATCAAATGGTTCCATTGATTTTATTTCATGAATGAATCATGTTTTAGTGGCATGATTCTTATGAAACCTATTTTACTACACAGGTTATATGATTTTGAATCCCACTTCATTTCATGGGTTAAGATTTTATGACATTATTAAGAACCCATCCTCTTATCCATAGGTTATGATGTGATGAAATTTTAATGATACCCATTTTATTTCATCAATTTTTATGTGATGTTTATAAAACTCATATCTTTTAATGTTTCATGATATAAATAAATTAAATTATTTGGTGTCATATAAAAGAATGATTTTATTATGAGACGGGGTGTGACCTAATTCTCACTCAAACTCATTGGGTAATGATTTAAATCTCATGTGGTAATGATGTGAATCAAGTCAATGATCTTTATCACTATAGGAGGATGGGGAAATCATCCCAAACAAGGATTGGACTACAACATGGGATGATAGAGTTTTAAACCCAATATTTATAGTCCCATTGACTTTGGAAGAAGTGGAAACCCAATCCTCAAAGGGAAGATTGGGATGCTCGATCCATTTTAATGAAGGGACATCGACTAGGGATGGTGGTGTATCCAACCCAATTTTTATAGTTCCCATGAAGATCCATGATGACTTCGAGCGATGGATCATGAGATATAGGGAATGATATCACATCTCTATGTATACCACAATTCCATGTCGTATTCCTATGATATTCTCTCATAGGATATGTTATTTATTTCTATATGATTAATGTCTTTTGAATGACCAAGATTCATTATATTATTATTTATAATGATCATTGATATTTAGGGTAAGATATTATAATGTTATGATCACGTTGACATAACCTTATTCTCATGTTTATTCTTACATGTCTCCCTTGTTTACCCTTATTTATTATCAAATCTGACAACATTTTATTTTTTGGTCACCAAGTTCTAAATATATATTTTATGTTTGATGTGTATTATAAGGGTTCATGTTTTGTATAACCTCATGGGAGGTAATGTAGCTCCCTTATTTACCAGTTTTTATGGATATATATTTCCAATGACAATAAAATAATAAATTATTTGTGTGTATTTTTTAATAGTTATTGTTTTCCAAAAATGTTATTTAATGTTAATGTATGAAAATCAAGGGTCTATAAATTTGGTATTGATTTAATATTGTAGTTAAACATTAAAATCTTGGATAATAAAACATTAGTGATAACCCTATGGAGATGTATAAAAATGAGTCCAAGGATAAGGAAAAGTATAGGAAAATTTCATAGAATTTTGGAAAGGGAAGCAGTAAGAGATTTTAAAGAAATAAATACCTATGTTTATACTAATTGTGTTTGTGGCTCTAAATTAGATGATCCTATGTGTATCTACCCTAACTAGATGTTCTGGGCAAGACTTAGGGTATTCTGATAATCAATAATAAGCATTTCAACACACATTGTTTGACACTCTTGGGGAGATTATTTAAGATTTCAAAAACAAATCATGAACCATCATGAAGGTTTGAAATAAATGTTGTCTAAAAATAACCATTGATAAACTTGAGGTGTCATAAATTAATCATGGTTTCACAATTTAGACATCATATTTGTAGTTTTTCAATATTATGTGGTTCCCGATTAAGATAAATGATTGTTACTCTACATTTTTTTTTGTTTTAGTGAATGGATGAAACCTAAAGGAACCACATTAATGGGGATTGTGATATACAATGAAAGGATTACTCTAATAAAAGAGTAAATACTGTGTGAGATGGAATGAAAAACCTCATTATTTTTCCCACACAACTCTCTCAAGATATGAATCATGGTGAGCTTCTAAATGAGAAAAGGGGAGAAAAACATTCAATTGAGTCAATCATGAGGAAACATCCATCTTGCATCAGTCGGTCTTCTAGTCCACTAGTTGTTGTATATTGGATCAGTACCACTGGATATATTATCTCCATTATCAAGGGAATAGATCATGAAAATTTTATTTTAGTTGTTTATTTGATAAAAGTGGAACCAGATTAATGATGGACTGTAACACCCTGAGATTTTATGAAAAATATTATTTTTAATTTCATTAATGTCTTGTGTCCTACGCTACACCAAAAGGATCCTTCACAACATGCATCCTTGTATTTGTTTCATTACACGCAATCGCGACCTTCCTCGATGGCGCGTATAGTACGCAATACCGAGTTTCACTAAATAACGATATGCTATTAAAATATTATTAAAACTAGCCGTTATGAATAGTAATAACCACTTTTTTAAATTTTAGTTTTCAAAATGGACTTAATTTTTGGATTCGGAATATCGAAATTAGCTTAGGAATAAATTTTGGTACTTTTCGGATAACTTTCATATTTTGATGAATAGTGAAAATTACTAAATTGTAATTAAAAACAACATTTTTAATTGAAATAATTAATAGTGATAAATTATTAATTTGAGTGGTTTTAAAATAGATTTAGAATATATTTTTACAATTTAATACAATTTTGGTCGTTGGATGTAATTTCACATTTAAACCAGACATAAACAAGTGTCAATCTTTTGATAGTTATTATCTCTTAAAAACACGTTGTTTGTTTTGACGACGGGATTTAATTTTTAAATTAATTAATGCAACTGATATTTTTTGAATTTTCTAAAATAGACATCATTTTTTAATTCATAATATCAAATATAGCTTAGTCCTAGTTTTTGGTATTTTTCTGGAAACTTTCATTTTTTGATGAATAGTGAAACCACTAAGTGGTAGTTAAAAAAAATGAATTTTTCATAAAACATAATTTTACCGCTTCTGTGAGTGGAATTTCAAATATCCGAGAGACACAGTTGATGTTAGTTATAAAAATGTGGTTCAATGAGATGAAAATAATTATTGGTGAATAGGAACTTTTTACTTTTTTTACCACGGTGAAAAGTAAATAGGGTAATTAAGGGTAAAAATGATATTATTATTACCCTAACACATGTCCTAATTATATTGGATAAGTGTAATTCGACCAAAAACAAACTTAGAAATAAAATATGACCATTTATGCCCACTTGGATTAGATTAGGACATTTATTATTAATTTATTTAAAGAAGGGTTAAAATAGTTAAACTCAATGTGTAATAAGAAAATCATTTTTAATATAGGTTTATACATAAGATAAATTCGACTATAAATATTCATTAGAAATATAAAAAGATTTCCTACATAATGGTATTTTATTTGTAATTTTTAGACATTAAATAATTTAATTTATTTATGACACAAAGATTATGCAGTAATTATCTTATTAATGAAATATTAACATAATTGATGTTATAAATAACCAAATAAATGTAATTTTAGAATTTATGTGAATTACACTAATTTTATAGGTTAATATGACATGTTAGTATTGATTTAATTACCTTCTTTCGAACTAATAATTCTGTTATGATTTTCAAAAAAATCAATTACTAAATATTATCAAAATTGACATAAAATAGTTTATAAAACCAATATTATATTATTAGTTGTTATTTTATTCCTAAAAATCATTGGTTCGGAGAAATGACTTAGATAAGGTTATATATATTAATAATAAACAACTTGGGGTTCGTTTTTCTTCTTATAGTAAGTTTATTAACCATATAGTGTAAGAACACAAAAAGACACTGTAAAAGTAAAATTATCTAACATAATGTTAAATCTAAATGATAAGGTTAAAATAGGAACCTAAACTTGTCTAAATTCTATTGGATGAGCGTATTTCGACCCATCCCCACCTTAGATTAGAAATAAATAAATTTGGATCTCTTTAAAACCGAATTTGGCTTTATAAAAAAATAATATTTTTAGTTATTCCAAAGGTGCCCCTCTCCTCCCTTATAAAAGGTCACCTCCTCCCTCTCTTCCTCACACCACATTGATCCTTTATGATCGTCCAAAACCTGAAAAATTCTCTTTTCCACTTCCCTAAAAACATCCTAGAGGTCCTGGTCTTCTTCAAAGACCAATTTTAGTTCCCTAAGTGGAAGACTCAAAGAGGCGCTTCAAAGAAGAGGTAATGTCTGTTACCGATTATTTCATCTTTATTTCTTCTTCCACTTCTTCTTCTTAGGTTGTTTAATTATGAAGTAATAACCTCAGTATCACTCATATACTGATATGTTATTATAAGTATGAAACAGGCTTATTTCACCATCTACCCATCCTACGGAAAACGAAATCACCGCGCGTGCATACGTACGGAATACCGTCTCCACGCCGTGGTGTAATCTATTTTCCACCACCACCTTACTTGTATAAGTATAATGTTGTAAATAATAACTATATATTATTATTTTAAAGTGATATTGATTCTGAAATAGTATACATACACTCCAATACAATTCCACGATCGTGAGAAAGATATCATCGCTCGTGCGTACGTACGGACTACCGTCTCCACGACGCGATGAGATTCATTCTCCACGTTAACCATTCATGAATGATTATAAAGTATATATAATAAGTAATCATGAAATATATGACATAATAATGATACTTTATTTATGTGTATATATATGTATGTCATCTACTTAATTCCATTCAACTCAATAAGGAAAAGAAAATAGCGTTCATGCGTATGTACGGTCTACCGTCTCCATGAACTGTGTATTTCGTTCCATTTACTGATCTATTATATATATATATATTCTGAATATATATTATATATAAATCATGTTTTATATTCTGTAATTAAGGAATCATGATCTAAGTAATCATATGAATAATTACAAGTAAAAACACGCATGAAAAATGAAACGATTTTACCCAAAACGCTCTTTAACATGGAATTTACAATAGAACGGGTAATATAAAGCCATAAGTGAACCATATATGATATCATAATAATGATTATGATTCTGGAATAAGTCAATGACCTTATTTAAATCATTATACAGGAGGTTCGGACACTTATGAAGCAAATCGGACCTAAGGTAAGGGAAATATCACAATCTCATTGTTATCCGAGATTGCTTATTCGTAATTATTGACTGGGGTTATTGTTATCATCCATGTACATGTTTCCTAAAAATGTTATCATGTATGTTTAATGTCCTTTTTACCCACTTTGGACTTTTACTTCATGTTATGTAAGGAATCTTTCCTTTTTTAACGTTACGAGACACTTTTTTGACTTTTCCGGCAAAAGTACGATACGAATGTTTTTTTAACGTATACGGGATGAAAGGATTTTTATGATTTTAAAAAGCCTTATTTTCACAAATCTTCCTTCAAAATATTTCATGACTATTTTCAACAAAAATCTTTTCTTCTAAAATTGCATGACATTTTGTGAAAAGAAAATGAATTTGAAGAAAAAAGGATATTTTCTGCAAGAATTCATTTCAAGTGTTTTATCAAAACCATTTTCATCTAAGATGTCATTATTTAATATGTGTATTAGTCATGTGTAATGTCTCTATGATTTACATGGTTTCAACTTTCTTATTATGAAATTATAACCATTTCTTTTATATGGATTATGTGATGATGTGATGATGTTTATGAAACCCATTTTATTTATTGGGTTATTATGAATGATGTATGTTTATTTTGTGGCACAAGTAAGAATAATTTCATTATGAGATGGGTGGAACCTATATCTCCCTCCAATGAATTGGGTAAATATTTATATCTCATGAGATAGACATGGCTGGAATGACAAGTTAAACCGGTTCAGTAATACATGACTGGAACGAGGAGTGAACTCGATTCAGAAAGGGACTTTGTCCACTAAGATGGTCTTGGCAGCAATGCCTTGGCTAAAATGGAAATCATATAATGTGCTTAATGGTTTCCACAATTACATGTTTTATTCCCATGCTATTTTATCATTATTAATGTTTCTTTGTGATCTATGCCTTACGTACTTCAATGTTTTATGTCATTGCTCAAGCTTTTGATGTTTAAACATTATGTTCATGTTTCTAAGTTCAAATATATATGGTATGTTTTATTTTATCCATGCGTACCCTTACTGAGCATTTGAGATCACCCTTTTTATGTTTTCTTTTCCCCAGGATATAAATAATGGTTTTAGGTATGAAAAAAAGTGGAAGATCTTTATGGGAGATGTTGAAGATCTTTCACCACGATTAGAAGATTACGTTCCAAGTTTCCAAAGACACTAATCTATTACGGTCCTTGCGTGTGTGTTTTTGTTATGTACTAAGTATTCCGCAAAAGTAATGTAATTTCCATGTACGTCAAGCTTCGGGTCTCTACAGTTGGTATTAGAGGAAAGGATTAGTCAACCTTTGGAAACTAGGATGTGAAAACGTT
Source organism: Viscum album (assembly GCA_963277665.1). NCBI lineage: Eukaryota > Viridiplantae > Streptophyta > Magnoliopsida > Santalales > Viscaceae > Viscum > Viscum album. The sequence goes on along the minus strand of OY728128.1, from coordinate 31,061,846 downwards.
AGTGAGATCCGTAGAGATATTTCTATGGTATGTCTAGGGATGTACCTAAGGATAAGTATACGTATAGGATATGGTCCTAGAACTACGGTAACGATCTAAGAATTTAACCTATGATGTTAGATATTGAGGGTACTCCCCATTTACTATGTTGCTTTCCCAAGCATGATTTTTGCCTCTCACACTATTTTTTTTGGGTTTTAGAAAATGGTAAGAAACAGGAAGATTCATGATAATGGAGGATATGATGGAGAATGGAATGATATTCTTCATGAGAAACCAAATGAAACGGGATTTGGAAGTCCAAACATTGTTATTATGCCTAATCAGCAATCTCATAATATGATCAATAATCTCAACTTTGGTATGTTTCCCGACTCAGATAATAAGAGAAGGATTGAGTTTTATGATGATCATATAGGAAAGAAAGTTCAATTTCCCTCATGTAAATAATGTGGGAAGAGGCATCGGGGAGATTGTTTCAAGGGAACTGGAATATGCTTTAGGTGTGGAAAAGAAGGAAACAAAGCCAGTAAGTGCAAAGGAAAAGGTTTAGTTAACACCATGGATGAGTATAATGGTATTGCTACGACATCAAAAATGGTTAAATGTTTTAAATGTTGAATGTACGGGCATTATGCAAACCAATTCCCTAAGGGAAAGTCTCATGAAGAGAATCAATATGGTCGTATGGGTAGTATTTATGTTGATGATGATGAAGAGACTACAAATGATATGTGATATGAAAGAATTGTTGAAGCTCGGTCAATGTTTTAAGAATGTAGTGGAATGATTACATGTTTATCATGTGTAATGTTGTATAAGTAATCTCATGGTACTATGGAATAAAGAGACATCTAAGGATTGTTACACTGTTGTCTTTCCTTGAGTTTTGAAAGTGTATGATTAATGGTACCAGTATCCATGAATGGTTATTCAGATATTTTTGAAATGTAGATGATATGCACATAATGAAGGGATAAGGAGAAAATTAATTGTTTTATAGTATTCATGAGCTCAAGACTGATATAAGGAGAAGGTTATATCATGGATTGAGTATATAGAATTTTTGGATTTTGGTATGTGGAAAGAGTTAACTTTGGCTAGAATTCATGTTTTCAGTAAGGTTCAATGGGTATTCATTTTTTCAAGAGAATACATGGATAAGGTATTCACATGATTGGAATGTGACCAGCAACATATATGGGGGATAAATGATGGTATTCACATGCTTGGTTGATGACATTTCAAGTAATCGTTTTCTTTATACTATGAGCTTGGACCGAATTATTTTAGATGAGCCTAAAGATTGGAATGGATTATGTTGGAAATATGCTATTATTGTTTAAGGATAGAACGTTTTTTGATATTTCTGATGGGATTTTATAGTTTTAGAAAAAGGACAACCTGCAGGACGGGCGACATCTCATCACGTCGGACAAGGCTGTGTGAATCAAACCCACAACCGAAGTGTGGCTGGCCTTTATCGCCTACCACTGGCCTACAGGAAGTCCCTGTTTAGTAGAAACTAGTTTTATTATATTAAGAAGTATGATATATGAAGTATAAGTCCATTTTAGGAACCATATGTGATTAATCTCACTATAAATGGACTTATGTATTTTTTGATAACTTTTCTAACCATTTGTTTGAGATAGATGAAATGACCCATCATTCTATCACATGATCTGCTGACACATTGCGAATGAAAAATTCAACTTCATTTCATTAAGAGATGAAGTGGAAACTGTTCAAGGCACGAACAACAGTGAGATTGTACCAAAATAAAGTAAGTATTTATTCTAATTCAAATTTTCAACTTTAGGGGAAATGATCTTGAAAACCAAAAATGTTGTCCTAGTGATCTTATACCTGATGAATCAGATGGTACCTTATATCATCACAAATCTATGGATTTGTGATTACTGGCTTTTCCATAGCCATGTTCTCTACCACTCTCCATCAGAACATGATGGTTAGATTTCTCTTCCATATCTATATTTTCACCTATGTGGAAACCCAGTGATTAGTTTTTTTGGGTAACCATTACGTTTCATACTTTTGTTTTTAAATATTTTTTTTGGTATTCTTTTTTTACAATGTGGGTTTCTATTAGTGAAACATTCAAGTAGTAAACCATTTATAACCCCGACGAATTTCGAGGGCGAAATTCATTTTAAGGGGGGTAGAATGTAACACCCTGAGATTTTATGAAAAATATTATTTTTTATTTCATTAATGTCTTTTGTCATACGCTACACCAAATGGATCATTCACAACACACATCCTTGAATTACCTTGCATTACACGCAATTGTGACCTTCCTCAATGGCGCGTGTAGTACGCAATACCGAGTTTCACTAAACAACGATATGCTATTAAAATATTATTAAAACTATACGTTATGAATAATAATAACCACTTTTTTAAATTTTAGTTTTGAAAATGGACTTTTTTTTTGGATTTGGAATGTTGAAATTAGCTTAGGGAGGAATTTTTGTACTTTTCGGATAACTTTCATATTTTGATGAATAGTGAAAATTACTAAATTGTAATTAAAAAAAATTTCAATTGAAATAATTAATAGTGATAAATTATTAATTTGAGTGGTTTTAAAATATATTTAGAGTATATTTTTACAATTTAATACAATGTTGGTCATTGGATGTAATTTCACATTTAAACCAGACATAAACAAGTGTCAATCTTTTGATAGTTATTATCTCTTAAAAACACGCTATTTGTTTTGACGACGAGATTTAATTTTTAAATTAATTAATGCAACTGATATGTTTTGAATTTTGTAAAATAGACATCATTTTTGAATTCATAATATCAAATATATCGTAGGCCTAATTGTTTGTGTATTTCTGGAAACTTTCATTTTTTGATGAATAGTGAAACCACTAAGTGGTAGTTAAAAAATGAATTTTTCATAAAACTTAATTTTACCACTTCTGTGAGTGGAATTTCAAAAATCCTAGAGACACGGTTGATTTCAATAAGAAAAATGTGTGTCAATGAGATGAAAATAATTTTTGGTGAATAGTAACTTTTTACTTTTTTACCGCGGTTAAAAGTAAATAGGGTAATTAAGGGTAAAAATGATATTATTATTACCCTAACACATGTCCTAATTCTATTGGATAAGTGTCATTAGACAAAAAACAACCTTAGGAAGAAACTATGACCATTTATCCCCACTTTTATTAGATTAGGACATTTATTATTAACTTATTTAAAGAAGGGTTAAAATAGCTAAAATCAAAGTTTAATAAGAAAATAATTTTTAATATAGGTTTTTAAATTAGATAAATTCGACTATAATTAATAATTAGAAAGATAAAATTATTTCCTACATAATAGTATTTTATTTTTAATTTTTAGTCCTTAAATAATTTAATTTATGTATGACACAAAGATGATGCAGTAATTATCTTATTAGTAAAATATTGACATAATTGATGTTATAAATACCCAAATAAATGTAATTTTAGACTTTTTATGAATTACACTAATTTTATAGTTTAATATGACATTTTAGTATTGATTTAATTAACTTTTTTCGAAATAAGAATTCTGTTATGATTTTCAAAAAAATAAATTACTAAATATTGTGAAAAATGACATAAAATAGTTTTTAAAACAAATATTATATTATTAGTTGTTATTTTATTCCTAAAAATCTAAGGATCGGCCAAATGACTTTGATATGGTTATATATATTAATAATAAACAACTTGGGGTTCTTTTGTCTTCTTATAGTAAGTTTATTAACCTTATAGTGTAAGAACACAAAAACACACGGTAAAAGTGAAATTATCTACCTTAATGTTAAATCTAAATGATAAGGTTAAAATATGAACCTAAACTTGTCTAAATTCTATTGGATGAGATTATTTCGACCCATATCCACCTTATATTCTAAATTAATCAATTTGGAGCTTTTTAAAACTGACTTTGGCATTATAATAAAATAATAAGTTTAGTTATTCCAAATGTTCCCCTCTCCTCCCTTTTAAAAGGGCACCTCCTCCCTCTCTTCCTCACACCACATTGAGCCTTCAAGCTCGGCCAACCCATGCCAAATTCTCTTCTCCACTTCCCTAGAAACATCCTAGAGGTCCTGGTCTTCTTCAAAGACCAATATTAGTGCCCTAAGTGGAAGACTCAAAGAGGCGCTTCCAAGAAGAGGTAATATCCGTTACTGATTCTTTCATCTTTATTTCTTCATCCACTTCTACTTATTAGGTTGTTTCATTATGAAGTAATAACATCAGTATCAATCATATACTGATATGTTATTATAAGTATGAAACAACCTTATTTCACCATATACCCATCCTACGGAAAACGAAATCACCATGCGTTCGTACGTACGGAATACCGTCTCCACGCCGTGGTGTAATCTATTTTCCACCACCACCTTACTTGGATGGGTATAATGGTGTAAATAATAACTATATATGATTATTGTAATGTGTTATTGATTCTGAAATATTATACATACACTCCAATACAATTCCACGATCATGAGAACGATATCATCGCTCGTGCGTACATACGGACTACCGTCTCCACGACGCGATGCGATTCATTCTCCACGTTAACCATTCATGAATGATTATAAAGTATATACAATCAGTAATCATGAAATATATGACATAATAATGATACTGGATTTATGTGTATATATATGTATGTCATCTACTTAATTCCATTCAACTCAATAAGGAAAAGAAAATAGCGTTCATGCGTACATACGGTCTACAGTCTCCATGAACGGTGTATTTATTTCCATTTATTGATCTATTATATATATATATATATTCTGAATATATAATATATATAAATCATGTTTTATATTCTGGAATTAAGTAACCATGATCTAAGTAATCATATGAATAATTACAAGTCAAAACACGGATGACAAATGAGACGATTTTAACCAAAACACTCTTTAACCTGGAATTTACAAAAGAACAGGTAATATAAATCCATAAGTGAACCATATATGATATCATAACAATGAGTATGATTCTGGTATAAGTCAGTGACATTATTTAAATCATTATACAGGAAGTTCGGACACTTACGAATAAAATAGGTCCTATGGTAAGGGAAATATCACAATCTCATTTTTATCCGAGATTGCTTATTGGTAATTATTTACTGGGGTTATTGTTATCCTCCATATCCATGTTTCCTAAAACTGGTTTCATGTATGTTTAATGTCATTTTTACCCAATTTTTACTTTTACTACATGGTATGTAATGAATCTTTCTTTTGTTTATGTTACGAGGTACTTTTTTGACATTTCTGGAAAAAGTACGATAAGAATGTTTTTTTAACGTATACAGCATGAAAGGATTTTTACGGTTTTATAAAGCCTTATTTTCATGAATCATCCTTCAAAATATTTCATGACTATTTTCAACAAAAACCTTTTCATCTAAAATTTCATGAAATTTTGTGAAAAGAAAATGAATTTGAAGAAAAAAGCATATTTTCTTCAAGAATTAATATCAAGTGTTTTATCAAAACCATTTTCTTCTATGATGACATTATTTCATATGTGTATGTTTCAAGTGTAATGTCTCTATGATTTAAATGGTTTCACTTTTCTTATTATGAAATGATATCCATTTCTTTTAAATGGATAATGTGATGATGGGATGATATTTATGAAACCCATTTTATTTATTGGGTTATTATGAATGATGTATGTTTATTTTGTGGCATAAGTAAGAATGATTTTCATTATGAGATGGGTGGGACCTATATCTCCCTCCAATGCATTGTGTAAATATTTATATCTCATTAGATAGACATGGCTGGAACGACAAGTTAAACATGTTTAGTAATACATGACTGGAACGAGGAGTGAACTCGATTCAGAAAGGGACTTTGTCCACTAAAATGGTCTTGGCAGCAATGCCTTGGCTAAAATGGAAATCATATCACGTGCTTAATGGTTGCCACAATTAAATTTTTTATTCCCATGCTATTTTATCATTCTTAATGTTTCTTTGTGATCTATGCCTTATGTACTTCCATGTTATATGTCATTTCTCAAGCTTTTGATGTTTAAACACTATGGTCATGTTTTTATGTTCAAATGTATATGGTATGTTTTATTTTATCCATGCCTACCCTTACTGAGAATTTGAGCTCACCCTTTTTATGTTTTCTTTTCCCCAGGATATAATGAAAGGTTATAGGTATGAAAAAAAGGGGAAGATCTTTATGAGAGATGTTGAAGATCTGTCACCATGATTAGAAGATTACGTTCCATGTTTCCAAAGACACTAAACTATTACGGTCCTTGTGTGTGTGTTTTTGTTATGTACTAAGTATTCCGCAAAATTAATGTAATGTCCTTGTACGTCAAGCTTCGGGTCTCTACAGTTGGTATCAGAGGAAAGGTTTAGTCAACCTTTGGAAGCTTGGATGCGAAAACGTTAGTGAGATCCCTAGAGATATTTCTAAGGTATGTCTAGGTATGTACCTAAGGATAAGTATATGTATAGGATATGGTCCTAGAACTATGGTAACGATGATAGAATTTAACCTAAGATGTTAGACATTGAGGGTACTCCTCATTTACTATGTTGCTTTCCCTAGCATGATTTTTGCCTCTCACACTATTCTTTTTGGGTTTTAGAAAATGGCTGGAAACAGGAAGATTCATGATAATGGAGGATATGACAGACAGTGGAATGATATTCTTCATGAGAATCCAAATGAAATGGGATTTGGAAGTCCAATCATTGTTATTATGCCTAATCACCAATCTCATAATATGATCAATAATCTCAACTTTGGTAAGTTTCCCGACTCAGATAATAAGAGAAAAATGGAGTTTCATGATGATCATAGAGGAATGAAAGTTCAATTTCCCTCATGTAAATCATGTGGGAAGAGGCATCGAGGAGATTGTTTCAAGGGAACTGGAAGATGCTTTCGGTGTGGAAAATAAGGATACAAAGCCAGTAAGTGCAAAGGAAAAGGTTCAGTTAACACCATGGATGAGGATAATGGTATTGCTATGATATCAATAATGGTTAAATGTTTTAAATGTGGAATGTACGGGCTTTATGAAAACCAATACCGTAAGGGAAAGTCTAATGAAGAGAATCAGCATGGTCGTATTGGTAGTATTTATGTTGTTTATGATGAAGAGACTGGGAATGATATGTGAGATAAAAGAATTGTTGAAGCTCGGTAAATGGTTTAAGAATGTAGCGGAATGATTACATGTTTATCATGTGTAATGTTGTATACTTAATCTCATGGTACTATGGAATAAAGAGACATCTAATGATTTTGAAACTGTTATCTTTCCATGAGTTTTTAAAGTGTATGATTAATGGTACCAGTATCCATGAAATGTTATTCAGATATTTTAGGAATGTAGATGATATGCGCGTAATGAAGGGATAAGGAGAAAATTAAATATTTGATAGTATTCATGAGCTCATGACTGATATAAGGAGAAGGTTATATCATGGTTTGAGTATATAGAATTTTTGGATTTTGGTATGTGGAAAGAGTTAACTTTTGACAGCATTCATGTTTTCACTAAGGTTCAATGGGTATTCATTTTTTCAAGACAATACATGATTAAGGTATTCACATGATTGTAATGTGACCAACAATATATATGGGGGATAAATGATGGTATTCACATGCTTGGATGATGACATTTCAAGTAATCGTTTTCTTTATACTATGATCTTGGAGCGAAGTATTTTAGGTAAGCCTAAAGATTGGAATGGATTATGTTGGACATAAGCTAGTATTGTTTAAGGATATTACTTTTTTCGATATTACTGATAGGATTTTATAGTTTTAGAAAATGGACAACCTGCAGGATGGGTGACAACCCATCACGTCTGACAAGGCTGTGGGAATCGAACCCACAACCGAAGTGCGACTGGCCTTTATCGCCTACCACTGGCCTACAGGAAGTCCCTATTTAGTAGAAACTAGTTTTATTATATTATACATTATGATATATGAAGTATAAGTCCATTTTAGGAACCATATGTGATTAATCTCACTATAGATGGACTTATGTATTTTTTGATAACTTTTCTAACCTTTTGATTGAGTCATATGGAATGACCCATCATTCTATCACATGATCTGCTAACACATCACGAATGACAAATTCAACTTCATTTATTTAAGAGATGAAGTGGAAATTGTCCAAAGAACAACTAAAAGTGAGACTATACCAAAATCACGAAAGTATTTATTCTAATTCCAATTTCATCAACTTTAGGGAAATAATCTTGAAAACCAAAAATGTTTTCCTAGTGATCTTATATCTGATGAATCAGATGGTTCCTTAGATCGTCACAAATTTATGGCTTTGTGATTGCTGGATTTTCCATAGCCATGTTCTCTACCACTCTCCATCAGAACATGATGGTTAGATTTCTCTTCCATATCCATATTTTCACCTATGTGGAAACCCAGTGATTGGTTTATCTGGGTAACTGTTACGTTTCATACTATTGTTTTTAAAGATTGGTTTTGGTATTCTTTTTTTACGATGTGGGTTTCTATTAATGAAACTTTTAAGTAGTAAACCATTTATAACCCCGACGAATTTCGAGGGCGAAATTCATTTTAAGGGGGGTAGAATGTAACACCCCGAGATTTTATGAAAAATATTATTTTTAATTTCATTAATGTCTTGTGTCGTACACTACACCAAAAGGAGCTTTCACAACACACATCCTTGAATTTCCTTGCATTACACGCAATCCCGACCTTCCTCGATGGCGCATGTAGTACACAATACCGAGTTTCACTAAACAACGATATGCTATTAAAATATTATTAAAAATAGCCGTTATAAAGAGTAATAACAACTTTTTTAAATTTTTGTTTTCAAAATGGACTTCATTTTTGGATTCGGAATATCGAAATTAGCTTAGGGAGAAATTTTGGTACTTTTCGGATAACTTTCATATTTTGATGAATAGTGAAAATTACTAAATTGTAATTAAAAACAACTTTTTCAATTGAAATATTTAATAGTGATAAATTATTAATTTGATTGGTTTTAAAATATATTTAGAATATATTTTTACAATTTAATACAATGTTGTCCATTGGATGTAATTTCACATTTAAACCAGACATAAACAAGTGTCAATCTTTTGATAGTTATTATCTCTTAAAAACACGCTATTTGTTTTGATGACGGGATTTAATTTTTAAATTAATTAATGAAACTGATATATTTTGAATTTGGTAAAATAGATATCATTTTTTGAATTCATAATATCAAATATAGATTAGGCCTAATTTTTGGTATTTTTCTAGAAACTTTCATTTTTTGATGAATAGTGAAACCACTAAGTGGTAGTTAAAAAAAATGAATTTTTCAAAAAACATAATTTCACCACTTCTGTGAGAGGAATTTCAAAAATCCGAGAGACACGTTTGATGTAAGTATGAAAAATGTGGTTCAATGAGATGAAAATAATTTTTGGTGAATAGTAACTTTTTACTTTTTTACCACAATTAAAACTAAATAGGGTAATTAAGGGTAAAAATGATATTATTATTACCCTAACACATGTCCTAATTTTATTGGATAAGTGTAATTCGACCAAAAAAAACCTTAGGAATAAAATTTGACAATTTAGACCCACTTGGATTAGATTAGGACATTTATTATTAATTTATTTAAAGAAGGGTTAAAATAGTTAAAATCAAATTTTAATAAGAAAATCATTTTTAATATAGGGTTATACATAAGATAAATTCGACTATAAATATTAATTAGAAAGATAAAAAGATTTCCTACATAATGGTATTTTATTTGTAAATTTTAGACATTATATAATTTAATTTATTTATGACACAAATATGATGCAGTAATTATCTTATTAATAAAAGATTGACATAATTGATGTTATAAACACCCAAATAAATATACTTTTAGACTATTTATGAATTAAACTAATTTTCTAGGTTAATATGACATGTTATTATGGATTTAATTAACTTTTTTCGAACTAATAATACTTTTATGATTTTCACAAAAATCAATTACTAAATAGTGTCAAAATTGACAGAAAATAGTTTTTTAAAAATATATTATATTATTAGTTGTAATTTTATTCCTAAAAATCTAAGGTTAGGACAAATGACTTAGATACAGTTATATATATTAATAATAAACAACTTGGGGTCCGTTTGTCTTCTTATTGTATGTTTATTAACCTTATTGTGTAAGAACACAAAAAGACACGGTTAAAGTAAAATTATCTAACTTAATGTTAAATCTAAATTATAAGGTTAAAATAGGAACCTAAACTTGTCTAAATTCTATTGGATGAGAGGATTTCGACCCATCCCCACCTTTTCTTAGAAATTAATCAATTTGGAGCTATTTAAAACCGAATTTGGCTTTATAATAAAATAATATTTTTAGTTATTCCTAAGGTGCCCCTCTCCTCCCTTATAAAAGGGCACATCCTCCCTCTCTTCCTCACACCACTTTCAGCCTTCAAGCTCGGACAACCCCTGCCAAAGTCTCTTCTCAAATTCCCTAGAAACATCCTAGAGGTCCTGGTATTCTTCAAATACCAATTTTAGTGCCCTAATAGGAAGACTCAAAGAGGCGCTTCAAAGAAGAGGTAATGTCCGTTACTGATTCCTTCATCTTTATTTCTTCTTCCAATTCTTCTTCTTAGTTTGTTTCATTATGAATTAATAACAACAGTATCACTCATATACTGATATGTTATTATAAGTATTAAACAAACTTATTCCACCATCTACCCATCCTACGGAAAATGAAATCACCGCGCGTGTGTACGTACGGAATACCGTCTCCACGCCGTGGTGTAATCTATTTTCCACCACCACCTTACTTGTATAAGTATTATGTTGTAAATAATAACTATATATGATTATTTTAAAGTGATATTGATTCTGAAATAGTATACATACACTCCAATACAATTCCACGATCGTGAGAAAGATATCATCGCTCGTGCGTACGTACGGACTACCGTCTCCACGACGCGATGAGATTCATTCTCCACGTTAACCATTCCTGAATGATTATAAAGTATATATAATAAGTAATCATGAAATATATGACATAATAATGATACTTTATTTATGTGTATATATATGTATGTCATCTACTTAATTCCATTCAACTCAATAAGGAAAAGAAAACAGCGTTCATGCGTACATACGGTCTACAGTCTACATGAACGGTGTATTTATTTCCATTTACTGATCTATTATATATATATACATTATGAATATATAATATATATAAATCTTGTTTTATATTCTGGAATTAAGTAATCCTGATCTAAGTAATCATATGAATAATTACAAGTCAAAACACGGATGACAAATGAAACGATTTTACCCAAAACGCTCTTTAACATGGAATTTACAAAAGAACGGGTAATATAAAGCCATAAGTGAACCATATATGATATCATAACAATGAGTATGATTCTGGAATAATTCAATGACATTACATAAATCATTATACAGGAGGTTCGGACACTTACGAAGAAAATAGGACCTATGGTAAGGGAAATATCACAATCTCATTTTTATCCGAGATTGCTTATTGGTAATTATTTACTGGGGTTGTTGTTATCCTCCATGTCCATGTTTCCTAAAACTGGTTTCATGTATGTTTAATGTCCTTTTTACCCAGTTTTTACTTTTACTACATGGTATGTAATGAATCTTTCTTTTGTTTACATTACGAGGTACTTTTTTGACTTTTCCGGCAAAAGTACGATAAGAATGTTTTTTTAACGTATACGGCATGAAAGGAATTTTATGGTTTTATAAACCCTTATTTTCATGATTCTTCCTTCAAAATATTTCATGACTATTTTCAACAAAAACGTTTTCATCTAAAATTGCATGACATTTTGTGAAAAGAAAATGAATTTGAAGAAAAAAGGATATTTTCCTCAAGAATTCATTTCAAGTGTTTTATCAAAAACATTTTATTTTAAGATGACATTATTTCATATGTGTATGTTTCAAGTGTAATGTCTATATGATTTACATGGTTTCACTTTTTTTTATTATGAAATGATATCCATTTCTTTTAAATGGATTATGTGATGATGGGATGATGTTTATGAAACCCATTTTATTTATTGGGTTATTATGAATGATGTATGTTTATTTTGTGGAATAAGTAAGAATGATTTCATTATGAGATGGGTGGGACCTATATATCCCTCCAATGCATTGGGTAAAGATTTATATCCCATTAGATAGACATGGATGGAACAGAAAGTTAAACAGGTTCAGTAATACAGGGCTGGAACGAGGAGTGAACTCAATTCAGAAAGGGACATTTTCCACTAAGATGGTCTTGGCAGTAATGCCTTGGCTAAAATGGAAATCATATCATGTGCTTAATGGTTTCCACAATTACATTTTTTATTCCCATACTATTTTATCATTCTTAATGTTTCTTTGTGATCTATGCCTTACGTACTTCCATGTTTTATGTCATTTCTCAAGCTCTTGATGTTTAAACATTATGTTCATGTTTTTAAGTTCAAATGTATATGGTATGTTTTATTTTATTCATGCCTACCCTTACTTAGAATTTGAGCTCACCCTTTTTATGTTTTCTTTTCCCCAGGATATAAAGAAATGTTTTAGGTATGAAAAAAGGGGAAGATCTTTATGGGAGATGTTGAAGATCAGTAACCACGATTAGAAGATTACGTTCCATGTTTCCAAAGACACTAAACTATTACGGTCCTTGTGTGTGTGTTTTTGTTATGTACTATGTATTCCGCAAAAGTAATGTAATGTCCTTGTACATCAAGCTTCGGGTCTCGACAGTTGGTATCAGTGGAAAGGTTTAGTCATCCGTTGGAAGCTAGGATGCAAAAACGTTAGTGAGATCCCTAGAGATATTTCTATGGTATGTCTAGGGATGTACCTAAGGATAAGTATACGTATAGGATATGGTCCTAGAACTATGGTAACGATCTTAGAATTTAACCTAAGATGTTAGATATTGAGGGTACTCCCCATGTACTATGTTGCTTTCCCTAGCATGATTTTTTCCTCTCATACTATTCTTTTTGGGTTTTAGAAAATGGCTGGAAACAGGAAGATTCATGATAATGGAGGATATGACATACAGTGGAATGATATTCTTCATGAGAAACCAAATGAAACGGGATTTGGAAGTCCAAACATTGTTATTATGCCTAATCAGCAATCTCATAATATGACCAATAATCTCAACTTTGGTAAGTTTCCCAACTCAGATAATAAGAGAAAGATGGAGTTTCATGATGATCATAGAGGAATGAAAGTTCAATTTCCCTCATGTAAATCATGTGTGAAGAGGAATCGGGGAGATTGATTCAAGGGAACTGGGAGATGCTTTCGGTGTGGAAAAGAAGGACACAAATCCATTAAGTGAAAAGGAAAAGGTTTAGTTAACACCATGGATGTCGATATTGGTATTGCTATGACATCAATAATGGTTAAATGTTTTAAATGTGGAATGTACGGGCATTATGCAAACCAATGTCGTAAGGGAAAGTCTCATGAAGAGAATCATCATGGTCGTACAGGTAGTATTTATGTTGATGATGATGAAGAGACTACGAATGATATGTGAGATAAAAGAATTGTTGAAGATCGGTAAATGGTTTAAGAATGTAGTGGAATGATTACATGTTTATCATGTGTAATGTTGTATAAGTAATCTCATGGTACTATGAAATAAAGAGACAACTAAGGATTTTTACACTATTGTCTTTCCTTGAGTTTTTAAAGTGTATGATTAATGGTACTAGTATCCATTAAAGGTTATTCAGATATTTTTGGAATGTAGATGATATGCGCATAATGAAGGGATAAGGAGAAAATTAAATGTTTGATAGTATTCATGAGCTCATGACTGATATAAGGAGAAGGTTATATCATGGTTTGAGTATATAGATTTTTTGGATTTTGGTATGTGGAAAGAGTTAACTTTTGACAGCATTCATGTTTTCTCTAAGGTTCAATGGGTTTTCATTTTTTCATGACAATACATGATTAAGGTATTCACATGATTGGAATGTGACCAACAATATATATGGGGGATAAATTATGGTATTCACATGCTTGGTTGATGACATTTCAAGTAATCGTTTTCTTTATACTATGATCTTGGACCGAAGTATTTTAGATAAGCCTAAAGATTGGAATGGATTATGTTGGAAATATGCTAGTATTGTTTAAAGATATTAATTTTTTCGATACTACTGATAGGATTTTATAGTTTTAGAAAATGGACAACCTGCAGGACGGGCGACAGCCCATCGCGTCTGACAAGGCTGTCGGAATCGAACCCACAACCGAAGTGTGACTGGCCTTTATCCCCTACCACTAGCCTACAAGAATTCCCTGTTTAGAAGAAACTAGTTTTATTATATTAAGCAGTATGATATATGAAGTATAAGTCCATTTTAGGAACCACATGTGATTAATCTCACTATAGATGGACCTATGTATTTTTTGATAAATTTTCTAACCTTTTGTTTGAGTCAGATGGAATGACCCATCATTCTATAACATGATCTGCTAACACATCACGATTGACAAATTCAACTTCATTTCATTATGAGATGAAGTGGAAATTGTCCAATGAACAACTAACAGTGAGACTATACCAAAATCACGAAAGTATTTATTCTAATTCCAATTCCATCAACTTTAGGGAAATGATCTTAAAAACCAAAAATGTTGTCCTAGTGATCTTATATCTGATGAATCAGATGGTACCTTAGATCGTCACAAATTTATGGCTTTGTGATTGCTGGATTTTCCATAGCCATGTTCTCTACCACTCTCCATCAGAACATGATGGTTAGATTTCTCTTCCATATCCATATTTTCACCTATGTGGAATCCCAGTGATTGGTTTATTTTGGTAACCGTTACGTTTCATACTTTTGTTTTTAAAGATTGGTTTTGGTATTCTTTTTTTACGATGTGGGATTCTATTAATGAAACTTTCAAGTAGTAAACCATTTATAATCCCGACGAATTTCGGGGGCGAAATTCATTTTAAGGGGGGTAGAATATAACACCCCGAGATTTTATGAAAAATATTATTTTTAATTTCATTAATGTCTTGTGTCATACGCTACACCAAAAGGAGATTTCACAACACACATCCTTGAATTTTCATTCATTACACGCAATCGCGACCTTCCTCGATGGCACGTGTAGTACGCAATACCGAGTTTCACTAAACAACGATATGCTATTAAAATATTATTAAAACTAGCTGTTAGGAATAGTGATAACCACATTTTTAAATTTTGGTTTTCAAAATGGACTTCATTTTTGGATTCGGAATATCAAAATTAGCTTAGGGAGAAATTTTGGTACTTTTCGGATAACTTTCATATTTTGATGAATAGTGAAAATTACTAAATTGTAATTAAAAACAACTTTTTCAATTGAAATAATTAATAGTGAAAAATTATTAATTTTAGTGGTTTTAAAATATATTTAGAATATATTTTCACAATTTAATACAATGTTGTCCATTGGATGTAATTTCACATTTTAACCAGACATAAACAAGTGTCAATCTTTTGATAGTTATTATCTCTTAAAAACACGCTATTTGTTTTGAAGACAGGATTTAATTTTTAAATTAATTAATGCAACTGATATATTTTGAATTTGGTAAAATAGACATCATTTTTGAATTCATAATATCAAATATATCTTAGGCCTAATTTTTCGTATTTTTCTGGAAACTTTCATTTTTTGATGAATAGTGAAACCACCAAGTGGTAGTTAAAAAAATGAATTTTTCATAAAACTTAATTTCACCGCTTCTGTGAGTGGAATTTCAAAAATCCGAGAGACACGTTTGATGTCAGTAAGAAAAATGTGGTTCAATGAGATGAAAATAATTTTTGGTGAATAGTAACTTTTTACTTTTTTTTACCACAGTTATAAGTAAATAGGGTAACTAAGGGTAAAAATGATATTATTATTACCCTAAAACATGTCCTAATTTTATTGGATAAGTCCAACTCGACCGAAAAAAAACCTTAGGAATAAAATATGACCATTTATTCCCACTTGGATTAGATTAGGACATTTATTATTAATTTATTTAAAGAAGGGTTAAAATAGTTAAAATCAAAGTTTAATAAGAAAAACATTTTTAATATAAGGTTATACATAAGATAAATTCGACTATAAATATTAATTAGAAAGAAAAAAATATTTCCTACATAATGTTATTTTATTTGTAAATTTTAGACATTATATAATTTAATTTATTTATGACACAAATATGATGCAGTAATTATCTTATTAATAAAATATTGACATAATTGATGTTATAAACACCCAAATAAATATAATTTTAGACTATTTATGAATTCCACTAATTTTATAGGTTAATATGACATGTTATTATAAATTTAATTAACTTTTTTTGAACTAATAATTATTTTATGATTTTCACAAAAATCAATTACTAAATAGTGTCAAAATTGACATAAAATAGTTTTTAAAAAGTATTATATTATTAGTTGTAATTTTCTTCCTAAAAATCTAAGGTTCGGACAAGTGACTTATATACGGTTATATATATTAATAATAAACAACTTGGGGTTCTTTTGTCTTCTTATAGTATGTTTATTAACCATATAGTGTAATAACACAAAAAGACACGGATAAAGTAAAATTATTTAACTTAATGTTAAATCTAAATGATAAGGTTAAAATAGGTACCTAAACTTGTCTAAATTCTATTGGATGAGAGGATATCTACCCATCCCCACCTTATCTTAGAAATTAATCAATTTGGAGCTATTTAAATCCGAATTTGGCTTTATAATAAAATAATATTTTTAGTTATTCCAAAGGTGCCCCTCTCCTCCCTTATAAAAGGGCACCTCCTCCCTCTCTTCCTCACTCCACTTTGAGCCTTCAAGCTCGGCCAAACCCTGCCAAAGTCTCTTCTCCACTTCCCTAGAAACATCCTAGAGGTCCTTTTGTTCTTCAAAGGCCAATTTTAGTGCCCTAAGAGGAAGACTCAAAGAGGCGCTTCAAAGAAGAGGTAATGTCCATTACGGATTCTTTCATCTTTATTTCTTCCTCCACTTCTTCTTCTTAGGTTGTTTCATTATGAATTAATAACATCAATATCAATCATATACTGATATGTTATTATATGTATTAAACAACCTTATTTCACCATCTACCCATCCTACGGAAAACAAAATCACCGCGCGTGCATACGTACGGCATACCATCTCCACGTCGTGGTGTAATCTATTTTCCACCACCACCTTACTTGGATGGGTATAGTGGTGTAAATAATGACTATATATGATTAATTTAAAGTGGTATTGATTCTGAAATAGTATACATACACTCCAATACAATTCCACGATCATGAGAACGATATCATCGCTCATGCATACGTACGTACTACCGTCTCCACGACGTGATGCGATTCATTCTCCACGTTAACCATTCATGAATGATTATAAATTATATATAATCAATAATCATGAAATATATGACATAATAATGATACTGGATTTATGTTTATATATATGTATGTCATCTACTTAATTCCATTAAACTCAATAAGGAAAAGAAAACAGCGTTAATGTGTACATACGGTCAACAGTCTCCATGAACGGTGTATTTATTTCTATTTACTGATCTATTATATATATGTATATATATATATATATTCTGAATATATAATATATATAAATAATGTTTTATATTCTTGAATTGATTAATAATGATCTAAGTAATCATATTAATAATTACAAGTCAAAACACGGATGACAAAAGAAACGATTTTACCCAAAACGCTCTTTAACATGGAATTTACAAAAAACGAGTAATATAAAGCCATAAGTGAACCATATATGATATCATAACAATGAGTATGATTCTGGAATAAGTCAATAGCAATATTTAAATCATTATACAGGAGTTTCGGACACTTACGAAGCAAATAGGACCTATGGTAAGGGAAATATCACAATCTCATTTTTATCCGAGATTGCTTATTGGTAATTATTTACTGGGGTTATTGTTATCCTCCATGTCCATGTTTCCTAAAACTGGTTTCATGTATGTTTAATGTAATTTTTACCCACTTTTGACTTTTAATACATGGTATGTAATGAATCTTTCTTTTGTTTACGTTACGAGGTACTTTTTTGACATTTCCGGTAAAAGTACGATAAGAATGTTTTTTTAACGTATACGGCATGAAAGGATTTTTATGGTTTTATAAAGCCTTATTTTTATGAATCTTCCTTCAAAAGATTTAATGTCTATTTTCAAAAAAATCCTTTTCATCTAAAATTGCATGACATTTTGTCAAAATAAAATGAATTTGAAGAAAAAAGGATATTTTCCTCAAGAATTCATTTCAAGTGTTTTATCAAAACCATTTTCATATAAGATGACATTATTTCATATGTGTGTGTTTCAAGTGTAATGTATCTATGATTTACATGGTTTCACTTTTCTTATTATGAAATGATATCCATTTCTTTTTTATGGATTATGTGATGATGGGATGATGTTTATGAAACCCATTTTATTTATTGGGTTATTATGAATGATGTATGTTTATTTTGTGGCACAAGTAAGAATGATTTCCTTATGAGATGGGTGGGACCTATATCTCCCTCCAATGCATTGGGTAAAGATTTATATCTCATTAGATACACATGACTGGAACGACAAGTTAAACCAGTTCAGTAATACAGGACTGGAACGTGGAGTGAACTCGATTCAGAAAGGGACATTGTCCACTAATATGGTCTTGGCAACAATGCCTTGGCTAATATGAAAATCATATCATGTGCTTAATGGTTTCCACAATTACATGTTTCATTCCCATGCTATTTTATCATTCTTAATGTTTCTTTGTGATCTATGCCTTATGTATTTCCATGTTTTATGTCATTGCTCAAGCTTTTGATGTTTAAACATTATGTTCATGTTTTTAAGTTCAAATGTATATGGTATGTTTTTACTTTATCCATTCTTACCCTTACTGAGCATTTGAGCTCACCCTATTTATCTTTTCTTTTCCCCATGATATAAAGAAAGGTTTTAGGTATGAAAAAAGGGAAGATCTTAATGGGAGATATTGATGATCTTTCACCATGATTAGAAGATTACGTTCCAAGTTTCCAAAGACACTAAACTATTACGGTCCTTGTGTGTGTGTTTTTGTTATGTACTAAGTATTCTGCAAAAGTAATGTAATGTCCATGTACGTCATGCTTCGGGTCTCTACATGGACTCTAATCACGAATATGAGGAATCAAGATGAAATTGAATTCATGTATCGGGTTGAGATCAAGAACATAATAATCAACAAATACTTTCCTATTGTTCTTTATACGAAGATTGAGAAGGAGTATTTTGAGTGGAATCAAATGTATGATGATTCCGTTTGTACCTACAAGGATAATTTTACAAGACATGTGATGTATGATTTTGGAATTATAATCCAACCAAAAATTAAAGTTGATATGTCTTTTAGTGGGCCAAATCTAAGTCCTATAAGTGATTTGACCATAAGATTCTTTAGTAGAAACGAATATATTGTGCATTGTGCAATAAACGTTGAAATGGAGGTTGGAGATATTTATCAATCTCATGGTTTTAACTAGAAAAGGAATATGGAGTTAAAAAGAAAATATAATAACCATGAATAGAAGAAGAAAATCCTACATTTATGCCCTACATGTGGAATAAAGAATGGAGGGAACTGTATAATGGATTATAAAAAATATTTATGCGTGGAATGAATGTAAATCATGAAATTTATTTCCAATATTATGGGAATAATTTTGACAATAATGAAATTAGATTTAAATATACATTGATTTCACCTCCCAAACTATAATGCTACATGTGTAAGGTGAATGGTAATTATATGAGATAGTTCCCAAACCAAAATGATAATTATAATGATCGACATCAACAATAACATAAACTAATGGAAAAGGACAAATATCATATGATCAATATTTCTTAAAGTGGGTGAGATAATGAAATGGTGAAAGGAACACATACCATCCACTCTAGAACTATTATTTTCATATTAGATTATGGAACTACCCACACATTCATTTATGAATAATTTTCTAAGGGTGATAATAATACACTAAAATGATTATATATGAAATTAGAAATACAATAACATAATGGTATGATGATTTCATATCATGTCTATTATTCCTATGTAGTTGACATTTGTGGGAATGTGCTTCCTGGAAATCATTCCATTCTACCTTTCGTTGAATTTAATTTAATCGTAAGCAAGGATTTTCATTGTCCTAATAAATCCCACCACAATTTTTGTGAAGGGATGTTATTTTTGATATTTGAAACCTTCATAGGATCATCCATCAATTTGAAAATCAGTATGAACTTCTTATGGTGATTGGATCTAGTGTGTGGGTATTAATTCCCATTCAGAAGGGATTTTTATCTCAAATGGTTGGGGTGAAAATCGACACATATGATGTTTGTGTTATCCATGATTTTTTTAATGTAATTCCAAATGTTTTTCCTACCCTTCCTCCAAAACAAGAAGTAGAGTTTTCAATAAAACTTATACCTTGTTCCACACAAAATCCAAATAGTCCATACTGAATGGTCCCAATTGAGTTGTAGTAGTTGAAGAAGAAAATCCAAGAGAACCATTATTTGGGATTCTTTCATCCATGTTTGTATTTTTAAGGATCACTTGTTCTTTTTTGAAAAAGACATATAGATTAATATGACTCTACATTGATTATCCAGAGTAGAACAAGAAAAAAAACAAGAAAAAGTATCCTCTCCCCCATATTGATGTTTTTTATCAACTGGCTGTAGCTCAATACTTTTCCATGATTGAACATTGTTATGAATATAATCAATTGAAGGTTAATTAATATGATATAACCACTAAAATAGTTTATACATGTAATGGATAATATGAATATATAGTAACTCATTTTGGTCTTACTAATGAACCATAAATCATTATAGATTTGATAAATAGAGTATTCATAGATCACCTTGACTGTTTTTTGGTTGTCTAAATAGATGTTATTCTTATCTCTTCGATGAGAAAGGATGAGCATTAATATCACTTGTGAAATTTACTAAGGACCCAAAGGAAGAATAAACTATAAAAAATCATAAAGTGTGAATTTTGGATGCAGATAATTACATTTTTTGGTCACATAATCTCTTGATGAGGTATATCAAATGATCCATCAATGATGGAGGCTGTTAAATGCTATCCTAGACCAAAAACAATGATTGAGAGTCATAGAATTATTGGTTCTCTTGGATATTATTGATGGGTTGTGATGAATTTATCATTACTATATAATCCCCTAAACATGTTGACATGGAAGGGTGATAAGTTTATATAGATAGATGAATGTGAGAAAAATTTCAAGGAACTAAATAGAAGGTTAGTCAGTGCACATGTGCTTACATTAAATTATACTGATGAAGGGTTTGTAATATATAGTGATTCCTCTATAAAGGTATTGGACTATGTTATTATGATATATAACATGGTTATCGCATATTCCTCATGGATGCTTATTATTCATGAAAAAATAACCCAACTTATTATTTGGATTGAGTAGTGGTAATTTGTTTTCTGAAGGATATAGAGGAATTATCGTTATTGGGAAATTATTCATATATATACCAATCATGAAATTATGAAATATATATTCACACAAAAAGAGTTGAACATGGAACATATAAAGTTGTTATATTTTATAAAATGTTAGTATATATCAATACATCACCATCCTTGGAAAATAAACAAGGTGGCTAATTCATTGAGTCGAAAATAACATTCATGATTATCCATGATGAGGACCACGAATGATCAATTATTTATTTATTTTTAAAGGACAATGTTATTACTCCTAAAGGAAGGGGAAAATTCAATCCTTCAAAAATGAATGTAAACCCTCAATCCATGTGAAGATTAATTATGTATAGAAATAATATGTAGAGATTCATGTCAAACATAGAAATTTTTATGGGTTTTTCCATGATCTGGTTGAAATGATAAGGTTGGTGATCTGTGTATGTGTTACTCCAATACTATATTCAATGAGGTAGATGTTACATAAATATCATAGTTCATCATTTTCTATTCATACTAGAGGTATGTAGATATATATGGACTTGAAAAAATAATTCTGGTGGGATGGAATGAAAAAAAATATCAAAGAGTTTGGATATGAGTTCATGGTATACAAATAGGTTAAGGATGAGAGATTAAAATCATAGGGGTTATTGCATCCATTTCACATACTAGACAAGAAACGGGAGAACATCACTATGGATTATGTCATTGCACTACCCAAAAACTCTATAGAGTTTAATGATATAGGGGTGTTAGACAATGACCTTACAATGTCAACACACATTATTTCTATTAAATAAATATTATCTCTAGATCATCTTCACTGTATATATATTAAATAAGTGGAATGTTTTCTAAGAGTACCACAATCTATTTAATCCGATCAGGATCCACGGATTACCTCTCTGTCTAGAGAAGTCTTTAAAAATCAGTTATTATGGAGTTGAGTTTCATCATACTTATCACCATCAGACAAATGGACAGTCCTAAAAAACCATTCAATCATTATTGGGTATTTTGAGATAACTATCTCCAGATATATATGGTGGTGGGGATCAAAAACTTCAAATATTTGAGTTTTCATACAATAATTTTTTTCACTCAAACATTCAAATTGTACCTCATGATGTCCAATATAGAAAGAAATATAGAGCTTCAAAATTCTCAGATGAGGATAGAGAATTTAAGCTATTGAGACCAGAGATCACTGAAGAAATTTCGTAGAAGGTTAGAACAATTCATATCAAACTAGCCAGCAATAAGTTTGAAAAATGTTATGCTGATAATCGACGGCGCGATCTAGATTTTGATGTTTGTGAAAATGTTTTTATATGAATCTCTCCCCAGATGAATGTTTTGTGGTTCAAAATGAAAGGCAAATTAATCCCTTGGTATTTCAGTACCTTTGATATTCTTAATCATATTGGGATGGTATAAAATTTCTTAGCACATCCTCCAAATCACTCTCCATTCCATGATGCGTTCAATGTATCTCTCCTAAGGTTGTATATAGTTGACCATTAAAATGTAATGAATTTATAGGTCATACAACTATAGTGGGATCTTTCTTATGAAGAAAAACTAGGTGAAATTATGTACTGATTAGAGAATGTTATACGAAACAAGTCCACTCATCTGGTCAAATTTTTATAGAGAAATCAGCAGTTCGAGGATCTTATGTGGATACTTGGTGAAATTTTTAAGCAAATGTATCCTCATTTATCAACTCAATAATGTATTTTGAGGGAGAAATAAATTTTAATGTTTTTAGAATGTAACACCCCGAGTTTTTATGGAATTTTTTTTATATAAATTAAATATTCATTGATATCTAGCATTGAACTAAGTGAAAAAGTAATTTCACAAAGAACTAACTTGAAATTTTTTACATACAACACTAACTTGATATATTTTATATACAACATCGACTGGGCATATGTTATATGGAACACTGAGTTTGTATGAAACAACTTTTTTTGTTATAATAATTTAAATGATATAATAATAACCTAGACATTATACATAGTAACATGAATAGTAATAACTACTTTTAAAATATTTTTTATAATGTTTTAATATAAATATAACATATTGACAATGGAGGATGTAATTTTTGGTAATGTGCTTATATATTTATAAATAGTATTTTCTCAAATGAACTACGTTTCAAGTCCTTTTGTGAAAAAAATAAAATTAATTTCACAGAAATTTATAAATTTAATTTTATAAAATAAAATTTATTTTTGAGTTTATAATGTAAAATGTATCTTTAGGAGATTTTTTTGTGATTTTCTGAGAAACTTCATTTTTGGATGAATAGAGAAAATTACAGATTTTCAATTCAAAACTGATTTTTCATATATTTTATTTATATGGATTAAAAAATCATATTATTATTTATTAGTTTAATTATATCATATTTTTATCAAATAATAAAACTTATTTCAATGGAATAAATTTCACATTGAAATACATGATAAAAACATTGCAATTTTTAGATGTTTTTACTTTAATGCCCCACACTATCGTCCAGTCAGCTGGATTAAATTTAGATTAATTTATACCACTTTGATTATTGGAATTTGGAAAAATGGATTTCATATTTGTAATTATAATATTTTACAGTGTTTAATATTGAAAAATTAGTATTTGACCAAAAATATTAGTGAATGTATTTAAAATTATTTAAAGTGATTGAGGTAAAATTATGAAAAACAGGGGAATAAAAAAAAATTTTAAGGATCTAAATGACCTAGAAAATTTTCCAATCTCCATTATATGGAAATATTAAGTCCATCATACTTTAATTATTTATTTTAGTTGGTTTTATTACTTTTTTAGTAAACAACATTTGTACACCTAACTTGTTTAAAAAAATACAAAGTGTGTCTTTTCCATTCCCTATAAAAGGCCACCAAAAAATTCACTACCTCACACCTCTCAAACCAATTAAGTTAGAAAAATAACCTCCCAATACACATCCCACGAACCCTCTGTTCCTCCTTGACCAGAAACTTTGGTAAAAAATTATTCAAAGTAATATCTTTGGTTCAAACCAAAAGGATTTACCAGATTAAATGGTAACACAATCCCTCAAACTCCATTATTTTATTTTCCTTCTACACCCCCACCAAATCCCCATATGAAACTAATAAACAAATATATATTAAATATACTCATTTGTTTTTATGTTAATTTTTCAGGAGACACATACACACACTTTCATTTAATGGGCAATGAATATACTATTTACATGTATGATAAACTACCGCCTCATGGAATTTTGATTGTTCATTTCTCCATTGATGCCTCTGATAGTGACTATTATAAATGAAACTATGTTTATATATGATAGATATCATATTTATTATATATTTTAGCTTCTATAATAGTTTCAAAACACATATTTTATATATATTAATTTTAGTGTAAATATGATACTTTTGTTTGAGGAAATATTTACTACGTCCACCACAAAGTGACGTGATTCATTCACACACAACAGAAAATGTATCAAGGATGGTTTTATTGAACATATATTATTTATATGAGATAATAATTATACATTAATGATGAAATATATATAGATATACATATATGTCATTTTCATTCTTTCTTTCAATACAAATGTAAAAGAAATATGGCCTTCATGTGTATGTACGACCTATAGTCTCCATGAATGGTGTATTCCATTTTATATTTCTATATAATTTAGAATAATATACTACACATATAATGAATAAATTTTATGTATATGTGATGTATTACATTCTTGAAATCATTATACAACTATTAGGATGAAAGATATAACAAATTAAGCTAAATGTGATGAACAAAGATGATATTACCTGGAGTGAAACATAATCATAGAATTGTTTACAAGAAGGTAATATAAATTAATTAAAACAATTAAGATATTAGATATAATAATATCTTTCTCTATTATAAAATGATATTTTTTATATAGGAGGGTTGAATGAGTATGATGAGTGTCATGATATAAGGTAATCAGATTTATAGTCTCACTTTTATTTATATGAGATTTACGACCCATTCACCACTCATCTATTTTTCTGAGTCACTATACTACCAATTGATATATTATATGATTTTTATATTTAATTTTATGGGTATTTTATAATCTATTTTTTGGTCTCACTTTCGTTGTGTTATTGTTTCATGAGTTACCAAATTGAAAAAGTAGTTTTTCTCAATTTTCCTTCTTTGAGACAAATTCCATGAACTCAAGAACCATGTTTTCAAAAATGTTTTCAAAAATGGTATTTTAAGATCAATATCTAGGATAAATATTTCAAAATATTTATTTGTATTTTAATATTTCATTAAGTTGTTTCATATTATTTTCAATGAAATGGTTTTCAAAATGGTTTCAATATTTTTTATGATTTTGATGAAAATGGTTTTCAAAAAAATTCCAAACTCTCTTTTTATGTTTTCAAATGAAATTTTTTATAATGGTTTAAAGTATTTCATTTTATGTTTTACATATTATTTTAAACAATGTGTTCTTAATTTTTTTTTCTAAGTGAGTTTTTTTATGGAGGAAATGGTATTTTTTTCAACAAATGTTTTTAAAATATCAGTCTACATTTTTTTCAATCAATGTTGACATATAATGATGTTGGAACTTATATTATAATAAATGTTCTAAAGATTCCAATCATATTATTTATTTAATGGACTCTGTTTTGATTGATTGATTTTGAATACATCAGTTTCTATTCTATGGGTTATATGATTTTGAATTCCGTTTTCCCCATGTTACGCTATTATGAAATGATTTTGAAACATATATCTTCTCTAAAGGATATGATATGATTGAATATTATTGATACCCACTTCATTTAATGGGTTGTGATTTTATGTTTATAAAACCCATCTCTTTCAATGGATGTTGATATGATGAATGTTTTATTATCTTGTAACACAAGTATGAATGGTTTTATTATGAGATGGGTGGGACATATATCTATATCCATTTAATTGGTTAAGTATTTCTAACTCCTGAGATAATTATGTGAATAATGTTAATGGGCATGACCCCTAAGGGAAAATGTGCAAACCAGATCCCATATAAGGAAATGACCGTGACTAGGGATTGTGGTTTTTCCTTCCCTCTAGGTGTAGTTTCCAAGAAGTTGAAAGATGGGGGAACACAATAAACTATGGGAATATTGGGAAAATGTATGTCTTAAAAGGATTGGTCTAGTACTTGAGAAAGGGGTGTGTCCCACCGAGTAGGTGTATTTCCCATGAAGTTTCTTAAAATGTTCTAGCAATGAGTTTTGACATATAGGGAATTATATCACATGTATAGGTATTCCACAATCTCATGAATTATTCCTATGATATGATATCATGGATTATGTTCATTATTTTATTGTGATTCAACTACTATAAACTGCCATGTTTTATTCCATTATTCGCGTTTATGATCATTGATATGCATGGTACAATTTTATAATATTGTGATCTTGTTATCATACCTCAATGATCATGTTTTTATAACATGTACCCCCTGATTACCCTTTCTAACCATCTGATATCATTCCATCTTCTAATCCCTTCCCAAGGTTATGGAGTTATGTATTGGGTTTGATGTGTCGAAGAAGGGTTCTATTCATGAATAACCTAGTAGGAGATAATGTATCACACCTATGTCATAGTTTTTTAGATTCCATGTTTCCAAAGCCAATAAGAAAATATGGTATCCGAGAATATTTTTTTAATGTTTTATAGATTTTTTAAAAGTGATTTAATGTTAATGTATGAAATGGATGGATCTCTATACTCTATTTTTACCAATTCATTGGAGGTCATTAACGAATCCACCCATCACAAATTGGACATTTCCCTATAATTGTTTTTGTTCGCTCCCAACTCCATCTTCTGCTAATCATTCCCATGTTTAATGACTAAATATTAAAAAAATTATATCATTATATTTTGTCTAAAAAACCCACATTTATAATTTCACATCAAATGAAAAGTAACATTCAAATATATGTTAAAAATTATAAGAAATATACTTTCTTAAAAACATTTAAAAACATAAAAATCCCAAAATAATGATAATGTTATATTTTTTTAAAAAAAGATGAAATATTTAGATTATTTATGATTATGTAGAAAGTACATGATGGTGGGAAAATTATTTCATAACATAGTATATAAAAAAATAACACTTCAGTGAAAAGTTTCAAAACTGAAATTTTTTGAAAACATTCATAAAAAATACATTTTAAAATCCTTTTTATTGAGTAAAGGATTTATAAATTTTTATTTAAAATATTTCAATAACATTATTGAATCATTTTTATGAAATAGTGTGTGTATGTGAAATATTCTGAAAATAGAATTTTAATATAAGGTCATTATGAACTTATCTTACAACTTTGATAACATTTTGTATCAAAAGGAATGTAATGTACTGAATCCTAAAGGATTTTTTTTTAAAAAAAAGTGATTATTAAAAAATTAATGACAAAATATATCCATTTGTTAGTATATGAAATTGAAAAAATAAATCACATGTTCAATGAAAACGGAATACGTCTCATTGAATAGAAATTGATACCTTAAATCCCTCACCTCTAGTATGCCTCATCGGATACAATCATTAACTCACATACAATAAAATAATATTAAATAATTAATGTTCTAAGAAAATTTTCTTTTTTATTTCATTTTCATAATCTCTTTTATTTCATTTATCAATATTATATACACATTTAATAAATCAATTATGATTTTGTCGAATGTATTAATGACATTTGATTTATAATTCAAAATAAACATTGTAATAATAAGTCTGGTCAACGGGTTCATTCATCCATAACTTCTAGAATAATATTCAAGATAGGATTATTATGTTTTTATATTAAATAAAATTTTATAATCATCCATGTATGGTGTTTATGATATATTAATTAAATTATTTCATGTAGATGGTATTCTATATGTATGCATGCACAACTTTTTTAGTTTTCAATTGAATGAAAATGAAATAAGGTAGATAAATTTTTTATTTTATATAATTACTAATATGTTATAAAATTATTATTTATTTATTAGTAACATATATATTTCTGATCATGTGATACATTAATTAAACAGAATTTAACCACATTTTAGATGTGGTAATCAATACATATACATGAGAGATATTATCATTTCTAAATGTAATGAAAGTGTAAGAAGGTGTGTAATATATTATCTACAAAGAAGCCTAAAGAAATTATAAAAATTTACTCATTACATAATTCCATCTTCAAAAACATCTATATAAAGTGGGGTTGGAAAACAAAATATATCCCTTCATGTTGGTAGTATTCCCCACATACACATAATTAATATTTTCATTTCCCATAGGGTTGAAAAAGAAATAAATAATGGGATTTCCTCTAACATGAGGACATTTTATCATTTATAAGATACTTATGTAATTATTTTATTATTCTAATAGATGATTTCAATGATGTGGGTCATGGAATAAAAACAAATAACTTCGTTATGATTTCTACCTATTATTTTAATAATATCTATTAGATTACACCTTATGAAGTATATGATTGGAACTCTGATCATAAGAGCGCCAATCCGAAATGGGGACTAGTTCTATTTGTGTTTTTATTGACCCTATTTAAGGTAAATGGATCATGATGAGTGATAAAAGAGGAGTGCATATTATCTTTTATAAGCTGTGTGTGTGGAAACTTGTAAATACTTGATATATTAATATATAATACGTGGTTATGTGACAACCCAAAAAAATTAATAATAGATCAATTTATTTCCTTAATTATATTCATGAACTATATTTCATTTTTCAATATTCATTATATGAATAATATGAAATGTATTAGTTAAAATCAATATAGTTTTTTTCTAACTAAAGTTAAATTATGGAATTCTACATTTTTATTAAATGGTTTACATTCAAATGTTTAGATTTTTTTTGAAAATGATTTTCATTTATTAAAAGGTTTCGTAAAATTATCTTAGAGTAATTTCTTTTAATTTTTATTAATTTTTTTTGGTGAATTATTGAAAATATTTATTTTTTATGATTAATTTATTTTATTTTCTTGTATTTAAATAGAAAAATTTTATTTTATATTTTTTCTACAATTTCATTAGTAACATTTGAATAAATTTTTTCAAATAAATGTAATCAGAATAAACATTTTACTTTATTTTTGTATGAAAATATGTTTATTGTTGTTTCAAAATGTGATTGGACTATAACATTGATCTTTTTGTTTTGGGTATCACAAATAACATATTGTTTTTCATATATGGTTTATTCTTATCATAATAATATATATTGTAATCATATATTTTTTCTTATTATAATCATATAATGTTGTTTTAAAATCGTAATCACATATATCATAATCATATACGTTTCTTTCTTATTATAATCATATATAGTTTTTTACAATCGTATTCACAAATATTGATTCTCATCATAATCACATATATTATTTATCATCATATTCACATATATTGTTTCTGATCATAACCACATAAATTATTTTATAATCATAACGATATGATGTTTTTGTAACCATATGTATCTTAATTACATTACAAATCATATTTATATCATGTATCCTTACTGTGCATCAAATCCATTATAAGCATCATAACTGTATTGGGTTTCATAACAAAAATACGAATTGTAACCACTATATGCATCATAACCATGTTAAGAATCATTAACGTATGATGTTTCATAAAAACTATATGCATTGAAATAATGATATGCATCATAATCAGGATAATAATTGTAACCATATTATTTATCGTACTCATGTAATACATTGTAATCATGTTTTACTCAAATACAACATGCATGTTTTTCATTACAATTCTACTTACTCATTATTTTGAAATTTTTTACTTATTATTTTATAACTAAAATGATGTTTTTGTGTTAGTTATTTACTAATTGAAACAATGTTGTGTATTCTATTTGTCTTAACTTCTATAATTATAGGTGTCCAAGTCCCTCTGAATTTTTCATAGAAATAAGACCATTGGAGGAAACGTGACCATTATAACCTAAGTTATATAAATAGAAGGTCATTAGAACCAAACTGATCAAAATTTGTATCTTTTAAATTCTAGAGAATGACTTTGTGACATCTTTCTTGAGTTGTGTGAAAAATACACGATGATACAAGATGTGAATGGATTGTCCCTAGTTTATGTATTTAAAAAAGTTCATTTTTTTCATTGTGAGATTGATCATTTTCATAACGATCGAGTGTTTCTGGGGATAGAAAGACTGTGCTACCGATCATTGTATCATGGGATTTCAAGTATTTTAAAGAAATAGGTTCTTATTACCTTCTTAATCTATGGATTCTGTGGATATGAAGGCATACATGCTGATTATTGTATCAAGGGTTTACCAGTGTGGTGGTAAGACAAACCTTTTATCCTAGGTCAAAGGATACCCAACTCTTTGGGATAAAAAAATTGTAATACATTTTTTTTTCTCATCGTTTT
This sequence comes from Viscum album, assembly GCA_963277665.1. Lineage (NCBI taxonomy): Eukaryota > Viridiplantae > Streptophyta > Magnoliopsida > Santalales > Viscaceae > Viscum > Viscum album. Next base: position 31,030,590 of record OY728128.1, on the reverse strand, counting down.
TAATAGAAAGTTAATCATTTTTTCTTTTTATATTAATATTATTATCTATTTTTATTGTTTTAATTATGATACATTCATTAAATATTTAATTAAGTGATTCTATAAGCTATATGGTAGAAGAATTTACATTTACTATACTCTCATCATTGTATTCAATTAAAATTCAATTGTTCTTAATTAATTATTATATCATATCATATCCCTCAAATCCATCACCAGTTTGATACATTATATATTTTTTGATTTATATTAGTTTAATACATCATAATCTAGGTACCTTATTATGATTCTAAATATAGATATTTAAAACTACAATTTCCCCCATCTTGTATTGTACCATCTCATATACATTTACATCTATATTATGATCCCACAATTGGTATCAGAGTAGGTTTCCACTGATTTGTTTTACTTGATTTATTTATTTCTAAGACAATTACTTTTTATAAACCCTTTGATTATAATTACTTACTACACTAATGTCTGGGGTGGAAAATTATTGTTTTATAATATATCAATAATTAATATTGGATCAATTGAAAATCTAAATCCTAATAGACCACTTGTTATTTATGGGAATTATTATGAGTACTGGAGAGATTGGATGGAGATTTTTTCATTAACACTATAGTAGACATCTTTTTTATTCTTACTCGAGATAAAAAAAATCCAGACAAGGATGTTAGAACCTTCACCAACCAAGAGAAACTAGAATATAAACTAAGTTACAAGGTATGAAATACATTGTTATGTTCTATATATAGGAACATATATAGTTAGATATCATCTTGAAAAACAACCACCTGTATCTAGAAGAAATAATATGTTACCCACATTGGAGAATCAAATGTAATAGAAACAAGGAGAGCCATGATTTGGGATGAATATTCAAGTTTTGTTTTTACCAATGGAGAACCAGTATAAAAAACTCAACAATGATTCATGAAAACTATCAATTTTATAAAATTTATAGGAGAAAAAAATAATTAATGATTATGATATTGTGTACAAGATAATTGATATAATTCCCAATGAGTGGGAACAAAAAACAATAGCCATTGATGAGATTAAAATAGTTACTCAAATCACTCTTAATGAATTATATTGTACCCTCTAACATCATGAGACATTAATTAAACGATATCCATACTCAAATAAGGAAAAACTTAAATGTATTTGTTTCATTTACTACTACATGTAATTCCAAGACACCATAATGGGTAACATGATCCAAGGAAAAGAATGTTTTTTATATAAGAATCCATTGACAGTGATCATTTCGAGAATGAATTATGAAATCTATCTCAATGAATAAAAAAGATTATGGGAATTTAATATATTTAATATAGATTCAAAAAAAGATAGAAGGGACAAGAAAGACTCAGAAGTAACCTATTATGAATCTAAAAGTTAAGGTCATATTAGACTAGGATTTTCATTGCATAAAATAAATGAGTGGAAATATAATCATACTAATAGATATTAGAAAATGTTTTACATGTCTAATTCATGTAAATTATGGAGAGAAGATGATACTTGGAGTGAAAGTGGTAGTGTTTATTCAGATGAATCATTAGAACATTAATCTTCTTGTCAGAAGAATGGAGGAATTATATCATGACTACCTATTGAAAAACATTATCTCATGGATTAGGAACAAAATGAAAAATTTCATAAAAATGAATCTTTAAATACCAATTAAACAGTTGAGAAATATTATTACCCTTCAAATGAATAATCTCTCTTAGTAGAGGATAATTTACCTTCTTTTCATGAAGTATCAAGATATGCCAAACTACTTGAGAAAGAGATTTCAAAACCGATGAAAAATCATGACAAACCAAATTCTAGAATAGCAAACATAACAAAAGAAGTATCAAATCAAACAAAAGATCATGATTAGAAAATTATTTACTAAGACCATATTTCAAAAATCCTTATGAATATAAATTTTGAGAATGTTAAACTCTTTGAGGACATTGAAAAATGTGTTTTAGTGAAAAAAATTTAGAAAAAATTTTCAATTACTATACTATTTCTTGGGAGGATTAATATTTACTTATTATACTAAAATATGAAATATCTTCTGTGACGAAAATCATATATATCATTAATTTTGGTAATGAAAACGTTGACATGATGTATTCTCATATTCTTCCTCCTATAAATAACTCTAGAATAGGTTATTATTATTCAAAACCTATTTACAGATATAATTATATTGTTCCCATAATTTCCCCATTTTGTACTAAATGTCAAAGTGGTGGAAATTGGGAAAGAAATTGTTATTTTAATAAAACACTGTCATTAGGATTTCATGAAGCTCACTTTTCAAAACAAATCTGGATTCTTAATGTTCATTCTCTCCACCAATAGACTGGATAATGTATACACACTTAACTTAGAAGACCATAGGATCCAATAATTACGTCGACCAAGTGAAATGAAAGAAAAATCTTGGTTATGTAAAAGAAGGTTAGGACACGATAAACTTAGTATCCTTTGTAAAGTCTCATAGAAAAGTATAATTAAGGATATACTGGACCATAGAATTGATTCTTCATATGTCTGTGACCCTTCTTAATATGTAACAAAATATAAAACAATCATTCAATCAATTTATGAGGTTTAAACTAATAATTCATTACAGTTAGTGCACATAGATATTTTAATTACTACACAAACTGGAAGCATTAGATGCATATACTATGTATTTGTTTTAGTTGATGACTTTAACTGACTGACATGGGTCTGTTTTCTAGAGAATAAATTTGAATCCTTTTTCTATTGCAAAATTATTAGATTCCATGATAAAAATGAGAAAAACCTACCACTGATAACTATTCAAAGAGATCACGATGTAGAATTTCAAAATTAAGACTTTTATACTTATTTACTAAGAAATTCATTACTCACAAATTTTTAGCCCTAATAACCCCTCAGAATAATTGTGTTTTTGAAAGATGAAATAATATTCTTCAACAAATGAGATGAACAAGGATGAGTGAATACTCAATTACTAATCATTTCAGGGATGAACCTATATATAATGCTTGTTATAATATGAATTGAGTTTTAATTAGACATTTTATAAATAAAACACATTATGAATAATAGACTCTACAAAAACATATAGTTTCTTACTTCATAGTTAATGGATTCAAATAATTCATATTGAATACTAATGATAACATACATAAATTTTCACCCAAAAATGATGAAGGTATCATTCTAGGTTATTCCACTGCTTCTTAGGCGTATTGAGGTTTAAAAAAAATCATGTACAATTTAAGAAATAGTGAGTGTTAAATCTGATGAAAACGATCCTTTTTTTAAATCAACCCATACCTAAATCAACAAATGTGTTTTCACAAATTTATTATCAACCGTCTTTTGATAACTCTTATGTAAATGGAAATAATCAAGAAAATGTTTCTGAAATATTTACCCAAAGGAGTTTCTATCTTATGTTGATGTATAAGATTTTCAAAACCCAAAACAATTGTTTCATAGGAATCATCCCTATGATAATATCATTGCTGGTGTAAATCAAGTATTAAGGACTTGAAATTTATCATGAAATAAAATAGAACATCATTATATTATATCCCAATTTGATCCTAAAACATCTAATAACTCCTTAGGTGATGAGGAATGTATTTAAACAATGAAAGATTAACTAAATTAATTTTAATGGAGTAATGTCTTGACATTGGTTGAGCTACCTACAAAACAGCTGTAATTAGAGTAAAATGGGGTTTCAGAATAAAATGTGATGAATATTGATTCATTATAATAAATAAAGAAATAATTTTTTCTAAATTCTATAATTAACATAAGGTTATTGACAATGATGAAAACTATGCTCCAATAGCTATACTTTAATCAATTTGTATTCTTTTTTCCCTTGATGCTTTCATTAATTTCAGACATTTTCAAAGGGATTTTAAACATGATTTTATAAATGGATATTTAAAATAATTTTTTTTGAAGAACCAGCTCCATGTTTTTTATACTCAAAACGTCTTGATTATGTTTTCAAAAATAAAAAAGAATTGTATGGACTTAAACAAGCCCCTAAAGCTTGCTATCATAGACTTACAATTTTTCTTTTTCAAAAAAATTGTGCTAAAGGTTCTATAAAACAAAATAGTTTTATAATGATATAAAAACAAATTTGATAGTTGAAATCTATGTTGATGACATTATATTAGAATCAAATCAGAAAACAAAAATTAATTATTTTACAAATCTCATGAAATATGAGTTTGAAATGCATATAATGGGTGAGTTAAGAATTTGTTTTTCAGGTTTTGAAATCTCTAAAATACTAGATGGATCCTATATAAATCTTCATAAGTATATCAAAGATATAATTTAAAATTTTGGATATGATAAGAGTAAAACTATAAAAACTCCAATCTGTTATTCAAATACACATATTCTTGATGAAGTTGGGAAACTATTAGATCATCCATATTTTAGTGGTATGATATGAAGTTCACTATACTAAAAGGATAGTAATCCAGACTAAATGTTCTTTATATTCTTATATAAAAGATATATATCTAATCCAAGGGAATCTCATTTGAAATCAGTGAAGTTAATTTTTCACTACTTAAAAGGAACCATGCATTTAGAAATAATTTATTCATTTATAAATGATTTTGTTTTAAAAAGATTTTTAGATGCCGAATTTGTTTTTTGTAGAATTGATAGAAAAAGTACATATAGAACATGTCATTTTTATGAGACTCAATTTTTTTTTGGTCATTCCAGAAAAAACACTCATTATCACTTTCCATTGTTGAAGATTAATGTGTAGCAGTTTGATGTTTTTTTATCTAGTATTGAGGAAGGGACACACAATCCAAAAATGTTGCATGAGTTTCTCCAAAACTCATATACAATTTCATAATACTAGTTCCAGTACTCATAGAAAAATCTATTTATAGAACTCATGTAAAAAAAACATATATATTAGTAATCGCATTCATAGAGATCACACAAAAAACAAGATATCATCATACAATTCATCAGAATAGTAGAAGAACACGCTGACATTTTAACAAAACCATGATCTTACGATATATTTGAAAACATTAAACAGAAGCTATAAATGATCACAATAAATTAATCATTAAAATATATTTATTTTTTAAACCATTTACTTACATTTTTTTACTCCTTTTCAAATGAGTATTGTACATGCATATGCTCAGTTTTACATTTTATCGATATTACATTTTATTTCTTTTTATTGGTTATCGGTTCCATGTTTTTATCAGTTTCATAATTACCAATTTCATAATTATCGGATTCTTTCTTATTGGACTGATGTCTATCAGTTTAAGAATTATTAGTTTCATGTTTATTGGCTTCATTATAATCTGATTCATGATTTATTAGTATTGGTATATGTTATTTCCGTTAGAATTATAATCAGTCTCATATGTTTTTTGGTATTACAGTTTTGTTTCTATTATTTTCATAATAACTATATACTGATGTCAATTTATCTATCCTGATACTCTGACTGATAAAACATATAAAACCTTATTTATTCCATTAAATCTTAATTTTTTTTATTTCAATTCTTTATTTTAACTCCAATGAAAATTCATTCCAAATACGATTTTTTGTTAAGGAAAACCTGATGATTTTTAAGTCATTATCAACCATTGGATATTTTAGAACCAATCGTAAATATCATATTTCCTTTAAATAAACCCCTCAAAATCCATACAATATATAACTTATTTGAATTTCACCAAACTTCTGATGATCAATAAATACCTTGAGTGTTTCCTAATCATATTTTACCTCAGTTTTCATAATAAGAGAAGTCATTAACATTCGTATCATGGAAAACAATTTCAATGTTCATTAAAGTAATTCATATATAACTCAAATTATTAATCTAAAAAGAAAATTCCACCAAAATATTTTTCTTCTATGACCTTTAGAGGTGAAATGTTAGTCTCTCGATATTTTTATGAGACTTTTGATTCTTCAATGAAAAAGGATAATAAGTTTTGGTTGGTGGAAATCCCTTTGTGTTGAATGACTGGATTTAGATCCCTATTTTGTGTTCTATGATTATATGTTAAAATTATATTAAAATATTGAGGTAGATAATTGTCTCAAGATATCATTTATGGTGTATGAAAAGAAATACACAACCTATATAAAACTAGAATCTACATTCCTAAGAGTTTCGTCTGAGGATGATGCCCAACGTCCATCCCACAATTTACCATAACTTGATGGGACTTTTGATAAAAGGAAAGAAGAGGAATCCTTTTTTGAAATTAAAGATGATAAAAGGATGGATAATCATCAATCAGCTAACAATCACCAAATTTTCCTCTCGATTCAAGGTTTTCTACTACCAAGAATTGGTGATAAGAAGACTTTGAAATTTTCTGATTTTTATGTTCTTAAATATCTGGAAAATATGAGGATGTTCAATATTATGTGTTTTATTTTCGTAACAATTATGAAACTTAAATATAGTTTCATAATGTCTGAACTGATCTTGTTTCCCATGATCCATATAATGTTTTATAATTAGTGGATGTGTTTATAAAATGTGTCAATTACGTTAGATCCAATAACATTCAAAGAGCCCCTCATCAGTAACTATATGATCTGGAGAATCAAGTTATTATTCAATCATAAATCCAATATGATTGAGAAATATTCAATAGATGAGAATGTAATGGAAGTAGCTAAAGGGATTGAAATCCTTCAAATCCCTTTAGGTCATCTTCAAGTAAAATATAGGTAGATAATGATAAAACCCCCATGAAATAAGAGAAAAAAAGTAGTATGAGATGAGGTTATGTTAGACTAGAGTAAAAAGAAGGAAGAAATGGAAGAAGGGGATACTCAATTTGGATTGGATCCAGCTGAATCCCTTTCCAAAAAATAAGAATTGTTTTTTGAAATATTAAGAAAGGAAGAACATAATGAAGAATAGAATATCCCAAGACATTTATACTGATAGTCTTCTTAAACTATCTTTGTTATCCAGAACAAAAATTATCATAAGGTAACCACCTGTTCAAACTCAATCGGATCCTATAGGGAAAAGAAAAGAAAAATAGGAATGTGAATAGTTGGCCACACGAAGAATATTTTATGAAACTGAATAACAAAAAGAAGAAAATGGTCAAGAAGAATAGTAAGTGTTGAAATAAGTTGAAACAAGAGAAATAATTCAACAGAATTGTCAGCAGTCCCATCTTTTATGTTTCCATATCTAGATCTTTAGCCATCCAAAGTTGTTTCTCTAAGAAATTATTCTAATAAAGTCATTAAAATCCATGATAATGTAGAAAAAAAAATATTACGATAAGAACAGAAATAAGCCATCTCAATTTATTGGCACTAAAACTCATTTTGAAGATCGTAGAGAAAATTGTGATGATCCAGATTCAGAATAAAAAATAATTGTGATGGGAATTGTGTACATAGAACAACCATTAAAAATAATAGAAATGATTACATTTTTCTTTCAAAAAATTTATGGTATGATTAATATTATTTCAAATAATCATAATGATTGAATATTTACTATCAATACACTTATGAACAAGTTTTTTAATCTTCTTGACAATTTAAAAATATTCAAAGAACATCCTACTGAGCACTACAAGTCTTGAAACAAGATTTTCAAGTGGCCATAAAACATTTATAACAATCTCTAGTATCATTTGGACATGCTTGATGAATTTTTGACGTGATTAAATGATCTGAATTAAGTCTACCAAAAGTTGGTCGCTGATTTGAATGAAAAACATGATGAATTTCAGGGACCGGGTACCTCAAAAAGAATTGCATATAAAGTGTATGAAAATCACAATGCAAAATTGGATGATGGTTGTATTGAATTTTTTTCCATAAAATAGTGGAAATTTAAGATAAGGTCTAACGATTTAGAATGAAGGATTTCAATTCTCAGTAAACTAATCTCAAAGCACATGGAGAAATCAATTGGGTTAATAAAGAAAGGCACCAAAAACATGTGAGGATTGTTGTAGGATAGGATAAAAAGCTAATGTCTTTGAAATATGTTCTTAAAAATTGATATAGGATAAAAAATTGTTAAATAATATAATTCTATAATTATTCAACCTATTGATGAAAAGGTGAAAAATGAAATTTTGAAATCTTTTTGTAATAAAAAATTATTCCATTCCAATTAATGTCTATTGTTTAGTAATCTTTTTCTCTAAATATTTGTAGGAAATGGTAGTTTTTCCTTATTCATTTTGAAAATCACATATGGGGAGAATAGTTTGGAAAAGTATAAATTGCAGTCATATAATGAAAAAGGGTGAATACATTACTTAGGGGAAGAACACAGAACTATAAGTAAAGAGAATATTATCCTTAGAGATAATGTTAATCCTAAGATGGAATTTTTAATATACACTATTAATTTCCGAAGGGTTACTAATATCAGTGGGGGAACTATTTTTTAATGAATCGTGCTTTCAAAAATGGGGAAGATTTTTGAGAAAAAATGTGTTTTTACTTTCCCATTGATATTTTTGTTATAGAAATCACATATTAATTCGTGTTTTTCGTATATGATGTATTTTAATTGTAATAACATTTATTATAATCATATATTCTATTTTCTTATCATAATCATATACTACCTTTTTACAATCTTAATCACATATATCACACTGATATATATTCCTTTATTATCATAATCATATTTTTTTACAATGATAATCACAAATATTGTTCTCATCATAATCACATATATTATATCTCATAATAATCACATATATCATTTATCATCGCATCCAGATTAATTGTTTTATAATCATAACCATAAGTATGGTAATTAAATTATGAATCGTATTTATATCATGTATCATTACCATGAATCATATCTATAATAAGCATCATAAATGTGTTAGGTTTCGTAACCACAATATGAATCATAACCACTATATGCATCATAACCATGTTAATCATCATAGCCAAATTTGGTATCGTAACCATGATATACATTTTAATCATGATATGCCTCTCATTCATGACAAGCATCGTAAAAATATTTTTAATCATACTCATGTAATGCATTGAACTCATGTTTTATCAAATAGTACATAAATGTTTCTCATTGTAATTAATCATACTCTTTCATTCATACTTCCATGCTCATATTTTTTTTTATTTAAGATGATATCATTGAGTTCGTAATATACTAATCAAAACTATATCAAATATTCAATTTGTTAACCATTATAATGTATGTTTTCTAAGTCCTTTTGAATTTTATAAAAAAATATGATCATTGAAGGAAATGGGATCGTTGGATCATAAGGCCTACAAATTAGAGGTCATTCAAACCTAAGGGATAAACTTTTGTATCATCCATTTCCTAGAGAGATATTTTGTTACATCTTTCATGCTTCGTGTTAAAAGCCTCGAACCAACAAGATTTAAATTTATTGTTCCTAGTTTTTACATTTGAATAAGTGCATTTATTTTACTTTATGAAATAAATCATTGTGATAATAATCAATGGATTCTAGGGATAGGAAGATGATGCTACCTATTTTTTATCGAGGTCTTTCATGTATTTGAAAGACAAAGGTTTTCATTTCCTTCATAATTGAGTGCTTTCATGGATAGGAAGATAGACGTGTCATTCATCATATCAAGGGATTACCAGTTTTATGGTAGGAATGACCCTTTATCCTAGTTTAAATGATACGCTACTCATTTGGATAAAGGAATTTTAATAAATTAATTTTTTCTGCCGCCTTGTGTAATAGAAAGAGAATTTTTTTGTTTCATCATTCTATTCATATTATTGTATATTGTAATTATTTTAATTACGATACTTTAATTATATATTATATTAATTGATTCTATACAGTATATTATATAGTCATTTAAATTTTATATACACTGATCATTATATTCAATAAAATTAAAATTTTTCTTAATTACTTTTGGTATCACATCATATTTTATTGATCATATCCAAGACTAGTTCGATCATTTGTCTTGGATGTCAATGGTATTATTTTAAGTCTTATAAAACTATGTTCCTTATTAATAGTTTGAAAATAAGGTTTTAAACCTACAACTTAACCCCTCCTTGTATTGTGACATCTCATGTATATTTAGATCTATATTATGATCCAACTTTTATAATTTAAAATGCATTATTTGAGGAAAAATTTGGTTGCATTTTAATATTTTATAAATTATTTGACACCACATATAGAAATTCAATTTTAAAAACTAAAATAAATATTTTAAATAAAAATATATAATTTCATTTAATTAGGCCACTTTCAATTTTTCATTATAAATAGTAACAATGGGAAAAAATTGAGTTTCCATAGTTAGAGTTAAAATGGGATAATATGGTTATAACTAGAACTATAATAATTAAACTAATAAATAAATCTATCTATATCATAATTTATTGTCAAATTTCAAACCTATATCATATAGTCTTCAAATATTAGTAATTTTCATCCAGTTTTTTGGAGTGAGACATTAATATATTTTATTTATAAGAAATATTCTATGTTTTTCATCTCCCACACTTATAAAAGGACACTACCTCTCATCTCTTATCAATACATCAACAACCACATATACAAAAAATTAAATTGAATAATGATTTTCTATAATGACCCCACTAAATCATATATTTTCTAGTATTATTATTATACCATGCTAAGAATTATGTCGGTACAAATCTATTGAGGCTATCCGAGTTAAATGTATTGTTGTAAAATGTGTGTTTTATTTCCATTTCTACTTTTAAATTCTTCAAATACCTAATTACTATTTCTATATATCATTTTAATTTTTTAAAATTAAATTAATGTTAATTTTTTAGAATATTCCTTTTTCAACAACTTATACGTCATGTGGAAAATAAAAATAACTTTTGTGCACATGTGTAGAATTTCACCATGCAAGACGATGGATTTCATTTTTTATCACTAACTATTATGGATGGACATAATCTTGGATTCCAATGAAATTAAATTCTACAAATTTTATTTTTTAATAGAAAATTAATATTTTAATTTTTTACTATCTGATATAAAATTAATACATTGTGTGTGTGTCTATAATTTCTAATTATATCCTCATAGTTCGATATATTTTATTTTCCATCACCTAATTATGGTTTATAAATAAATAAATAAATATATATAATATGATATATATATATATATATCATATAAATAAAATTAAATAATATTAAAATAAGACGTACCATTGTTTCATCAGGTTTGATAAAAAATAGAAATGTTACTCATGCGTACATATAATCTACCATCTTCATGTTGTAGCATAATTCATTTCAAATAAATATCTTATATATTTGGTAATAAATGAATATTTAATTTTACAATAATAATAATAAGTTTATTGAGATTTTGGGAATTATATAATCATGATCTATTTGAACATAGTCAACTAAATGAAGTCATTTTGAACTTATGTACCAAACCTCCCAAAAATGTCAGGAGTAAACATAATGAATTTTGTGATTAATTATTAAATGGTAAAAATATACATAAATTGAATGATAAAAATATAAAAAAATGAAAAATATTATTAAATATGCAGATAAGTAAAATTAGATTATTATTTATTATAAAAAAGAATGTATGTGACAAATTTGACTTAAGGAAATTGATATTCAATATTAAAACCTATTTTAGAAATTATTGTTAGATTTATCTATAAAAATTTACCTATATTTACATATTATTTAATGAAAACGTAAATCGAAAATTAAAATAATTAAAATGGTCATTTCATAACTCCTTTTACTTACTTAAAATGGTAATTGATAAGAATATTTTATTTTAATATTTCATAAGTAATATTTGACATTCCTCACAAATTCAAAAAAGTAATTTTTTAGAACATAGAACATTAATATATATTTCCAAAGAAAAAAATATTTTTATATATTTGGATTATATTATATTATTCTATGTTTATTTAATGTATAACAAATCATTCCTTTTTGGGTTTTTTTGAAAATTGGGTATTAAATTAAAGGGATATATCAATATTTGAAAAAATATATCTTATGGGTTCAAAATTTTTTATGTCATTGATAATGGAAAGGGAATATTTTATGTGTTTCATGTATGTTAAGGTACTTTTAGAATTTTTATAATGATATATGTGGACGACATACTTCTCTACAATGTTTGGTAATGATTATATTCTCCAGATAATTAAGATTTTATTAACCAGGTATGTTATTAAATTAGTAACAGTTATCATAACGGTTATTGTAGGGGTCCTGTGAAAATGATCTCCTGATGAACCAACATTACTTTAATATTAATTTAATTTAAATTTCATGGATTTTTTTTATTTTATATGGAAATTTACTAATATTTATTAGGTAACAATTCTTTCTTAAGGGTGAATATTATGTTTTGAAGAAAATAATTTTTGGGGTTATTGTATTATTTAAAAAACCCTCATGATAATGATTTTAGGATTATATTTTCTTATAAATTGTTTTATGGAACTATTTTGATATTAAATATGACTTTTTTAAAAAAATTCCTTTATTATATTAATGATTATTATTTTAAAGAAAAACACTATTATCTGATCTCACAGTTTTGAAATGGACCAATTAGTTTCTTTTATTCATTAAAAATATATCTAACTGACATTTTTGTGAACATTCTTATTTTTGAAATGTTTTTAAATAGGGTTATGGTTGAGTAAGAATAATAATTTAGTTGATTTTAAAATCATGATGATATTTCATGAATAAAAAACATGACTCCTATCAAACATATTATATTCTGAAAAAATTGACAACAAGTTAGAGTGTAAAATTTATAATGGATAGTTTGGTTTTGTAGGATTTATGTCCTAATTTTATAATCCTATAATCCTAAATAAATTTTGATGAAAATAAGAAAATAATTTCTCATTTAAAAATAATATTTTGGAATGAATAAGGATCATGTCCATATGTTTGGTATCTGAGGTTGGGTTATGATAATTTTAGAGGTTTGGATAATAGATGCAAGTACTCATAAAAGATTATAATTTATGGTTATTATGAGGTATATTTTTTTTCTATGTTTTTTAATCAAGTATATGTCTCATTAAAATTGGTTCTTATATAATAAATAAGGATACATAAGTAGGAATTAACCAATATGAAACTATCCTTCCAAATTTGTTCCATAGAATATATGTACATGGAATAGAGAATTATGTTATTGTGAAGTACAAATTGGAACATGAAATTAATTATGTTGGAATATATATTATATAGACCAAAATTCAATATTGAGGAACATGACAATATTTTATAAGTACATGAAAAATATAAATGCAATTATTTAATGGATATTTTAGATGAGTTATAGTTTGTGGATGGATTACGATTATAGAAAATATATTCAACATCATTATTTTCATAGTAACAAAATGTAATCCTAGATATTTTTTATTTTAATATTGAATCTAATTTGTAGTGGTAAATGGAAATAGAATACATAGAAATGATAATGGAATTATGATTTTTAATTGGATTAATTTTTAATTTTTTTCCCTGAGGAGATTATTCATAAGGCTATTTATCTTAGGATACAAAATAAATTCAGTGAATTGAGGTAGAATGAGGTGGAATCAATGGACGAATATGAAGAAAACCTTACATGATTCGAAAACTACACCCCAAATTGTATCTTGGATCTAGATATTAATATTAATTTCGATTATCAATATTAAGGACATAATATTTTAGGGTATTGGATTCTAATTATATTAAATTTTGTGAAAAACATGATAGAATTTTCAAGAAGATATAAATAATTTTTATCAATGATTATGTATTTTAATAAAATAAGATGAAAAAGTGGTCTATGTGGTAGGAAATTGGGAATCATCCATAGATTAAATATTAAGGTAATAAAATAATATTTCCATATTGTAATATATGAAGTAAAAAATATCCTTAGAGATTGTTTTTTAATATTCTTCGGTGCATTTTTAATTACTTATGTCTGATCATATGGCACATGATTTTAAATAAAATCATCCATATAATGACAATAATAATAATAATGAAATGTTGATAGTAAGATGTAATAATTATAATGGTACTAGTCATTATGGGAACAATTTTCTGATGATATGAATAAATGATAGAAGTATACAATATAATTGGAAAAAAGGAATAGATAATTATATTGTGAATACTTAGACAAATATTAGACCATCTAACAATGATTTGTATGTTATATTACATGTTTAATTAGTTTATTCTATTTTTTTAAAATTTCAGGCCCCTGCATTACTTATTTTCAATGAAAATTTTAGGTAAATTATAAATTTCTTCCCAATAAATAAATCAAAAACTTTTTCAAATACTCATAATGTTGTATTTGGTCCTACTAAATTATACGAATAATTATAAAATGTTATTGGAATGGACTTATCTATAAAATTTATTTCAGTAACCCATTTATAGTTCCATGTTATTCTTGGAAAGGATTGTATTCTAGTTTATCATTCTATGATATATTGTAGTTCTAAAAACGTTTTTTCACAATGAGTTTTTGTTTGTATAGAATAATGAATTCATTCCTCTAATAAAATATTAATAATATAAGAAATTTATTTATGGTAGAAATGAATTTTATCTTTAATATATTTGTAATAATAAGGAAACTGTTCAAATTTGTGATGCTTTTGTAGTAAATTAATATCTTGATGAATTTCCTAAGGATTTTAATGGTATTATAACTAGTTAAGGGATTGGAATTTTTATTTTATTAATTATCGATAATAATATAATATAAAATCATACATATTGAGTAGAACACATAGAAGTTTTGTAATTGAAAAAAATTTACAAGAGATTCACGATTAAGTCTTCATTAATCCCATCAAATAACCATTGGGTGATTTTATGTTTTTTTAGAATTAAATAATATTCCATGGTTCTCCATTTAATAATGTTAATTGAAAAAAATAATTTTCAAGTATAAGTATCCATTTCCTCACATAGATGAATTGTTTGATATGCACTAGGGAAAACACTATGTTAAATTGGTTGATATTATATTTATGTATAATTTTAGAACATTTAAAGATGACAACATTTCAATGATAGCGTATCCAAAATTATAGGGGCATAATAGGTTACTTATACATTTATTTATTAGAAATTCTCCATAAGTATTTATCGACCATTCAAAAATAGTTTTTCATGTGTTTATTGATAAATTCGTGGGTATACTTATTTATCAAATCCTAATATATTGAATATTTTAAGATGATACTTAAAGAAATATGATATTTGTTCTACAATATATAAAATAAAATGTGTTAATGATTTCTCATGTTCTATAATCCATTTGAGAGGTGATACGATTTATTAATTCTCAATTTGTTAATGTTCTATAGAAAAATAGTGGGATTTCAATCTATAAGGATGATTCTTTGAAGGAAATTGGTTATTTTTTGAGGAAAAACTATAATGTAATTTCATATTATTCATGTAATTGAATTCTCAAAAGCTAAATTATCATACACATGTCCTAAAAATAGTGGATACTTTTTTCATTAAATATATAAATATAACTTTTATATAGAGTAAAATTCGAAAAATGATTTGGTCGTAAATTATTTAAGTATATATTCATCAAAAAATATTTATACTTGATGCAAATAATTTGGATACTACTTATTTAGTATTATGACTGCATGATTCAACACCATCCATGAAAATAAAACAATGTCGTTGATTCATTATACTGGAATGATAATGCATCATTAACTATGATATTTATGAAACATAACTATTTGGTTAATTGGTTAATAAATATTATCCTATTAATGTTTCATGATGTAACTCCCTTTATTTTTTTCTTTTGACAGTGCCATAATTATTGTGAGATATAATTAAGAAATATTTTAAGAAGGATTATGATTTATATGAAAAATGAAGAATTTTTTGGACAGTTAAGTTCCCTAAATTTAATATTGAAAAATAAGGCATTTTGAGACTTAAGAAGAATATTTTATTTCAACATTTTCATTTCAATTTTATAAATTAATTAATCTGGGAATCTCATTAGACTATATTATCCATTACTCATGGTAATAGTAATATGTATAATGAACATTGGAAACATTTTTGGTGGGATGGAATGAAAGGATTTATTTATGAAATTACCATGAAATCATTGAATTTTCAATAGTTTTATGTAGAATTAATATTATAGAGGTGGATGATTAATCATTTTCTATTTGTATAATGGTAATTATATTTTTTAACCATATATTTCCTCATTAGACTACCAATGATATATTAACAAAATAATCTGATTTGATATATTGTTCATCTTTTGTAAATATTTGTGCATTTTTCTTTTATTTGAGAAAACATGACGTTTATTTGTAATTAATGAATTTATATTGAATAGATAATATTATTTCATAGATTCCCTCTTTCAGTTGTATCAAATCGTTATCTTAGATAACCCTCTATTATTTTGAAAATACTTCATAAGTCAATGTGTACTGAATTAAATTTCAATATATCTTTTCATCCTCGATATGATTGATCATAAATTATAATTATCCATAAATTTCAGGATATTTTTTATTCTTTTTCACTAGAATAACTTGAATTTTTTTATCATTATCATTTACTATTATATTTTTTACAGTAATAGTTCTAATTCCAATTTATTTTTGACTATTATTGGGAATTATATAAAAAAAATTTCCAGACACTATCTTTTTCAGATAATTGGGGTGAATGAATATTTTTTGGGACAACAATTAGTAGAATATAATGATGAGAAAGTGAAGGAGATTAATCTTCATAGTAAAGAAGCATTGAGAAATAATGAAAATTATGTGGATAAATAGAAGAAATGTATTTAGTTTAATGTAGTTGAACATGTTATTAGTAAATTATATATATTGAAAATTTTTAGGGAATTTTCTATGAAGTAATAAAAATCCAAATTTTCATTAGAACATATGATGTTTTAGAGAATATTCGATCAACTGTTTATTGAGTGAATTTACCTCTATGTTTATTTATGTTACATGATGTGTTTCATGTTTTTCTATTAAAGAGGTATTTTCTACATGAATGTAATGTTTAGAGCCCTCAATTGTTATAATTGGAAGATAATATTCCATGAGGAAAAACCAGTTTATATTTAGGATCATATAGAGCATTTTTAAAAAAATAAGGTGATTCACCCAGTTAAGATTTTGAGGAAAACCCTTATGTTGTATAAAGAAATATAGGAATCTAAAAACTATATAAATGTAAAATATATTTAATTTTTTGATAATTGAAATTAAAATTATAGGATATAATTTCCTAAAGGTTGGATAAAATGAAAACCCATTTAATATTAAAAATAGATAAATATAACTCCTTATTAATATTAATAAATTTTATTTCATATCACCATATTCATTATAACAATAATATGATATTTATTTATCATAAACATTCTTTATTCTCAAAAAAATTTATTGTATAATATTTCATTATTGATATTTTTTTAATAAAATTAGATTTTCAATTCTAATAAATAACTATCATTTTTGTAATTAATAAGAAAAAATGATTTTATATTTATTTTATCTCAATTTTCTATAAATGATTATTTTTTGGAGAATAGTTGAAAAAACATAGTTTTTATATAAACATTCATTTCATTTTGTGTATTTTAATGTTCACATTTTATATAGTTTTGTCATAAATAATTCATTAGTTCATTTTAAATAATCATAATCCAAAAAAAATTCATTTCAATTAACATTTCACATACTTTTTTTAGAAAATTATTTCATTAATTAAAAATTATTTTACTAGGAAACAAATTAAATATTAATTTTATGAGTTTTTTAATTTCAATTTTCCACTTATAAAAAATGAATTGTATAAAATGGGGTCAATTGTTTTTCTAATTTTGTAAATAAACAAGTTACCACGGAAAGTGTTTACATATATTTAAAGGTATAAATCATATGTGAGAATGTTTTGAATAACTTAAAAACTATAAAAATACAATTTTATGATCACTTACCAAACCAATATCATATCCTCTTTTAAAATTTTACATTTTGGTGACACTCTGAATGATTAAGACAATAATATATTGTAATATTTTAAAAAAATCATAAGGTTTCCTCTCCAACACATATAAAAGGTCACCTTCTATCTTATATTTTTATTATTTATAAAAATTTACATTTTTTAATACCATCCCAAATAATCAATTAAAATACCTCACCACATACTAGATGTAATGGTTTGATCATAATACAATATTATAAAGGATTTAGGTATAAACATATATAATTTTTTAGAGTAAGAAGTATAGTTCTTAACTGATTATTTTCATTTTTATTTATTCATATCCCTCATTTGATCCTATGAAAAACTCTATGATACAATAATATAATCATCTCACATATACAAATTTTTTTATGTTTATTTTTTGACACTTCTTAAAATACTTATTCATCTAATGGAAAATAAAAAAATATTGTGAAAATACGTGTGGACTACCACCAAGCCAGATGATGTATTTAGTTTTTCATCACTAACTGTTATGGCTGGTGATAATAATTTATAAAAAATTCATAATATAATATATATATGAAAATTTAAATTTCAAAATTTTAAATAAATATTCTATTTGTTTACTTACCATGTCCTTGTGTGTAGACTGTAGACTCGAAGACATATTTATTTCATTTTTCATCACCACCTCATTGATGGAATATATAGGTGGATTGACATAATGAATATGATATTCATTATATAATTATCATTATATAAATATAGAATAATACTAACCTTATTTCCCTCATTAGCATTAACAAATTGAAATGATAATAAAGCGTATGCACAGACTATCATCTCTATGTTGTAACATACTAAAATTTTCATTACAATCATATGTAGATTGTTCTAGAAATATATGTAATGTTTAAAATGGTAATGAAAACGTAATTATAATTATTATAATGATATAAACATTATCTATTTTATTTTAGTCAACATAACGATGATATTTTTTATATATTAAATGAATATCCTTTAAATTAACAATATAAAATTGATCAATTGTGTAATAAAATAAGTAATAGTAATATGATAAAAAAAGGAGTAATTAAATCTAATAATAAAAAACAATCTAATGAAAAATAGTATTTATAAAATTTTTCTCATGGGTTATATTTTTTTGTTAATGAACTGATAATATGTATTTATTGAGTTTTTTGATAAACTGGAATTATTTAGAGATTTTTTATTGGTTAAATTAATGACATTAGATTTCAGGATTATTCAATATTCATAGAAAAAATGATTTTTGATGAATTTATCTTCAAATTCCAAATACAGGATTTAGATAGATATTTTTTTACTAAAATATTTAAGAAGCAATAAGAATATCAAGAAGCCCATGAAAAATATATATATTATATTTAATGATTAAATAAGATTATAATTTATTGGGGAGAAATGGATTGAAATAATATAATTAATTAACAATATAATCTAATCATTTTTATGATTTCCTTTACCCAAAAAATATGGGGCCAACAATTCAAACCCATATGGTCCATCCCTTAACTGCAAATGGGGGACTTGAGGGATAACCCAATGAGAGTTCCATCCTAAGGGACCATCCATAGAGGTAAGATATAAAGTGTTTCATGTATTTTCTTATATTATTGAGCATGTGGATAGGTGTTTGAGGTCAAGAACATGTCAGTGTGGCTCATGAGATATTGGTGCAATTTATACGGGTTCTAATACCCAACTACCAGTTCATAGGAGTTTTAGAAAAAGATATTTGATAAAGCACCGCTTGTCCAATCTTGAAGTCCTTGTGGGAAATGAGAATATATATATTTTACCCTCATATTGAGAGGTTGTGAATGTTATGTGGGCCATAAAAAAGATTCTATATCATCCATATGAACCAAATTTTGGATCAAATTCTTCCATGATTCCTCATCTATGATCTCTAGTTCACCAATATTTAGGATGGGATATCATCAATAGAAACTAAAATCATCATTGTTATTACAAGAAAAATATTATAATCAGTGGAGATAAAAGAAATAAATGATAGAAATATCTATCTTTCAAGCATGAAATAATTTTATGAAAATATTTGGGCATATGAATAATAAATTTCTGATGGTCATTCAATGAAATAATGAGTATGATGATATTAAATTGGGAGCATGTGATAGAAAAATGCACCAGAGGAATGCAACACAATCATATACCAAATAAGAAAATATTATGATCAACATATACATAATATCATTTAATGTTCATGTGAGATATAATATTCAGTGACACAATATATTTCATGGAACAATAATGTGGAATTTTCTAGAAGGGATATGAGGTTGAATCTGCCAAAAAATAAAGACCATCCAAATATGATTTGTGCTATTGAGAGAATTTATATGTTTCTAGCATTTTTGGATAAGAACATATCACCATGGAAAATAGTTTTTCATGAAGTGTTTCAATAAAAAATTATATTTCTTTGGGAAGGGGAGATCATTTTGGTGTTCAAATTTTGTTTTACCCACACTAATAGTATCACGAAGATCATGTTCTAGGAACCCATTCATATGTGTGTGATACCCTTATGTGTGATTTCACTATTTTACATGAATTCCATGAATAAAAATGAAAATTTACTCATCCTTAACATGTTTCATATTGTATAAATAAATAACTCATTCAATATATCATTACATTCATGAATATGTTCTTTACAAATATAGTGAATACATACATATATTTGTGTCAAGGGGTTTAGTTGATAATGACACTTACATTGAAGTGAGAAGAAGGATTTATAGGTCTCTTGTGTGGTCATATACTATTGTGTGAGAAGAAAAAATTAAAGAGGAAAAGTACATTCATGCTCAAATGTACTATGTGAACACAAATGAAACACTATCATAGGATCAAAAAATATATGCATAGACACATGAAAATTAAACTAAGATTTATCAAAAAATAATTGATGAAATAATATAGAATAATAAGTCTAATGTTTTATAGTTTTCTGATAGGCCCATTGAATTCCTTCAAGTAGCATACTTAAAAAATATTGATATTTTTATTTTTATTCATTTATTACATAAAAATGGATTATATTGTGTTAGACACATCTAGAAATATATGGGATGATAGGAATTCACTAGAAGAATGAAATATGTCCTTGCTAGGTTTTCGGTGAGGGAAATGAACAACTATAAGTGATCATAAATATTTGAACAATAAAAATAGACATGTTCAGTTATTGTTGAAGATAATTTAAGGGACTATAAGAAATATTGACTTAATGAGATCGAGTAGGATGATCAAAGAACACACTACAGAGGATCAATCATTGCATAAAAGTTGATTAATTATGGTTGGACACAGGATCACCTAACATCTTCTTATATTTTCAATTAGTAGAACGAGCCTCTCAGTAATAGATAGATAAATAAGTATTTTGTATGGATCCAAAAGAAAAATATGAATCTCTTTTAGAACTAGAGGATATGTCTTTCAATTTGAAATGAAATAAATAGAATTAACTAATTTTTAGAATGCATCATTGTAATAAATTTTTTTATATTCAGGAATCTAAAATGGTTGGTAATAACTAGTTGTAGTAATGTGACGGTTTTCACCAATCCTTGTAAATATTGTGTTTTCCTCTATCTATCTATATTATTTCAAATGCACAAGAGGTGTCACCGAGAGATAATGTTATTTGGATCATTAAACACAACTTTTTCATGATGTTTAATAAAAAGGAAAACGAATTCATAAAATGGAACAACTTATTCAGCCCGACCATCATAGCAGTCAATCCATCCTTGGGAACTATAGGTGGTATTAGAGCATAGGTTCTCTATAAATATTGAAGAAAGTATTTTTGAGTTTCATATTTCTTAAAATGAGTGAGCCTCCTTATATAGAGGAAAAGGGTGTTACTTTTAAAGATACAAATAAATATATTTCTACTAAGATTCCAAAGGAAAAAAATAAAATATATGTTTGATGGATGAAGAAGAAGATTACAACCAAGAAAGAGACACCAGGTAATCAATGTGGAATATCATTAAATAATTATTTTTATTATGATTATTATTGTAAATACTTATCAATCTATAATGATTATGGGTCACTAATTGGTAATCATTAGTTATTAAAATTGCATATAAATAATTTTAGATGAATTGGTAAAATTTAATTATTGTTGTGTCAAGGGTATTCAAGATGAAAAATTACAGCTGGATGAATAGGTTGATTCTATGGAAGTGAAATTCGAAAAAATGGTTGCCTTATCCAACACTCACAATTTTTTTTGAAACTAATGGAAACTAAAATCGTATTTTAAATGAATGATATTTTAGTGATGTTAATGAAATTAAGAGACTATTTTTGTGAAATACATTAACATTATATTTTTGGAATATTTCTATTAATTTAAAAATGCTAATATATTTTCAATGGTTTTAAAATTATTTCAAATAAAGGATAATTATAATAAAATAATGTAAAATTACATTTCCTTGAATAAATCAGGAAATTTGGATGAATAAAACATGAATATGTTGAAGTTGTATTGGGAAGATAACCTGAGATTTGTTTATGTTTAGAAGAACCTTCTCAAAGAAAATTGGTTAGAGCTGCTGGTGAGATTTAAAAATCAAGAATCACAACATGATGAAACATCCCATATTATTAGAGTAATATGTGATACTAAATAGTTTTCATTTAATATCAGGACTCCAATATTATCATAAAATAAGTCTCTAATCAAATGGAAACATCCTTTGAGAAGAAGGATTCCCATAATTGAGAAACTATCTTATATATTAATGACTTTTCTATTTCACGTATGAGTTTAAACCCCACCCTTAGAATGTGTAGATGATGAAATATTTTGAAAACCTACTACATTAAAGGATAGTCTAAATATAATAATAAGGATATGGAATCAAAATGTTCTTCACAGAGTGGTGATTCCACTAAAATTTTGAAATGGTTTAAATTTTGATTATATAAATAAACTATAACACAATAGAAGAGAATTAGGATGATAAGATATTGTTTTTTTAGATGTTGGGGAAAATGTGTTATAATTTTGTCACAACATGAAAATTAATGATGATAATAGGAGGCCTAAATGAAGGGATATAAAAGGTAAAGACGGAAAATATAATACTGACACCATAAAAGAAAAATATACAATAAATAAAATGTGATAAGTAATCCTTGGGATTTGGAAAAAACCAAAAGGCTAATATACCAACCACTTAAATGAATAAAAATGATACATCTTCTCCCAAATAAAAGGTATGATGAAAAGTATTAACAGAATCACTTACCCTAGAAAAAAAGAAGGTGCATATTGAATAAGTTCATCAAAAACAAATGTCTGTAAAGAATTCATTTCATGTTGAAAGATATGAGTTCAAAGATTTTTTTGCAGGTACTAAGAAATTAATTATCATAATTCCCACTATTACTACTATAACATTTAATTTAATGGAATTTGAAATGTATAATGGAGAGTCATTGTAATCATATGTTAATTAGTTTTAATATAATATCATTATGTCTAAAAATCCATCTACATTTCAAATTTCAAATAGACCAGAATTCATATTAAATTATCCAAATCCACCAAAATTATCTTAGAAATTGGGGGAAAATGAAACAAATTACAAAGATAATGGAAATAATGTTTCAATAAAAACTAAGGTGTAAAATTCCATTCCACCCAAAGTTATGTGACGATAACTAATCATGGGAGAAAATCATGTCACAAGTTAAGAGGTAGTTCTCAACCTGAATGTTTTCCAAAATGATAATAATGTCCTTTCTTAGTCCATTATATATATATATGATTTTATATTGACATGTTTTAAATTGAAAGATATGGATATATTCCTTATGGGTTGAATTGACGAGTTAATGAAGTTAAATCTTCACTACAATGGTCATATAGAAGATATGAACAACATTAAAAAATTGGATCATGAGTTATTCCAATCAATCTTTCATCCATAATAAAAAATTATAGTAACAATATGAATATTTTTTTAGTTCTTGGTTGATTATAAGTTGATATAAATTGGGAGATATAACTTTTTCTTCTAATAATTATAATGTTTTTAGGTATGGGTAGGATTTATAATTTTATTGAAAATATATTTACATACGTCCACATACATAGGAATTGAAAATATCATTGCATAATTTCACATGTACGTTAGTTTATAGAAATCATGGACAACATTGGTTGTATAACACATGTTTTCTATATATGTTTATCCCACATAGACTTAATGTTGACAAAAGAAATATCTCTTCTAAAAAACCATTTGAGATAATCTCTCTCTTAGAAGTGGACACGTAATATTCATATTTAAGAAGGTATCAGGTTTTTTTAGAATAAATAATTGAAGAAAATAAAATCACTTATTTAATCAATTTTATTTTTAATAAGTGAGAGAAGGATTGTGAGACATGTTGACATGAATGATATTTGATGATTTTGACAACACAATATAAGAGAAAATACCATTGTTATAATCATTTCAATTGTTTTCAATGAATTATAAATAAGTGTTCAGAGATTTTTTTTATGATGTTAATTTTTTTAAAATTCTTAGGGACTCGGTTAATGACATTTAATTTCTTGAATGATCAATTATCCAATCACATTAGTAAATTTATTGAAATAATCTTTAAAAGTCTAATATATATGTCCATGTTTTGAGAGGGAAAATAATTGGAAGAAGGCATATATTAATTAATATTAATCCTGATGAGGATTTAATGATTTTTGGAATTTATTGGTGAGAAATGGATATACATTATATCCTAAACATAGTACATAATATAAGTATTTTTTTATTGGAATTCAAACAAACAATATGGGTCCAACTAGTTCATGCCCAGTTGGGAAATCCCTCAACCACAAATGGGGGGCATGAGGTTCAAACCCATGTGAGATCTATCCAAAGAGACTAATCATATTTGTAGGAGAGTATGTGTTATGTTTATTGGCCTTAAAGATAATGCATTGGCCCATGTGCATGTGGGTTATCACATGCCAGCATGGCCAGTGAGGTGTGTGTGTGGTGTATACCCATGTTGATCCCCTAATTACATATCAATCAGTTATTGGAACATTATTGTTGATAAATAACCAATTTATTTATATCATCATTTCCTAGGACACAATAATAGACACAATGTTCCACTATATAAAAAAGTTATGTATCTTATGTTGTCTATTGGATGAGTTCATTCCCAGTTATCTAATCAATATTTAAGATAATATTCTTCCTCAATCCTCTTACACAATCTCTAGTACATTGTGGTTTATGTATAACCACTTTCATTCAAATCCTATTTATCCATTTTTATTCTAAGGTTGATTTTTGGAGGATATTAAATAAAATGAACACCATCCATTCAATATTTATCATTCAATCATGAGATAATTCGATGAACAATCCTTAGGTGGATGAAAATGTATTTTCATAAGGCCTTTCAGTGCATGAATTACATTTATGATTTAAAATATGGACCATACGATCTGAGAATTCATATGATGAATGCATCATGAACTCTCATAATAAAACTATGAAACTTGATGTATACATGAGAAACACATGATGTTCATGTGAGATATAATATTACTCCCCTTGGAATATTTAGCAGAGCTACAATGCTATATTATTCTGGGAGGATGAGTTTGTCGAATCTACCTATAAATAATGTTCTCTTATTTACAAGGGGTGCGACTGAGATAATTACAAAGGATCCCATTTTTTGAAATAAAAATATTTACCACAAACAAACTATTTCATTAAGAGATTCCTAGAAGATTTATCTAGTGCAAGGAAGAGGGTATCTTGAATGTTTTCTAATTGTTTTTCATACACTCAAATAGTTTCATAAAGAAAAATTATGGTGAAGACATTCATATTTTCATGACATCCTTATATAATAATTAAATGGTTTTCACATATGCCTTGAGACGCCATGAGATATTGAATATACTCATTTATGTAATAACCTCCATGAATTCTTAATAATATCATGATTTTTTTCACCAATATGGTGTTCAAATATTTTTTTTTCATGAAAGTTATTAATTAATATTTCATTATAGAACATAAAACTTGTAAGGTTTTACAGGTGTGTAATTTTTTTATATTCCAAGTGGAAAAACAAACAAAGAAGGAAGAATAGTATGTGCATGCTCTCATGTAGTACGTGAATTAATATTAAACACTTTCATAGGATCATAAAATAAATGAATGAACATATGAAAATTCATATTAGATAGACAAAAAAATTAATAAAAACCCATTAAATAATAAAAATAATAATATATATGTGAGCTAGGTTTTTGGTTGATAATCCCATTCAATTCAATCATGAAGTGTCCTTGAAAAATATTGATATTTTTAACGTTATTTTTGAAAAAGATTAATATTGTAAGAATTTGTGTTCATTTGTTGAAAAAATATAAATGAGGTCGGGACTCAATTATATTGAAGGGTCAATGTCTATGAATGTATTCACTAAATAAATTGTTCTAGTACATGTCATTAGAATTATTTTTTCCAGATAAATTTATTGTAAATGGGCATGTTTGATTCAACAAAATCATGGATGAATATCAATGATCATCCATTACTAGTTTAGGACATGAAGAAAATATGAATATTTTTTATTGGATTCAGGAAAACTAGAGTTCTTATTTTCATTTTAAGTGAAAATTAATCTCTGATTTTTCGTAAGAGATAGAATTATTTCATTTTGATCAGAAATAAAAAATAATTATCTCATTTTTAGATGGACTGTAAATAATTTAGCTAGATAAAAAAGAAGGATAAGTCTCATAGTTTTTGTAAGTAGTTGTCTAATCACATGTATCATAAAAAAGAATCTTAAACTAGGGGGAATAATTGATTTTGGCAAGGATTACGATTTTTTATAAACATTGAAAAAAATATGTGATGATCATAATCTATTATTAAAATTTCAAACAATGTGGAACTGAGAGATAATATTATAAGGATTGGGAACCTTAATCAAATATTGAGATGATGAATGAAAAATAAATCTAATTATTTAAATGAAACATTGAAATAACTCTTCCCCCACTCATTAATTAATCGTGACTGGGGAACTAAAATAACACTATTATTCAAGATGGTAACGATCATAAATGACAATTCAAACTTGAGGTAATTGATATTCTATTATAATATATAGTATTTATTTTATAAATATTTAATTCTATTAATTTTAATCCAAATATATATTGTTTTATTTATGCCAAATTATTTAAATAAATTAATTATAAAGTTTCATTTACCTCTCCTATTTTTCAACAAATTTTTTATTAAGTAACTACTTTATGTAATTCACAAGTAATGATTTATATTCTTTTCAAAGTAGAAAACGATTGTTTTTAAATGTATATTAGATAAATATATTTTCCCAAAAAACAACTATTATTTGATATTTTGAATCCATTGCAATATTCCATGTTTCCGGAAATGTTATAGGTATATTAGTTTTTTTAAAATGTGGTTTTAAATAAATAGGATATTTCAATATTTGAATTTTTTTTCTTATTGCGTTAGAAAAATATTTCTCTGAGATTGATACTGGAAATGAAATATTCATTAATTTTCTTTTATGTTATGGTCCTTTATAACCGATTTTGATAACGGGTGAGTTTTATATAGCTCTCCAATCTAGTGGATAACTATTATTTTCTTTAGAGAATCACATAATAAGTAATCGAGTAGTTTATTCCACATGTAAGGGTACGTGAAAGAGTTTTTTGGAGATATTGGCAGAAGAAACCTCAATTAAAATTATATTCATCAAAATGGATTTTCATGTATATAAATTTATTTTATAAGGTACTCTAATGATTTTTTTTAAATT
Source organism: Viscum album (assembly GCA_963277665.1). Taxonomy (NCBI): domain Eukaryota; kingdom Viridiplantae; phylum Streptophyta; class Magnoliopsida; order Santalales; family Viscaceae; genus Viscum; species Viscum album. The sequence goes on along the minus strand of OY728128.1, from coordinate 31,002,533 downwards.
AATTATTATGAACCTTAAGTTTATAAGGTATATTTTTATATCTTTTTTCATGGGTTCTCCTGTTTTTTTAAAAACCATCATGACTGGGTTTTTTCGCTTATATTTTATTATATATTTGTTTTTAGAAAATATTAGATAGTAATGTTGATTTCCTGAGTAAGTTAAAAATTATTTGTGAAAAATGACTAATATATTCCTGGAAATCCCTCTTATATTTTCTCATGGATTGGAAATGAAATAAAAATATTCCTTTTCAATTGAATTTTTCACTTATTATAAAAAACCTAACTGTTATACATTTAATCTACTTTCTGATTTAATTAAATGTATTATTATGTAATATTGTTATAAAAATAACATGCAATTCATTAGTATTATTTTATCATATCAAACAAAAATGATCGTTATGAATCACTAACATAGATAATATATATTTTTAATTATAATGACTAGATTTGTATAAATATTGGTTTTGAACAAATCCAATTAACACAGAAAAATTATGTGATGGAATCAACTAGCATGATCCTATCCTATGAAGCCCATTTTTCAAAGCTACTAAGGGAGATATCATCAATGGGTGTTTCACTTGACCAAACCCAAGTTGAGTTCTACCAACTGAATCATGAGATATTCCACTTATTGCAGGTGTTCAAGATCATCGAGATCATGACCCAGACTAAATATGTACAACCACACCATGAATGTCTCACTTGTAATCCCCTCACTCTTTGGGAATTTATAGGAGTATTAAAGAAATATGTATCAAGACCCTAGAAATATGAGTATATACATTATTTTTATAGAAAAATGAATATATTTTCAATCTATTATTTTTAATTTACATATTATTTTGTCTTGGTACAAAAAATAGAAATAATTTTATGGAAAATATTAAAATTCAATTAAGGAAATTATTTTGAAAAATTAATGGATTTTTTAAATAAAATTACTTTAATATAATATTTTTGGTAAATATTTTTTACCAAATAAAAATGAATATATAATATTTAAGAAGTCAAATAATAATATTATAAGGGTTAACAAACTTTTATTGTGAAAAAAACAAATTGTTTTCATCAAATGTCAGTTATTATTTTAAACATAAAAATTATCATATGTAGAAATTTTTTTGGATAGAATAAATAATTTTTTGGAATCATAAAATCAAATTATCCAATAGTTAATGTTTCATACTTTTACAAGAGTACAATTAATAGATAAAAATTTAAATAATATATAAATATATTGTGTGTATTAAGACATCATACTGACCCAAAAGTAGTATAATAAATAAAATAAATATTATTCATGACCAAATATTTGTTTCTAATTTAAAATAATGTGTTTTTATGTGTTTTTATTTATTTTGAAAATCCATTATAAATAATAAAAGACATATAATATATAATAAGGTTTTAAAATCATTTCTTTAAGAGTATAAATCACATCGACATTAAAAATGGTAATATTTTAATATGCTACACAATTTTAATTATATAAAAATTAAAATCACACCCCTTTGGTAAAAGTAATGGGAAAAATAATGTTAAGGTTTTCGATTTTGGATAATTTTCTATCTAGAGTTCAAAACCTATATTTGAGAAATGTTAAAGAATTATCAAGTCACATCCTATATAAACGCTCACAATCTTCCATTTTTCATACCTCAAAATCCATATAGAATGTCCTTACCCCCCCCCCCCCCTCTATATTCCTCACAATACACCCAAAGGCAATCAAGAAGCATCCCCCAAGTAATTTATGGTCAATCTCAAGTAAGGGATACTAACATTCTATAATTTATTTAAGTTTCTGTATTATCATATGCCTTTTATATCCAATTCCATAAAATTGTATATTTATTTAGACGTCCATAGTACAACACATTTTATTTCAAAATTATTATATACCCCTTTCTATCTTATCAAAATTCAAATAATTTTTATGTGACATCATTATGATTCCAAATTAAAATTGGGATTTTTGATGAAAAAAATGTTTAGTGAATTCAATAATCATTACCAAACATGTGTGTTCACCATTGTACTCTTATAATAAAATTAATTTGTACTTATATTGGTGTATTCAACAACGCTCGATCATGGAATAAAATATGATGTTAAATGAATCCATGTTGTATGGTCTATGTGGCACACTTAGGCATTATAAGGAAATGAATGTGATGGGTGCACCCTAAATTATAAATAACATCAATGCATTATGTAATATTTACTCTCATGAGGAATCATGTTGGAATAGTGATTAAACCTAATTATATTATGGGATATTTTCTATCATGATTTCTTGGAAGTTATCCTTAAACTAATTTTATGATACATTGTTTTACATTGTTTTCATATTTCCAGTGTTGCCTTTATGTTATCATTATATATCATGACTCATTTCTCATGATTATTATTATCATTTCTTTTATTGTCCATTTAAATGAATATTTAATTACATGAATTACCATATTCCTATTATTCCATGATTATAACCTAATTAGTATTTATATCACACCCATTTTTCATGTGTGTTCCCAGGTACCCATTACAGTTTTAACATCCATGGAATTTTAGAAGCATATTAAAGAAAATTTCAATAATGTTGTCGTATCCTCTGATCATGATGTTATGTTATGAACATTATTACCAAATACACTACACATATCTATCTTATAGGCTTCAATATTTTTAATCTTATGTAATAAATTATGAATTATAGTGTAATAAAGAGCATTATTGTTATAGTTGGTATCATAGTAAATGTTTAGTTATTAATGGGATTAGGATTAGTAATCTACAGTGAATGTCTTAGGGATATGACTAATTATATGAAAACATCCCTAATATTCTATTATTATTGATTAATTGGTATATTAAGAGAATACATTCCTTTCTAGATACCATAAGGGGTTGTGGATCTAACATAGATATACATAAGGGTATAACCTGAAAACACCTCATTATGATAGACTTGACCAAGAATTGGTACATGATAGAAATCCTCAATGCACACTTGGTTGGATAACCATGGGTATATTGTTTTTTAAATTCATAAGCACAATGGGTAACATTATTTATAGGTAAATTCCCATAATAGTCTATGTTAGTAAATCAATCACAAATAACATTGAATGAAGCCATGAATTTAATAAGTTAAAGTAATACACGTAATTGATATGAATCAATTTACTTTTTTTATATATAATTTATATATTTAATTTATTAATAATGTTGATCCCTAATTTTCTCTTTTATTTTAGACAATGGCCACAAAAATAATGAATTGGGAGAACAATCAATGTGAAAATAAATGCAATGACTGCCCCGATGAGATGCCTATCCTTATGGGAGTATGAATCCTAAAATTTGTGATGATACAATCCCATAATACTGGGGTTATAAATGAAAACCAAGGTTTAGAGGAGTTCAAAAATCCCACTAAGAATGAACAAGATTCAATTAAGATATTTATGTGACAAAGGCCTCTGAAATTTAATGGATCATATGATCCCCTAATCATGGAACAATGGATCAAATACATAAAAAAATATTTTCCATATACTAATGTTCCGAATTAGAGAAACATATAATAGTTTTTTATTATATATAGATGGGGAAGATGATCAATGGTGGACATTGATAAAATATATGAAGCATGAGTAAGAGATTAAAGTGATGGGTTTGAGGGAATTCCAAAAAGATTTTTTTGTAAATTTTTTCCTTTATCTCTCTAACATAAAATCGAATGTGATTTCATTTACCTCAATAAAATAATATGTAAAATATATCTGAGAATAGTAGGAAAATTTCCCAATATTATAAAGATATGCATGTATCATTTTAAATACTCATTTATTCATGGATGTACACTTATTTTGTGGAATAAAACCTATTCTATAGAAATCATGAGAAATCTGAGCCTTTGATAATAATGAGGAAATTTTCCGATGTTACCTCAATGTTAAAATAGAGACTAAAAAATCTCAAGGGTATCATGGGTATATGAAGAGGAGTTATTTATTTTAAATATACTTTATTGTTGGATAAATATAATGGTGACAATAAATTAAAACATGACACTTGTAAAACATGTTTAAATAATCACCCCATATATTTCCTAGGAGGGGTGAGGTAATGAATTAGGTTCAGAAAATAGGGACACCTAGCAAGAAATTTTTGATAGGAAAAATCACCTAATGTGATGGAACAGTGTAATTATATATTCAACCCACAATGTATTGTTCATTGTTTCAACTTCATAGAACCAAATAACTTTTCTAACCAATGCATCAAGACATGGTTTTTAAAATATGACCAACAACCTCCAAGGAATCAACAATGAGCTTCTTCTATCACAAATGTTATGGTGGTTTAGTAGAATGATGTGAAGATATGAATTGTAGTTATTCATTTAAGAATAAGGAATAATTTTTTTTATTCAAGATCTACACATTCCATTTTATGATTAATGTTTGGTAGAACAGTTCATACCCCACCACAAAGCATGGAATTAGAGCTCTTGGTGTTAAGGGAATATGAGGATATTATTCTATCCCAAGTATATAACACATCCATTGCAAATATTTATCCGTAGTAATACAGAGTTAACATTATAATACTTACATTAGTAAAATTTGATATAATTACGGGCATGTCATACTGTTGCCTATATTGATCCTACATAAATTTCTATGACAATGAATTCGGTCTTTTTATTTTGAACCGACCTCCGTTTTTGTATAAGTGCAAGGAGAAGGTTGAATCTTCGATGGAACCAACAGCTCACAAATGGATATTATTTTCAAATGATAAATAATATCTAGGTGAAATTATTGATTCAATGTAATAGATTATACATGAATACATTCCCATTAGGAGGGAATATGATGATTTTTTCCAAAGGAATTTAGTTGTCTTCATCCAATTTAAGAGGTTGAATTTTCATTTGATCATACTCCAAGGGTGTTTTCACTATCCAAGAATCCATATAAAATGGTTGTTTTTAAACATGAGGAAACAAATAAAAAACTGAAGGATTTTTTGGATAAATGTTTCCATAGAATAAATGATTCACTGTTGAGGGAATCAATCCTCTTTATTATGAATAATGATGGGTCAATTTTCCTTTACATTGATTATTGTGAGCTCAATAATATCCTGATAAATAAAAAGTATCCTTTACTATGGATTGATTACATTTCTGATTAGCTACATGGATCATAGTACCGCCACAAGGGGGATGTACAGTTTGAATATTAGAAAGTAAGGTTGAAGAAGAAATATATCCCCATGATTTCTTTTTATACACGGTATGACAACTATGAGTTCATAGTAATTCAATTCAGACTCACTGATTCCCCAGAAATCATTATGTAATTGATGAATAGTGACATTATGTATTACCTATTCAATTTTCATTCTGTATTTATATATTATATTATAATATTCTCTAAAATAGAGGAGGAGCAATAGTATAATATGATCACTGTGCTAAAGTCCTTATGAATGGAGAATATGTTTTCAATGTATGAAAAAATTAATTTATAGTTGAAAAAATTCTTATTATTAGAGAATATCATCACAATCAATGGGATATATGTTGTCCCCTTTAAAAAAATAAGAAATTAATGTTTCATAGAGGACAACATTGGTGAGAGAATTATATAGTTTCCATGGATTATCTTGGTACGATCATAAATTTTCAGGAAATTCATCATGATTATAATACTCATTAACCTAGATAATATATAATGGTGTTATAGTTTCCTACAATGATGACTATGAATAGATATTCAAGTATTTTAAAAACATAATAATCAATTTTTTTCTACATAAACCTCCCAGAAGTGGGGATGTTTTCATAGTATCCAGAAATGCCTTAACAAAGGCCTTGTGATGAGTGTTAATGAAAATTGAAATTGTTATATCCTATAAATCAAGGAAGTAGAAATATAAAAAAAAAGACAACATAACACATGATCTAGAGTTTCCTATATTGATGTTCACTTTTAAAAATATTTTGTAATTATCTATTTGGGGAGAAATGTGAAATGAGTATAGAACATAAAATCCTCATGTATATATTCACACATAAAGATATGAATATGTGTAAATGAATGTGGTTAGAGATGATCAATAACTATGACATTTCAATTAACTACCATAATAAGAAAGTGAATAATGTTTTATATTATCTAAGTAGAAAGGATCCAAAAATTCTATCACTGATAAAAATTGAGAGAGATCAGATCATCTATGATCTGGAAATGATTGGAGTGAGAATAATTATGTATGAAACATCATCAATCCTTTCAAAAAAGATTTCTCAACTATGATTTTTGGTGAAGATAATGGATATTCAAAGAGAATATTTGGGGATTTAGAAGAATATATAAATTATAAGAAAAGGGAAATATGATCCCAACTGTCGTTGAAGATGGTCACGTTTAATAATGTATATCTCCTATTAACTACTATATATGTGTCAAGAAGGGTTGAACACACATTGAAGGATATTTTTAACCACATCCTCACAAAAACTACTTCGAAACCCTCACTATTGTCAGTTGTGAGTTATATTTTCTTAAAAAAATTATCTTTTAATATTTTTTAATGTTTTTATAAAATGTAATATATAACCAGACATCACTTGTAAATTTGTTCTAACATATACTAAAAGAGAGAACAACTGAAAATAATATGTAACAGAGAAATTAAAATATTGATAAAAGACAAAAAAAGAATTCTTAGGTATTACCCTAGTTTACTGGTTCAGATTGATTCTCCTAATCATATAAAAATACTACATTGTAACACTGCATATAGGTGACTTTTTTCCCCCGCCAAAAGTTAATTCGTGGAAATTATACAACTTATTGTTCTCTGCTCCATAGAAGTACAACTTTATAAATATGATTTAAAAGGAAAACATTACAAACTCGTCATAAGTTCTAATGTTTTCATTATGAATTGATTAATTAAAATAAGAATCCATAATCATACTCACCGAATGATTATAGGGTTTTGAAAAATCTAGTGTCTGTGGTAAGAAGTAGAAATATGTAATAAGAATCGACCTCACCGATCAATTCTAATCACAAAAGAAATGTTTAATGAAAAGGATGAAATTGATCACCAGTAGATGATGAACTCTCCCTCAACTATAAATTCAGATAACAAATATATTGTTCATTATCACTATATTAATGGAAAATATTTCAAATAAAACATAGTATAAGAGTTAAAACAAAAGGGTGAATGAAATCCTTGAAGATTCTCTGCTCCTCTACTCCTTCGACTCTAAGACTGGAATGCTCTAGATTCTCTCCACTAAGTCTCTGCTCTCGAAAAGAATGGCATGGAATCGGAATGGGAGTCTCCCCTCAAATAAAACATCTTTCTCGCCTTTATGTACCCACTATCTTCTGCTTCTCGTCACCAAACATCTTCCACTGACACTGACAGCCCTTCACAAAGTAAATGCAAAACGTGCATTTTTTTGACAAGCTTGTCAAACTAGTTTTTCCCTTGTAACTAAATCCCACTGAGATAGTTGCGCAAACATAGACATGTTTCTGACTTTGGTATGAACCTGCCCATGTTATAAATAAATTAAATCAGTTAAAACTCAATGACAATAATTATTATTAATAAGTTAACTAATGTTAATTAATTAATAACTTAGTTGATATTTATTGTTTACATAATTATTATTTATAGAATTATTCACTTAATATTTCTATGGTAAAACATTTTTTTTAAAAAAAATTATACATTAAATTAAGCTAAAAATAATAATTAATAGGTTATTAATTGAAACATTTTTAACTATGTTATTAAAATTTTATGTCATATGTAAAGATGTAATTAAAAAGATTATAAATTAGATTGTATTATTTTTTTAATTACTAGTTTAATTATTAGTATTGTAATTAATATTAAATAAACTAAATTATTAGGTTAATATAAGTAAAAATAAATTTATTGATTAGTTTATTCTAATTTAATAATTAAGATTAATACCTCAGTTTTAAAATTCATTAAATTAATAAGTATATTTTATAGTTTATTTTTAATTATTATTAATTAAATATCTAAACTATAAGAATTAAACTAATTTATTATTAACAATTAATATTAATTTAGTTTTTTATTTTAATTTATAATTAACATATTTATTAATATTATAATTGTTTAAATTTATAACTTTTACAAATTCTATTATATTCTTTTAATTTATTATAGATAACTTTTACTTTAAATTTACATCTTTTACTTTTTTTACCTTTTTGTTTTATGTTACTTTTATTATTTTATTTTGTTAACTTCTTACTCCCCCAATTATCGGCACACAGGGGGAGGTCTTCTTCTCCAAATCCCACGGGTCCGCCTCCCTCTTCTCCTCCACAGCGGCTTCAGGAAAGTGGTCCGACTTCCCTCGACTCCAGTGACGGTGGAATGAGGTTTGGCGGCTTGTCTGAAATTGTTGTGGTGAAGCAAACTTTAGCAACGATGAACCAGGACAACTCTAGCAAGAACCCACGATGGCCTACGCTCCTCCTCACCTCAACTCTGGCAGGCAGGGATGACTTTTGTTGGGTCCAGTGCGTCGTGGAAGATCTCCTCCACTCCAGCAATAGTGATGCACTACCAGCAGGTGCGGCGGACAGTAGAGATCCTCCAAAACCGGTGTTGTGCAGGTCATCCTCCTGACCCTGGCAATATCTACTTCTTCTCAGTAGTGCTACAGCTCCATCAGCATCGGTGCCATCTAGTAGATGGGCTACATCCGCAGCTTCTCCATTGATCAGCGGTCTACGACATCAATGGTGGTGCGATGTGGGTACGAGAACAGAACCGGTGAGAACGAGGAAGAGGTGGTGAATAATCGAGGTGAAGTGGAGATAATCTAACAGTGAGGTAGAGGAAATTGGGTAACACTGAGGAACTAAAAATGACGCGAATATCACTATTGCAAGAGGAATGGATACCGGTGAGGTTCATGGGAATGAAGTATAAAATTGAGGAGAAGAGGGGTGCAACTGTGAGTTAGAGATATCAGTGAGGTAGAGATATCAGTGAGAAAAAAATATCTGTGAGGTTGAGGGTACTGGTAGCTGTAAAGGTCTCAACCTCACCGGTAAAATAAAATAAAAGGTCACTAATACCTAAAATAAAAAGTCACCTAGAGACTAAAAGTTAAGACTACGGATAGAATAAAAGAGAGCTCACGTATAAAATTTAAGAGGTTACCGATTGAATGGAGAACCGTTGGTAAAGGGACATCGTTAGAGAAATAATTAAATGTTACCAATGTCTTTAATTAATAGTGAGGCAGGTCACCGATAGTATAAAATAAATAACTAACGGTAGCCCTGAAGAAAACATAACATTAAAAATTAAAGTAAACTAAGTAAAATAACATTCAAATTAATAACTAGATATTTAAAGAACTAAAATTATAAAAGTCTTAAGGTAAAATAACTATACATGTTAATTACAAAGTAACAACGAATAATAAAGATTGGCATCTGTGACCCAAATATGTCACCGCAAGTTCTTGTCTTTCCCATCGATAGACTAAAATATATATAAGCTAAATTTGTAATCAAATTGAATAAATTAAATAATTTAATTAATGTTTAAAAACTCTTAATTAATTAATTAATTAACTAATTAAAAATATAAAATTAAAAATTGATCTACTTAATTTAATTAATAACAAATATTATTTACTTAAATTAATAGCAGTATTAATAAACACATTAATTAACATTGCTAACATATTCTAATGTAACTAAAATAATAGATAAAATGTTAAAATAAAGTCTATGTTAATTAAATAGTATTACATTGATTAAATAATTGTTTAAAATAGATATTAACATATTAAAAATTTATGCAGAATGCACTTTAGGAGACTAATTAAGAAATAATTACATTAGAAAAGATATGTAAGATTAAAATTATTAATCTAATGAATAAAAATACGTAATTAATTATAAAAAATTATTAATTAACAAAAATTTATTATAAAAATAAAAAAGTACAATTGTTTAGTATAGAGTGATTGAATAATTAATTAAATCATTAAAAATTAAGTAAAAAGATGAAAAACTATGTAAAAATAAGGCCACATCAAATTCCACAACACTTAAGCATTGTTTGTCCTCAAACAATCACATGTTTTATTATGTTTGAAAAAAAAATTACAGTATGAATGATTTTTCTCAAAATGTAACATGTCTAGCACTCAAATTAGAGGAAAATACATAACAGTAGGCTCTAAAAAATAAATTACTCATATGAATCATTCCTCTAATAGATACCCATGGGTAATTATGAATGCAAAGTCCATCCATCAAAGAAGATGTTATGCCTCATATGTGATACAACTTAATGACTCACTGCAATCTATCTGAGGTTCTAATTTCAAGAGTGACATGAGATAAAATATCAATGGAATTAATATCTTAATCAACGAACATTATACTTTCTCTTTTTCACTTAGGTTCCAAAAAAAATTAATTTTTTTTTCGAATCACATTATTGATAAAACCTAAATGATTCCCATATAAACCAATTGACCCCTTCTTCATCTGGCGTTCATCATTCACCTCACCTTAGTGAACTCATTTTTTACCCTAGACACATTATTTATTTTTCCCATGCCATGTATTATTGTTCTAAGCATTGTGCAATGCACTTATCTGTAGTTTAAAGAAGGCTTAATGTTAACATAAACAAACCCATCATCTAGGGTCTTAGAGACTCACCGTATGATCCCAGATGCCCAAAATACTCCAGTTTCAAAAGATTTATATCATAAATCATTTACATTGGATCAATAAGATGACTATTTTTAATAATTAAAAATGAATGAGGCCCATATAATCAGAATAAAACATCCATTTCTAAAGAGTATTATTATAACTCCATTAAAAGGGTACCCATATCACTTTCAAAAATAGAATCTAAATATAATTTCCATCAATTCACTAGGTAAGACCACTTACCAATCAACCAAACTAATCAATTTCTGGCTGTAAGCAGTTCTTAACTACCAGAAAGGAACTTGTCCTAAGGAAAGACTAAATTGAGTACAATGTAAAGCCTAAAATTATTCAAGAATTTTAAAAAATATTTAACCATTTTTTTCAAGAAATTTTAATTTTCAATGAGAAATGATGGCCTTTCAATTTAGCACAGTTTAGCATAGTCAAGAATTGACCCCCTCTCCCACACATAAAACCCAACTTTTTCACCAAAGGTGAATTCTAAATGTGGATAAGAACAATTAATCAATTAAAGATCAAAACAGACTTTCAATTAAGTAGTTATATGACACGTATAAAGGGTCTCAATAAAGTTAAAAAATATATTTTTCCATAAAAAATAAATAATCTGAAGGTTCATATCCAGATACACACATTATAGTGACATGGATTTTCAATATAGCTCAAATGATGTATATAAGGTGTGGGTGAAAAATTAATTGGGTGTAAACAATTTAATATAGTATGATTCAAATGGATGTTCAATAAAGCAGTAAGATGCCTGAAAAACACCGTATAGACAAATCGGTTCCAACAAAAAACACAATTACCAGTAAAAAGTACCCCCACACTTAGTTTCTACACCTCACCTTTAGACTAATCTCCTAGCGCCTCACTGTTACACCATTTTTTACTACTGATGGTGACCTTCTATTTACATTTTCTTTAGCAGTGACCATTACCCATAAAGCCTACCGGTGACCTCCTCACTGCAAATATCCTTTGATCATAATCTAATAGTGACACATTATTTTTTTCAAAGAGTGAAATATTATATCAAAATTTTTCAATTAATTCAAATTTAAGAAAGATACACGCATAAAATTTCAATTAAACTTAGTGACATGCAGAAATAGTTTTTTATATTTGAAAAATATGCAGTTGATTTTCACCAAAAATGTAGCATAATTTTTAAAAAAGCATGATTTTTACTTCAATAGAAACACGAACAATGGAATTTTATTAGCCAAAACAGAAGCAGTAATAAATGTAGAATGTTGAAATACTTTCCTTACTATTCCTTGTCCAAAGATGATCATGGGAATTTTACTTCATTATTGACACAACAACAGCAAACCAAAAACACAGAACCAAGAAACAAAGAACAAGCAGTAAGAGGTATTTCAAAATAATAGAACACAATAACGACACTTTTTTTAAGGTTATAAAGAAAAAACATAAAAACAAAAAGATATATGGGTTTCCTCCCATGTAGTGCTAAGCTTAGAGTCCCTAACCAGACATAATTCAAGAACAATTTTTAAGCTCAGTGAAGGTAGCCAAGGCCTTTGGTTGTCCCTAAAAATAATGTTTTTGTATCTTCCCATTGACCAAGATGGGTTTATTTTCTTCACCTAAAATTCCCAAATCACTATTCATCAAAACTCTCACAATTGTAAAAGGACCAGACCACTTGAATTTCAGTTTTTTAGGAAATAGTTTATGTCTAGAATTTAAAATAAGAACCTTATGTCCAAGTTTGAACTATTTTTTTGATTGATTGAATCATGAAATATTTTAGTCCATTCTTTATAAATCCTTGAATTATCATAACTCTCAATCCTAATCTCATCATTTTCACTCAACTCATATAATCTCCTCACACCAGCACTCTTAAAGTCAATATTAAGAGCCTTAACTGGCCAACAAGACTTATGTTGAAACTCCACAGGTAAATGGTAGCATTTACCAAACAACTTCAAATAAGGAGACATACCTACTGGGGTCTTGAAAGCAGTTATGTAAACCCATAAATATTTATCCAATTTAAGAGAACAGTCTATCCTAGAGTTTGAAACAGTTTTCTCAAGAATTTTTTTAAGTTCGCTGTTTGAAATTTCCACCTATCCACTAGACTATGGATGATCAGGAGTGATAGTTTTATGAACACAGCCATATTTTTCCATCAATGCATTAAATTTGTAATTCATAAAATGTGTTCCATTATCAGTGATCAAAACTCGTGGTACTCCAATTCTTGTAATGATATTATTTTTCACATATTTTATTACAGAATTGGCTTGATTGTTGGGAAGTGACACTGCCTCAACCCATTTTGAAACATAGTCAATAGCAACAAGTATATACTCATTACCATGAGATGATTGAAATGGACCCATGAAATCAAAACCCAATACATCAAAAATTTGAACTTCCAAAATTCCTTTTTGGGGTAACTCCTGATTCCTACCCACATTACCTAGATTCTAATATCTATCACAGCCAACCACAAAGCTCCTAGCACCCATAAAGAGTGTTGGCTAATAGAAACTAGATTGTATTTATTTTTGAGCATTTTATTCACTACCATGGAGACCTCCCCAAGGAGAAGAATGAAAAATTCTAAAAAAGGTAGCATCTCTTCCTCAGGTAAAAATCTCTTAAGAATATCATCAGCACACCTCCTAAACAGTAAGAGATAATTCCAAAGGTAGTACCTAAGCTCAGAAATGAATTTCATTCATTAATGATTAGATAGATTTATAGTTAAGACACCTACTTCTAGGTAGTTGGAAAACTCAGAAAACCATGAAGATTGTCTGATTGACATAGTAAAAAACTTTTCATCTGGAAAGGTAGAGTTAATATAGCTAGGATTTTCAGAAAGGGTAAGAGGAATCCTAGAAAGGTGGTCAAAAACTAAATTTTCATCTCCCTTCTTATCCCTAATCTCTAAATAAAATTCATGTAACAAAATAATCCATTTAATCATCATGCTATTAGTTTTATTTTTAGACAACAAGTATTTTAAAGCTGAATGATCACTGGAAATGATGACTTTGGAACCTAATAAATACTATATAATTTTTTCTAATGCAAACACAACAGCTAGAAATTCATTTTCAGTGGTGGTATAATTTTTTTGGGAATCATCTATGTAACAACCTGATATTTTATGATAAGTATTCTTTTTAATTTATTTGATGTCATGTGTTTTATGCTACAAAATGATTATCTTGTGCTATACGCCACACTGTATTAGCTTGAAGTATACACAACACTATTCTTAGATTGTGTTACACACAATTTCACGTTCGTTTTATAATAGTCATTATACGCAACATTGAGTGTATATATTTATATATATTCAATGTATAAATGAAATATGGTTGGATTCAATTATTTGAAATAATAAAGGATTCTTTCGTAACACGTAACCCTGACTTGGCTTGCATTACACGCAATCACGACCTTCCTCGATAGCCTGTGTTGTACGCAATACCAGGTTTTACTAAACAACGATATATTATTATAATATTATTATGAACTAGCCGTTATGAATAATATTTACTAAATTTTTTATTTTATAACATTATTATTCATCTTACACATTTTCTAGAACATGGTATAAAAACAAAATAATTTTTTCAGCTAAAATAAGTATTTTTCAAAAAATGTGGTTTTGCCGCCTTTTGATGGCGCACCCACTTTAAATCTAGTTTTTCACATGTTTATAAGTTCAATTTTACAAAAAAATATTATTATTTTGAATCAGGATATAAAATTTTAGCTTGGATGAAATTTTCATATTATTCTGATAACTTTCATATTTTAATAAATAGTAAAAACACACTATATTTTAATTAAAAACAACTTTATTAATCGTAATAACTTATGTGGTTAAATTAAAATATTTAATGGTTTTAAAGTATAAATAGAATATATTTGTACGATTTAATATTATTTATGTCTTTATCCTTGATTTGACATTGAATTCATAGGTTAAATAAATTCAATCTTTTGCAATGTTTTAAACAAAAACACGTTTTTTTCAACAACGGGATTAATTTTAATTAAAATTCTGAAAATTATGTGTATTGAATTGGGAAAACTGGATTCCATATTTGGAATCAGTGGGTCCAAATTATATTAATAGACTACATTTTATTTTTGGGCTTCATGAATAGTAAGAGTGGTAAATTTTATTTACCATTGTAAAAGGTAAATTGGGTAATTAAGGGTAAATATAATATTATAAAATTATCCTAATACTTGTATTAATACAATTGGATGATTATAATTTGTCCTAAGTCATATTTGGGTCTAAATGGAATCCATTATAACCCACTTGGAGGTGATTAAGACATTCAGTTTATTTTATTTAAAGGAAAGTGAAATATGTCTCACTCAACTTTAATAATTAATGAATTTTTAATATAAGTTTATACAGAATATAAATTAGGTTATATATACTCATTTTAAATAATTTTTTCTTTTCTTTTTCATGGTAATTTATTTGTAATTTTTCAGATTTATTTAATTATCTTATTATCTTATACATTAATGATGGAGAAATTATTTATTTAGTGAAAAATCAATAATATAGTTTTTATTGAAATAGTAATACATATCAGAAGGCCCAAAAATCGGCCCAAAACTTATTATTAGTGTATATATAAACCCTAATCATCCTCTGGACGAATTATTGACCATTTGGATCCTTGTTAAGGAAATTATGACACTTATATTATTTTATTTTAAATGATCCCAAAGTTGTCACCATCATAATTTAATAAATATATAAATTTAAATATTGTGATTTTAAGATGATAAATTCGAGTAAAAGTATTATTGTGAAAGGTAATATATATATCTTCATCATATGATGATTTTTTAAATTTTTATGCAACAAATAATTATATTAAATAATTATACAAAAATGATGTAGTAATTATTTTATTAAGAGATAAACCAATCCAATGGTTTTATAAATAATAAAATAAATATTATATGAACTATTTAATGTGCTCCACTAATTTTCTAGATACATAGGACCTTTTATGAATCTATGAATGTTTTTAGTTTGGACACATATTTTTTATATATTATATTGAAATTCAAATAAATGAATAGTGTCAAACTTGACATTATTGTTATTTTATAAAAATAACATACTATAAATTTGATTAAGAATCACAAAATTATTTTAAAATTATAAATTTTACTTTATATGCTCTAAAACGTATGAAAGTATCCAATTATATATAATTCACAACAAATAAGTAATTTTTTGTTATAATTTAAAATTTAGAATGTTATTACCACAAATAAAATTAAATTGATTAAATAAGGATAAATCAAGTTGATAATGTTTAATATAAATTCCTAACATGTATAAATATTATTGGTAGATGATATTACAACCCTATCCCATTTAATATTCGTATATGAATATGAGTCATTTTGGAAGTTTTTATGTGGGGTTGGGATTTAATATAAACTAATATTTCTTATATTTCCAAAGGTTCCCCTCTCCTCCCTTATAAAAGGGAACCTCCTCCCTCTCCTCCTCACACCAATTTTGCCTTCAATCTCGGACAAACCCTGACCATTCCACTTAGACACTTCCCTAGAAACATCCTAGAGGTCCTGGGCTTCTTTAAATACCGATTTTAGTGCCCTAAGAGGAGGTCTCAAAGAGGCGCTTCAAAGAAGAGGTAATGTCTGTTACCGATTCATTCAACTTTATTTCTTCTTATACTTCTTCATATTTATTTGTTTAATTATGAATTAATAAAATCAGTATCACTCATATACTGATATGTTATTATAATTATGAAACAACTCTATTTAACCCTATATCCATCCTACAGAAAACGAAATCACCGCGCGTGCGTACGTACAGAATACCGTCTCCACGCCGTGGTGTAATCTATTTTCCACCACCACCTTACATGGATGGGTATAATGGTGTAAATAATGTCTATATATTATTATTGTAAAGTGATATTGATTATCACATAGTATACATACACTCCAATACAATTCCATGGGAACGATATCATCGCTCGTTCGTACGTACGGATTACCGTCTCCACGACGTGATGAGATTCATTTTCCATGTTAAAAAATTCAAGAATGATTATAAAGTATATATAATAAGTAATAATGAAATATATGAAATAATAATGCTACTGGATTTATTTACATATATATGTATGTCATATACTTATTCCATTCAATTCAATAAGGAAACGAAAATAGTGTCCATGTGTACGTACGCCCTACCGTCTCCATGAACGGTGTATTTCTTTCCTTTTATCGATCTATTATATATATGTATATTCTGAATATATATTATATATAAATAATTTTTTACATTCTGGATGTAAGTAATCATGATCTATGTAATCATATTAATAATTACAAGTTAAAACACGAATGACAAATGAAACGATTTTACCCAAAACACTACTTTATCATGAATTTACAAAAGAACGGGTAATATAAAGTCATAAGTGAACCATATATGACATAATAACAATGAATATGATTATGTAATAAGTCAATGACATTATTTAAATAATTATATAGGAGTTTTGGATACGTACCAAGCATATCAGACCTAACGTAAGAGATAATCTTGCAAATCTAATTTTTATCTGAGATTGCTTTTTCGTAAGTATTTACTAGGGTTATTGCTATCATCCATGTCCATGTTCTATAAAAGTGTTTTCATGTATGTTTAAATTCTTTTTTACCCATTTTTGACTTTTACTACATGGTATTTAAGGAAGCTTTCTTTTGTTTACATTACGAGGTACTTTTTTGACTTTTCCCGCAAATGTACGAGAAGAATGTTTTTTTACTTTTACAGCATGAAAGGATTTTTACGGTTTTATAAAGCCTTATTTTCATGAATCATCCTCCAAATGATTTCATGACTATTTTCAATAAAATCCTTTCCTTTTAAAAATGCATGACATTTTGTGAAAGGAAAATGATTTTAAAGAAGAAAGGATATTTTCCTCAAGAATTAATTTCAAGTGTTTTATCAAAACCATTTTCCTTCTAAGATGACATTATTTCATATGTGTATGTTTCAAGTTTAATGTCTTTATGATTTAAATGGTTTCACTTTTCTTATGATGAAATATCTGTTTGTTTTATATGGATTATGTGATGATGGGCTGATTTTTATGAAACCCATTTTATTCTTTGGGTTATGATGAATGTTTTAAGTTTATTTTGTGGCACAAGTAAGAATGATTGCATTATGAGATGGGTGGGAACTATATCTCCCTTCAATTCATAGGGAAAAGATTTATATCTCATGAGATAGACATGGTTCGAACGACAGGTTAAACTGGTTCAGTAATACAGGACTGGAACGAGGAGTGAACTCGATTCAAAAAGGGACATTGTCCACTAAGATGGTCTTGGAAGCAATTCCATGGCTACTATGGAAATCATATTTTAACACCCCATGCTTCCACGGTACACTTCTCTTTGGATAATACAGTAGCGTGTGTTGTACGCAACTTTGAGTTCTAACACACACCACAACAAATGAAAGTAGCCACTATGAATAGTAATACATAATTTTTTGAAATTTTATAAATTTTATCATTCCAAATGGACTTCGTTTTTTGATTCGAAATATCGAAATTATCCTATGTTGATTTTTTGGTATTTTTCTAAGAACTTCCAATTTATTATGAATAGTGAAAAATACTTGAAAACAACTTTTCTAATAAAAATAATTTATAGTCATAAATTACACTATTGAGTGGTTTTAAAGTATAATTGGGATATAATTTTACCATTATATCCAATGGTGGTCATTAGAATTAATTTCACTTTGAAATTGGACATAAACAATTGTCAATCTTTTGATATATATTGTTTCTAAAAAACACGTTATTTGTTGTGACAAGGGGAATTAATTATGAAATTAATTAATGCAACTTAAATGTTTGTAATTTTTTAAAATAGACTTCATTTTTTAATTTGGAATATTAATTATAGCTTAGGGTGAAATTTTGGCATTGTTCTGAAAAACTTCAATTTTTGATGAATAGTGAAACCACTAAGTGGTAGTTAAAAAACTGATTTTTCGTTTAAATGAAATATTACCACTTCTATGTTTTTATTTTCAAAAATAATACATACATGGTTGTCATTAGGAAGTAAAATTTGTTTCAATGGGATTAAAATAATTTTTTGGTGAATTGTAACTTTTCAGTTTAATTAATCACGATTAAAGTTAATTAGTGAAATTTAAGGTAAAAATGATATTATAAAAATATGAAAATACCTTTACACTTGTCCTAATTCTATTTTATGAGTCATGGCCGACCGAGACAATACATGGGTCAACTTGGGGACCCCATGGAGCCACATTGGTAGGAAAATGACAATAATTTTTTTTATTTAATGTTAAAATAAAAATGTCACAAACAAGAGTTGTTTTACTAAAACAATTATTAAATGGTGTTATACAAGTCCTATTTTTGACTATAAATATTCATTATAGATCTAAAAAATTTTCCTACTTCATGATACTTTTTTTATATTTTTTAGACATTAAATAAAATAAATTATTTATGACACCATGATGATGCATCGATTACCTCATTAATTAACGATTTAAATAAAATGAAATGATAATGTAAAGTCTAAGACTTACACTTGTAAAAAACCTATTGTATGAGTATATTGCTAACCCTTATCACATTATCCTCGAAATATATAAGTGTGGGACCTTTAGAATCCGAAAAAACAATTCATAATAAAGTAACATTTCAATCTTTCCAAGAGTGCCCCTTCTCTCCTCTTATAAAAGGCCCCCACCACTACCACCTTACTCACACCATCAATGCATTTTATCTCGGCCAACCTCGGCCCAAATACTCTATAAACTTCCCTCCCTTACTCCTAGAAGCCTCAATTTTGGCATAAGTCTTCCCAATAAAGCCTTTGGATCAAATCAAAAAGAGTTACCCGATTTTAAGGTAATGTGTTCTCTTATGTTATTTTGTTTTATTTTTCTTCTCCAACCACCTAAGATCATTTTATTAATTTCTTTTTTAACAAAACCAATATCCTCAATATAATACGATGTTGTTATATGAAGTATTTTAGCTACACTTACACACACCTACATCTAATGGTTAATGAACATACTATTTCTGTGGATGGCGAATTTCTGCCTCACGAAACGATGATTGTTCAACACTCATATAACACCTTCAAAGGTGGCCATTAAGATGTAAATATTTTTATATATGATATATAATATGTTTATGTTTTACTTAAGCTTCTGTATTTTTCATTTATTGCATACCTTTATGGTTTCCATTATGGGTAAACACAATTTTTTCATTTTAGGAAGTGCGAACTACCGCCCCCTCAATGTGATTTGAATCGTTAATGCCATATTTGGGATGTACAATGGATGGAGTAAATGGTATTATACATTATATTATACTGGAA
Source organism: Viscum album (assembly GCA_963277665.1). NCBI lineage: Eukaryota > Viridiplantae > Streptophyta > Magnoliopsida > Santalales > Viscaceae > Viscum > Viscum album. Next base: position 30,982,255 of record OY728128.1, on the reverse strand, counting down.
CTATATTATACATTTATATAATTATAATTTCATTCCATTAAATATGAAATAAAAATGAATGTAGTGTTCATGCGTAAGTACGGCTTACCGTCTCCATGAACGGAGCATTTCATTTCTTACCTCTAAATGTTATGTAATATTATAAATGAATGTATATAATGGATATATATGATATATATGATATATAAATCATGAATATAATTCTGTAGATAATGGATATTCTACCACATAATCAACTTGTAATTATAAGATGTTTATTGTTGACTCAAGTACCAAAGATCGACAAAACGACCGTTATTAACTTAAATGACTACATAATTTTCATAACATTGTAATAAGTGATATAAAAGGGATAATGAACATGAAAAATGTTCTTAAGAAAGTAGTGATTAACTCTAGTTCATTATTCAAGAGGTTAAAGAACAATCGAGTCATGTCGGACATAAGGTAAGGGAATTTCTTAACCCAATTTCCATTCTTTGGGTTAATCTCTTACTTTAAAATTATGTCATAATATTATTTTGTCCTATCTTGTATTTTTACTTTCTTTATGTGTACTTATAGTAAATACACATAATAGATATATTTTATTTTAAAAATGATCTTTGTATGGACTTCGTCTCAATCCCCTTTCATTGAGGCATATTTCATTTTATACACAACTTTCGTTTATACGGTGTATAAACCCCTTTGACTTTTACGTTCATTAAAAAGGTTTTCTTTTATAATTATGTGATTTTTAAATTATTTCAAAAAATGGATATGTCTCTTAAATATATGAAAATCCAGTGCAAATGTATACGTATTTAACGCAAGCTTCAAAATGTTTTCAGAAAACCCGACTCTCAGGTGTGGTAGACAGGAAGGGATTGGGCGTGGACCCATCATGGCTTGTAATTAGTCGAGCAGTCTCAGAATTAGTTATTTTGTTTGCAGAAGCTTTCATAATGTTTTCAGAAAAACACTGCTGTATATTTGAACAATTTTAAACGTAATTATCTTCTAAAAAAATTACATCGGTAGGTCTCATGAGACAAACTAGTGTCTTGGCACAAGGCCTTGACAAAATCTTAATTGTGGTCTTGGGACGAGGCCTTGGATACGTTGTTATGATAGTGTGGCATTATGCATTCCATCATTATGAAAGTGGTTATTGATATTTCATGTTATTATTCGACTAGTGGAATATCAATGTGAGTAAGTAAATGGAATTATTTAATTTTATTTTTGCCATATTATGCTGAAGTTAAAGTTTAAAAAGGCTTTTGTTTTAGTTATACATTGCCTTAAATTTTAATGTTTATTTATGAAAGCTTCCACAATATTGTTATCCTTACTGAGCATCTGAGCTCACCCCTTTCAATGTTTTAATATTTTCCAGGATGTGATGAAGTATTTTATGAATGACCTGCAGGGATAGTCAGAAGAGGATATGAGTGTGGACTTTGGGACTTTCTTATTGTAGTTTTTCACTTTATGATGTAATGTAACATTTATGAATGTATCTAGTGTTTCCAAGGCAACTAAACTAATCAGTCTTTTGAGAGTTGATCTTTTGTGATCATGCCAATGTTACGAAGTAACGCACCGACTCTAGGTAGCTGGGGTCGGGGCGTTACAGTTGTTTTCAGAGGGAGGTTAGTACTAACATTGGAAGCTAGATTTAGATAAACTCTGATTAGAGCACTAAGCCCAAAGATAGACTTTGAGGATTAGTATATAAGAACTTCCTAAAATTTTTATATTATAGAGTTTTTGTGAGTTTTCCAAGCAATAAATCCTTGTCTGGAAATGAGCAGGTAGAGGAGCCTCTAAAAAAGATGTACCTAGGGGTAAAACCCAAAAACACCGCTTTGAGCTAGACTCGAACGGGAACTGGTGCACGACAATGGGCCTTGCTGCACTCTTGGTTATGACACTCCCAGGGGATATGCTTAGGATAATTCTCAATTTCTTTACAAACCAATATGATGGTTTATGAGTATATACTTCCTCAAAGAAAATATTTTTATGATTACAGATTACATCCAAAAATAATTCAATTTATGTTAATTGTTTTACAAGTATGGAATTATGTATTTTAATTCATAAACTAATCTAATTTATGCCATTTTTTAGAAATGGCGCCTAGTGGGAGGAATGGAAACCGTATCAATGCACGCACTCCGTGTAGGGATTGACCTCCTGATCAAGATAATTATTGTGGAGCTGGAGATACAACTGGTTCTGATCAACTTATTACCATTCTGGGACAACTCACTCAGGTTATGAATAATAACCTTACTCTTATGGATCACCCTGATCCGCAACATGGAGTATCAATGTTAGACCGCTTCATGAGGCAACAACCACAAAAATTTAATGGGGGTAAAAATCCTTTAGTAGCTGAGCAATGGATAAACTCCTTAGAGAAAATATTCCACGCCTTGGGGTGTAGCGAAAGGGAGAAGGTTGTCATGGCAGTCTACCGCCTCACTGGAGATGTTGATCAATTGTGGTCGTTGATTTAAAACACAAAGGAAGATGATGAAGTATCAAATATGTAATGGAGGGAGTTCAAAGATATTTTCCTAGAAAAATACTATCCTCGAGACCATTGAGCAGATATAGAAAGACAGTTTTTGAGTCTGAGAGAAAAGGAGGATGAGAATGTCACAAAGTATGAGGCCAACTTTACATGGTTAGCGAGGTATGATGCAGATTATATACATAACCCATGGAGTAAGATTGATCGTTTCATGGTTGGGTTAAAACCATTTCTCCGTCGAGCTTTAGTATCACAATCCTTCTCATCATACGAAGATATTGTCTCATGTTCTATCAAGACAGAAAAGAAATTCTCTAAATCTTATGACAATAAAGTAAAGCAAGAAAAGAAGAGAACGGTGGAACAAGAGACAGATAAACGGAATAAGGGAAATAAGGATTTTCCATTATTCGATAATTGTGGGAAGAATCACCCCGATACTTGCCTGAAATGAATGGGAGTTTGTTACAAATGTGGAGAAAAAGGTCACCAGGCTCGTGATTGCAAGGGAAAGAAAGAGGCTATCAATGTTGAATGATACAATTGTAGGGAAATGGGGCATTATGCAAATGAATGTCCTAATATTCAGGGAAACGTTCCTCAGAAAAGGCCAAGGGATCAAGGAAAATCTTATACTACTACAACAGTAGATGTGTAAGAATTAATGTATTGGTGCTTTTGGACCCAAGGATTATATTCTGGTTATAAGGATAATGTGATATATATATATAAGGATTTTACTACAGTACTTGTTGTTTTCATTAAGGATTTAATATGATGAAGGTAATCATATTTTTAGTATGTGAAAATAAGAGAAACTTTACTTTTTTTTAGGGAATCTAATGTTACAATTAATTTTGGAATTTAGGAACCATTTAGAGAAAGTCTGGATAGAGGTAATTTGGATAACTATAAATGATTAAATGAATTAAGATGAACTTTGGATAGTATTGTTTAAGGTTAAAACATTTCTGAAGATTATTTTTGGAATATTATAATACAATAGTTTTAAGAAAAGGACAACCTGCAGGGTGGGGTATAACCCGTCACGTCAGACAAAGATACCGGAATTGAACCCACAACCATAGTGCGGCGGGCCTTTATTACCTACCACGAGCTACAGGAAGTCCCTGGTTATTAAAAAATAGTTTTCCTAATCTAAATGGTACGTGTTAATATTTTTAACCTTGTACGATTAGGATAAATATAATATTTTTGAGTTCTATTATCTTTTTGAGTAAAAGACAAGTTTGGGGTAGAAATTAGTTTAAGGTTGAAATTCTACTTGTCAAGTATAAATATATATATATATCTTATTCTTATGAAAAAATTAATTCTTATACTTTAGGGAAGGGATATTAAAACAAAAATTTGTTATCCTAATACCTTATGTCCGGTTGATAGGATAATATTTTAAATCAACATAGATTGAAGGCTTTGAGGCCCTCAATTTTGCACTTGTTTGTAATTGATGACCTTAATAACTCCCTACAAATATGTACATTTTTCCTCCATTTATATGTCTCTAATTTCCACCAATGTTCTCCTTATTGGGATCATAATTTGGTGGTGACTTTTTCTGTTCCCTTTCCCTCTTATTAAAGCTAAATTTTATAAACCTTATTTCTGATGTGGGTTTTCCACAAAGGTATTTTCTATTTTCAACCTTTTATTTTCAAAGAAAAATTTCAAATTGTGAGGATGCAATTTATTGAAGGAGGGGATAATGTAACACCCCAAGCTTCCACGGTATAGTTCTCTTGGAATAATACAATAGTGTGTGTTGTACGCAACTTCGTGTTTTAACACACACCACAACCAATCAAAGTAGCCGTTATGAATTGTAATACCTAATTTTTGATATTATATAAATTTTATCTTGTAAAATTGTCTTCATTTTTGGATTTTGAATATCTAAAATAGCCTATGTTTATTTTTTGGTATTTTTCTAAGAACTTCCAATTTATTATGAATAGTGAAAAATATTTAAAAACAACTTTTTAAATCAAAATAATTTATAGTGATAAATTATAATATTGAGTGGTTTTAAAGTATAATTTGGATATATTTTTACCATTATATCCAATGGTGGTCATTATAATTAATTTCACTTTGAAATTGGACATAAACAATTGTCAATCTTTTGATATATATTGTTTCTAAAAAACACGCTATTTGATGTGACAGCGGGAATTAATTATGAAATTAATTAATGGATCATATATGTTGGGAATTTTGTAAAATATACATCATTTTTGAATTTTTAATATCAATTATAGCTTAGGGTGAAATTTTGGCATTGTTCTGAAAAACATCAATTTTTGATGAATAGTGAAACCACTAAGTGGTAGTTAAAAACAAATTTTTCGTTTAAATGAAATATTACCACTTCAGTGTTTTGATTTTCAAAAATCCGACATACATGGTTTTCATTAGGAAGTAAAATGTGGTTCAATGGGATTAAAATAATTTTTTGGTGAATAGTAACTTTTAAGTTTAATTAATCTCGATTAAAGGTAATTAGTGAAATTTAAGGTAAAAATGATATTATAAAAATATGAAAAATACCTTTACACTTGTACTACTTCTATTGGATGAGTCATGGCCGACCAATACAATCCATGGGTCAACTTGGGGACCCCATGGAGCCACTTTGGTAGGAAAATGACCTTAAAAACTTTTTATTTAATGTCAAAAAACAAATGTCACAAACAAGAGTTGTTTTACTAAAACAATTTTTAAATGGTGTAATACAAGTCCTATTTTTGACTATAAATATTCATTACAAATATAAAAATATTTCCTACATCATGATATTTTTTTAATAATTTTTAGACATTATATAAATTAAATTATCTATGACACCATGATGATGCAACGATTACCTCATTAATTAACGATTTAAATAAAAAGAAAAGATAATGTAAAATCTAAGACATAAACATGTCAAAAACCAATTAGATGAGTATATTTCGTGCCCTTCTCAACTTATCCTAGAAATATATAAGTGTGGGAACTTTAGAATCCGAAAAATCATTTCATAATAAATTAACATTTCAATCTTTCCAAGAGTGCCTCTTCTCTCCTCTTATAAAAGGCCCCCACCACTACCACCTTACTCACACCTTCAAAGCCTTTTTGCGCGGCCAAACTCTGCCAAAATACTCTCTAAACTTCCCTCCCTTAATCCTAGAAGCCTCACTTTTGTCATATTTCTTCCCAAGGAATCCTTTGGCTCAAATCAAAAAGAGTTACCCGATTTTAAGGTAATGTCATCTCTTATGTTATTTTGATTCATTTTGCTTCTCCAACCCCCTAAAAACTTTTTATTAATTTCTATTGTAACAACAACAGTATCCTAAATATAATAGGATGTTTTTATAATAAGGATTCGAGCTAAAATTACACACACCTACATCTAATGGTTAAAGAACATACTGTTTCTGTGGATGGCGAATTTCTGCCTCACGAAACGATGATTGTTCAACACTCATATAACACCTCCAAAGGTGGCCATTAAGATTTCAATATATTTATATATGATATATAATATTTTTATGTTTTACTTAAGCTTATGTATTTTTCATTTATTGCATACCTTTATGGTTTCCATTTTGGGTAAACGCGATATTTTCATTTTTTGAAGTGTGGACTACCGCCCCCTCAAAGTGATTTGAATCGTTAATGACATATGTGGGATGTATAAAGGATGGAGTAAATGGTATTATACATTATATTATACTGGAATTATATTATAACTTTATATAATTATAATTTCATTCAATTAAATATGAAATAGAAATGAAAGTAGTGTTCATGCATACGTACGTCTTACCGTCTCCATGAATGGTGCATTTCATTTCATACCTCTAAATGTTATGGAATATTATAAATGAATGTATATACTGGATATATATGATATTTATGATATCTACATCATGAATATAATTCTGGAGATAATGGATATTCTACCACATAACCAACTTGTAATTATAAGAAGTTTATTGTTGACTCAAGTACCAATGATCGACAAAAAGACCATTATTAACTTAAATGACTACATAATATTCATAAAATTGTAATAAGTGATATAAAAGGGATAATGAACTTGAAAAAGGTTCTTTATCAAGCATAGATTAACTCTAGTTTATTATTCAGGAGGTTAAAGAACGGTCAAGTCAAGTCAGACATAAGGTAAGGGAATTTCTTAACCCAATTTCCATTCTTTGGGTTAATCTCCTTCATTCAAATTATGTCATGATATTATTATTTCCTATCTTTTATTTGTACTTTATTTATGTGTAATTATAGTAAATACAGATAATAGATCTATTTTATTTTAAAAATTATCTTTGTAAGGACTTCGTCTCAATCCCCTTTCATTGTGGCATATTTCGTTTTATAGACAACTTTCTTTTATACTGGGTATAAACCCCTTTGACTTTTATGTTTATTCAAAAGGTTTTCTTTTATAATTATGTGATGTTTAAATGATTTCAAAAAAGGGATATTTCTATTAAATATATGAAAATCCAGTGCAAATGTATACGTATTTAACGCAATCTTAAAAATGTTTCAGAAAACCCGACTCTCGAGTGTGGTAGACAGGAAGGGATTGGGCATGGACCCATCATGGCCTGTAATTAGTCGAGCAGTTTCAAAATTAGTTATTTCGTTTTTAGAAGCTTGCATAATGTTTTCAGAAAAACACTGGTGTATATTTGAACAATTTTAAACATAAGTATCTTCTAAAAAAATTACATCGGTAGGTCTCATGAGACAAAGTAGTGTCTTGGCATGAGGCTTTGACAAAATCTTAATTGTGGTCTTGGCACGAGGCCTTGGCTACGTGGTTATGATAGTCTGTAATTATGAATTCCATCATTATGAAAGTGGTCATTGACATTTCATGTGATTATTCAACTAGTGGAATATCCATGTGAGTAAGTAAATGGCATTATTTAATTTTATTTTTTCCATATTATGCTAAAGTTAAAGTTTAAAAAGGCTTTTATTTTTGTTATACATTGCCTTAAATGTTAATGTTTATTTACGAAAGCTTCCGCAATATTGTTATCCTTACTGATCATCTGATCTCACCCCTTTCAATGTTTTAATATTTTCCAGGATGTGAAGAAGTTTTTTATGAATGACCTGCAGAGATAGTCAGAAAAGGATATGAGTGTGGACTGTGGAGACTTTGTTATTGTAGTTTTTCACTTTATGATGTAATGTAACATATATGAATGTATCTAGTGTTTCCAAGGCTACTAAACTAATTGGTCTTTCGAGACTTGATCTTTTGTGATCATGCCAATGATACGAAGTAACGCACCGACTTTGGATAGCTGGGGTCGGGGCGTTACACATATCATGTGCTTAATGTTTTTCCACAATTACAAGTTTTATTTACAAGCTATTTTATCATGATTGATGTTCTATTTTTATCTATGCCTTACTTACATCCATGTTTAATTTCATTGCACAAGATTTATATGTCTAAACGTTATGTTCATGTTTTTAAGTTCAAATTTATATGATTTGTTTTATTTTATCCATGCCTACCCTTACTGAGCATTTGAGCTCACCCTTTATATGTTTTTTCCCCAGGATATAAAGAAAGGTTTTAGGTAAGAAGACAAAAGGGGAAGATCATTATGGGAGATGTTGAAGATCTTTCACCATGATTAGAATATTATGTTCCATGTTTCCAATGACAATAAACTATTACGGTCCTTATGTGTATGTTTTTGTTATGTATTAAGTATTCCGCAAAAGTAATGTAATTTCCATGTACGTCATGCTTCAGGTCTCTAAAATCTAGAAATCTACTAGCATAATACACCACATGAAATTTATTAGCCCTCCTATATCCAAGGACAACACCTACAACCATGTCACTAGAATCACACATAAGTTCAAAATGTAGTTTCCAGTCAGGTGCAGTGATGATGGGTGATGTAATGAGTTTCTATTTAAGCAGATTAAATGATTTCAAACGGTTTTCATCAAAATTTAAAGGTGAATCCTTGACCAAAAAAGAACACAAGGTCTTAGTTATTTTATAAATTTATTTTATGAATCTCTGTTAAAAAGCGACATGCCCTAGGAAACTTCTAACACCTTTGACATTAATAAGAGGAGGCATTTTTTTATAACATAAATCTTAGCAGTATCAACTTATAGACCTCTCATGGACACTTTATGACCATGAAAAATAACTTCTGTATCCATGAATTGAAATTTCTCCTAATTAAGAACAAGGTTGTTTTCAATGCATCTCTCCAAGACTAATTCATGTTTTTAAAGACAAGTATCGAAAGTATTATCCACAATAGAAAAGTTATCCATGGAAACCTCAATAATTATCTCAATAATGTTTAAAATTATAGCTATAATACAGATCTGAAAGGTGGCTGGGGATCCACAAAACCAAAAGGGCATCCACCTGTAGGAAAATGATCCAAAGGGGAGTGTGAAAGTTTTCTTTTATTGATCTTCTGGATTAACAGGAATCTAATTGTAACCAGAATTTTGTTCCATAAAATATATGAATTCATTTCCATCAAGCCTCTCATGCATTTGATCCAAAAATGGAATTAGAAAATGGTCCTTCCTAGTGGCTTCATTAAGCTTCCTATAATCAATATAGACTCTCTATTTTTTGGATTTACTATCTTAGACTTCTTCATTTTTTCAATTATAACTATAGTGAAACCTCCCTTCTTGGGGATATCCTAGACAGGGCTAACCCAAGCACTATTATAAATGGGTGAAATCATTCCAGTGTCTAGAAATTTAATCACTTCTTCTCTCATAACGTCTTTCATTATTGGATTTAATCATCTTTGACATTATACTCAAGGAATATGATCATGCTCTATAGGTATTTTATGCATACAGAATGTGATACTAATACCATTGATATCAGCTATTATCCTACTTATGGCAGATTTAAACATCTTCAACACATTCAAAAATTTTGTTCATGATTTTATTGTGTTCAGTAGAAATTATAACCAGAAACGTGGAGTTCTCACCTAGAAATGAATATTTATGATGAGAAGAGATTGGATTTCGTTCAAGAGTGGTTGGTTCTACACTCGAAGGAAGAATCCTAGGCCTGGGAAGTCCAAGATCATCAAAAATATTTCTTGTAAGGAGTATTAAAAGATGAAATATTTTCTATTAGATGCTCAGAATTAGAAGTAACAGTTTTACTATCCAATGTGGGATGTATGCTGTCCAGATTTTCAAGAACATATTTCAGCAGGTTAATAAAATCATAATCATCTAATTGTCTTATATGTTCTACCTCAATATCATAAAAGTGCTCCTCAAAGTTGGTGTTGACAAAAACACCCTCAAAATCACTCAAAAAGCACCTACTCTCAGAAACAGAGGACTCTACTATAGTAGAAACTGGACAGTTTCCCAGTTCAAGATAATTTTCCAGATTTGGAGTTTGAGCAGAATTTTCAATTTCTAAGACATAATAAACAGGATTTTTAGCATCACAAATGTTTTATTCATCAGAGGATTGATTTTCATATTTTTCAATACGTTCAAGTTCTTTTTTATAAGAACATTCAGCTTCAAGGAACTCAATTATTGAACATTTTTCACAATAAGTTGGTCCTTTAATATTTTTAAACGCATTGAAATATTCTTGTTTTTCTCTAATTATAAAAATTAATTGACACATAGAGATATCAATGACAGCACCTCTTGTGGCCAAGAAGGGCGTACCCAAGATGATGCGAATTTCTTGATCACATTCCATATTCAAAAAAAAAAATTAAAGTCAGCAGGTAGAAACAGTTTCTCAGCCCCAACTAACAAATCATCTACCCAACCCACAGGATGAGTGAAAGATCTATCAGCTAACTGTAGTATGACTGTGGTGGGTTGAAGGTCACCCAAAATCAAATGTTGAAACAGTAAGTATAGGAGAAGATTGATACTAGCACCTAAATCACACAAATAGTTTAGTTGATCAGTGTTTCGTAGTGTGAAATTATGACCATAATACCTAGTTCTTTCAGTTTAGGTGTGAATTATTTTGAAGTACAACACTGAACTCTTCAGTGAGGCTATAAGTTGCAAATTCTTCTAGAGATTTTTTGTTAGAAAAAATTTTCTTAAGAGATTTCAAATAATATGGGATTTAAATTATGGCTTGAATGAAAGAAATGTTCACTTGATGTTTATTAAAGATACCATGGAACTGATGAAGTTCTGCCTTGGTGTTACTTTGAGGATTCTACATCTCAGGGAATGGGGTGGGTGGGGCAAAAAATTTCAGAATAGTAGGCATATCCCTCAGTGCTTCCTCAACTATTTCTTTTCCATTATTCTTTTGAATTTTTTATGGAAATTCAACTTGAGTCTCCAGTTAAAAATTCAAATTTAAATCATTTTCATGTCTTTTCTGTGAACTTCCAGCATGTGTGCAAAGTGGATTTTTATTTCCAGATTGGAGAAGATTTTCATTTATGGAATTTTCATGGTATTTTTCAAAAACAATTCGAGTATTAAGCCCAATTCTAGTGAAAACAGCCATGGAATTCTCTCTATGATTAAGCTTAGTGGTACATGCAAGTCTACCTTTTTTCCTAGATGAAAAATCTCTAGCATGTTGGAATAACTTTGTTTCAATGTTTTGAATTCTAACATCAGTTTTCATTTTATCAGACACATATTGACTTTGATGTTTGGATATTTGATTCAAAATTAGATCAAGCATAGAAGACATGTGACTATAATTGTTTCCTTGTGTATTTAAAGACTCACCCCTCTATTGATTTTGAAATGTTGATCTTGGTTGGTTAGAGTAATTAGGGGTAGTGGATTTCATGATAAATCCTTGATATTTCCAGGAAAGTTTTGGATGGTTCCAATATACTTGATTGTAATTATATGAAAATGGATTTTATTTAGGAAGCATTATAGGACCATAGTTAACAATGATTGAATTTTCTTGTGGTTGGACAAGCATATCAATGTTTGGACAAAAATGTTCAGTATGCCCAAACAAACTGCACTAGACACACTATTCCCTTAAAGATTGGTTGGTATTTTGATATCCATGTTGGTTAACACTTTTTTTTGAGTTCTGGTTCATTAATAATTGATGTTGGTTGGTGATTTTAGTAAGATGAGCTTGAGTTTCATTCATTGAACCAGTTTTTGAATCTACATTTATATTGACTGTTCTTCTTCTTGAATTTTTATGTTGTGAATTCAGTGCAGGATTATTAAAATTTTGTCTAAGTTCATCATCAGTTTATAATTGTAATTACCCCCAGTAGTTTGATCAACTAGATTCAATCCAAAGGAGGAAAACCCTTCACAGAAAGTATCCATAAGAAGGTGATATGGAAGTTGATGATGGGGACACTACCTAAGAAGATCCCTAAATCTATCCCAATATTCATGAAAACATTGTACATACTCTTGATTAAAGATAGTTATCTTTGTTCTAAGTTCACCTATTAGGTCTTTGAGGATAAAATATAATAATAAATAAGTTATACACTTGATCCCCATTTTCGAAAATGTTCTCATATAGACTCAGAAACCAATTTATTGCATTCCATTTAAGGAAAAAGGTAAAGACTCTCATTCTAAGTTCATTTTTTGTGAGTCCTAGAAGAGGTAATTACTGCATGGTGTTATAGAAGTCTCTAATGAAGGAAAGAGTTTCCTCATTAGGGAGCCCATTAAAAGCAGGAATAATTGAAATATGTGACTGTTTCAATTCATAGTTTCTGGTCATAAGAGATAGTCTAATGGTTGATGGATTGATTGAAACATGAGGAAATTGAAACTCCCTCATCCCATGCATTTCATTTTCTTGTTGATGTTCTGCTTGATTTTTGAAATTATTATGCTCAGGAACTATATTTTCTAATTTTTCAATTTCAATTTTGTTTTTACTTCTTAGAGCAGTTAAATGTTTATCTAATTCAAGGTTTAGGGGCTCTATTATAGCACCCTAAGTTCTTGTTCTCATGAAAACAACATTAACAATATCCGTAATAACAATTCCGAATGATAATTAACCGTTTTTTTATAGATTTCAAATATTTCAAATTTTTAAAGGTTTTTTTATATGTGTTTTTTTTAAATCAATGTTTTGAGTAATGGCTAGTGCCTTCTCCATAAACGAAGCGAAATACTGATTCCAAGCTTCATTGATGTTGGTCATGTTTAATTATTTATTTCTCCTACTAACTACTGTAAATGTGGCTAGTAGGGTCAAACCCACAGGGAAGGCCATTTTTAACCACAACCTTACTAAAACTACTTCAAAACCCACACTTTTTTCAGTAGTGAGTTATATTTTCTTAAAAATTTTTATCTTTTAATATTTTTATATGTTTTCATAAACTGTAAAGTAAAACCACACATCTCTTTTAAAATTTTTCTAACCTATACTGAAACAGAGAACAACATAAAATAAGATGTAACAAAGAAAATAAAATGCTGATAAAAGAAAAACATAAAATAACGTTGGGGGATTACTCTAGTCTACGGGTTCAAATTGTTTCTCTTAATTATTTAAAAATAATGCATTGTACCAATGCATATAGGCAACTTTCATCCCTCGCCCGGAGTTAAGTCATGGAAATTGTACAACTTAGAGTTCGCCACTCTAAATAAGTTCAACATCAAAAATATGATTTAAAAGTACAACAGTACAAACTCATCGTAAGTAATGAAGTTTTAATTATGAGTTGATTACTTAAAACAAGATTCCATAATAAAACTCTCCGAATAATTACAATGATTTGAAAAATTCAGTGATTCTGTTACGAAGTAGAAATGTGTAATTAGAATCGATCTTGCCGATCAATTCAAATCACAGATGAAATGTTTAATGAAAAGGATGAAAATGATCACCAATAGATCATGAACTCTCCCCGAACTATAAATTCCGAAAAATAATATATTGATCATTATCACTATAGTAATAGAAAACATTTCAAAGAAAAAATATTATAAGAGTTAAAGAAAAAGGGAGAAACAACTCCCTGAAGATGCTCTGCTCCTCTACTCCATCGACTCCAGGACTTCAATGCTCCAGATCTCCTCCACTGATTCTCTACTCTCGATAAGTATGGCGTGGAATCAGAATGAGAGTCTCCCCCAAATACTACTACTTTCTCTAATTTAAGTACCCACTATCTTCTGTTGCACACCACCAAACATCTTACACCGACTTTGACAACCCTTCCCAAATGCACCGAAAAACATGTGTTTTTCGCAACTAGCACATCACGCTAGTTTTTCCCTCGTAACTAAATTCCGATGAGTTAGATGTGTGAACATAGACATGTTTCCAACTTTGGTATAAAACTGAAGATGTTATAAATAAAATAATGTAGTTAAAACTCAAAGAAAATAATTATTATGAAAAAGTTATCTAACGTTAATTAATGAATTACTTAGTTGATAATTATTGTGTACTTTATTATTATTTATATAATTATTCACATAATATTACTATGGTAAATCATATTTTTATTAAAAGGTAATTAATTAAATTATGTAATAAATAATAATTACTATGTATTTAATTTTAACATTTTTAACTAAGTTATTAAAATTTTACTTCAAAAGTAAATAAGTATTTCAAATATTTATAATTTAGATTGTATTATTTTTTTATTTACTAATTTAATTAATATAATTTAATTACTATTTAAGAAATAAAATTGTTAGGTTAATTTATGTAAAATTAATTTTATTGATTAGTTTATTTTAATTTAATAATTTGAATTAATACTTTTGTTTTAAATTTTTTTAAATTAATAAATATATTTTATAGTTTATTTATAATTATTATTAATTAAATATCTAATCAAAACATAAAAATAAATTATTATTAAAAATTATTATTAATTTACTTTTGTATATTTATTTTTAATTAAAAAATTTACTAATAACATAATTGTTTAAATTTATATCTTTTACAAATTCTATTATATTCTTTAAATTTATTAATGTTATCTTTTACTTTAACATTACTTTAACATTTTTTTTCTTTTTTGTTTTATGTTACTTTTATTATTTTATTTTGTTAACTTCTTACTCCCCCAATTATCGGCACACATGGGGAGGTCTTCTTCTCCAAATCCCACGAGTCCGCTTCTGTCTTCTCCTCCATAGTGTCTTCAACAAGTGGTCTGACTTCCCTAGACTTCCAGCAACGACGACATGAGGTGCAGCCACTTCTCTGAATAGGTTGGGGTGACGTAACCTTCAGCAAAGGCGAACCAGCGCAACTCCAGCAATAACCCACGATGGCCTGCGCTCCTCCTCAGCTCATCTCCGGTAGGCAAGGACGACTTCCCTCGGGTCAAGTGCAGCGTAGTGGATCTCCTCCACTCCAGAAAAAGTGGTGAACTACCAGCAGGTGTGGTGGACAACAGAAACCCTCCAAAACTGATGGTGTGAAGGTCTTCCCCCTAACCCTAGTGGTATTCTCTTCTACACAGCGGTGCAACAACTCCATCAGCACTGGTGGCATCCAGCAGAGGCGCTACATCTGTGGCTTTGGCCTTGATCAGCAGTCCGCGACTTCAACTGTGGTGTGATGTGGGTATGATAAGAGAACCGGTGATAACGAGGTAGAGGTGGTGAAATAGCAAGGTGAAGTGGAGATAATCTAACGGTGAGGTAGAGGGAAATTAGGTAACGTTAAGGAAAGAAAAACGACGTGAAGGTCATCCTTGTAAGAGGAAAGGCTACCGGTGATGTGCAAAAGAATGAAATATAGAATTGAGATAAATAAGGGTGCGATGGTGAGGTAGAGATATTAGTGACGTAGAGATATCAATGGGAAAAAAATATCGGTGAGGTTGAGGGTACGGGTAGCTATGAATGTCTCAACATCACCGGTTAAATAAAATAAAAGGTCAATGATACGTAAAATAAAGCCCCTGGTATACTAAAATTTAAGGCTACTGATAGAATAAAAGAGAGGTTAAAGATAACATGGAAAAATTATGGTCAGGGGTCACCGTTAGAGATATAATTAAAGGTTACCAATAGCTTTAATTAACAGTGAGGTAGGTCACTGTTATAATAAAATAAATAACTAACAGTAACCTTGAAGAAAACACAAAATTAAAGATTAAAGTTAACTAAATAAAAAACATTCCAATTAATAAGTGGATGTTTAAAAAACTAAAGGTATAAAAGAATTAAGTTAAAATTACTAAACAAGTTAATTACAAAGCAACAACGAATAATTAATATTAGCATTGTTGACCAAAATTAGTCACCATAAGTTCTTTTCTACCTCACTGATAGACTAAACTCAATATAAACCAAATTAATAATTATACTTCATACATAAAATAATATAATTAATGTTTAAAAAAACTTAATTAATTAATTAATTAACTAATTGAATATATAAAATTAAAAAGAGTACTACTTAATTTAATTAAAAACACATATTATTTACTTAAATGATTATCAAGATGACTAAACACATTAATTAACGTTTCAAACCTATTCTAATGTAACTAAAAGAATAGATAAAATTTTTATATAAAGTATAAGTTAAATAAATCGGATTAAATTGATTAAATAATTGTTTAAAATAGATATTAACTTATTAAAAAGTCAAGAAGAATCCACTTAACAAGACTAATTAAGAAATAATTAAATTATGAATGTTATGTATGATTAAAATTATTGAACTAAAGACGAAAAATAAACAATTAATTATAATAATTTATTAATTAACCAATTTAATTATAAAAATACAAAAGTACATTTTTTAGTATAAATGATTAAATAATTAATTAAATCATAAAAAATTAAATAAAAAAATGTGACAAAACTATGTAAAAATAGTGCCACATCAAAATACTCAGAGATCAATGTTACTGCAGAAGGAGTTCTAAGATTTTGGTCATTGCAATGTGTACAATAAAATTTAGAGTTAAATGAGATATTAGATGATGGATAAAGGATAACCCTATCAATCCATCATTCATGCACAAAGATGTAACCAGATCATAAACATGAGTTATCGGTTAAAGTATGGATGTTCATACCACATGAATAATAAGGAAATAAAAATCATGAACCATGAAGTTGTAACTGAGGAATAAGACATGGTATTTGTGGCATACATATATGAAAAGAAAATACTATGTCAAGGACACCAACCAAGGCATTTATTACATGTTTGTCTTGTGCTACGACATGGGTGCCTAATTTAGGATTAGAAAAATAACCCATGTACCCTCTTACAATTATGATAGGGAAAAAACTCATGTACCTTCTTGTTTCAGGCTTGGGCTACAACCTATGTACACTGGTACTTTTAGTCCTGGGTTATAACCCATGAATATTCTTATTTTTGGGATTAAGCTACAACCTATGTACCCTCTTACTTTTAGGTTTGTGCTACAACCCATATACCTTCTTATTTTCTAATTTAGGCAACTACATGTATAACCATTGATCTTATATACAACATATAATTACCTAATGTATTGGAGGGAAATATAGGTCTCACCAATATCGTAATAAAATAATTTTTACATGTTCCAAAAGATAATAAAATTTTCATCATTTAGTGATCCATAAAAAGAGATAGGTGTTATAAATTTCAAATCATAACCCATGAATTGAAAGTGGAATCATTAAAATTTCATCACATTTTAACCATTTAAAATACTTAGGTTTTACAATCACTTCATGAAAATATCTCCCATGAAAATAACAGGATTTTAAAACCATAAAACCAATGGAGGTGAAATGGGTTTCAAAAGAATCATTTCATCAAAAGATAATCTATTAATGAATAAATATGAATGGAACATTTGGATAATTTCCATTAAGGTCATTGGTGACATCAATTTCTTTTTATTAGACATAAAATTATTTGAATTATATTTTGAAAACATTTGATAAGGTAAATATCATTTCTTTATGTAAAATTTATCACTAAAACATAAATCATTAGAAAACCATTGTCCATAAATACATTTTAATGAAGCCTGAAAACCCTTTGAAATAAATTTACCTTAATTTATCTTTTAAAAAAATCATAAAATTTAACCTTTTAAACGTGAAAATAAATCATGGAATCATTGATTTAGGGTAAATCTATATTTTTTATACGAGTTGAAAAGAACATTCCCTTTACATAGTCAAAATGAAAAAAAATTATTTGTTAAGAAAATGACAAGAATATTCATTTGTAAACATTGGTAAAATAAAAAAGGTTAGACTTTATTTTAACTATTTTAGGATAATATTATAATTTTCTTTGAATATTTTTTATAAAACATTTTTTTGAGGTAACATAGTCATCTTTACCGAAGAAATGGTAAATAATGGCTTTGATAAAAAACACATTCTTGACTATCTTATATTACAAATGTTGGAAAAATAGTACCAATACATGAATATATCATTAATAAGAAAAATATAAGATAACTAAGGATTGTTCGTTATATATGGATCATAATATTTCATCAAGGGAAACATAAAAATAAAAAATCATGAAAAGTAATGAGATTATTTCAAAAAAAAAATTA
This sequence comes from Viscum album, assembly GCA_963277665.1. Lineage (NCBI taxonomy): Eukaryota > Viridiplantae > Streptophyta > Magnoliopsida > Santalales > Viscaceae > Viscum > Viscum album. Next base: position 30,964,159 of record OY728128.1, on the reverse strand, counting down.
ATGCTTTGTAAGTTTGAACCATAATCCCCATTTATGAAAACAAAATTACATGAAGAATAAAATATAATGAAATTATTCATATTTATGAAATAATTTTTAAAATTTAATATATACACCTAGTGGAAAAATATAGGTTCCTTACATGACATGTGTCTTAAGGAAAATTATGTCAAAATTACATTAAATATTTTGTAGCTTTTGAAACACAATACCCATGAGATGAAGATCATAAATTGGATATGTATATATCCATAAATTCATGTATAGAAATCATATAATAAATCCATGGGATGTATTCACACTGTACATAATTAATGGGTTCTGACTCAATAATATATCTCAAAAAATAAAACGTGAGATGAAATTACCAGCACTTCTGTCTTCACTCTCATCATACTTGTTCAAAAAAATGTATAATAAATAAAATATATTATAAATATTTTACAGAAGCATAATAATATATAAAATACCATATATGTTTTTATTATGACCTTATATTACACAGATGATTACCATTCTATGTTAAGGTTTCACTTCTAGTAATATTATTTTTTGTCCGCTTGTGTCTAAATTTGTTATACCATTGGTATTTAAACATAAATAATGATTTTAATATATTAAATAATGATATAAATATCATGTATACTTATTAAATTTTTATTATGATAATATATTCAATATATATGTAAGAAATAAGATACATCGTTTGTGGAGATGGTCAGCCTTACGTACGCATGAACATTTTTTCTTTTTTTTATTGTTGTATTGAATGAAAGAAGGTGAATAAAATAGGTGAATATATATGTGAATATATGTATATCATTTTTAAAATATATATATTATATCATATATATCATATACATTAACTAAAATAATATTTAATACATTCCATGTAGTGTGTGAACAAATAACATCGCTTTGACGGGGCGATAGTCCACACATTGTCAAACAAAATTATCATATTTAAACCAAGTGGAATATTTAATGAAATGTGTGCTAAAAGGATTAAATAAAAGTAAATAAATAATAAATATAATATATATCATATATAAATAGATTTTTCATCATAATTTTCTCTACGAAGGGAGGTAAATGGAAAATGAACAATCATTGTTTTGTGAGGCTGTAGTTCACCACACATATAAATAGTATGTCGGATAAACATTATATGGAGGTGTGTGTAACTATAGTTGAAACCAATATAATAAAAATTTATAGTATATATAATATACTATAGTTTTTATAAACAAAATTAATAAAGATAGTGAATGGGGGGATAAATAAAATAAAATAAAGGATATTTAGATAAGACGTCATGTCTTAATCAGGTTACTCCTTTTGGATTGTGCCAAATGGTTTACATTGATTTATTTATTCCATATTATAGAATTATAAGTGGATTTTATGGAATTATGAAGCTTATTTGATATCATTTTTTGTGATCCAAGGGGATTTACAGGTTTGAGGATGGGTGAGAAGAGGATGCCTTTTTGTAGTGGATGAGGAGGGGAACTTTTATAAATCATTAGAAAAGGCATTCCATGCACGTTTTACCATAAAAAGATGATCCAATAATATAAAAAATTCTATACATTTTATTATTGTGTCTAAATATGTCCATCCCATGGATTTTGGACACGTTTATATTTTTCTAGGCCCTTATATTTAATTTGTAGTCCTTATTAAAGCTAAATTTTTCCTTATTCAATGTGATTAATTTTAATTTCATTCACTAATAATTTTTTTATATATAATTTGAGCTTATTAGAAATTATAAATTACGATAATTAAAAATATGGAATCCATTTTTCCAAATTCAAATCATAAAATTGGAATAAATTCATTTAAATTTAATCATGTGGTCAGGATGAAAATCCATGTTTTTAAAGTAAAAAATGTTCCAAAGTATGCTATGTTTTTATATTCAATTTCAAATTGAAATTGATTCCAATGTCAAAGATTTTTTTATAACAATATTATATAAATAAATTTTCAAACAACTATAAAATGTAATTTAACCATATATATAAACTATATGAAAAAGATGTTTTGAACTAAAATTCAGCAATTTTAAATATTCATTAAATAAAGAAAATTCACCGAAAAATAAAACAAATTTACCCTCACCAAATTATTATTTTCCAATTTAAAAATATGAAGTTAATTTTTAATTATTATATATATAAATGTTCCAAATTTATTTCTTTCAAATGGTTTCTCTATTAAAAGGCGGTAAAAATGACATCATAACAATATAGGGTTTTAAGTATAAAATAGGGCTTATTATTATATTATTTCAATAGAATCTATTGGATTAATAAAAAATATTTTATTGAATAAATGATATATATATCACAATAACATGACTCAATATTTTTAATCAATTTATTTTTTTTGGGTAAAACATCTCTTTGACCGTAATAATAGTTTTTTTATTCAACCGAGTTTCATATTAATTTTTAATTAGTTGGTAACAATTGAATTTAACTTATTTTTGTGTCAACAAAATATTATCATAATTATGTTTATATTATTCATAATTTTCAAATTCACGGACATGTTATATCTCATTATATTATAAAATAAATCATTTTTCAATTAAAATCAGTATAACATGTTACCAAATCCATCGAATAAAGTCATTATCTCAGGTAACACAAGCTAAAATCATTATATAGTGTAAGCCAAGTTAAAATTTAGGTTTTATTTATTTAATTGTTAATATGGTAATGAATATAATTTAATAAAAACAAAAATATTTAATATAAACTAAACTGTTTTTAGTTGTTCATGAAATGAAGAATATGAAAATGATTAACATAATTTGAAAAAAATATTTCACAAAATCTCATGGTGTTACATGTACCATTGTAGAATGATTATTCCAAGGAGGATAAGATTGTGAAGATAAGATATCATAGGGTAAAACTTCTATAAAATAATAAAATTCACCTTGCAAAAGTTCTACAGAGAAACCACAAGTTTGACAAATTTGTGGAACCAAAGGAGGTGATGAAAATGATTTCCCTCGTCTATTTTTGTTTGTGAAATTTTAACTTTGATGGAGAAATTTCTAATGGGGGACGATTTTAATGAACTGAAATGTTATAAATAAATTTTCTCTGGTGATATAAATAAATGTATTTTAATGAAATATGGTAATAGAAAACACATGCACTTAATTTTTTAAATTATATCACATTAGATTTAAATGAATGTTCAGAATCATTATAATTGATAATATTTCCATTGAACTGTGATAACATCATTAGTGTAAATATATGGGGTTTACAAAATCAATTTTCGTATATTAAAGAGGTCATAGCCGAAACTAGTTGGATTTTACCCAATTAATCCCATTTATCGAAGTCTTTGAGGGAGATAGAATCATTGGTCTTTCCAATTGACCATGCCTAATATGATAATCACCATCATAAGCATAATTGAAACTATTTATGTGATAATTTCAAACTCTTGGAGATCACGAACGAAAACATTTATGTTGAACCATCCCATGAACTTATCACACCCACACACCATAAAATACAGTTTTTTCTACGTTATTAAAGGAATATGTCTCAACACCCTAGTGATATGTGTATGTACATTATTTTTTGTTGATTAATATATATTTTTTCATCATATTATTATTACACTAAAATTTATTTTTATTTCGATATAATAAAATACAAACAGTTTTGTTGGGTAATATTCCAATTCAAATTAGGAATTTATTTTGATAAGTCAATGGATTTTTTAGTCAAATTATTTTTGAGTAAAAGATAATTATAAATATTTTTATAAAATTTAAATTTTTATATATTTATTATGATTTCCAAAGTAATTTTATTAGTGTTAGAAAGCTGTTATTGTAAAAAAGCCTATCATTTTCCATAAATGAGGAATAATATTTTAATGTAGGAAATTATCAAATTAGGAAAATTATTGGGAAAAATAATTTTTTTTTGAATCAAAATGTATAAATTGTCCAATAATTAATTTTTCATAGTTTTCCGAGACATTCAAATTTTTGGGTAAAAAATTAAATACTGTATAAACATATAATGTGTATTATAAAAAAATAATAACTAAAAAGTAATCTAATAAATATTATAAATGTTATCCATGAAAAAATATATATATTAACATTAAAACAATGTGATTTTATATTTATTATAATTATTTTAAAAATCTAGAATGAATCCCCCAAAACATATAACATATTGTAAGGATTTACAATGATATATTTTAGAGTATGACTCCCCTCTACATCACTAAGGATAATATTTTAACAATTTAATTGAATGGCCTTATAAAATAATCAGAACATCAACCATTTGGAATATAACATTGGGAAGAATATTGGATGTGTAACACCCCATGAAATTATAACATTTTTATTTTTTAATAAATTTAATTTTTTTCTTGCATACTTCATACATAATACCATGATAAGTGTATGTAAAATTAAGAAATTAGTTGGAATGCATTACAGTCAAGGTAGTGTTCGACAAAAAAATAATATATTATTAAAATATTGTTATTTAATATAATTAGATATATCTAATTTTTGAAGTTAGATGTTATAAATAGTATTAAATAACATTAGAATTTTTGTTGAATTCATTAGTAACTTATTAAATATAAATAGGAACAAACTGAATATATATGTCATATTTATATAAATAAACATTTTTATGATCACAAATGGTTTTATAATTATAAATTAAATTAATTATTATTATTTTAAAGTAACTATACTTTTTATATATTCATAAAAATATTTTTGATATAGATCTAATAACATTGATCGGCATAAGATAAGAAAAAAAGCAATTGTAGTCATAAAACCTAAATTCTTATAAATTTACTTTTATAGGCTCTTAATGGAGAAAATGTTTTTAAACAAATTTTTGTGTCTTTTATATATATTATTTGAAAAATTTATCTTATTACTTTAAATCATTATATAAAAATTTACATGGTAAATTTTTTCAAATTTTTTGATAAGGATTGGGTTCTCATAACTACTGATGAAATATGGAATTTTAATTGAAAAAACATATTCATCTAAATAATTTTTAGTGTCTAATTAAACATAACATTTTTAAAAGAAAAATTAGTTCATTTTTTTATCAATAAATCTCATAAAAACATTTGAATCTTTTGAACGTTTTTACATAAAATCATTTGTTCTCGTTACGTCAACTAGATTAATTTTAAATTAATTACTGAAACATACATGTTTTAAATTATGACAAATGGATTTAATATTTTGAATCATTGGGTAAAAATTATGTAAATGCATTCATTTTATTTTTGGGGAATATGAATTGTAGCATTAGTATTATATTCAATTACCACTATGAATGTTATATCAAGTAATTTTTGGCAACACGATATTATAAGTATTATAAAATTACAGTAACACTTGTGAAGTGTACTGTGTTGAATTTTTTGTCAATGAGGCATGATGTTGTCATAAGATGAATGGATGTCAAGGAATGTCAAGATGTGAATGTCAAAGGATGTGATGGTGATGGAGATGAATGGAGAATGGCCATGGTACTGAGGGGCATGTCACTTAGGAGATTCACTAAGTGGCATAGGAGATTGTGGTTGAAACATTCTCTATGAATATCAGACGATTGTAGAACTGATCTTAATGTTTCAATACTTGTATCAAGATGATACTAAGTTACACCACTTGAAGAATGGATGATGATGGAGCATCATCATTACATCTGACGATTGTTGAGCTGATCTTTATCTTCCAAGAACTTGTGTCAAGAGGATACAATGTCACACCAATGTTTGAAGACCATGAATTGTATTGACAATGCATGAGGAGATGAAGTGATTCATCCACAATCACTAGGTGGATGAAGTGGTGCTAATTAAGTCCACGCACTATCACTTAGTGCATGTGAATTTGAAGAAGATCCAACTTGATCTCTGATTGGATCAATGAAGAACATTGAAGATTATGTGATTCAGGAGCTTCGGTTGATGAAGAACCTTCGGGAATTCCATTCCTAAGTATTGAGTAAATGTTTAAGAGGAATGGAAGAATTATTAAGAAGAAGAGAAGAGAAGAAATGAAGAAGGAAGAATGTCTTGGAAGAAGTGGCATTTGGCATTTGAACTTGGGTTACTTTGTTTTTATACAAAGTCCCTAAGTCTCTACAAAAGCAAAAAATTAGCCACCAAGGGCCAGCCTTAAGGGTTCAACCCAAGGCACATGTGGGACTAAGTCACCACGCCCAAGGGGATCCCATGGGGCCGGCCCAAGAGGAGGTCGGGGCCGTGTATAAGCCTCGGGCCACGCATGGGATCAGGCCTGCGGAGCAGGGGCGCGAGGAGCGTGCCCGTGACAAGAATAGTGGGCGCCAGTGGCGCGCCCGAGTGGCAGGGGTGGGCGCAAGAGCGCGCCCGCTAAGAGAACACGGTGCGGGGCGGCACCGTGGAGGGAGAAGTTCAACTGGCCGTCTCTGGGAGAGGCTGGTTGATAAACCGCGGAAAATCCACTCGGCGATTCGATGTGGGACGCACAAATTTCACTGGGAGCGCATCCTGGCCGCACGATTGATCGCGCGTTGGATCGCAGCCGCTCATCTCATCCACCGCGCGCCGCGTTCTAATCCAGACGTTGATGATCTTTTCAACGCCGCATCTGACGGCTCCAAGGTGTCTCCTTCCTCGAGCTCGGCCGAGACACCTCCCGCGACGCCGCCTGAACCAGTGGCCCTCCGAGCACTGAAGTCGAGCTCCCGGCCACCATAGATCGAGCTAAGGTATCCATTGGGTTCGTCTGGATGTAATGAAAACATCCATGCAACAAAATAATCATGCATGCAACGTGATGAGATTTCGAACAAGGACGAGGCAAAACGAAGTTGCCGAGGCTTCAGTGTATTCATGCTTTGCATGGATTGGAAGAGAATAGGCCATGCACACGTTCGGAAACACATGCATTTGAAGAAGGCCGAAGAAAATGGAACCCGCGTGAAATAAAAAGAAAAACAAGATTTCACAGAATCTTGAAATAACCGAAAACTTTGGGAATTTAAAGATATCACATGCGGATGATACGAGGCAGCCTCACCTATAAAAGGAGCACCCAAGGCGCTTGTTCTTGCTTGCTGAAAACTTGGAAGAAGTCCCGTGAGAGTGCCTCTGTGCCTCACGATGTTTGGTGCCCCGCGCAACCCACTTGTGCGGCTAATGTTCTTGGGGCCACCCGAGGTCCCGAAGGAGTCCCCTGTGTGCCTCCCTTGCGCGACAGGAAGGAGCTCTCTCTGCCCGCATACTTGCGCGGCAGGAGTAGCTTTCACGCCCCGCAGTGTTGCACCTTGCCCACCCGAGTGCTTGCGCGGCAGTAGCACCTGCGCGCCCGCGACCAGTGCATCTTGCGCGGCAGTGTTGAGGAAGATAGGCCGCACACCTTGCGCACCTTCATATTGGCAGGAGGTTCGGGTGATGTGAATTACACACCTTGTTTGTGTGTCCTTAAGGATAATACACCCTATCCAAGTGAGTGCACACCTACGGGTTGTGTGCAAGGAGTGGAAGGCCACCACATTTGTGTGTGTGAAAAGTGGAGGAAGGCCGAGCCTTAGTGCCTTGTGTGCAAAGTGAAGACCTCACATTGTGTGTGTTTATGAATTGGAGAAGGCCGTAGCCTTGGGTGTGTGAAAAATGAGGAAGTCTTCCACCTTGTGTATGCAATTTGAAGAACACCCGTAAGAAGAGGAGAGAGGCCAAATCAAGTGTGTGCAAATTGAAGAAGTTTTGTGTGCAAAGTGAAGAGGCCGAACCTAGTGTGTGCACTAAATGTGTAAACACTTAGAAGAAGAAGAAGACATCCACACAAAGAAGAACACACATTTATGTGTGTAAGAAAATTGAATTAATTGTGTGAAGTTCAAAGAAGGTGTGTGCTTAAAGAGACTATACCCTTTGTGGGTTTATTGCACCGAGAAGAAGTAGGGGAGTGCATGCTTACATGCATGCACGTGCACACGTGAACAAAGCCAAATCTGGTTGTGTGCATCTGAGTTGACCAAGACCGGAAGTTCTTGAAGATAATTTGAGAGGACCTACAGTGAGTGCATGAGGAAGCAGTGATGCCATGCACTCAGTGCATGCTGTGAGACTGGACCAGACTGAAGTTAAAGATATCAGTTGTCTGAGTATTCAGTAGTTGAAGAGAGAGGCCGGGTCATCCTTAGAAAAAGGTGATAAAGACCGAGAAAGACGATAAGACATGTTCATCACAAGTGAGCAGAGGTACAGGACAAGGCCAGCAGCCTTTATCCCAGGCTGCTGAGGATACTTGATGAACATAAAGTGAAGAAGAGTTACTCGTGTGACTCGAGGAGCCAGGAGAAGCCCCCTGTGAGACTCAGGGAGGAAGAAGTCTTCAGTGGGATTCTGGAGCTGGCCAGTGGGACTCTGGTAACACTGTGGGACGCAGTATAAAGACCCTCCTGTGGGACTCAGGAGAGATACAATGGGATGCTGGATCGAACATTGTAATTCTAACAAGTTATAATGGAGAAACCATGTGGGGGCGTATAACCAACATGGCAAGGACGTAGGCCTTTGGTGCCGAAACTTGTAAATCCTTGTGTCCTATGCCTTTACATTTACTGCATCATTCGAGGAAAGGCTAAGAGATACAAGAAGAGTGGATCAAGGCCTTAACAAGCCATAGAGGTTTAATTGATTAAGAATCAATTATTAAAAAGTTTTAAGGGATCAATGATTCACCCCCTCCCTCTCTCAGTGATTCACACTGATCTGGGCACTTCAATTGGTATCATAGGGAAGGTTACCTCTAAAAGATCCAAGAGAGTATATATGGAGTGCAGATTTGAGGAAATGAAAGAACAACCTCAAATGGAGATATCTGCCAAGACTCAGAAAAATAGAAAGAAGAAACATGCCAAGAAGATGAAGAAAGCCTGTCCTAGCTGTGATGAATTTGGAATAATGAAAGATCTTCAAAGTGCAATCGAATATCTTCAGAAGACAGTCCCCATGGAAGTGGCAATGTGTATAGCTACAATCATCCTTGATCTTCAAGAAGAAAAATCACAGTTAGAAGAAGAAGCCAATGCAATGGAAGATCAATTGGCAAAAAGGGTTGGCATAACCAACACTCTCAGAAAGCTGGTGAAGGCTAAAGATGAAACCGTTTCTCATTGTAATGAAAGATATGAAGACACTGCTGAAGAATTGCAAAGAATCCTTTCTGAGAAAGAAATCTTTATGATAATGATCGAAGAAGTTTTCCATGCATTGGAGAAGTTGCACAAAGTGTCAATGAATGTCAGAGATGCTCAACTCGAAGACAAAGTCAAAATGGTGAAGGAGCTTGACAATTCATTGCTAGAAATGAAGAAGGTGCATGAAGGCCAATTAGAACAGCTAAAAGAAACTTGGGAAGGAAGGCTAAGAACTGTTGAGGATGATATGAACTCCCTTAACATGAAATGCTTAGAACTAGAGGTGATATTGAAAAATCTGCAATCACCCAAAGCTGAATCCTCCCAGTTAGCTGAAAGTAGAAATGTTGCTAGTCAAGTATGCATTGAGCAGGATGATTCCAAAAGAAGGACATCCCCTAATAAAAGGGTAACATCTTCTAAAAGGAAGGTACCATCCATCCCATCTTGTACTAATGCTTCTAATTGTGTTTCCACAAAAAGTTCAGGATGGAAGAATAATTCCAAACAAGTATGGATGAAGACAATGAAGAAATAAATCTCTCCTGAAGCAGCACAACAATTCAAGACAAGTACCCTACAATCACAAGGACTGAAGAGGTCAAGATTTGTGGGTCAGTGTTGGTGTTGTAATAAGTATGGGCACTGTGCAAAGGATTGTTGGTACAATCCACTGAATGTCAAAGCACAAAGGAAGCCCATGCCAAGGGGGAGAAAGCCAGAAGAAAAGAAGCAACATCCACATGTCCAGAGACATCTATTTACTGCTAACAGATTCGGATTGCTTGATAACATTTAGGATGTGTGAAAAAGTGGTCAAATAGATACATGTCAATCTCCAATTGTATGCAGAGCTAAAAAGAAGAGAAGATCACTGAACCTGGCTAAAATGGAAACCTTGGGAAGCAAGCAGAAGAAAGTTGAAGATGCTCCCAAGAAGATTTTGTCAAAGGAAGAGAAGTCCTTGGATTTGAAATCCAAGAAGTGTGATGCATCCAGAAGGACCACCAAGAAGAAATGCTTCTACTGTGGAAAGAAAGGACACACCATGGATCTTTGTGAACAAGCCATGGAACTGAATAGAAGCAGACTGGACTCAAAAGGACAATCAATCCAGAAGTAGCAGAAGGTATTGATTGAAAATAAGTTGCCTAAGAAAGGTAGCTTAACAGCATCAAAAGACCCATGTGGAATATCCATAACTGAGGCCACACTTCCATGTGACTTACTAGTCATATGGACAAGTCAGTTGCAACTTGCCAAAGATCTGCAGAGTGCTGAAGATGAAGTTCTAGCAATTTCTAAGGCAAAAGGGAAGAAGAAGATTTCACATGAAGATGTGTTGAGATCCACACCAGCACAAACATCATTGATGATCAAATGTGCAAGTGTGAAGAATGGTGAAAATGGGACATCTCGGTTGAGAGAATCTTCTCAACCTTGTTGTTCACATTGATGAACCAAGGAGGTTCCATCTTATTCCCTTATACTTCTAGTATTTACATGTGCTAACATTGCAGGGAATTGAAGATGATGATCATTCTCAACTGGAGAGTGGTTTGGGTAGAATGGAGAGCACCCCTTGAGGGGGAGTCAATCTATAGAAGATGGGATTCTAAGATTTAATACCATCTTGAAAAAAGTGAAGGCATTCCAATCATACTTTCATCCCTTGTTTCTTAATTGTATTCATCATGACAATTAAGGGGGAGTTTTGATTAAAGTCAAATGGATGAAAGGGGGAGCTTTATCATTGCACTGAACTTTCTAATGAGTTTTGTGAAGTATGTGCAGGATTTAGAAATTCATTGTTATATCTATAAAATTTCAAACCCCTGAAGCATGATCTCACATGTACAGTGAATGATGGATAGCATTGAGTTCCTTGGTTACATCACTCTTGTTTTCTACACCGGGTTAGTCTAAGTAGACTTAGAGATGATTTACTAAAGGTTATTTGCTAAAGAGAACATGTGACATCATCCCTCTCTTAGTGCTTTTCAAGAAGATGCTATTCGAAGGGAGGAAGAGATATTTTTGACGAGAACCACACCACACATTTGCATTTGATTGCCAATAAGGGGGAGAAAATATTGGCACACATATTGACCCATTCATATGTGCTGAAGAAGTGTATTGACAACAAATACAAAGGGGGAGATTGAAGTGCACTGTGTTGCATTTGTTGTCAATGAGGCATGATGTTGTCATAAGATGAATGGATGTCAAGGAATGTCATGATGTGAATGTCAAAGGATGTGATGGTGATGGAGATGAATGGAGAATGGCCATGGTACTGAGAGGCATGTCACTTAGGAGATTCACTAAGTGGCATAGGAGATTGTGGTTGAAACATTCTCTATGAATATCAGACGATTGTAGAACTGATCTTAATGTTTCAATACTTGTATCAAGATGATACTAAGTTACACCACTTGAAGAATGGATGATGATGGAGCATCATCATTACATCTGACGATTGTTGAGCTGATCTTTAAGTTCCAAGAACTTGTGTCAAGAGGATACATTGTCACCCCAATGTTTGAATACCATGCATTGTATTGACAATGCATGAGGAGATGAAGTGATCCATCCACAATCACTAGGTGGATGAAGTGGTGCTAATTAAGTCCATGCACTATCACTTAGTCCATGTGAATTTGAAGAAGATCCAACTTGATCTCTGATTGGATCAATGAAGAACATTGAATATTATGTGATTCAGGAGATTCGGTTGATGAAGAACCTTCAGGAATTCCATTCCTAAGTATTGAGTAAATGTTTAAGAGGAATGGAATAATTATTAAGAAGAAGAGAAGAGAAGAAATGAAGAAGGAAGAATGGCTTGGAAGAAGTGGAATTTGGCATTTGAACTTGGGATACTTTGTTTTTATACAAAGTCCCTAAGTCTCTACTTAAGAAAAAAATTAGCCACCAAGGGCCAGCCTTAAGGGTTCAACCCAAGGCACATGTTGGACTATGTCACCATGCCCACGGGGATCCCATGGGGCCAGCCCAAGAGGAGGTCGGGGCCGTGTATAAGCCCCAGGCCACGCAGGGGATCAGGCCTGCGCAACAGGGGCATGAGGAGCACGCCCGTGACAAGCATAGTGGGCGCCAGTGGCGAGCCCGAGTGGCAGCGGTGGGCGCAAGAGCGCGCACGCTAAGAGAACATGGTGCGGGGTGACACCGTGGAGGGAGAAGTTCAACTGGCCGTCTCTAGGAGCGGCTGGTTGATAAACCGCGGAAAATCCGCTCGGAAATTTGATGTGGGACGCACAATTTTCACCTGGAGCACATCCTGGCCGCACGATTGATCGCGTGCTGGATCGCAGCCGCTCATCTCATCTGTCGCGCGCCGCATTCTAATCCAGTCGTTGATGATCTTTTCAACGCCGCATCCGATAGCTCCGAGGCGTCTCCTTCCTCGAGCTCGGCCGAGGCACCTCCCACGACGCCGCCTGAACCAGTGGCCCTCCGAGCACTGAAGTCGAGCTCCCGGCCACCATAGATCGAGCTAAGTTATCCATTGGGTTCGTCTGGATGTAATGAACTTATCCATGCAACAAAATAAGCATGCATGCAACGTGATGATATTTCGAACAAGGCCGAGGCAAAACGAAGTTTCCGAGGCTTCGGTGTATTCATGCTTTGCATGGATTGGAAGAGAATAGGCCATGCACACGTTCGGCGACGCATGCATTTGAAGAAGGCCGAAGAAAATGGAACCTGCGTGAAATAAAAAGAAAAACAAGATTTCACAGAATCTTGAAATAACCGAAATCTTCGGGAATTTAAAGATATCACACGCGGATGATACGAGGCAGACTCACCTATAAAAGGAGCACCCAAGGCGCTTGTTCTTGCTTGCTGAAAACTTGAAAGAAGTCCCGTGAGAGTGCCTCTGTGCCTCACGAAGTTTGGTGCCCCGCGCAACCCACTTGTGTGGCTAAAGTTCTCGGGGCCACCCGAGGTCCTGAAGGAGTCCCATGTGCGCCTCCCTTGCGCGATAGGAATGAGCTCTCTCTCTGCCCGCATACTTGCGCGGCAGGAGTAGCTTGCACGCCCCGTGTTGTTGCACCTTGCACACCTGAGTGCTTGCGCGGCAGTAGCACCTGCGCGCCTGTGGCCAGTGCATCTTGCGCGGCAGTGTTGAGGAAGATAGGTCGCACACCTTGCGCACCTTCATATTGGTAGGAGGTTCGGGTGATGTGAATTACACACCTTGTGTGTGTGTGATTAAGGATAATACACCCTATCCATGTGAGTGCACACCTACGGTTTGTGTGCAAGGAGTGGAAGGCCACCACATTTGTGTGTGTGCAAAGTGGAGGAAGGCCGGGCCTTAGTGCCTTGTGTGCAAAGTGAAGACCTCACATTGTGTGTGTTTAAGAATTGGAGAAGGCTGTAGCCTTGGGTGTGTGCAAAATGAGGAAGTCTTGAACCTTGTGTATGAAATTTGAATAACACCCTTAAGAAGATGAGAGAGTCCAAATCAAGTGTGTGCAAATTTAAGAAGTTGTGTGTGCAAAGTGAAGAGGCCGAACCTAGTGTGTGCACTAAAAGTGTAAACACTTAGAAGAAGATGAAGACATCCACACAAAGAAGAACACACATTTATGTGTGTAAGCAAATTTAATTAATTGTGTGAAGTTCAAAGAAGGTGTGTGCTTAAAGAGACTATACCCTTTGTGGGTTTATTGCATAGAGAAGAATAAGGGGAGTGCATGCTTACATGCATGCACGTGCACACGTGAACAAAGCCAAATATGGTTGTGTGTATCTGAGTTGACCAAGACCGGAGGTTATTGAAGAGAATTTGAGAGGCCATGCAGTCAGTGCAAGAGGAAGCAGTGATGCCATGCACTCAGTGCATGCTGTGAGACTGGACCAGACTGAAGTTAATGATATCAGTTGTCTGAGTATTCAGTAGTTGAAGAGAGAGGCCGGGTCATCCTTAGAAAAAGGTGATAATGCCCGAGAAAGATGAGAAGACTTGTTCATCACAAGTGAGCAGAGGTACAGAGCAAGGCCAGCAGCCTTTATCCCAGGCTGCTGAGGATACTTGAAGAACATAAAGTGAAGAAGAGCTACTCGTGTGACTCGAGGAGCCAGGAGAAGCCCCCTGTGAGACTCAGGGAGGAAGAAGTCTTCAGTGGGATTCTGGAGCAGGCCAGTGGGACTTTGGTAACACTGTGGGACGTAGTATAAAGACCCTCCTGTGGGACTCAGGAGAGATACAGTGGGATGCTATATCAACCATTGTGATTATAACAAGTTATAATGGAGAAACCATGTAGGGGCATATAACCAATATGGCAAGGACGTAGGCCTTTGGTGCCGAACCTTGTAAATCCTTGTGTCATGTGCCTTTACATTTACTGCATCATTCGAGGAAAGGCTGAGAGATACAAGAAGAGTGGATCGAGGCCTTAACAAGCCATAGAGGTTTAATTGATTAAGAATCAATTAGTAAAAAGTTTTAAGGGATCACTGATTCACCCCCTCCCCCTCTCAGTGATTCACACTAATCTAGGAACTTCAACTTGTATTAATAATATTGAATGACATATGGTCAAACATAATACTCCTTTGGAATACGTTATACCCTCTTGATTGACATGGATGCAATTATGTATTTTATTGTATTATATTCTATTTGAAGTCCAATATGTCACACTCTTGTCTTTAATAGGTATTACATTTTATATATATACTAATTTAGAAGATATATTCGACAAAAACTATTACATTTAAATAAAAAAATTTATATTCCACATGATAATTTTTTTTAGTTTTTATTGATGAAATAATTTAAATAGCGTTTTTCACAATGAAGATACATTAATTGTTTTATTAAGATATATATCAAATAAATGTTTTTATGAATATTAAATTAAATATAGTTATATAATTTTTTCATAAAATAACATAAAAATTAATTAGACAGATTAGAGAGGTATTAAAGGCTCTTTTTGGGTGTTATCTTGTGTATTTATATTATTTAAAAAATTCATGATATGAATATTGTAAAAATTTGGATCAATAATATTTTAAAATAAGTAATAGTTTATTAAATTATTTTGAAATAATTAAATTAAAAACAATCATAAAAATGGTTTAGATATAGTTTATGATGTCATCCCTGACTCATTTATTATTTTTTTCATTTTATATTAATATATTAACCCTTAATAAAATCCATGTTGTAACAGTTAGAGTTAAAGTGTTTAAGTAAGGAAAAAAGGAAAAAGATAAAGGTAATAATGTGACCTAAATATATCTAAAATTTTGGTTGAGATGATTTCAAACCATACTCATATTATATTATAAATAAAGCACTTTGAAAAAATTGATAATTTAATATTAATATCTATTAATTTAATATATTTATAGTTTCCAAAAGATACGCTCACCTAAATTATAAAAGGAATAATCCTCTATGAAATTATCACACCACATGGAGGCATCAATCTCCAGAAAATTTTTACAAAATAATATCCCATCTTCTCTCCCCTAATCCTATTAGACTCCCTTTGGTAATGAATCCAACCAAAAATGTCTTTTGGGATATTAAAAAAAAAGAGTTACCCGAAAACAAAGTAATTTTTTTCAATGATCACATTAGGTCAATTTCTTTCCACAATAATTAATTTATTGTTATTACATGACTATATAATTAACAAATTATAATATGTATACTGATATGTTTTTATGTTATGGTTTAGACCTATAGATACACCCACTTCAATCAAATGCGTATTGAATTTTCTGTTCATGTATGGTGAACTACTTCCTCGTGAAATGATGTCGTCAATTTTTCCATTACCACCACTCATTGTTGGTCATTTGGATAGAAATGAAGATTTTATATACTATATATGATATTTATATTATCTTCATAAAAATTCAATTTTTATATAACACAGTCATTCATGCTTTTCATTCTGTGTAATTTCGATAACATCATTTGTGGAAACGTGGATAAGAGCATCCTCAATGCGATGTGATTCATTCACACAATACATAGAATGTATAAATGTTGGTTATAAATAATAATTTAATATATATAATATATACATATACTATAATTTTAATATTATATATATATATATATTATTTTCCCCTTTTTATTATAGAAAAGAAATGAAAGTAGTGTTCATTGTACGTACAACCTCCCATCTCCAAGAATTGTGAATTTCATTTATTATCTCCATATTTTATGGATTATTATATGTATATATATATATTATATATCCTATTTATTCAGTTTTATATTTTGTATATTATTAAATCATTATCTATGTAATTGGAATACAAAATAATAAGTGAAAATATACTTGAGAAACTATAATAATAACACATAAAATATTGAAATAATGAATGGTTATAAACAAACATGGGTTTAAATAATATAATATGATCATTTATGATATAATGAATATGAATAATGGTATTATATAAAGGAATAACATGATTTAAATCATTATATAGGATGTTAAATCTCATACAACTAAAAAGTAATTTTATAGAAAAGGATTTGTCTCTCACTTTTGTTTCTGTGAGACACATGCCTAATATAATACTTGTTTGTTTTGTGTTCTATATATAATTATAATAAATGTATTTTATTAATATTATTGTATTTTAATGTCTATATAATTTCATTTTTTTCATGGTTAATATGATTCTACTAAATATAAATTTGTAATGGTTATTTCATAATCTCCTCGTCATTCGATATTGTTTTTGTTTAAGTATATACATGAGAATATTTATCATCATTGATACAGTTTTATAAATTTTTTTAAATTTTTTTCTATTTTAAGAAGATTTTTAATGTCATTTTACCCATTTTTAATTTTTACAAAAATGTTATAAAATGAATCTACCTATCGTATTCCTAAATAGAATAATTTATGTAATAGGAATGTATTTAAACATATAATTTATAAACATAATTTCTCATCCCAGGAGGCAACATTTTTCTTGATGCATACATTACATGTTTAAAAGGTACTTTTCAAATAAAATATTTTATTTTAGAAATTTACATTCTTTTAAATAAAATATTTCAAATTGTAAGGATTTTTTCATCCCACTTATACTTCAATGATAAATATTCCTTATTCGACAATTATGTATTGTATGTGTTGTATGTGTACTATACATTGATATATAATATCCTAAATATAATTTTCTTCATGGTATTAAAATGAATCAAAGCGGTGTTGGAAACATTAATTAAAAATCCTTTTTTAAATTGATTATTTTATATATGAAAAATGCATTGGACTGGTACAACATGAGTTGTGGACAATTTAGTGTAATCCACTCTAAGAATAGGTAGTCTCATGTGACAAAATAACATAGTTAAAGACCCTTAAAACATTTTAAAAGAAGAATATATGGGATTCTAACCACATGCATAAACTATCCTGTGAATGGTCTTGATGGTATTGGTTCATGTTCTAGATACATTTCATCCAAAAATTAATCATTTCCATCAATTAAGTTATAATTTATTTATGATATTTTACATCAATATATATTTGGTCTCATTTCATTCATAGTTTATTGATTAAATGGATTGAGATTAATTAAATTTATTTTCCTTACATCTTATTCTTGATATAGTTATTTTAATGGAATGTGTTATCAATTATTTACATCTCCATGTGAATTTATTCTTTTAAATTAAATAAAGATTCTACTTTACAGGCCCTTACTGATAATTTGAGCTCACATTTTTATTTTTTCTATTTCCCCCAGGCCATGAAGAATAATTTATTTGAAAGAGTACAAGGTTGAAAATATTATTTTTATTATGTTTTATGATTTATCAATGTAATATATGGACCATTTATGTATCTTTTTTTCAAGACTAATAAATAATTCAGTTCATCTTGATGTTATTACTTATAATATTTCCATTGTAATAAAATAGAGCAACTAAAAATGAATTTTGGGGTCCAAACACTACATTTGGAGTTAATGGAAGTTTAGTAACAACAATGGGAACTAGATTTTGGAAAATATTCATTAATGAACACAAACCATATATTTATTCTGTTTGAAAAAGGAATTTGAGGAAAATATCCATTTCATTTTATGGAAATATGATTAATGGTAAGGATAAAAATTAGGGATTACATAATCATTAGACATATGGTAATTGTTGGTATTTATATTGTTTGGAATAATAAATGAATCTTATTAGATATACTTTTTTGTTAAAACATCTCTTTAATGTTGATTATATTAAGGATGTTTGTGGAGGTTTCTTTTCACATTTTCTGGATAATATTAATAAGGTTTTATAAAAAGTACACCCTATATGTCCATAAAATTTTGCGAGTTTTGAACCCACAATCGAAGGGATACAAGGGCGTATAACATACCACTAGAATACATGAATTCTAGGTTAGCGTGAATTTTTTTTAACCTATCTCATTGATAATAGATATTTAGATTTTAGGGGCCTTTGTTTTATCAAATAGATTAATTTGGGATTGGAAAATAATTTAGTGATTACATTATTAATATTATTTTGAATGAAATTCACTATTTTGGGAACCCCATATGATCAAGGTGAATAGAATACAATGGAATTTTATTTGATATGTTAATGATGAATAATATAATGTAATAATTTATTATTATTATTTTGGATTTATGGTGATTCTGTTAATATAATATACAGGATTAATTTTTTAGTGAGTTATATTATCTTATCCCAACCATCTTGGTTTTGGATAATGTAGAAATATATAAGTAACATATAGTCATTCAATTGGGGAGTTTTTTATCCAATGTAATTGATTCAATATCTTCAAGCATGAATAAAAAACTGATCATAAATATGAATCATTTGGAAAAAGATATTATTTTGTGGTGGATATTTATTAAAGAATTAAAATCTACACATCGAGTGTATATGATTCCAGATGTCATTATCCAAGGATGAAAGTGATTTCCATAATGTATGGAAATTTTATTAGAATAAACCTGTTGTTTGTTTAATTTTATTATAATGAAATCAATGGACCCTTTAACCCATAAAAAATTTATGGTAATTTTATAGTAGACATTTTGATATCGAGGTTCTCTATCATTCTCCATGAGAACATGATAGTTATATTTCTCTTACATATCCTTTATCACAAATATTATCTTATTGAAATCCTATTTTTATGGTGTCCTTCATATTTAATTTTCAATCTTATTTAAATATTTTTTAATAACCCCTATTATGATGTGGGGTTTTCAATGGTTTTCTATTTAAAAAAATAAACCCCTTGATTATTTAGATCAAGTTCAAATTGTAAGGGAAAAATTTAATTACAGCTGGGAGAATGTAACAACCCAATAATTTTCAAAATATTCATATTTTAATAAACTTAATTTTTTTCTAGAATTCTTTATACACAATACTATGATAAGATTAGTCTACAAAAAATAATGAGTTTTTTTGCATTATCCCCAATGTCTGGTTTTACTGAACAAAAATATATTATTAAAATATTTATATTTAATATAATAATAACTAACCAAGTTATTAATTTGGTTATTATTAATTGTAATGACTAAATTATGAAAATATACTAATAAATTCATTGGTTATACCTTAATTAAAAATCTGATCTATTAATATATAATAAATCATTTTATAAAGAACTTTTTTTATGATAATGAAGATGTTTTATAATAATAAATTCTATTAAATCCTATTAGTGTAAATTAAAAAAATATATATATGTCATACATTCAATAATATACTTTAGACAATCATACAATTTCTTTTATAGGAATATGATAAGGGAAAAAAAATTTACAAATAAAAACCAATACATTTCTAAAGGCGGTTTTACCAACATTTAAAGGAGAACCTATTTTAAATGAAATGTTTTCCAATTTTATATCATTTAGCTAAAAATTAATAGTCTTACTTTAAATTATAATATTAAAATTTAAATAGGTTTAATTGTTTTTGTATATTCTAAAAAGTTTCATTTTTTTATGAATAATTATAAAATATTACATTATATCTAAAAATGTTTTTTTCTAAATAATCTAAGCTATTAAATTATAATTTTAATTAATTATAAAGAATAATTTGATAAATTATTTACCATTTATATAATTTAGTTCATTTTATTAAATTTCACATTGAATTTTGTTATAAAAACATTTCCATCAATTAAATATTTTCACTTTGAAAACTCATTGTCTCATTTTGTCAATAGGATAAATTTTAAATTAGTTACAACAACATATATATTTTTAGTTATTAAAATGGTTTTAATATTTAGAAATAAAGGGTCCAAATTATTTAAATAGGTTCCTTTTATTTGTTTCATAAATGAATAGTAACATTGTAGTTTTTTATCCCTAAAAAAAGCATTTTTGTTTTTTTTAATTTACCTCTGTTAAAGGGATATCAGGTAATTAAGCCTAAAAAATATTTTATATTAATTTTATAATTACCATTAAACTTGTAATAATTTTATTTTATGATATATATTCGTCAAAAATCATCATTGGGCTTATTTTATGCCCTATAGGGTCCACATGAATGACTTTATAGATTTTATAGTATTTTATTATAATAAATGTCCAATATGTCACAATGTTGTTAATAATTTGTATTATAATTTTTTATATATCATTTAAAGGGATATTTTAGAATGTATATATTTATTTGAAATATAAAATGTATATTTTCATCCTGAAAATTTATTTATAATTTTTAGGTAATAAATACTTCAAATAAATACTTAGATAACGATGATAAAATAATTTTTCAATTATGCGACTTATAAATAATTGTTATTAAAAATATTAAAATAAATATAATTTTATGTAATTGATTTCATACATGATTTTAATATATTTAATTGACATATTATGAATGTATTAATGTTTGTTTTGATGTTATCTTCAGTGTTAGTGTTTTAATGTCATGAAATGAATATGGTCAAAATAGGCATTAATGGGATTTAAAAATAAATATTATTTTATTAAATGACATAAAATTAAAAAA
The DNA here is from genome assembly GCA_963277665.1 of Viscum album. NCBI lineage: Eukaryota > Viridiplantae > Streptophyta > Magnoliopsida > Santalales > Viscaceae > Viscum > Viscum album. The sequence continues at coordinate 30,942,886 of OY728128.1, read as the reverse complement.
AATATAAAAATATACCAATTTAATGATATAAATATTAAATTATCACCCCTGATAATTTTTGGTTCTTATCAAATTTTATAGGAACTATATTTACCCTTAAAGAGTAAAAAATCCAAGTTGTCAGAGTAGGAGTCAAAGGGTTTAACTAATGGATAAGGTCGTGGGTAAGATAATAATGTGACCTAAATATTTTTAGCATTTTTTGATTTGAGTATTGTGAACCTTTTTGATCATATTATTGTAATAATTATCATATAATTCATTTTTAATGAATAATTAATTTTTAATAAATCCAATATTTTGAGAGTTTTAAAAAGTACCTCTCGCATCAATCATAAAAGTAAACCTACCCCCTCACTTACTCACACCCCTTTGAACCTTATATATTGACAAAAAACATACCCAATTAACTTAAAAATTCCTTCAAACAATCTGATATATATATATTTTGGTTTAATTCCAACCAAGTATGTCTTTTGGTAAAAATCAAAAGGAGTTATCTGAAAACGTGGTAACATTATTCAATGATCAGTTTAGTTTTATTTATTCCCCATTCATTAATTTGTTATTGTTAATTTAATTTATAATTATAATCGTACCGTAAATATATTTAGATATTGTTATGTTAAGTGTTTTAACTACAAATACACACACCTCGATCAAATGTGTAATTTTTTTTACCTTTTGTGTACCTCTAACTATGGCCCCACGAAATGATGTCTTTCATTTTTACATTACCATATATCATGGATGGTAATTATGATGAACATTATATTTTTAAATTCTATAAATTAAATTTATGTTATCTTAATACTGATATAATTTTTAAATAACACATACATTCATGATTTGATTTTTTTTGAATTCGAGAACATTATCTGTATAAGTGTGGACTATCATCTCTTCAAAGCGTTGTGATTCGTGCACAATAATAAATAGAATATATAAAGGTCTTTTTTAATAATAATGTTTTATATACATGAAATATATATGATAATTTAATTTATTATATATATTTATCATTTACTTTTCATTATTTTATAAAATTAAATAATATAAATTATCATTTATGTGTATGTAGGGCCTACCATCTCCATGAATGTTGAATTTCCTTTCCAGTCTTCAAATATTATGGATTGTTATAAATATATATAATGAATATATATAATATAAAAACAATGGATTATATTCTACAGATTATTAAAACATGATATATGTAATTGTATCAAAAAATAAGAAGTCCAAACATACTTGAGAAATTTGGAAATTAACACCCAAAATAGTGGAAATAATGAATTATTATTAACAAACAGGTTATAAAATAATGTAGAAAGATAATATTTGATATCCTAAATATGAATAAAGTCATTATAAAAATTAATAACATTATTTAAAAATTTATATAGGACATTAATGTATATAAAACTAAAAAATGAATTGTCGGGTGAGGGATTTAAGTCTCACGTTTATCTCTATGGGACACATGCCCTGTACAGTAAACATTTCTCTTATTTTGTGTAAACACTTCCCATGAATGTTTTTTTTGAGACTTATTTTTAATATTATTTTATTTCAATATCCATATATATTTATTTAATTCATGGTTTATATGGTTCAACTGATTATATAGTGGTAATGATTATTTAAAAATCTCATCATTATTCATGATTGTTTTTGTTTAAGACTCGATTGTAAAATATTTATCTTCCATATTTCTGTTTTCAAAAAAAATTAAAAATGTTTTTACTAATATAAAATGAATTTTAATATCATTTTTACTTCTTTTTACCTTTTAAAAATTATTTAAAAGGAAAATTCATCTCGTTTTCCAAAAAAAGGTACTTTATTAATTTTCAAACAAAAGTAAAAGGAATGATTTTTTAAACATATATAGAATTATTGGAATTTCCTGATATTATGAAACACTAATGTTTTGAATCATTCGTTATAATTTTAACAGTTTATTTTCAAATAAATTTTTTATATTTTTATTGTGCATCATTTTAAATAAATGATCTCAATGTGTAAAGATTTCCTCACCTCATAGTTATTTCAATGAGATATAAGTCTTATTCATTAAATATTTATTATGTGTGTTATATGTATACTATGATTTGATATATAAATTCATAAATCTCTTTTTATTTATGGTATTCAAAAATTTCAATGTGGTATTGGACATTTTGACATAAAATATTTTTTTATTTGATCTTTCAATAGTCGAAGAATAGTGTGGAGTGGTTTGAAATGGGTTGAAAACAATATAATGTAAGCCCAAAAATTAATGGGTAGTTTCAGGAAATGAAATATGTGGGTGACGTACCCTTGAGTTAGTTTCCATGAAGAATAGAAGGGTTTCTACCTACATAATTACAATATCTTGTAAAAGGTGTTGATGGTAGTGGTTTATGTGTTAGATGCTTGACATCATATAATTAGACATTTTCATCGTATCAGTTATTATTTCTCTATGAGATTTTACTTCAAAATATCTATTGATTCATTTTGTTATCATTTAATTTATTAAATGAAAAGTGTTTCAGTAAATTTCAATTCTATTTTGATTATTCCTTATATTGTTATTTTATTGAAAATTTTAATCAGTTATTTACCCTCCCAAATTGATTTATTATCTTCATTTAAATATTTCATCGAATTTACATTCATTACTGATAATTTTATTTCAACCTTGTAATATTCATATTTTCCCTAGGATATTAAAATGATTTTTTTGAAATATTTCAAGGGTGAAATATATTTTTGTCATTATTTTCTATTAGGTTTTACCAATTTAATAAGTGAACCATTTATTTATTTAGTTCATAAAGAATATTAAGTAGATAAATCTTTCTAGATTATATTCATTATAATCATTCTAATTTAATAGAATATTTCACCATATTTGACCTTATGGGGTCATGATTCTACAAGAAGGTTATTTTCTAATTTTATTATATAGAGTTTAAAACCTAATTCTTCGAAATAATAATGATTTACCATGCATTACTTGTACAAACCAACCCAATATCCCATTAATCATCACTAAAAATATTTTTATCCTATCCTTACTCTTCCCTTCACACTCTAGAGTCCTCCAACAATGCCCCCAAGCTCTCAAGAATATCTTCCCAATCATTTGGACTCATACACTCATGTCAGGGATCCTCACATATTCTTTATTAATCAATTTTAATTATTATATTATGCTTTATATTTAATATTACTAATGTTGGTATGTGTATTTACATATCCACATTTTAACAAATTTTATTTCAATATGATGAGAGACTCATTTTTCATTCATCATCAACATTTATGAATTTTTAGGTGATGTTGTTCTCCAAATGAAATCTCACCACGATTTTCCATGTCCAATCATTTGGGTAGTGAATTTCATACTCATTGATTATCAAGGGAGTTTAACTTTATAAACTTATAATTATTATAATTTTTACAAATATACATTTCTTACACACTCCTTTATCTTGGAATAAAATATAATGACAAATGAATTCTTGTTGAATGATTTATGTGGAACACTTAAGCGTGAAAATAAAAAAAATGTGATTGGGTTTTATAGACATATATTGTGCTCCAATAAATTGGGTATTGGTTAGTCTCATGATACTTCAAGTGGGTAAATCTAGTAAAACTTATTACATTAGGAGATTTCTTCCATCATTATGTTTTGGATGTTATCCGTGACCATTTTTTAGGTTGTATTGTTTTATTTTTTACTTGATTTCCCATATTGACTTTATGTTATCATGTTATATCATTCCTTATTGTCCATGTTTATGTTTCTCACTCATTTTATTCCCCATTTCTATTCATATTGTAAAATATTGATTACTTTATCACGTTGTTCCATTTTTACTCCCCTAGAGGGCTTTATATCACCCACCCTTTATTATATATATCCCCATGATATCCCGTGTAGTTTTAGAATCCTTGGAATTTTTTATTCATCTTAATTAAGTTTTAAATAATTTTATTGCGTCCGATTTTCAAGATGATATCATATTTATCTAATTTAAAAATACCATATACTTCTCAACCCCTTAGGTTGTATTATGTTTAATATTATATAATAATTAATTAATTAATGATTAATTTGGTACATGGTTTTCATACTTGTTTGAAAGTTTATGCTCATATTGTGTTTTAAAATGTTTTTCATAAGGGTTATGGATGATTTAGATAAATGTTGAAGTCATGTTTATAATATAGTAAAATATTCATCAATATAAAATTTGATCCAATAAAGAAGAATTATATTGTGAAAAAAGGACACTATGTTGAAGTATCCACTCTAAATAATTTGATTACTATATAGTAGTTATAACCTATTTCTCTAAAACTCTAATAAAACAATGTATTTTACGAATGAATGGAAATTAATTGTTGTTTAAAAATTAAATTATTCATTGAATAAAGATAAAATCATTGTAATCTAACTCATGAAAAATGGATGAAACAATACTTAGCGTCCAAGGCTAGGACACCATGGTCGAACTATAATTGACCAATAAATTTTAAATAGATCAAGGATTCATTTTATTCGTTATATGTTGGATTAACCCCTAGATAACCATGGTTATCATTGGAAATCGTATCAAATTTTTCATTTTTTAAGGGTAATTAATGTTGTTTTTAAAATTAAAAGTGGTACATACATGGGCCATTAATCATATGCATACAATTTTCACATTACAATTGAGATATTCTAGGATTTTTTTATTTTATAATGATTCAATTATTCTTTTTCAATATTAAATATCATTAAATGAAATTTTACAGACATTTCAAATATATTCACTTTATGGGATTCAAGATAACAATGTAATTAAAATTTAAAATCATTCTCCATCACATAAACATTTTAATTACACTTTATATTCTTTAGATCCCTTAATTTATCCAAAATATGTTACTTTTATTGTTTTTAAATTCATTTATTTAAATGTTATATTATGTGAACAAGCATTGTGTTGAGGTTTTGTAAGAGTTTGATGAACTTATGCATCCAATAAAAATTAAAATAAATAAATATATATATATATATATATATAAATTTGAAATTATTTTTTAATATTAAAAATAATAATATATATTATTTATTATATTCTAAAAATCCCCATACCAAAATATTGTAGATATTAAAAGAGATAGATTCGAATATTTTAATTTCTCAAAAGTAAATATTATATAATTGTAATAGTCAATTTCAACTGGCACAAAAATTTAATTTTTTTAAAGGAATTATGTTAATGGTTTAATTATACCCACATAGTAAAATAAAAGAACTCTTATAGTTTATATTGAGACTATATCCCAAAGTTATAACCCTAATTGATCTGTTTTAACCATTACGGTGGACATACAGTTTTACCATGGCCAGTAATTATATTGAACAAAATATAAAAATGATCCATTTACAAAATTTAAACCTCATAGATAAAAATAATAATAAAAAATTCAATATTTATTTTGTAGATGCTGTAGAAATCAATTTTAATATACATTCACAAAACATATTGAAAAATATTTTTTATTGAAATGTGTTTTAATCATCAAAATATTATTATACCAACTAAAATATAATTATGATTATCATGTAAGCAATTAGATAATTATTAATTAAGTATATTTTATATAACATCAATACAAAATCAATAATTAGAAGGAACTTTAAAATTAATTTTTTCAATAATATAAATGACCATTTTTAAAAAAACATCATTTTTTTATTCAGACAAAAATCTATATTTTAAAGAAAAATAAAACAACATCTATCCTAACACTATTATGAAATTTTTATATAAAGAATTATATCAATATTTTGAAATAAAATTCCCATTTTAAAAAATTATTATTGAAACATAAAATGGTTTTATTCTCATTAGATATTTAACACAAATAATTACATGAAGGTAAATTCATTAAAATAGATATATAATATAAATACTTCATTATAATCAATTTTTAATAGTGATTTATTTTATATTTGAAGGTCAATATAAATTTTACATAAAAAATAGATTTATGGAAATATCTATGTTACATGTAAAAATATTTTATTTTTAATTCCTTCTAATGGTTAATTACTAAATGATTTTTTATTAATTTATTCATTGATATTTCAAAAAAACATTTCATAATATGGTTATTCCTTTTCCTATTTGACCACCAAATAATTATGTCTTTGCTTCAAATTGTAAATAATTTTTTTGTCGATTATTTATGCACAAAATTCAATATTAAACACAATTTCAATCATATTATATAAAAAAGGATTTATAAAAACATGTGGTTTTATATTATAACACCCACAATGAAATTATATTCCGTTATTTTTATATTTTTTCCCATAAAATTGGTTAAAAACATTATTGTTCATCTGTTCCAAGGCATGGAAGATAAAAAATATTATCATGAATGAATTTTATTATTTTAAAAATATCATAGTTAAAACCCATCATTTTAAGAAAGGTTTATTGAAGCATCCTTTTGAAAATATATAAATTGAAATATGATGCTCAAATCTAATATTTCATAATCAGGTTCCAAAATAAGCAGAAAAGTTTTGGGAAGTGAAAATATAGACATCAAGAAGAAAAAGTAATCTATCGAATAATACATAGTTGTTGAGAAAATGATCCTGATAAGGTTAATGACCAAGAATACATAAATCAGAAAGGTATTTAGATGACGATTAATTCATTAAAAATATTTTTTAAAGGATAAATATTTTATTTCATGTCCCTTTTCATAGTTTTAATATATTTTTTACTATCATGATAGAAAACACAATATTATATACTTACATGACTTCTTAAAATCCATTATAAAAATTTTATCCTTTGTTTGTGTTTGAAGATGATTTGTACCTCTCCATAATAATATATTTTAAATGATACATGATTAACTTATTATTATAAAGACACTAAAATTAACTCATCATATATCATAAGATCCATAAAAGGATAATAATTTTCTCACAATGTTTTTTAGTTATTAATAAAATCCAGAATATCTAATATGAATAATCATTAATATAAATAAATACAACATTAATCTATAATAATAAACACAAACCATTTCTTAATTAACTAACCATAATTAAATGCAAAATATGTTGGACAAATTTCTAAAAAAAAGTCAGTAGCGCATATTCTTCAAAGGTAAACCTAAATTTTAACATCAAATAACATAAATTACTCTGAAATTCACATACCAAAAATGTGTATACACAAAAATTATAATCACCATAATATTATATTTTATAGATTAAATATCATGAATCACCATAAATAAAATATAAAATCATAATGGTTTCAAAAATATAAGTCACTTTTTAATTCCATTAATAAACCCCCATCTAATGAAAAAAATATTTAATATTTTCACAATAATATAATGATCCTATTATAAAAAAACATTTGGAAAAATAAATTTAATCAGTTAGTCACCAAATAAATTTTCACTTACCTTTCTATTTTATGATAATTCATATTCCCAAAATATTATAACCCTTTTATAATCAATAATAATACTTAACTCAATGATAATGATCATGTTAACCCTAATGTTTATCAATGATTTTCAAAAGACTTCCGAAAAATCATAATGTATTTATTGTAAAATTACTATTTCACTATATAAAATGTAATGAAAAAGTGTATTATATTCCTAAAATAACATCAAGGAATCAATAAATGTCTCTGATATACTATCATCTCATAAAAATATTATAATATTACAATGTTCTGAAACTAGGATCTAAAGGTTTACTATCATGGGAAGTATATGGAAAAATATAAAATAGAAATAAGAAAACCTAAATATTGAATAATTTCGTCTTATATAGCTTCTTAGTGGACTTTATATACTCCATAAATTTAGTACTCACATTAGGATATAAATCAATGAATATTTTAAAATAAAATCCCATCAAGATGATAAATATGAACATGAATCTGTATTACATGGGTGATAATAATCATTATCAATATAAAAAATATTGGTAAAATCATCATAATAATGGGAAGAATCATTAGGAAAAGGAATCGAATTTTTTAGTACATAAAAATGAAACAACATGCCTTAGTGCTCAAATACCACACATAGTTGGGAAGAATGATTTTATCCTATTAACACACAACATAAGTGAATAATCATAGAATCATCATTGTTGACATTGATGGAATCATTTTTTTTCCATATTTTTCATTATCTCATGAGATACATCATAGTAACCAACTCATTGGTGTGCTATATAATTTTTTGTTCACCTATAAAATTATAACAATTACATAATCATGCATTCCCCATTAAACATATAACATTATATGTCATAAAATACACCCTAGAATGGAAATGTATTTCAGGAGAATTTAATAAATAATTTATTCATTAATAAACATTGGGGGTTAAAAAATGTAACTGTAATTGCATACTTGGTATAAGAACCATCAATATTGAGTGAAGTATAAATAATCTCCGGAGGACTAAATTATGAGTTTTTTAAGAAATAAAATTTTGATAAAATCAATACATTTATATTAAAATCATAATTATGGAATGAGTATCTGATAATGGAGAATTTATGTATAATGAAATTATGTTTTAATAATTTTAAAAGAAAAACCACATAATTTTTTTTTCATGAAATAAGAATAACACAAAGAATGGAAGTTGGGTTTGTGAATCCCCATACCATATATTTGCAATGTTTATTCCCATTAATACCATAGATAATCAATTTAGATTCATTAATTAAAAAAATAATGAACTTGTTATAATTTTATTTTATTTTTTATATGATAATTAAGTTCATTTATGGACACTTTGATGTGTTAGAGAGATAAATTTCATCATTCTTTAGTGTTTTTCTTCATTTTCATGATCAGTTCATTTGTATACAAGTATTTATGATAATTTTAGATGAGAATAATTATATTGATTTAAAATTATAACTAATAACTGTACATAAAGAATTTAATTGGTCTTATATATTTCTTATCTCATAAATTAACATGATTCAACAGAAAACATGTTATTGAAAATCATTTAGATTTAGTTGGGTGGTTTTTGATCACAATAATGTTATTTTGTTTTATTATTTAATATAATATATATGTTTTAGTTCCATAACATAAAAAGTGATATAAAATAAATTTTAATATCTCCTTCATCCATTATAATTGTTTCATGACCAGCCTAAAAGGCGGTAGGGGAAAATAATAACATGTTTCCCAAGAAGTCATAAAGAAACACGAGACAGACAATGGTTCTATTCTTATAATAAAAGTGAGAAGAGAAGATATTTGATGATGGATTAATCCATTAACAAAACAAAAGTAAACTATATATAATATAAAAGAGTTATCATTTCACTTGGATGACTAGTAGTTAAGAATGAATAAGAAAATAATACAACATGAAAAGAAATTAAAAGAAAAGGAAATACGAGTCTACATCATGAATTATTCTCATTGAGAACCTCCTTATGGAATTTTTTTTTGTTATTTTCTTGTAACCAAAGTATCTTGGACATGGGTGATAGTACTGTTAATATTATTGTGTAAAAATTATAAAATCTTCAATGATTGAAAGCTGTAAGGATAAATGGTTGTGAGGTGTTGTATTTATAGTCGAATAGAGGGGTGTTTTGTCAATATTTTATTCATTTTTTATTATTTCCTTCCCATGACTATTAATAATATCAACATTAAAACTAAATATTTTAAAATAAAGAACTTGTATTGTAGATTAGAGTGCTTATATTAGTCATGACTCAATATATAGTGAATTTAATTAATAATGTTATAAAATGTAAATTACCGTATTTCACTATTCACGAAAAATTCAACTATTTTAGAAATGTAAAAAATAAATTAACACTATCTATTTTAGATTCATATAAAAAATAATTTTACTCAATTTTATGAAAATAATTTTATTAATATTTTAAATATAATTTTTAATTAAAGTCATCATTTACTTCTAAAATATTGATTTTAATATTATAACAACATTTGTAAGGAATTGAATATTATTGCCTCGTAATATTGTCTTATAGTAATATGATAACAAATTATTAGTTAATTAATTCATTTAATGATAATAATTTTCATTCAGAATCAATATATTAATTATAAAATTGTTGTGAAATATTGATGACTTACAAAAGTTCCAAAACATAATTTATCATTTATAAAAAATTTATTTACTTATACTATTATTTAATTATATCATATTTTCATTTTTAATAAGGTTAATTTTTATTTATACATTGATATGTAAAGTTACTATTCAATTGATCAAGTTACTATTCTCAATGGTAAAATTATTATTCCGATGGTCATGTTATTATTCAACTGACGAGGTCCCCTAATTTCTATAAATACATATTATTTCATTAATTATTCATTTATAATTATTGTATTCTATTCGATATGTTATTTTATTACATTTATAATATATTAAATCATTATAAATAGATAGATTTAAATGATATAATTTATTTTTGGTACATTATTTCCCCTTTTAAAAATTTTCCCTTAATTTTTTGTTTTACATAAATTGGTGAGGGTATTTCTCCTTCATCGCTTCCTACAGTTCTCATAATTTCATCTTCGTATTTATGGTTCTACCATAGTTCTTTGAAAAATTGAATACTCTTATTACGTAGAATGTTATCTCTTTGTTCTGATATCTTCAGAGACTCCTCCCCCAAAGAGATGTCATTTTATAACCATACCACCTCTAAATTAACTACATTTAAGGGATCTAGTATGTATTTTTTGTTGATGGGTACACGGAATACATCGTGTACTTGAGACATTTCTGGTTGAAGTGCTGGTCGATAGACCATATCTCTGAAATTATCAGGAATCTCTGAAGGTCAATATACCAAATTCACATCATTCCTCTATTCACAAACATCATGATCATCTTCCACAGTGATATGCAGAGGAATAAAATGTCTCCAATATCATACTCTATGTCATGTTGATGTTTTTGTAGATATTTGTTATACCAAATTTTTGATCCCTTGATGTGTAGAGGAATAGTTTTGACATTCTCCACAATTTCATTAACAATTTAAGGTCCTAGAAACTTATGTTTGATGACATCATCCTATCATTCTAGGTTTATTCATCTATTCCCATAATGGGATCCATATTGATCCATTTGAATTTACATATAGTGACTATTATTGTATTATAACTCTTCCAAAATCATATATTGGTTCCATCCTTCTTTTATGTTCATTTAGAATTCTCTCATCATGTCTTCTGATTTTTGAATAGTCCATTCAGGATGGATATCAGTTTGAGGATGATAGGTCCTACTAAATTTCATCTAACAATTTAGAATATGTTAGAGACTTTTCCCGAACATGGAGGGGAATCTCAGATCAAGATCAAATACCATCTGTATTGGTTCTTCATTCATCCTTACCACTTCTCTAATGTATATCCATAGTGTTTTATCAAGTTATAATTCCTCTAATATTACAAAAAATTAAACACTATTTGTAAACTAATCTACAAAAACATATATAGCATTGTCTCCTATGGATGTATTCAGAAGTTGTAAGAAAATATACATGATGATGATTTCAAATTACTAGGATTGTATATGCAATTTTTCAATCATCCTAGTATAAGTTTTCCTTTCATCCTTCAAATTATAAAAAAATAGGATCATTGTTGGATATTCAACGATCTTCTTCTATCTATTATCCCACCAATATTTCTCGTGGAGATCTCAATACATCAATTTTCTCTATAGCTTAGTGGAGAAGGTTGTGAATATGTGAATCACTAAGAAGATATTTATTAATATATTGATTGTATGGTACACATTGTTGTCACCCAAATATTATAGTTCCTTCATCATCAATATGGAACTCTGAGGATTTCTCATTTCCCATAGATTCCACATTCATATTAATTTCAACATCATTTACTTTAGAATTATTTATTTTCTCTATGAGGGATGGTTTTGAAATCATTTGATAAATGATATATGATGTTCATTCTTTAATTATTATCATTCCTATCAATTTAAAATCTATGATGATTGGATCCTTCACAATTATCATCATTGAGAATGTTGTAGGATCCATTCTTCATAGAGAATCCACCACTTTATTCGATTATCTTGGATAGTAGTGGATTGAGTAGTCATTTTGAATGAAGAGATATATCCATATTTTTTATTAACGTTAAGATCAGTTAATTTGAATAAATGATTTATGCTATGTGGATCAGTTTATATTTCACACATCTCACGGTAAAGATAATTCTTCATGATTTTTGACACATAGTGAACATCTCCCAAATCTAGATCTTGCATGGGATTATCTTGCTGAAGAATTTTAAACATCATTATGAAATTTGATTCCACATTGTAATTGTTCAGTACTACACAAACTAATATCTTATATTAAGCAACATTGTATGCCACAAAGAGAACCCCACTCATTAGAAGTGTGGGTTTTAGAGCGGTGATAAGCCTCTTCTTTATCTCGTTGATGCATTCCTCACATTCAATAGTCTAGGAAATCTTTTTTACGTAACAAGTTTGACTCGTAAGAGTCTATCACTATCATTCCATTTTATTCCAAAATATATAAAAATACTGAGACAAACTGAGGAAACTACATATATCCATTAAATATGTTGGCATAAGCCACTCTTCATTTAAAATTTTCTTGAAAGGGTCCACACCTATTTCATTATTGGTGATGAAATTCCCATATAATGATACATCTTCTATTTATAAACCAAATATAATATACTTTCATAAATATCATCCCTTATAGAAGCCTTTAGCACAATATCCAATTGATGCCTATGTTCCTCATTTCTTT